>CM032888.1:26468901-27068901 GCA_019176425.1 Megalops atlanticus | reverse complement strand
TCATTGAATGAATAGCTTTGGTTAATACCAATTCTAGGTGAAATTCGAAATTCATGATAAAAAAAGAATGTCCTGATTAATTGGTGTGAAGTGACAGTGCTGTTTATAATGTAAAGAGAAAGGCATTACATCTTACTGATACCTGCGTTTGTCCTTTGAAGCACGTACTTTGAGGCCTATACCTAACTGGAAAGTGGCCCATGCCCAAGTGGGATGCAGCCAGGAGTTCAGATTTATTTTTACCTGGGGTTCAAGGACTCCTCCTACGAGCGCAAGCACACACAGATGTACAGTTGCCCCCTTTTCTCACTATGTAACTTTTTTGTTAATATGACATTATATATAATACATATAGTATAGACATATGTAGATGTCAGGATAGCTGATGTGAAGTCCACTTTGTGCTAGTTTACTTCTTTTGACAAAGCAATTAAGTGATTAATACATTGTCATAGGTTATAATTTTATTACGTAATTCTCATGTAGGAATATGTTAAAATAAATCGCTTCAGTTTTGAAATGAAAAAGTGAGAGAGCTGAGCTTGATGCGCGAAGAGTGGTCACATTGTAGTGATTTTGCACGCAGGAGGTGTTGAGTCTGTAGAGGAAAAGTGTGAAATGCATGTGTCCCTATGGCTCTCACTGTGTGTGTGTGTGTGTGTGTGTGTGTGTGTGTGTGAGAGAGAGAGAGAGAGAGAGAGAGAGAGAATGGATCTGGAGATCAGGGCCTTGCCCTCTGACAGTGGCCGGACTGCAGGGCTGTTGACGTCTGTCCCCCGGGGGTCTGACAGACACTGGGAGGAAGGGGAGCACATGAGACAGGGGGGGTATCTGCACATCACCACTCCGGCCCTGCCATGCGTCTCATCCTGACTGACTGCACGCTTCCCTGGACACAGTGAGAGAGAGACACACACACACACACACACACAGAGCGCTCCAGCTGATGGCGGTGTGATGGGAAAGTGCGCAGGCCCTGTCTGCTCACCCACCCCCGCCCCCCGCCCGTCGCTCCCAGCTCTCCCCTCTCGCTCCAGTCAGCTTCCTGTCAAATCAGCAGAAATCGCACGTGGCCAATGGGGCAGAGACGCACCCCTGCGGGCACGTGTGCGCCCGCGCGTGTGCTTGCCTGGGTTCACGTGCGCGGGCCAGCCTGTGCGAGTGTCTGCGTGTGCGTGATTCATGCGAGCGCGTGTTTACACACAAACTAATCAGCGGGGCAGCCATAGGCAGACCCCCTATAGAAAACGCGAAGTAACCGATCTGTTTGGTCCTGTCTGACAGATGCATATCGTCCGTTTGATTGATGTCGCGTTCCCATCCGTTGCATAGGGGTGCTGCAGCAAAGTGCCATTAGTGCATGTTGTTAAATTAATGATGTGCTGTGATTTAGTACCCAGGTTGCAAAGGGGCCGACTTCCAGTTTCCAGTTTCCTGCAGAACTCATTCTGGGGATGTTATTCACATACTGTGGGGGACAGTCATTCCTAGCCAGCTAGCAGGAAGCTAGCAGGAAGCTAGCAGGAAGCCAGATATCAGTAGCAGGAGAGAATATATCCACACACAGGCACTTTTCTTTTAAATGTTTGTTTATTGTAGCTCAGGAAGCAGGATTTCATTCTCACCTCTGTGGTGCTCCTCATGACTGAACTGGACTCTTGCACAAACACACACACACACACACGCGCGCACACGCACACGCGCACACGCACACGCACACGCACACGCGCACACACACACACACACACACACACACACACACACACACACACACACACACACACACACACACACACACCTTGAGGGTTTCGCCAGCTCATTCCATTACTTTGGAATGAGTTAGCATCCATAGCATTGTCAAAGGAACCTGCAGATACCCTAATGTTCACTGGTCAATCTCAAACTGTCACAAGTTTATTGCTTTATGGAGTTTCAGAGCATGTAAAGTTCCTGTTGAGGTGTGTCTGTTCCAGCACGTTCACCGCACCTGCACACATTTTGCACACAGTGTATTGAATCTGCACTATATAGCTTTAGAGACTCACTGCTCTCTCAGTTTTAGATAGCTGAGCTCTAGGGCTAGACTCATCATGTGAACTTGAGCTGCACAGTTTAAGTCGTTTGTCCTATTTCCTTTAAATCAAGATTTGTGAGCATGCCTGGATCTGAGCACCCGTTGGTGCTGAATCCTCTCTGTTTTGCAGGAATTAACTTTTTGCTCTCGGTGCTCTTGGAATTTAAACTAGTCAAAGGAAGTCTTTGAGTGTGTGTATTTAGTGTTGCTATCTGGCAGAAGCGTTGATCTCTGTCCATGCTGCCGTGGGAAGAGGATGTTGTTTGGCTGTCTGATGCACAGTGTTAGCTTTTAAGTGGGTGTGTGATTGAAGGGGCTTTTAAGTGTATCATACTTTGTGGGCTAGGATATTGAAACATTTATTTATCATGCTAATTTAAAACTCTTCATTTTGTTTGACAAATCTTGTTTTCATCAACAGTTGGTTCTTTTGAAATTGCTATTGCTGTAGCACTAATCATTATTATGCTGTAGCAGCAGCCATGGGCTTATACTTTGGTTTCTGTAAAATTTCCAAGTGTGCTGTTTCTCTTAAGTTTGTCCAGTCTTTTGGATGACACTTGTGAAAAAGCTTTTGATCGCTTGTACAAACACAGATCTGACTGCTGCAAGCAACGATAAATAACTAATCCAGCAAAGACAGATTCAGTTATCCCAGTGAATAGCAAATATCAAATGAAAACAAACAACAAAGCAAAATCAAAAGAAGCATATCATGGTGGGGGGGTGGGGGGTGGGGGGTGTGTGTAAGACCCCCTTCTGTAACAGACTCAAATAGCCAGAACAAATTGGACTCGCCACCACATTTCACACAACTAAACAATGGCAGCACGAGAAATAGCTGAAGCATAGCTTGTCTTTTTTTCCACTAATCAGGAGCCATGTGGTGGTGTAAACAGCTGTAGGAAGAGGGGGCTCTGACAGCTTGTGGGAGGGACAGATTTTTGGGTTTTTTGACTTATCCCTCTGTACCTGTGAGTGCTGCGTATTGGTCCTGTCTGGCTCCGGATATTGACACCACTCATGTCCCCACAGTCTGGCGTTCGGGACCCTCTACCCGGCCTACTCCTCCTACAAGGCCGTGAAGACGAAGAATGTGAAGGAATATGTGAGTACCCTTTGCATGCCCCAGTCCACCGTGAGATCCGAGATCCCTCGGTGGCTGTAAAGTGCTCATTTGCAGCTCTAACAGTTTCAGGTGATGGTAACAAAGTGGCTGTGTTCCTTGACTCCGGGCTCTGTGCGGTGTGGGGGTTTGGGGTAAGTTCGGGTCCTCCTGGACGAGCCTCTCTCTGTTTACCTCCCGTCTCATTGTGTGGCGGCTTTCTCCGGAGCCGCCGGTTACCATGGAAACCCCGCCGTCAGGGAACAGTTGCTCAGGCGCAGGGTGATTGGGGGAGAAAGGAGGCCATCTTTGGTGCTGTTATTTATGTCTCCTCCACAATCAGACTCTGCCGTCGGTGGGGCTGTGTATTTACCCCGCAGGCTCCATCATCGCTGTGCTCGCCACCTCACAGCCTGCCAGCAGTGTTACAGCGCAGGAATCTTCCTATTTTAGTGTAGGAAAACTGTCCAAAAACCTGCCAGAGCCTGCTTTTGAGGCTCTGCCCCACTGCTGTTTGGGTAGTTGGAATGCATTTGTAGACACACACAAACACACACAAACAGACACATACACACACACTTCTCCCACAGAATTAGGAATTGGAACATGAAAGTTTCCTCCATCTTCTTGTTTCCTCCTTGAAATGGTGTAGTGCTGACCTGTGGGATGTGCTGGGATAGTGATGCCTTTGAGCGTTTATGTGATTAAAGGCCCTGTTATATGTGCTGTGTCTCTGTGGGACAGTTAGTGCTGCTCTGTTCCTGCGTGCACGTGTGTGTGCATGTGCGTGTTTGAAGAGTCATTCCTTTTGGATCTGATGCAGTATGTGTGTATCTCTGTGCAGGTGAAATGGATGATGTACTGGATAGTTTTCGCGTTCTTCACCACGGCGGAGACAATCACAGACATCGTCCTCTCCTGGTGAGTCGTTGCCCCTTTGTGAGATGGCCTGCCCGCCTCCATGCATAACCCCTCCCCTCAGTCTCTCAGTGTCCCGTCTCCCGCACAGTGCCCACAGACTGTCCTAACCGTGGGACATAAGTTACATCATCGCTCATTCACTGTGCTGTTGCCAGCAGAATGTTATTCCACAACACCATGCACCCTCGTGATATGATGCATAACTAAACAGAAAGCGCTCTGCTAAAGGAATGCATGCATGCATACATGTTACGGTCGTTTCTGGCTCCAGTCACCGTAAAACCCTTGCAACATTCAGTAATTCTGAATCCAAATACAGCTCAAGTATGAAGGCCTGTAAATATTAAGTGCTACAAAAATGCATGTTCTAATAGCAGCAAGCAATCAGTCTAAAGTTTAGAAAGCCACCTGATTTGAAGGCTGACTGTCATGAACTCGCCGGACAAGAAAGAGGACAGACCTTATTGGATCAGTAGATATTCATTTTATTTGAAAACAGACAAACAGAGCTGCATTTAGCCTTGTGCTTTGTGAGGTGCTCCTGACTGAATAGATCTCTCCAGGTTCTGTAATGCACTGGAAAATGGCATAGTCAGTACTGAAGATCAGGTGAAATAAGGTAAACTTAAAGACAAGAGACAAATATGAATGTGTAAGAATATGAATTTTTTGTTTAACAAGAATAACCATAGTATAATAAGGACTGCAGTGACATCACTGTCACTTCTCTTTCATATAATTTACAGTTTATAGTTTCATAAACAGCAATAACGAATATCACAGATAACTGAATGAAGCTTGTACCAAAAAAATCATTTGCTTTTATTCTAAGCCTTCTAGCTGGCTAAAAACTGAAATATAAAAGGGGGTAGTTACCTAAGAAAAGTACATGTAGAATGAGTACATCACTTCATGAGGTGGAAATATTGCAAAGTTAAACTCCTGCATGTAGAGCTGCTCTCACTTCAGGAAAATATGCATTTTTACATTTTTCTTCCCAGGTAATTGCTTTTCAGAATAATGATAACTTGACAAGCAGAGCAAAAAATTTCTCAGCTGAGCACAAAACACTCATTTGAATATCAATAATAGCAGCAGTACTGGTGATCTCACAGGGGTGGAGAAATTTGAATTTTTTTCCCACATGATGGAAGTTTGTAAATGGTATGCAAAGATGACAGTTATAAGTGGAAATACTGCTAATTATCCTACTTTAATAGGTATGGCACTCTTCATATCGTATACAGTGTAGCTGTGTCTATGATAGGCCATGCTGATAAAGTGTTTGGGGAAACACTAACGACAGATAAATAGGTTATTTTGCCATTTTATGGGAAAATAATTTACTGGGTAGTTAAATAGGTTATTTTGATATTTAATGGGAAAATAATTTGCTGTTACATTAAAGATCAGATGTTACAGAAGACATTGTTTCGTATGGTAATGAAACAAGCATTCTGAATGTAATGGAATGTTCCTCTCAGAGATTTCATCCGCCGAGTTCACTGGCAATGTGACTGTGTCCCTAGGTTTCCTTTCTATTTTGAGCTGAAGATCGCCTTCGTCATCTGGCTGCTGTCCCCCTACACCAAGGGCTCCAGTGTGCTCTACCGAAAGTTTGTGCACCCCACGCTGTCCAACAAGGAGAAGGTCAGTGGTCCTCTTTGTCCTTGGGCTTACTGTCGTTCTGTCTTCTCTGGGGCTCCTGTGTGCTGGAGGCGGCAGTGTAGCATAGTGGTCAGGAGCAGGGCCCATAACTGAGAGGTTGCTGGTTCTATTCCTTGTTGGGGAACTTGCTGTTGTATCCTTGGGCAAGGTACTTAACCCAGAATTGCCTCAGTAAATATCCAGCTGCATAAAAGGATAACGTGTAAAACCTGTAACCTACGTAAGTTGCTCTGGATAAGAGCGTCCGCTAAATGACAGTGGGACAAAGAAAATAATGTAATGTACAGACGTGTCCGTCGTTCTGTCTGTGTCCGCGCCGCAGGAGATCGATGAGTACATCGCTCAGGCCCGTGACCGCAGCTACGAGACCATGATGCGCTTCGGGAAGAGGGGCCTCAACCTGGCCGCCAACGCCGCTGTCACCGCAGCCACCAAGGTGAGCGTCACCTGCGTCTCTGCGCTGCGGGGGGTGTGGCCTTGGGGTCAGCAGTGGGTCATGTGTTTCAGGGTCCTCTGTGTGTCTCCCAGTGATGGGTCCTCTGCATGTGTGCTGTGCTTTCCCTTTGTCTGTGATCTGTGTGCTGTGCAGTTGTGTATGCAGCTCTGTTGGCTGTGAGGCTTCTTCTGTTTGCAGTCTGTAGAAAGTTATGCAAGTAGTAGGTCTGCACTGGTTGTGAAGTGTTCCATCTGCGCAGCTCTGCACAGGATGTGAGGCGCGCTGTCTGCGCAGCTCTGGACAGGATGTGAGGCGCGCTGTCTGCGCAGCTCTGCACAGGATGTGAGGTGTACTGTCCTCCTCAGGGGCAGGGCGTGCTGTCAGAGAAGCTGCGCAGCTTCAGTATGCAGGACCTGACGTTAATCCGGGACGAGGAGGAGCTGCACCTGCACACCTCCGACCCACGACTGCGCAGCTCTACATCCAACCTGCTGGACCCCTCGGAGGACGCGGGAGGTGGGGGCGCCGCGCCCCGGGGAAAGACGATCACGCGTCAAGGTACAGAGCGAACACTGCCGGCCGGGTGTTACCCAGTCTCTGCTGGCGGATATGACATGTCAATCAGCCACAGTCATATGACTCATAGTTGCATGTTCCTCATATTTTCTGGGCCTCTAACATTGCATTGCTTTTGGGTATTAAATGGAAATTGAACAGGTGCTGTAGTAGGTTTTGAATGTGGATGATGTAATGCAAAAGGGAGGGCTGGAGGGGGGTGTGGACGGGGCTTTGTTTCTGATTCATCAGTGCTGTCCCACTGAGCCTGGCTGGGACTGAGGCCTGAACTCAGGGGAGAGAGTAGGAGACAGAGCCAGGCGGAGAGGCTCTGATACAGGAAGAGCAGGGAGAGATGATGCAGCTTGATGGAGGGAGAACAGGGAGAATTCAGTGGTAGAGGAAAATGAGCAGAAAATAAGGAGGAAATTTGCAGAGATTACATGGAGGTTAAATGTGAGAGCAGATGTATTTGCAGGGATATGCTTGGAGAGGGTGGGAAAGCTGTGCATAACCATCAGTTCCTTCTCTCCCATCTCCTAGCTCGCACTACATCCACCTCTACTGCTTCTGACGAATCACATCCCAGCTCCAGGTCTGATGGGGACCAATCGGACGCTAGGACAGAGCAGTCGGATGAGGATGCTACAGAGAAGGTCCCCAAACGCACAGCAAGTGTCAAGGCCAAGAAACCAGCTGCTGCCAAGACAGAGGTGTGTATGTGAGTGTGCATGAAGACACACACATGCCCACTTGCACAGTAACACACACTCACACTGATACAAAGATGACACACATCAGCAACAGCTACTGCAAATCAATTGTTAGTTGCCATGTGTATGTTTCTTTGGAGGATGAGCTGGAATGGACACCCCCATGTTAAAATGTGCATTTATGTTAAAACATGCATGTAAATTTAATGTAAATTTTAACAGGGAACAAGTAATGTGGTATTAACCTCATTGGGTATTTATGCTCAAAGTGGGTTTGTCCAATATGTACCATTCAAAACTGTCTGCTGGCCCAGGTACTAGTGTAACGTGTCATTAAGCAACAGCTATGTTGTAGACATAATATTCTTGTTGGGCTGCAAGACTGTGTGTGTGTCTGTGTGTGTGTACATACTTGGGTCTCAGGTTGACTATGAAGCTCTCTACATGGTTGGTTGACAGTTCAGACAGCTATATACCCATTTTGTCTTAAGTTTATTTCTCTTTCTTTTGCTGTGTATTTTTCCCTTGATTGTTTCTGTCTCTCTAATTCCTCTGTTTTTCCCCTCTCTTTGCTCATCTGCCTCTCAGACTCAAACCAAGACGGTAAAGAAACAACCAAAGAAGAAGACCACCCCTGCGGCCAGCGCCACCACAGAAACTGCTTGAGCCAAGTTGTCTCCTCCCCCTCGGCAAACTACACTTTTCCTCTGTCCGTCTCTCCATCAACTCCCCCCTTCTCTGTATCTCTCTCACATACACACTGGCACACACACGCGCGCGCCAAGGACCATGGAAAAGACACCCTTACCGCCTACTTCCAAACAAAGTGTAGCTTTAATAACAACGTAGGCCCACCTTTCATGCTCTTTGCAGCTCTGTTATCCCTAGCCACTCTGACCACCCATGGCGTTGAGCTGCACTGTTACTAGTCCTGTAGTACCATCATGACCTAAGTTTGTGTAGGTGTCTTTGTAAGGGAAAGCTGACAGACTACAACTGTACCCCTTTTGGCAAGTAATTGTGCTGCAACCCCAATGCTGGTGGTGGTGTGCAGGGTCAGCACTGTCAGGCACTGTCTGGACCACTGTAGATAGCTTTCATATCACACTCGCATACAGTCATTCCGTATGGTTTTGAGCCATGACTTTTTTTTGCATAAGCTTGCTTTCCAATTAGGGCGGCATATTTTTCAAGGGTAGAGAAGAATTTGGGAGCATTGTCCTCAGTGAAATGGGACAGATACCGTGGGACCAGAAGTGGTGGAGAATGGAGGGAGGGAGGGAGAGAGGGATTGAGGAAGGAGGGAGGGAAGGAGAGAGTAAGCAGGTAGAGAGGGCCACAGTTGTAAATGGGTCTCTCTTTTTTGCCGACCACGGGGGGGTCTTGTATTTTAGGTTCCCAAACTATTTAAAATCAGAACCACAGCGTATGCTTTGTATCTATCCAGATATACTTATCGTTTTAAAGCTTCTGAAAGCCTCGGCCGGGACGACCCGGGGGCGGCTGCCGTTTTAATGGAGCTGAATCTGTGCCATGCGCTCCCTTATCTCTGCTTTTGTTGTGGAGCCGAGGTATTTGCAGCCCGCGATCAGCAGAGTCATGTGTTCGGGGGCCGATGAAGGAGACCGTTTGTTCCGCCGTGCGCCCGGACGGCACGTCACTTTGAAATATCGCTTTGGCCAGCAGGCTCCTATCTGCCCAACAGTGACCTATTGTGACACAGAAAGCCAGAGGTGATTTTTGAGTGTGTGTGTGTGTGTGTGTGTGTGTGTGTGTGTGTGTGTGTGTGTGTGTGTGTGTGTGTGTGTGTGTGTGTGTGTGTGTGCGTGTGCGTGCTCCCTTTCCATCTGATTGGCAGGGCAGAAACTATGTCTAAATGTGTCCCCAAATTTGCACATGTAAAAAGTAGGCACTGTAAAAAGCTGTATCTACTGTGTAGCATCTGATATATACTGTAATGGATAGGTTGCATTTTTGTGTTAACATTACACCTACTGTAGGACATAGAGCCCTGTCATAGAGAAAGATGGAAAAAGCGCTTGCACAGCCCAGGGTTGCAGGTAAAGCGCACCTTAACGCTGCAGTGGCTAGAGTGGGCATCTGGCAGGGTGATGGCTTTGTAACCTGCAGCCAGGAGGGGTGATGGTGTGCAAGTGCTTTGTGTGGACTGTGTGTGTGTGTGTTTGTGTGTGTGTGTGCGCATGTGAGCGAGTGCGAGCAGACCAAATCGGATGGACCATGGTCGGTGGTGCATGTCTACACCGATACTGACCATAGGTTGACCGTAAACAGAAGACCAATAAAGACTAGACTGACCATAGAAACTGGACCGATAGAGATTGTAGTCTGAGGGGAAAGCTGACACTGACTTTTTCATGACAAAGGGGCTGTTTTAGTACAAATCTTGCACAGAGCAAGCGGGCGCCAATCAGCTCATAGTTCAGGGTGCAGTGGGAGATGAGCATGGAGCTGTCCTCTCCACTGCTTCTGTCTGCCTCTCCCTCTGCAGCATCAGCGAGCCCCTGACTCCTCCCCATCCCCATAATTACATTAACACGCAGAGCAAGGCTTCACACTCTTGCGTTTCCCCCCTGACCACACCCTGTCATACTGGTTATGCCATGGCTGACACGCAGTAGGTTTTTTTTTTTTTTTTAAAATATTTCCCGATGTTTTTAATCGTATTCTACGACTGGGTGGTGTGGTGCTTTGTGCTTCATGAGTGCACCTATGGACACACCTCTCGTTTGTCTCCAATTTGTGTCGGCTGTTTTCAATCAGATGACATTGTGGAGATTTCAGCACCGGGGCTATAGACTCATCGGGGCCTGTCACCTGTGGGGGTGACGTGGGGGTGTGTCGGGGTGCATGCAGTGGTGCACATTATCAAGGCAGGGGGGTGACACCTGACTGATCTCGCCAATAGGGGGTGAACTGTTAAACCGACAATTCATTCATATCATCACGCATTTCTTGGATTCTTTCTGTATACCTGAAACAGACCGGGAGTTCGGTTACCCTATCTTATTCTGGTTTCCTCCAACATAAGGTAAAGTAAGTTAGGTAGTTTTGACGTGCTGTCACATATATGATAGTGTCAATCAAGTAACGCTTAAATCTCTACTACTCTACCCTCTCGCTGTTGTCAGTTATGGGTTAGACATCATCAGAGCAGTTTTAAATGTCAGGTTAAGTCGAATTCATAAATTATCCAAGGTTTGTAGTCTTCTAGGTTGCTGTCACCGGCCCTCAGTATCCCAGGAGATTTCTGAGAATGGTCTGTTTTTGCATTTCACAAGCGCAGTATAGCCCTGGAGGTGTAGTGTCATGGGACAACACGCTGCCTGAGGCAGAGTTTATTTTGAGTGCAGTTTGATAAGAACAGATGGAAAGCACGCGACTGTGGTGTGACACATAGCGAACACTAGGGGGAGCCATACTCTACACTGCTGGGGAAAAAGTCATTTAGAAAAGCTTGTGAATCATTCGCAAAGTTACTCAATACTTAAATGTAAATAGTAATGGTATGGACTGTGTAAATGAGCTTGCTTGCCTTATTCTCTTCAATAGTGCTTTTTTCCCTATTTTTAGCTTCTCAGTTTTTATTTTCTTCACTTGACAGACAAATCACGACGAACCATGTTCATTTGACTTGCGTCAAGCGATGGATAACTGGTTTTAAAATTTTCTGAGTTTCCTTTAGTTTCTTGCTTTGTAGTTTTAAGAGGGGCACTGCGTGTGTCGCTGTCTTGATAGGTGTGAACGTATTTGGTGGGAGGGTCATCAGCCTCTGTAGGTCTTGGCAGGTAAGAAAGATTTATCTCTTTATCATACAGAGGTGCAGTTTGAACCATATTCCTCCAATTTCCAGTGCTTCCTTAGTTTAAAATGAACCATTTAGCCTTTTAGCTTGACCTGCCCAATAACTGGCCAGTCCCCCCCAGTTGTTGAACATTTCATTAAAGTTACTGAAGACAGTGTTTTGAAGTAGCTTGAGGGAGGGAAAACACTGTTGCCAGCTTAGTTCACACATTTGCTGTTTGCCAAACTGCATTTGAGAAATCCAATCAAATAATTTGCACTGTTCTGTTCCCTCTGACTCGCATGTTTAGCACTTTGCTGAGATTTTGCACTGGGGAAAAAATACAGTACTTGACACACATGAAACATCCTGTCTTACATGGTCATGATACTTCATTCTTAATCGTGACATAATTGATTTACCATTCTTTTTTTCTCTCTCTAATGCTTTTTAATGTTTACTTTATTTATTATTATTTTTGTGTTTGAAATCAGTATTATCATGTACAGGATTTCCATTGTGAGAGAATATTCCACTTTAATACATTGTTTGTGCCAATGATCAATCAATACTTCCACTATGAATAAAGTTGATGAGGAAAATGCTGATTTTGAGTTTTGTGCTGGGAGACTGCTCTTCAAATGTACTGATTTATGGTCATGCACAAATAATAAATAATAACTAATAAAAGAATGACAACAAGAATATGACTCACAGGTTGGCTGTTTCTGTGAGGCTGTGGCTACGGGGAGGATTCTGAAATGTCTGATTTTGTGTGATTTTTGGGTGCCTCTGTCCCTATGCTATATGTCCCTGTGTGCCTTAATACTAAACTATGGCCTTTTATTTACATCAGCTGATTTATTTTACTCTTTTCCTTTGCATGGATGGTGTAATCCTATAGCACAGGTGCATTCAAGAAGGCACAACCTAATTACCCATGGAAAATAACTGCAGAATTGACCTGACCTGTCTGTCACTCCAACATTTCTGTTTAAATTCACTAAAGTGGAGAATGTAACAAGAATCCGATTGTTTTTATTCAAACTGCTATGTTCTGCATTGACTATTATTCATATAATTTTAACTGCTTGCAATTTGAAAACTTGATTTCAAGCATCCTTTCTGAACGTGGACTAAAGATTTTTGACTACATGCTTTTAATTTTTGAAAACATTGATTTTGCACACACAGAATATGTTATCGAATATTATAAATAACTGGCACTACTGTATTGGTTACATTCATGAAATTGTTCCAGTTGATGGTAGTTTCAGGAAACCAGTTCAAGAATTACATGAAAATTACATGTCTGGCCAGTTGAAAAATAATGTTAAATGTAAATAATTTATTCTGAGCAAGTGAAGGGTATGTATTTTACCTCGCTTGCTTTATCCTAACACGGTTAGCCATTAGGCTTAAAATTAGACCGAGAATCAACCCGTGTGTTTGAAGAGCCTTCGTGAAAACCAGGGTCTATGAGACTGTCAGACCAGGCTGTTTTGAATAGCATCTACTGTGAACCTCAGACATCCGGCCGCGATCCGTGAAGCTGGGTATGAATCTATGTCGAATCAGCTTATTTTCCATCTAAAAGGCCGTGATACAGGCTTTGTTCAGATCTGACACTGAGTGTAGATTCTTGCTGACAGGGTGCATTTCGTGTGCGTACCGTATTCAAAGAGAACTGTGTGCTTGAACAAAGAAGAATGAACAGCAAACTCCACGTTTGGAAGAAAAAATGTTTTGGTATTTCGTTAATACTAAGTTTAGTAAACTGGCAATAACCTGTGTAACCTGACTTTTATGCCTCATGTCCTTCAGTGTGTGTGACGCGGATCCTGTCTGAATTAATTTCAACACGTGATCAGTGCTAGCCTATTTATTTGACTGGTGTCACCTGTTCAGTTGATGCTATTGCATCGCTCGCCGTGTTTGAATTACAAAGCTTTAGGTCTGTTTGGGACATAATGCCAGGTTTTTCCGGGTTTTGTTTGACTTAGCTTTCTGTAGGCAGGTGAACGCTGAGGGGTCCGACATCCCATTGTGGGGTGGTCTCTCACGTCCATTTTTTTTCTTTGCATTAGTACCTTAATCTTAATTTCCTCTTGGTTTTAAGCCTTTTTAACAGGAGCCAGCCTGCATTAGCATGCGAGCTCTGAGAACTAGCCAGGCGGTGACTCGCGCCTGCTGCGTGCTGTCTTCCCCTTTTCTGTTGAATATTTTCCCTCCAATTCAACAAGTTTCATGTAAAGCTTGATCTGTTTAATTGATATCCTTCCTTGCCAAATATTGTTCATCGATCAACCAGTACCTCCGCCTGAATTGCAACCTTGATTCCCTGTTTACGTATAGAGCGGGTCACGGTTATTTGACATTGTTCCGCTGCAGGTTGACGATAAGCTTTTGAGCAGCTACTAAACTGTTACAAACTCCAAATCGAAAACCATATTGCCTTAGCTTAGCTTTTAAGCAGGGGTTCAACTCGAGCCAACGGAAAGACTGAACGACGTACGCGTGTATGAGAGGAAATCAGTTGCACAGGCCCCCTTAAACCCGCAATTAATGAAACCGATTTGTAACAGTAGTTAAACTTTGGCGCAGCAGTACGCAGCTGTTAACTTATTATTCATACATTGTTCAATGATCATGAGGCATTTATTAGACGCTTTTATCCAGAATGACACGTTTTAATTGGCATTGAAGTGTCTCCTTCGGGCCCTATGACACTTGATAACTTAAAGCTAGTTTGATTTTTTTTTTAATATTTAATCTCCCACAAATATTCCCCCACACACAGTGTTCAGGTCACTATTGTGATTGGGGCTGTAGTATCTCTTCTCAGTTTTAACATCGGTGGGAAGCACATGGATACATTTTGGGTTGTTAAAAGAATAAAGTCGGTGTTAAGCAGTGAGCGTTCGACTTGGTGCACAACAGGATATTTTCAGATTGAGAGGGCGAGAAGGGGAAACTAGGCCTACCCCATGCTCCAACAGTCAGCGCTGCTTGTGCTGACCAGACTTGGTGAGCCCAAGATACCTCTCTGCCCCTTTGCAGACGGATGCCACCAGTCCAGTTTCGTCATTCAATCAAAATTAAGTTTCTAGAGTATTATATTATTTCGCAAATGGTTTGTTTTGAAATTACGATAAGTTTGGTGCTTTTCCAAATCCTTTCAAAAACATTTGCCCTGACCAAACTTACTTTCGTTTGGGCAAAACGTATACCCACCTTGACCAGCCAGTATGCAACCTATTGCGTTGTAAATTTGTTAAAATGAAGACGTGCAACCGCATTATTTGCTGTGCATTACTGTCACCACAAGGTGTCAGCATTCCCCATAATTCCGGAAACGGCGGAGAATTCTCACGAAGGCCTGTTCGAAAACAATTTGCGACGATTGATAACGAAAAAGATAAATCAATAAAATACCTCCGATTCACATGGCTACAATTCACATGGTGATTCTTTTGGAAAAAAAATCTCTTCATTTGTTCATTTTTTTCTGTAGGTGGGCCTAAATTGGCAAACAGAACAAAAATAATCATGCAGCCTGGTTTGAAATCAAATGGGATCCAACTGTTTATTTGTGTGGGCAGTAGCGATGATGCATTGCTCCCATTTGCAGCGCGTTGCATTTGCCAGCGGGACGATTGATGACCTATAGGTGATGTCCAATTTGCTTCCTGCATTAGTGTTTGTTTCACTGTGATTAATGCGATATATATTTTTTTGCTCTGCTGAGGAAACCATCCACCACAGGAAGTGTGAAGAGTATCTCACTAATGGCCGCAGCGACTGCGTGGAGATGCTGCGGTAATGAGCGCCAAGTCCCCAGAGAGACTGTTAGAATTACAGGGCATTACCGTAATGGCGCAGTGTGAGATTTCGCGGGGATACGCTGCTGTGGACAGTCACGCTAAATGAGGCTACATGGATATAAGAGCGAGGCAGAAGGTTGTCGCTGCTTCACCTTTGCCTCATCTCATCTTAATTTACGGATTGGTTTTAACTGTGTGTGCCTGTATATATGTATGCCTGTTTGTGTGTATATGTGTACTGTGAGTGTGTGTGTGTGTGTGTGTGTGTGTGTGTGTGTGTGTGTGTGTGTGTAATGGTGATATGTGCGTGATGGTGTACTCGTACTGGTTACATAAAGCCTCTGCAGGGGCTGAATCTCATTATTGCTGCCAGGGGTCTGCGGCAATTAAACCCCTGTGGCGGTGGTGGTGGCGGTGGGGATTTGGATGAGAAGCTGGATACCTCAGGCACAGAAGGGTGATTCTCTGCACTGCAGTTTCAGGGGGGAAACACAGTCCTGTGATATTATCTTTTTGGAGGCAGGGGGGTGTTGTAGCGGTACAGTTGTTTGGTATTTGGGGCTCCTCTTCCTGCTGCTCCCCTCCTTTCCCTCTCTCTGTGATTCCCTCTCTCCCTCGCGGAGACCAGAGGGCTGCTGGGTTTTTCCTGGAGCGTGTGACGTCAGGGGAGACCCCGTTATGTAACAGCTGATGGGGAGCCCCCCCCGTGCCTCTCGCCTCCGGAACAGGCTGGAGGGAGGTGGGATGGGGAGTCTGCCCAGGGAGGGGGTCCTCCCACCCTCCCCTCTCACCCTCTATCTCTCAGGACAAACATCTTCTGCTGCTTATCTTTGATAAATGGAAATCACCACCCTGCATCCTCCATCACAGACCAGAGCAATACAGACTTGACTTTACCACAGTGATAGAGTGGGAGGAGCAGCAGGGGAGAGAGGGGTAATCCTGACTCCTGGGCCAGCAGTTATCCTCCTGCGGCTCAGTGTTTGGTTCCCACACTGTAGATGTAAACATGTTAACATGCTACAATGTGATTATAAGAGTGATTGTTTGGCAGTACTGTTACCATTGACACAGTCATGCTAATAAAGGATTTGAATTTGAAAATTTTCATACTGTGCTCACTACTGAGGAAAGAAGGAGGGAGAGGGAAAGGGAGAGAGAAGGGTGGAGAGAGGGAAGTAGAGAAATGGAGAAAAGGGGATGGAGGTAGAGATATTGATAGATGGGGATATATAGACAGGCAGGGAGGTAGAAGGATGGATATAGTGGTAGGGAAGTAGAGGGATGAGGAGAGAGAGATGGAGAATGCTATGGAGAGACGCGGGGAGGAATGGGGTGGGATTGCATGATCAGCAGCCACACACACACATATGTTTGGGGGGCATGTGCCTGTGTGTGTGTGTGTGTGTGTGTGTGTGTGTGAGAGAGAGAGAATGTGTGTAAGTATTTTCCCCTGAACTTCATAAAATGTTGACTGTAACTAAGGGCAGGAATAGCGCTTCTGTGCATGAAGGGAAACGGTGCCTGTGTGGAATGAGCAGTTTTTGATTTCCGCCACCAGAGGGCACCATTTGATCAGGAAAGGCAGGACCCTGCTTCATGGCTGTGGAGAGGGAGGAGGAGAGGAGAGCTGCGTATGGCAGCATGCGTCCTGACAGGGTTCTGTTCCCTGGCCTTGCCCGCTGATAGGGATTGCTAAAATATTCCACTTCTCCAGCAAGACACCTAACAGTTTACTTTACTGTGCTAATCACCTGACTGTGGATGGGGTGAGGGGAGGGGCATGAGTCTGTTTGACAGATGGCTACCTGTCCACAGGTAAAAACATCAGTCAGATCAGGCACACTACCATCTTGATTGCTGCTCTATAAAATGGCAAATAAAGCAGTTTTTGAATGAGCTGGAGCCCCAGGAGAGCTGCAGATTCACATGGAATGCAGATCAGAGTGGCTGCAGGGACAGGTGCAGGCTCTGCTGGAGTGTGGAACTCCTGGGGTCATTCTCTCCCTCTCCCCCCCTCTCTCTTCCCCCTCTGAATGCTTACGCTAGGAGAAAGCTCTGGGGCTTCCTTGTTTGGAGCTTATGTAAATATGTGGGTGAGTGAGTCAGTGTGCTTTAGTCAGGGCCTGCAGGGACACGAAAGCACCCTGCGCTCTCACACGCACCCAGCTGAATACTCCCCAAACACCCTGCACTCTCACATGCACCTGAGCCAAACACTCCCCAAACACCTTGCACTCACACACGTACCCATCCAAACATCCTGCGCTCACACGCACCCAGCCAAATGCCCTGTGCTCTCACACGCACAAGAGCCAAACACTCCCCAAACACCTTGGGCTCTCACATGCACCCATTCAAGTATTCCCCAAATATCCTACTGTCATGCATACTCACACACACACACACACACACACACACACACACACACACGCTCAGAGCAGCAAAATGGGTGACACCCCACCAGTTAACCTGCCAGTCTGTGATGAGTCTGTGATGCCAGCGGAGTTTGCAGCAGTTTGCAGTGTATTAAACTCCTGGGGTGGTTGAGTCACGGGGGTCTCTGATTGGAGCTGGTGTCGGTTATTACCACAGGCTTGCGGGGCGCACTCTTACATTTAGTTACATTTACTGCAGATTGCAGCACCATGCAACAGATCCCCCCAACAAAATGCCTGCCTGTTGCGCAGCTGAGTCCAAAGCGTGTGTGTGTCTGTGTGAGAGTGTAAATGTGAATATGTGTGTGCCTGGTGTGTGTGTGTGCGTGCCTGTATGTGCGCGATGTGTGTGTGTGTGTGTGTGTGTGTGTGTGTGTGTGTGTGTGTTTCAGGAAGGCCAGCGGTGGCAGGTGAGGGATATATATGTGTGTGTGTGTGCGCACCAGAGTGGAAATCATGTCACAGCTACCTGATGCTGTCCCTCATCACCGGCCGCTCCCGTGTGTGCTCACCTGGTAACCCTGGAAACGCTATTCCCGTAAATGCTGCTCTGAACACGGCACACAGGTCGGGGGTGGGGATACCTCCTGTGTCCGGCTAAGCTCTGTGTGCGGAGCGAGGTGCACCTCTCCCCGTGAAGCGCAAACGAGGAGGTCACTTTGTGCTGCTGACGCGAGGACCCCGCCACCCCGTCCCGCACACAGTGGCCGAACGCCACTGCCCTCTCCCTCTCCCTCGCTTGCCCCTCACATCCAGCACGCCACTGATCTCCCCGCGGTGTCAGTGCAAATTAACCTCGCCCGTTCCTCTCCGCTTTCTCTCCCTTTTTTCCCATCTCTTTCACTCTCTTCCCATCGCTCTTCTCTTTATCTTGCTTCCTCTTTATGTGCAAACGCGCAAGACTCCGGGTCTCCATGGTAACGCGCGCCGTGAGTGCGCCCCGGCCTCTTGTCTCTGGCACAATGTGACCAATTACCGACGCTCGCCAGCCGCAATCGGAGGGGTCAAGCGGGCCCTGATGATGTAACCCTCTCTTTCCCTCCCCCCCGGCCCCGCCGTCGGGCACGGGGTGTGCCGGGCGACCCGTTGCGCCGCTCGCTTCGCTACAAGTTCCTGCAACTCGGGTTGGGGGTCTGATTCTTCAGGGCTTCCTGGCCTCTCGTGCTCCTGGCTGAAGACTTTTACAGAAAGCAGAAATCTATTAGCCTTTCTCACAGGGGACTCTGCTCTGGCAACCCGGCACCCAGCCCACCTCTGTGGAGCACGGAGATCTCTTTATATTTGCACTCTTTCAAGCCAAATAAAGTGCCTGACCTTTAAGAAATGAGGGTAAAGCCGCGCAATCCACACAGAGACAGAGAGGGATAGACTGACATGTAGAGAAAGAGATGCGAGAGAAAGGGAGAGAGGGAGAGAGAGAGAGAGAGAGAGAGGGGGTAACGACAGGGGAGAGGATAAGGTCAGTCCTTTGATGCATGCACCGTACAAACTGCCGTCAGGCTGTCTTGTTTACCGCAGTTCTGATGTTTGCTGATCAGCTCACACTGCAAGGACACCTGGTCTGCTGTCATCATCCTCTCTGCTAGCCCCCCAACCTTCCCCCCAACCTTCCACCCTCATCACACACATCCCCCACCCACCCCCATCCCGCCAGCCCCTCTAACACAGTCACTCTCCAAGGTGCTGAAGCGTGTTTCCTCGTCCTGGAACCCACGCTGTCACGCG
Organism: Megalops atlanticus; assembly: GCA_019176425.1. NCBI lineage: Eukaryota > Metazoa > Chordata > Actinopteri > Elopiformes > Megalopidae > Megalops > Megalops atlanticus. Next base: position 27,049,640 of record CM032888.1, on the reverse strand, counting down.
AGCATACTGTACGCTCACCCGCTCGGGAGCTCGGGAGCTCTCCGAGGTGCTGAATGGGTTCTCCCCTTGGCTGCTTTCCACTGTCCAAGGCTGAGGGGAGAGAGAGGGGCTATACTTAGCTCTGCCTCATTGTTTATTAATGAGCTGCTGTTTAGCGGCACCTGAAGTGCTGTTTAATGTACGGTGACAGCGTCGCTCTCCCGGGAACGTTCCTGCAGTTCTATTTATTTTTATTTTGTTTTTATTTTATTTTTTACACAATTAACTGAAAAGTGGCTTACCTCCCTGAACTTTAGAATGTTCTGTGACTCCTGTCATGCATGCTGTAGGCCTTCTCTGTTCTGTGATCATTGTGGACATTTTTCCCTGCCGTTGGAAAGAAGTGACACTAGTATATGCGCTGCGAGGCTGTTTGGTAGCATTATAAAACACAGCGTTTAACATTCTATTTTGGTGGGGTAGGGGAGTTCCCCACCCTTTTTCCCAGAGTACATCTGCAGCTGCTTTTGCTGATGGGCCCCTGTTATGAAATGGTGTGCAGAGGCGACATCATTCCCTCTTTATCATCATCATCATGCTCGTCCTCAAAACTGCTCAGTTCAAGCCCTCCTCACTCTCTCTCTCTATCTTACTCTCTCTCACACATACACACACACACACACACACACACACACACACACGCTTGAACACACAAGCGTGCATTCGGGTCTGCGCGAGTGACGCGGCCGCGTTCTGACAGTCGCCCAGAAGATCTCACGGGACGCCGAGCAGAGCAGTGAAAACAAAACAATTCGGTCCCCATTTCGCTGCGATGAGCGCTCGCGCACAGCTTGCCGTGTCACCGCAACGCAGCTCAGCTCGGCACAGCCGCGCCGGCTCCACAGGCCCACAATGCCACGCTGCGCTAACGGAGCAGGGCATCCCTGGCAGGGCATCGTGAGCAGAGAGGAGGGGGGCCCCCCTCCTCCCCCGGCAACCGCAGGAGGGGAGAGCGACCGGCAGGCATGCCGTCCCCACCAGCCCACGGAACTCTGGCGTCGCCTCGGTGACAGCGGACTGTGGCCGTTAGCGACGTCGCGCTAACTGCGCAGTAACAGTGGAAGAGGGGAGATGACAGAGTGAGAGGTGGAGGCATTTTTTTTAATGCCTGCCGGACAGGACAGGCACCACTTTCTGGGCCTTGCTGTCAAAGGCAGCTGACTCACACCCCCACCTCCAGCTTTTATTCCAAAAATGTGGTTAAGGCACCTGTCAGACTCTGCAGGGACAGACCCAGAGAACTCATTACTAATGTCATGCTATTTACCAGATCTACTCTCATTTACTAAGAGAAGACATCAGACTCCTATAAGGACTAATACAGCAGCACTACTCACATGCTCTTTTAATCTAGTGTGAACAGAGAATACATGATTTGTGCAACTGTCAAACTCTCCCATAACAGCACAAGATACTGTCAATGACAGGAGAGGCATCTCATGCAGCAGGTCTTTTTTCCCACCAAAGATTATTCAGTAGATATGAATTTCCATACAGTATAAAATGTGAAAGGTTCGTTTGATGTGGTTATAGCAGTAATTTTACTTGGCTTGTCTGATGAGGGGATTGCACCTTGCTGTGGGGCAAGTTTATTGATCCCCCTCTGTGTGGACCTCATAGACAAGGAAAAGAAAAGGGGAATGAGGTGGAGGAGAGATGTTATGAACAGATGACAGAGAAAGGAAGTGGCAAGCGGGATTTTTATAGTTGTGAACAGAACCGGGTTTGCTTAATTGCGTAGGGATTGTCTGAAAATTCTCCTTCCGAATCTTCATTTGGAACTTCAATCGGCAAGCTCCGAGCCATCTGCACACAGCTGTGCATGTGCTGTATGCACTCTTAAAGGCTGGTGTTTTTTGTCTGTCTCACTAACAGGGTAGCTTGAAGGAAACCCCTGACACACACACACACGCGCAGAGTGAGACAGGGAAATGGATCCAGGCTGCCAGAGACACACCGCAGTGCTCATCAATAATGGACAAGAGCAAAGTTGGAGGAAGAGAGACAAACTGTGCAACATCACCTGAAGCCACAGGTCCCACAGAGAGGCGCTTTGAGCAGGTGCTGTAGCTAACACTGTGTGTGTGTGTGTGTGTGTGTGTGTGTGTGTGTGTGTGTGTGTGTGTGTGTGTGTGCGCGCGCGTGCGCAAGGCTGTACATATTTATCTATGAAAGAGTGTGTATGTACATATGTGCCTGTGTGTACGTACTTGCGTGTGTGTGTGTGTGTGTGTGTGTGTGCCAGTGTACATTTATGTATACAAATAAGAATATGAATGTGTGTTTGTGAGCGTGTCTGTGCTAGTCTATGTGAGTTTGTGACTTTTTGCCAGTGTGTACACTGTGTGTGTGTGTGTGTGTGTGTGTGTGTGTGTGTGTGTGTGTGTGTGTGCCTGCGTTTTGTGTGAGTAATTAAAACTGTGTGTGTGTGTGTGTGTGTGTGTGTGTGTGTCAGAGGGTGCTTTGTTGGGGAAGCCCTTTTCTCCACCCCCTCTCAGCTGTAGTCTATTAACACCAGCAGTACTTTTCCACCAGCACCCTCCCATCTGCAGCTCTGAATAATGGAACAAGAGGCTGAGAATATTACTGTGAAAATACAACATCAATAATGTGACGCTAAAGTTTCTCCCTGTAGCAGCCAGCAGCCACCCCCACCCTCCCTCCACCCCCTCCCCCCCCCGCTCCATAAACAATGCATCACTCACTTTCCAAGTTTTAATAACTATTATTTTGCATTTTGCTCCTACACGGGATGGCTGATCCCCTCTCTCTCCGTCGCAGGTTTGCTGCGGTCTTGCCCGTGCATAATTGATGGGCGCGGCAGGCGTGTGGCGCGTTCGCAGCCGCCGTTGTTTGTTCTGATGGGAGATCTGGTCCTCCGATAGCGGGCCTCGCAGCTGCCGTCTGGGGGGAAGCCCTTTGTGTGCTGCCTCGCCCTCCCGCCTCATTGTTTGGCCGCAGTTGTGTTTGTTTGCTTTTTTTTTAATTGCGGCGATGGTAGCCAGGGAGCCCGGCGGGTGCTGCTCGGCTGCTCCGCTCCGTCATCGGCGACATCCCCCCTCAGAGCCGTTAACGTGCGGCGTTCAGGGCTGACCCAAAGAAATGCACACAAACAGACACACACAAACAGTCGGAAAACACACGGTTTTAACCAGTGAAAACAAACAAGTTTTCCATTGTGTTCCCACCCTCATTCCCAGCTTCAGTGAGTGTGGGTTTATCTCCTATCAAAGACTTTCCCATATTACAATCCTACTGCTATGTGTGTTATATGTCTATTATGAGGTGCATTAGAGCTGCTTGACTGGGATGGACCAGTGTCCTCAGCGTGGGTGAGTGTGGGTTTATCTCCTATGAAAGACTTTCCCAGTGCATCCCCCCTTCCAGGCTGCTGAAACCAGTGTTCATGCTAAACGTCCCCTTCCAAGATGAGGAACCCTGATAAGATGAGGAACCTAGACACTTGACGCCAGATCTCTATCTCTCTCTGGCTCCAGCTTTCCCGCACTGAGAATATTGGGTTTGTATCCCGTTTCCTCCTCTCTCCAGCGGGATGACATTACCCTGGGTTTCCCGCAGTGAAGAGTGAACGTTCTGTCCTACACCAGTCTGCTGTAACGGGACAAACCTATCCTCTGATCTGAACGTGTTAACTGCTGGAATACCCCGCGTGTGTGATTGAGTGTAGAGCGCGGTATGGGTGCAGAGCAGGGAGTGTGTCTCGAGGGGAGTCCAAGGCTAAGCGGTGTGCATGGCATCAGCAGTGCTGTGGGGGGGGGGAGGGGGGGGGGGAGGACAGTGGCTGTGCAGCTGAGAGAGGGCATTTCCCTGAATCCTGAAGGAGGAAAGCCCACCGCCCCCACCCCCAGCCGTGGCCCCCGCCCGCTCGCCCGGTCTCCCGGCGTTGGCTCAGATGCAGGGATTACTGTGGGAGGCAGTGGGCTCTCCTGTTTCAGCCCCGCTGCTGATGCGGGGGTGGGACGGCCGCTGCTCGCTGATGGAGATTTCCAAACCGCACGGTCCTCTCGAGGAGACCCCCTGCCTCCCCGCGCTCGCCCACCACCCCCACACCACCGCTGCGCTGCTCACACTGCCCCCCCCACACTTTCCTATCAATTCCACGCCCGACACCTAAGTAAACTAACACATTCTCCTCCACTAACAATCTGCTTCCCTTCTTGTTTCAATCTCATCCTTTCTCTCTCTCTCTGTCTCTCTCTCTCTCACTTTCTCCCCCTATTTCTTTCTGTTTTTAATCTCACGTGTTCTCTGCTGTTCTGAGGACCTTAACTGCCAATTTGTGTGTGTGTGTGTGTGTGTGTGTGTGTGTGTGTGTGTGTGTGTGTGTGTGTGTGTGTGTGTGTGTGTGTGTGTTGTGTGTGTGTGTGTGTGTGTGTGTGTGTGTGTGTGTGTGTGGGTGGGTGAATGTTTATGTGATAAATACTGCCCCCAAGCACTGATGCTGGATCTGTACTCGCCATTTACAGTCACTACCTAGGATTAGGATTAGATGCGGATAAGAGGATTCTTCATCAGTTATTGCAGGTGGAAACTACCTGGAGCATGAATGCCTTTTATAGGGGTCATACTGTGTGACACAATAACATCAAAAATTACTTCCCCAAGTAAAAGTGGACATGTTTCTATTTATTCCTGGATACACTGTTTAACCTTCTACCTTTATCAGAAGTCACTTATCTGTGGGAAATTTACTATTTCATCACAAGATGTCTCATCTGTATCTTCTCTCTCTCTTTTCTCTCTACACACACACACACACACACACACACATACACACACATACACATACACAAATATATATAGGCCTCAAATACTCACACACACACACACACACACACACACTGCAAACACATCCACTCAGTGACTTGTGCAGAATTTAATGAAATTTTCTCAGAACCAATTCAGTTCAGTCCCCCAGTGTATGGTGTTTATTGAACTGAGTCCACTCCACCTCAGCTTGATGAAAGACTCATCACCTGAGAGAACTTCTGACCTTTGACCCTTGACCCTCTAACCTTTCCACTCCCACTCTGAAAGGAGAACCGTGTTCAGTCTCACGTGCCTCACAGGTGTGGCATGTGTTGCTCAACCAGCGCCATGAAATTTTGCCACTTATTTATTTATTTTTTCAACGATAATGCGATTTTGCACAGTACCATGGATCTGAAAGATGAGTAATTTAGTTACTCGGGGGGGGTTGTACTTTCATAACGGTGAGAACGGTGAACGATAATGATAATGACAATGTTAACCTCAGTCTTACGGACCGATAAGACAGGATTTGACAGAGGCTTAGAGAAGAGAGGCAGGCAGGCGTTCCACAGAGATTTGAAAAGGCGCCCATGAGTCAAGCAGGAAGACAAGCAGCGAGAGAGTCGGCCTTAGGCGAACGCCTACAACACCTCTTTATGAACAATAAAAACAACAACCCAAAACTGACAAACATGAGGAATAATAACCATCACAAGGGGAGAGAGAGAGAGAGCTATAAATAAGTGATAGAACAAAATGTTCCTGTAAAACACTCGTATAAGGCCTGAGAGTGAGGATTATGGCCTCTGGCGTCTTCCTGCCCTGTCTGGACCAGCTCCAGACTCGCTGCCGATCCCGGATAAGGCTCCCTAACAATGCAGAGAGGAAACGGCTGAGAAGGAGCTTAAAGGCCACCTAGGGCTGTTCTCCGAACACATCTGGTGTTCAGCTCACAGTCGTTGTTTTAATGCATCATATTGGAGCATGAAATAATTTTGGCGTAGACAAAGTGTGTAAGTACTTCCCCGGGAAAATGTTTAGTCAGTGAGTGCCTTCCTCGCTCGTCAGCTCGACCTCCAGCTGAAGCTCTCCTTACTGATCCCGGGTGAAAGCGGACTCCACTATTTAAAAACGGATCAGAGCGGCTGGCCTTTAAGGTGGTTTGACAGCCATCTCAGCATTCAAATTACAGTCAGTTCAGCTTCAAATGTGACTTGGGGATAGAGTGCAAATAAGGAGTAGTCTACATTACATTATTGGCATTTAGCAGATGCTCTTATCCAGAACAACTTACACAGGTTACAATTTTTGTTATCCATTTATATTGGATATTTACAAAGGCAATTCTGGGTTAAGCACCTTTCCCAAGAGTACAGCAGCCATGCCCCAGGGGGGAATCAAACCAGCAACCTCCTGGTTACAAGCCCTGCTCCTTACCAGTATGCTACACTGGCACTCTCCACACCTTGTGTGGATCATCCACCCTAACCAGTGTGACAGCGCAGCATGCTGTGTTTAAGGGTTGTTGGCACAGCTCTCCGAAGGCTCAGTGTGTTATGTCTGCATCTCGCTTGGGAAAGAATCACAGACACGTTAACCTATTCTCTTAGCTTTAGCATCAATGTCAGGGTGCCCCACGTAACCCCAGACACCACTCGCCAACCTAGCAAAAACTCGGCCGCATTGCTTACGTGTAAACAGCCTCAGATCACTGGGATCTACGCAGCCGTTGGCCGGTGACGGAGTTAACCCTTTCAGCGCTGCAGCGGGAGCCGCCAAACATGGCCAGGAGGAAGTAGGTTGCTATGAGATAAAGATGGGAAGGCTAGCTGTTTGCCACGGTTGCTATAGAGACTGTTGGGGGGCAGAAGGAAGCTGTTGGTCTAAAATAAGATCACTGATAATTGTTACGATGAAATTTCCTAGACGACACTAAAAGACGGATTCCTTTCATCGGAGACGGAACTTGAATGGCAAAGTTGCAGACAAAAGTGTACGCGGAGGCTCGAAACGTCGATGTTAAAACGGTGCACCCGCAAAGGGGTCCTTGCAAGCCATTTTAGCCACATATTTACACATTCTTTTCCGCGACCATTGATCTTGTTCCCTTTCAAGTGAATCGTTACTCGAATCCGTCCGCTATAGAATGCGCAGGTGATTTGGAATTGTGGGGAGAGGCTTGGCGCTATAATGAGGTAACCTTTTCCCGGACGCCGACCCCTGCAGCATCCGACCCCCTGAGGGACCACCCCCATTCTCAACCCACCAGCACTGTTTAATGACCCTAATGAGCCACTCTACAGTCCTAACATCGTTACCATTAAAAGCAGAGCTCGTCTTCCCCAGGGGCTGCCAGTTGCCCTCAGCCACCCTGGTCCCCAGCGCCGAGCGCGTGCGAGGCAGTGCGCTGTTGCCATGGCAAACAAATCGGCAGATAAATCGCTGTTAACCTTCGAGGGCGCCGAGCTACGAGGAAAAAGGAAAAAGAGGGTAGACAAATTAAATCAGCCTAACAACTTCTTACAAGGAGAAGACGAATAAAGAGATGGAGAGAGTGAGAGAGAGACGGAGATGGCCAGGGGAAAAAAAGGTGTTTGGAATGCCACGGAAGGAGTGTAAACCGTCTATCTGCTTTATCTGCTGAGGCAATTGCTGGATGCTGCCAGTAATGGAGGTCAAACCTCAGGGCCATGCTGCATGACTGCAGGAATTCTTCTTTTTTAACCTTGGGATTTTGAGCAGAGATTGACGCATTCCCTGACTATCTAGAATCTAACTGTAGTATTAGACTCACTCGAGGTCCCATCCGCAGAGCAATGGAGGCAAGCTCTTGATGCAGTGCATGCTGGGTAAAGCTGTCAGGGCTAGGGTGTCCTGAGCGGACAGCTTCATTAGAGGCTTCCAGGCGGTGCTCCCTTTGATCGGGGGCGCCTCCATCGATCGCCGAGCCGTGGGTGGGCCGGGGATTCCTCAGAGTGAACGCGGTCCAGCTGGAGGAGAGAAAAGGAAGAAGGTGGGCAGAGAGACAGCAGCATCAATCCCAGCAGCCAATATCCCCGCTGACTGATGCGGCCGCGTCGGCCCGGCTTGGGCCAGACGGCGGGGGTGGGTGCGGGGGGGGGGAACCATGCAGGGCTTGGTGCTGCTTAGTAAACTCAGCTCAGAACCACCTTCTGCACTGGGCGGCCCACTCCTCCACTCCTTCTCTATGTGCTACAGCCTAGCTGCAGGCACCAGTGGCGGACTTTCCCTGCAAAGAATGATGGGTAAGATGATGTCATAATTTGGGTAGAAGGATGTAGAGGGACGCCCTCAGCCCAGGTGTTACTCAGTTCAACAGAGATTTTCAGTTGATTTTTGAGACATGTCATATTTGCTGTGTGCTGCTGTATCTGTTCGGTGTGTCCTGTAAAGTAATGCGGTGTTACACTGAAGAAACTGAACACAAGACAAGGACACTGTGGTGTTAAGACACTGAATGGAGAGAGAGGAAGACTGTGCTGCACAGACACTGAACACAGAGAGAGGAAGCCTGCGCATATGTTTTTGCAGACATGGAATCTGACTTGGCAAACCCCTATTCTGAAGAAAAAAAAACACAGCGCTCGCTCTGAGCACACTCAGTGCAGGGCAGAGAATGCCGCCTGGCATCCCGTGCTTCCTCCAAGGGGAGCAGAGTCCAGGACAGCCCACCCGCTGAATCTCGCCGGCATGCCGGCAGTCTGGGTTCACCCCGTTCCTTTCCAAAAGAGCACCGAGTCCAAACAAGACCGCAGCTCCGCAGAGAAACTTCAGAAAGCAGCAGAGGCCCTGAGCTGCACGTGAGGATGCAGGCATCTGAAATGGTGACTTTGGCTGTGCTGGGTGCACGTACACCCGATCTGTGATACACACGCGTGTGATTGCTGATCACCCACAGACTACTTTAATCCTCTCATTAAAAAACACAGATACTCTAATGACTCCTGCAGACTAAAAGACACATTGCCATTTAATTACAATTTTTGTCATAATATTAACATTATTTGTTCTGATTAATTTAGATTATTATTATAATTGTATGTTATATTATAGTAATGATTTTATTATATCATATTAATATAAAATATATAGACAGTACTATAATAGATCATTATTAATTATAGATTATATACTTTAATATATAATGTATATTAGTATATAATTATATCAATATACATACTACAGTATGTGTATAATACATATATAAAAAATAAATGTATTAAATTATTTATCCGAAAACTCATTTTGCATATGTTTAACATGGTCCTGTTCAACTCCAACCTGCTGGCTTATTGCTTCAGCTTTTTTTAAGCTCTTGCAGTTGTGTAAAGTGTTTATCTTCCCACAGACTGGATGACTGGAGGCTTGTTTCTTTAGAAGTGATGTGATTATTTTAAAGGCTCCCTTTCTAAGGATGTAAGATGAAATCATGACCTGACATCCTGACAGGTCCATGCACAACCCCATTGTAAAACATGTTTTTAAGAATAGAGCAGTATATTTACTTTAATGGATCATTGATTTGCAATGTGAGTTCCATGATTTTAGACGAGATTGCTGTTACAGATCATTATTAGGCCTTAGTATAATAGTAGAGGCTAGCATGATGCAGGTATGTTGCTCTCAGGGATGATTGTTAGGCACTGTATGCATGCTAATACTGTTTTATTTTTAGATTTTATTTCTGTTTTTTCAGCTTGAAGTTCATTTACTTTGTTGCTGGCTATCCTGTACTTATGTTCTTGCGCTTTACGCTCTTTTGTTAGTGTTGTAACTCCTGTGATCTTCGTTTTAAGGGGTCTTGCCATGAAGAGAGTTTTCGTATGGCAGTTGCTCTGATCCAGAACTACACTATTACTACTACTAGACCTACCATAAATAATAATATTAAAATGTATTTATTTAAATACAATCTGTTCTTTTTGTAGGCCTCTGTCAGAAAAGATACTTTGTCTCTTTAAAAAGATGAATAGGAATGTCACATCCCTACTTTCCAGATCTTGGGATAAACGTGGTGAATAACATATTCAGAGCCCAGTGGGTAAAAACCACAGCTCAACATGAAAAGACAACCAAGGTTTAGCTGCAGCTCAGAGCTTCACGAATTAAACAAGTAATCATGTCCACGACACTGAGGCTGAAAGACATAGAGAGAGAGAGAGAGAGAGAGAGAGAGAGAGAGAGAGAGAGAGGGAAAAAAAAAACATTTTCCAATGCATTGTCAATCTTGGCATAAAGCGATTGCCTCCTTTAAACACCAGCGGAGGGTAAATCATGTTTTAATAAGCATTCTGACACATCCATCATTGTTTTAAGGAGATAAGTCACAATGCGTGTGCTGCTCGGGATCATGGGTAGCCTGGAAGGATGCCCACAGTCGTGTATCTCCCTTTGACATTTAGATTTACAAACAGCTCCCAGTCACACCCGACTTAAATCCTATTTATTAAAAGTGAATGGAATTCTCTCTCCAGCTGAAGGTGCTTTGGCATGTTCACTTTATGTTCCCTCAGAGATTAGGGAATCCAGCCATTGCTTTCCTGCCGTGTCCCCTTTCAAGTTCCTCCTCCTTTCCCGCTGCTCCTCGTCTCTCAGAATTATGTGGATTTTTTTTTTATACGTATTTCTTATTTTTCATCTTGGCCCAGGGAGAGGAGGAGGAGGAGGAGGAGGAAGAAGCAGAAGAAGAAGAAGAGGAAAACAGCAGCATGCAGTTGGCCTCAGATACCTGCGACTTGTAACATGCGCCTTTCCTGTGATTGATTTTTTTGACAGAAATGTCCTCATTAGGCCTGTACAAATGACATGAAAAGGAACGCGCTGCAAAGAGGGAACAGGAGGAAAGAAAAAGTTTACTCGCTTTTGACACTTGCTCACTTTCATCTGTGCTGCCTTTCAGAATTCGGTTTAGAGTTATACGCTGGCATACTCTGCCTTTCCCCACCCTTCTGACACACACACAGACACACACACGCAAATAAAATCCTTTTCATTTCTATCCCCGTATGCCTGGGTCATCGAAGATGACCCAGCCATAGGAGTTCTTTCTGTTCTTTTCAAAAACACAATTAAATAAATGAGAATATAATGAAATCAAGTCGAACCTCTGTAGTGACTAATTATCATATCTTTGATAACAAAGCGAACAGAAGTGGCTGGGAAGGGAAGCTTTGGGCTGAGAGATGCAAGCTGGGAATTGAGGAGCGGATCGTGGTGAAGAGAGGGTCTGTTTCCCCAGCGCAGAGCATCCGGAGACGGGGGGCTCCACCGGCGAATCAAAGCCTGTTTTCTTAATTAAAGCTTTTAATGGGAGGGGGTTCAACAGCCCGGGGCGGGAGGTGTAGGGTGGGGCTCTGGTTTGCGGAGGCTGAACTTTCCGCAGTAAACTTTATTTCCACCTTTTGTCCTTGTTTATTTGTTTACTCTTTCGGTCTAAATCTTTGAGTTCTCATAGCTTCCTTTTGTAGCTTCCTTTTATCTGTGTGTGTGTGTGTGCGTGTGTGTTTGTGTGTCTGTGTGATTGTCTTGATTTAGCAAGCTGATTATTCACAGTATGATTTTCATGCATTACAAGAGTAGTTTGTGCAAATTACTGTGAGGCAGGTTATTCATATACGGGGAGTGTCAGTCCAGCAGACTCCTGGTAATTGGGTAATTGCCCAGTATAAAAACTTCAGTAACAGGCAAACCTTTTTCATTAACTTAAGTGTTCAATCTATCAGTAAATCAACTAATGTTTTTAATAGTTTTATTTGGTATTTTATTTGGTGCGTTTAAAATTTGTACAGTAAAATACACTAAATCATTTTCTGATTACCTCTTCTGACTGTTGCAAAGCACTTCAGACATATTTCAGGGGATATAAATAAAGAAAAAAGAAAAACCTAAATAAAATGAAAAGCTGAAAGTTTTCTAAAAATGTATATTATATGGAGTAAATTGCAGTGCACTCCACTTACTGCATAAGAATCACATCAGTTTGGAATAGTCTGATTCTCATGAGCAGTTGATTCTTAAAAGCTGAGCGCCACATGTATGGTAAAATAGACATTTATGTTTTAAATGTTTTTCTTTTAGTCAATTGAGACATGTCCTTGGCTAAATTCATCATACATGGAACAAAATGTATTTGAGGTGTTCAGTATTTTTGTATGATCCTTTATTAAATAATGTAATAAGCATGACACACATTTCATTCATTTGAATGAAATAATTATTTGAGCTATGGAAAATTTTTTGAATGTCTCCATGATAACCCTGGTGCCTCTCTTCATTGTTAGATTTTAACAGAATCATATACAATGTAGGCTGTAGAATTCCCAATCTCTCAGCTGAATTTCTTTCATTGCTCTTAAGACTATCCTAAGACTCAAGAAGACAAACTGTTTCATCTCTACGAAGTGTTTTTTTCCTGATTCTTGCCATGTGGAAAAGCATCCAAGCACTTAGGTGGACTTTATTTCTTAAAATATTGCTAATTACTAAAATGTGTTTTGGTAAATAGCACACAATAAGAGAGACACTGCACCCCAATCTGTCTGCATGAATAATGTACCTTTATACTTCACTGAGTACCGACTTCCATGTTGCGTGCCCAAATTGATTCTTGTAAGCAGTTTTAAACAATGGTAATTTTGGAATGATTCTGTCCCAGTGCTGTGATCATTATGTTGTTGATGGCTCAGCAGAGTTAAGACGTTTGTGCTACTGTTTGGCAGGTGTCCCATACATACAGCGATTTTCCTCTACATTGCTGTTTCTAAACCTTGGTAAAGCCCTTGACCTGAGAAGTCTCCACATCATGTTGGAATACTCTCCACTCATCCAGGTAGAACTATCGATCCTGTAGAGAGAGGGTCAGGAAGGGCAAGAGTGGACATGGAGTGACATCAGGGACTAAGGGGACCAACCTGGCCTGAGGGCTCCCCTACAGCAGTTTGCCCTGGGCTGACAAAGAGGGCGGTGAACTCACCTCCACCCCATCAGAGACACGTTAACACCTTTCCTCTGCCGTGAAGGTCTGCCAGCCCAGGGGTCAAGGGTCATCTGGTTTGCAGGGAACTTTACCTGTGAGCTCCCAGCCATGCGAACCCTACCATGGAACCATCACACTCCCTGCCTGCTTCACTTTGGCGGGAAAAAAGGTCAGCTTTCACACGTGAGAGACACGCAGAACTTTAATGTAGGGACACCACAAGAGAGACACCTGAATATACAGGTAGGCAGTGAGGAAAAAGAAGGAAGAAATGGAGAAAGAGAGAGGGAGAAATGGGAATATATGGAGACACTCTGTGCTAAAAAGTATATATAGAGAAACAGGGAGTGAAGAAGAAAGAGGGGAGGGAGAAAAAGAGAAAGAGAGAGAGGGAAAGAGAGCGAGAGAGAGGTACACCAAGGCGAAACCCGACACTAATGAGGCGGCGGTCTGATGGGACGTGACAGCGGAGAAGAAAGCCGCATCCCCCCGACACCAGCGCTGCACCACGCGCCCGCCTAATTGGGGGAGAGAGAGAGAGAGATGGGGACGGGTGTGTGCAGGCAAGGGGTAAAGGATCCTGGGGAAAATGAGACGCGCGCCGCGCACGCTAATAACCGCCATCCATTTGCACTGTGGTGAGGTCGGGGTTGGGGGGGGGGGTGAGGAGTGGCAGAGGCCCAGCATACTGACAGGACTCCTGTTTGTGTTGATTCGGCTCTTCTGCGTTTGATCCTCGCCGCGTGCGTTTGTTAGGTGAAACGGAGGAGCGAGCAGCTTGCTTTGTGATCGTGCTCGCGTCTGATGTGGCGACCGTGTGGACGAGCCACAGATCGCCGTCAGTGAATGACACTGGCGCCACATCTGCGCGCACCATTACCGCGAAAAGGAAAAAGAGATTATACACAGAGTAGGGGGGAAAGTGGGGCCAAGTTCTGTCTGTGCTGGCAAATGTAAACAGACACTGGGACATGAAAGACTCTAGTTATTCTCATAAGTTTAGTCTAAATATGAAATGTACATTAACCTGCTATCCTGCTATCAATGAATAAATGTATATATTTTGAAAATTTGTGTCTGTAAGCAAACATGCTATTTGTGGTCAAGGAGTATCGTGGGAACTGTAGTCTCCAGGTCCTCCCATTGGAACATGCTCTGCACATCTTTGAGGTGCTGTACCTTATTCAAGGTTCCCTTACAGGACTCCTTCATAATGAACATTAATGATTAATTAATACTGGAAATTTTAGGTAGTATAAACCAAGACAGAGAATTTCAAGGCTTGCTGTTTTTATATTCACCTCTCAATTAGCAACTGTATAACTAAGTGGCTAATATGCAGAATACCTGATGCATTTAAACAATGGCTTCAGCTCAACCGTTAAGGCGCTGATGCAGAATGAAAACAAGCTATCCCTTTGGCTGCCGGGGGTCTGGTGTTACCCGGCCATGATTTGGGATATCGGTGTCAATTCCGCTTTGCTCAATTGAGTTAAGTCAAGCTTGCCTTTTAACAGGAAGATCACTTAGCTGTGATGCACCAGCTTTCCAGTGGTGCAGAAATCTGTCATTCGCAGAGCATTCATGGCTGACATTTTACTTGGATTGCAGGCAAAACCCATCCATGAACTATAAAAAAAGACAGCTCTCTGCCACTTTCTATTAAAATGATGTTTTGAGTGGTGGTGTTTTACTGTGTTTTTTTATAGTTCACATTATTACCAGGATCGGTCTTCAGCTAAGGGCAACGGTAGCGACATTATATTTAAAAAATCAAATTTCAAAAAAGAAACATTCTTTCTAAACATATTCTAAATATTATAAATTATTCTTAATCATAAGGCAACACAATCATGTGACCTTTTTACCTGATAGCATCAACACAGTAAAACATTTTTGTATGTTAAAGTGAAGATAAGACAGCAGGAAAGTGTTAAAGAGAAAATAAAAGCATAACAGATTTTTGATACTCTGAGGATCATATATAGGAAGCAAGGATTACCCCCTCCTCTATCTGTCCAACCTGCAGAGTGCGATTTAACAACTAGCATCAGTACTGTCTGTTACAGTACTCAGTGGGTATGCTGCATGAGCAATCTCTGCACAGCCTGAATCACCAGAGTGAGTTAACTCCAAACAGAGGAACCATGTGCAGTGAATTTCACCCTCCACTGTCTGAGTGTGTGAGCACTGCACGCAGAGTGACCCCAAAGCAGAAGGGCCAGCTTATTGACTCATTTATGGGAGGCAGCAGAGATTACATTTTCCTGAAATCGCAGGGTGCTTCGGTTAACCCGCCAGCATATTTATTTATCTATGTATGTATTTTCTTGTTAATCAGAGATGTTAATCTGAATCCGAAATGTTACCTAAGAGTGCAATCCATCCACCAAAAAAAAATCTCCCCCATCCCACCCCAACCCCAACCACCACATGGTGCTGTTTCCATCTTTGACTCTGAATCAATCATTTTTAATTTATCATAAGGGATTTGTGTTGCGAAGGCTGATGCCAGTTCCAATAAGGGGAAAAAAGCAACAAAAAGCCCATGCAAATCCCTGCGCTGATGCGATTACACCAGGAGCCCACATCTGGGCCGACTTGAATAGACACAGAACACCAAATCATATTAGGGGAAATTCGATGTGCATGGCATTACGTTCCCCATTCTCTCTGAATTCTGCGTTAGTGACCTGGAATTTCTGCCTTGGATTCATTCACCCCCCCCACCATCACCTCCGGGATGGTACAACTTTTCAAGGAGTACTGTTACATTTCCTGACCCCCCCCCCGAGCTTTAGGACAGAAACGTTTCAAACGAGTGAATGACTGGTCAACTCCTGAAAACTGTTAAACACCTCACACAAATGATTAAATCAGATGGCTCCTTCTGCCCAACCAGAGGGGGAGGGGAAAAAAAAACCCCGCTGATGTTTCCGATTCACATCTGAGTGCCCTCGTCATACCGCTATTCGATACCCGAGAGAAGCAGTCGCAGAGTGCAGAGAGCATCATTAGACAGGCAGCATCGATTTCACAACAGACACATTACTCGTAAAACTGCAATGTGGCAGAGAGGATGGGGAATTGCATTTATGCGCCAACAGCAACCAAATGCACGTAAAAATGTGGATCCAGGGGCTACCAGATCTTACAGCATTTGCATGCTGTAATTGTGGAATCACTCTTGAGAGACAGAGTTTGGTGGGTATGTCATATGGACGTATACCTGCAACACAGCGTTGTCAGTAATTCTCTCTGAGCTTTGATTAGTATCTTTGTTTAAAGCAATCCCTGCATCTACATAATAACGCTTTTTTCAGTTAAATGTGTAGCCCTCGTGTGTGGAGTGTGCAGACGGAGCAGCACTATGGCTGTCCATATGTCACCCAGGCGGTGTCAGGGCGATTCTCTGAACCATGTGGGAGAGCGGTCCCGTTTCCCTGCCTGACTTGGCGTGTGGAAGAGAGGGCACGGGAGGAAACGCTGGGGTTATATTAGTGCCAAAAAGATGGGGGGGTGGGGGGTGTTGCTGGAGGTGAGTGAGTCACTGCGTTCCAGACGGCCGGATCCTCGTGGCACGGGACACTCCGGTAAGCTCTGAGGGCCAGGCGAGGGTGGTGGAGGAGAGGGGTGTGGAGGGGAAAGCTCTGGGCTCTTGAAGGTGCCGGGGGCAGGGGGTGAGTGACTCACCCTGCCGCAGACGGCCAGATCCTCGCCGAGAGGCTGCCGGCACAGATGGTCCTCCCCACAGGAAGGACAGGGGGACCGGGACCTTCCCGGTCGCGGAAGGTCGGAATGACCGCGCCCGCTCAAGGATGCCTTCTGCTCGCACCCCCTCCCCCCCCCTCCCTCCCCTCCGCCCCGCCTGTTCCAGCGCGCTAAGGTGTCCCTTGCGCAGCCCTCTGATCTCAGCCGAGCCGCTCCAAGCGGGGAGCTGCGGAAGGCGGCCGAGAGCCAGGGGGCGGGAACCGGCCTGAGCGAGTGGGCTCAGGGCAGCCTGGAGGAAAGGTCTCAGTGGGGCTGGTTTCCGGGTGCTTCCACCAGACAGAGACGCACAGATTGTGAGGGTTGTTCCTTCCCTGTGGGACTTGGACCCGTTCCTGGGGCAGGATTAGTGTGAACGAGCCCTTCAGGAACGATCTCGTTTGGGCTGCTTCTGCGGATCAAATGACAGGCCCACTTTTGCCTCACAACAGCAGTGTTCCCAAGGGCCTGTTTCAGACACATGGTCCCCCTCAGCCATGAAGGTACAGCATAATGATGTCCCGTAAATGAATGTCAGGAGACTCGCGTTAGATCCCCTTCCCTTTTTTGGTGCATTTTCCCCATTCACAACATGCATTAATGAGGCCACACGTCAGAGGGCACATGACGGCTCCTATCAGCGCCAAGCAATGAGGTGCTAATGGCGTAAACGCCACCCTGCCATCCCCCTGCGCAAACACAGGACAGCACCTGCCTCTCCTCACACCCGCTAGCACCGCAATGCTGCTCAGACCTGCTCGTAACAACAGCCATCTTCCTCAGACCCTAAACTCTGATATTTTTTCCCCGCTCATAGATGAGTTCCAATCAGAGCCGGTGAGGGAGTCTGATGTGATGTGACAAGGGTTCGGGCAGTTTCAGGATTGCGCCGAGCTGACAGCGGCAGTCAGCGATGTCCCCCCACCCCCTTCCTCTACCAGCCTGACATTTCAGATCCTTGCAGTGTGCCCACCTCTCATTCGCACACCCCCAGCAACCCCCCCCACGCACCCACACTCTATTCTGCTCCAGTGCTCCATAACCCCCCCTCCCCTTGCGATGCTTGCATGCAAGCCAGTCAATCCATTTGGGAATGTCATTCCTGTTTAAACCACTACGTTGCTAATTGGTCCCGCAGGCTGGCTGCCTCCCTGTCTCTCTCTGATTATCCGCTTTGTTAAGCTCGTATCCGAACATGTGGCTATGCACTTGCATTGAAGTGGGGGTAGGTGGGGGTTGGGTGTGGAGAGGGGCTTGAGTGAGGGGCTGTGATTTTAAGAGGAGACATTTATCAAGGTCCCTCATTCTGTGATGAGAGATCATCCCACCCCCCCCCTCAAATCACCCTCCATCTCCATTAGCCATCAGTTCATTCTTAATCACCGATGCTATCAGCCCTGGTGTGCGACTTCTGTTTACTGCACTGTCTTCACCATCCTTAACACATCACATTAATCGGGAAGGGGGAGAAGAAAAAAAAACTCCATGCGTTTCTCACTCTGTCACCAGTCATCGCTGCGGAAAGGAAATCCCTGCTTCCCAATGCCGTCGCCTGCCTGCGCTCTGGTGAGCGTGTGAGGTACAGGTGTCTGAGAGCAGCACACGCCCACAGTGGGGACAGGAAGGCAAGCTGTGGCGGGCTGACTAGGGGGCGCCGCTGAGCCAAACCTGCCTTGCACACCGTGTTCTGGGAAACCTGCTGCTCTCTGATGGTGACGCCTGGATGACCTGACGAAGCCTGGGCCAAGCTTGCCCATGCACCAGCAGGTTATATCTGCCTCAAGCCAAGTCGGCAGCAGGAGTGTTTCACCTCAGACTGTTTAGAGGTACGGATACATGAACATCGGGTTCAGTGTGGGTGCAAAATTGACTGGCAGGATTGTGGATTATCATTATGATATCTCCTCTTAAAATAAAATGTACTGGATGTTCAGTGTGTGGGCACTGCCTTGGTTTTGGTGTCATGATGTGATATTTCTTTCCCTCTTTTGCTACATTGTTGCTTTTTTCCCTTGTTATTTATCAGGAGGAGCACAGTTCAACTATTTGCAGCTCCATAATATGTGTGTGGTACCAACCAACCAGCTCACATGCTTTGCCTCCCTCCACAGATGGTGTGGTCTCCTGCTGGTGGCATCCTGCGTTCATGTTTTCCCTGTAATATGTGGAGGAAGCGGTGAGCGGCACAACAACGCCTGAGGTCATTTTAAAGGTTAAAAGGCTGACATTTTGTCCAACACACCATATCTCACAATCTACAAAAGGCAACCGACGCTAGGCTGTCTCATGTGACCGGATTCCCGCTTTGCCTTCCGCTCATTCCAATGAGCTCACCGTCTAAAAATCTCCTGGATTTCAAATCCGTTGTGCGTGGGATGTCGGTCAGGGGGCATCGGGAGTTTAACGGAAAGTATTAAGAAAATAAATGATAGGTAGCAAAAAAAGTTATTTTATTTCAATGAAAAGGAGGTCAGGCAATGCTGACATGATAGCCCTCCTGGAGCCAAATGGAGGCTTTATCATTCGGACCTGGGGGTAAGGCTGGGGATTGAGAAAAGAGATATGAAAGTGATATGAAAACAGCAAACCAACCAGTGCCAGGGCAGATAGCTGTATGACAGTGGCAGTTTTTTCGGCACAGTGCTGAGGGGTAGCTAACGTGGTGCTTGCTGTAAGACTTTAGCAGCTCTGACCCTAATGCAGGCCTGCTGTGCTGCTAAAGGCCCAGTATGGTGCTGCAGGCCTGGAACAGCACCAGAGACTTGATACTATGGTACTAGATGTCTGGTGTGGCCCTGGAAGCGGTGTGTGTGCGCCTTTGAAGTGTTGGCTGTTGGCACTGTGCCAGTGTGGTCTTTCAGAGTCAGTGAGGAGCCGTTAATCCATGGGGCATTGGAGATTTGGTGTGGAGCTGGAGGCTTGGGATGGAGCTGGAGGGTCGGTATGAGTCTGGAGCCTCAGTGTGGAGCTGGAGGCTTGTGTGGAGCTGGAGGTTTGTGGATGTGGAGCTGGAGGTTTGTGGATCTGGAGGCTCTGTGGGGCTGGAGGGTTTGGGTGGATCTGGAGGGCTGCATGGATCTGGTGGGTTGTGTGGAGCTGGATGTTTGCGTTGAGCTGGAGGATTGTGTGGCCCATTGTTTGATCAGGCTGCTGCTCGGGGAGTGACATTTATCCAGCCTCGTCGCTCCTGGCCGCATGGGGCCCTTCACTTCAAAAGGCTCTTCTCCTCTGAGAAGCCCTTATTTTGTTTACTAAACAAGCGGTCGTCAGTAATGAATGCTAATGGATTACACACTTTGGGGGGAAAAAAAGCAAGCTACATTTTCATCATACAAACAAGTGAATATAAAAGACGATAATGAATAAAAAATTAGGGCTAAAAAAGCGGTCTCACATGCACTTCATGGTCAGGGCTTCGAAGGTAGGACATTTACACTAATAAATTGAGATTTTTCCCCTGCGTTTTTGTGTGCAGCGTTCAGCAGATATTAATCTCCAGCTGTAGCCCGTGAGGCGGCTGCCTGGTGCCTTACCCCAGTCTGCCCCAGCCTCTGAGCGAGACGGGGAATGCTACATTTCTCCTGTGCCTTGGCAAAGATTAATTCAACGTGGCAGAAAATATTCAATTACATTTTTTGATGCTTATAAATGTGTTTATCAGATAGCTGTCCCTGAATAATTGTGGCTGGGGGTTTGTAATTTGATTCAGAGATTTGGATTGCGGTGGGTTGCATTTTTGGTTTGTGTGTGTGTGTGTGTGTGTGTGTGTGTGTGTGGAGGGCGAGGTTAGGGCCAATGTTTGTGTGTGTGTGTGTGTGTGTGTGTGCGCGTGCTGGAGAGAGGGCGGGGGTGGTATGGGTGTGACAGCTTCATTATTAAAATTGGTTCAGCGAGGCAGAACACAGATACCTTCTCAGCTCCTTCCTGGAGTTTGCATATTGAGATGTCTTCATTAGGGCCTGCCGAAGTGGAGCGGGGAGAGAGCCTGGTGTGGAGAGCACACACACACACACACACACACACACGCACACACACTCACGGTTAATTACCTGCTCCACTCCCGGAGCTGAGAGAGGCACAGTGTTGAGAGGCACTCCCAGTCAGCCAGCCAGCTGGGATTACACCACAGCCAAATCTGCCATTTGCCCAGAACAGACCATGGGAGCAAACACTTACATTTGTATTAATGTGCGTATATTGCGTGGGTGCAGCGCACTGGCTGCAGTATGTTGACCAGTTTCAGAAAGAGAAACAGCGGAGCCAGAGCAAAGCACAGGCCATCCTCATCATTCACTGGAGCTGTGTTCTTGGGATTCCCCTGAAATAGAGACAGCCACAAATCCTGTGTTTGTCTGTACCGCCCTGACAATTGCGTGCCCTTCAGACAGGGGGGATTAGTTCCTGACACAAAAAACACATTTAATGTAATGTATATATAATGCAGTACACATGTGAAATATGTAAAATAAATGAAAGTGTGTAGGTGTTAGCGTGCCAAGCCGTGGCCCGGGAACAAGGAGAGCTGTCTGTGAATATTTGAAACCGAGAATGTCAGCACTGCGCGGGGGGGGGTCTCCTGACAGACTGGAACATAGGTCAGCACTACATACCCCCAAATACAGTAGGAGGACAAGTCTTTGTGTGGCAGGTGATGAATGTGTATACATGAAAAATGATCATGCAAACAAAGAAAAGCTCTCAGGAGCATCATAACTCCATAACTCCATGCTGTACGTCAGTGCAACCGTACAGATTGGGTGCTCTGTCTGGACTCACTGGCCCCCTCTGTGTGTGGATCGAGGGACACAGCCTCGAAATCCAGCTGCTCACAAAGTCCGTTCTTTCCACTGAACATGACCATGTGAGATACCAGCTCACAGTGCCCCCTGTGCAAGCCCTGCAACATGTTGCACGCACATGCACGCACGCACATGCACGCACGCACGCACGCACGCACGCACGCACGCACGCACGCACATGCACGCACGCACGCACGCATGCAGAAAGGGGCCTGATCTCATTTCCATAGCGGATGCCTTCTCCGCACAAGGCGCTCAGATCATTTCCATGTGACAGAGCGCGCCGTTTGCCGCAATAAATGGGACAGCTCGCGACGATTTCATTAATCCGCGCGACTCCTCTCTCTCGCGCGCTAGGAGTCTCTGCGCATCCCTTTGTAGATGAAAGGCTTCTACTGCTACTGTCAATGGCCTCCAGCAATCTGAATTAAACATTGATTTTATCGGAAGTTTAGTCACAGGGGCCGCGCCGCGCTGAATCACTGAAGCGCCGGAGCATACGAGAGCTGCGAGCGCGGGGGGAGAGAGAGAACGAACGCCCGACGAGGAGAGACGAGGGGAAAGAGAGAGAGAGAGAGAGAGACAAGTCCCAGAATGGAGCAATTAAGGGGAAGAGTAGAAGGAGAGGGAGACGAAACTTCTTTTCTGTTGTGCAGCACGAGTGCCGGAGTTCACAGGGAATGCTACAGCGGGTTTTTGATTTTGCGGTTTTGTCGTCCCATTCCCCCGTGCCACTGTCCCCTCATTTCGAGCCATTTCAAGTCCCCAACCCCTCTTGTGGATTCTGTCGCTGATGTTAGGCCCAAATTTCTAGAGTCACACAACACCTGCTCACCTCCCTGCCTCCCCTACAATACACCCAACCTATCCTAGCTAATATCTGGGCCACAATAACATCACAGAACACGTGAGCACAGCAGATTACATGCAATTCCTGCAAACATCGCCTGTTCCCTTTGAGGTGCAGTCACTCTCTTCTGACAAAACACTCCTCCTTGATCTGGTGACACTCTCAGGGGGTGGGGTCAGGGTCACAGGAGATGCTGCAAAATCCAAATTGTTAGCCGATACCTTAAACCAGCATATCTCCTGTTTTCTTCTCCTCTTTCTCCAGACCAATGTATCAATGATAGCCAGTCAAGCTAAAAAAGCTAAAAGTAGTAGTATAGTTGAGACTGTTGTGTACTACAGAGGATTTCAACAGACTGTTTAGCATTTCCCATAGGGCTCAGGACAGTAGAATCACCGAACATGTCAAGACCCACCTCTTCAAGCTGCATCTTGGATCCCCTTCATTCCCTCCTAACACTTGCTATTTGTACCAGTATTACTTACTGCTTATTTACTTGTAATATCGCTAGGTGTTATGGATACTGTGATTTAGGCTGAGACATTGAGACATATGGTATGTATATATATATAATATTGCTCAAAGAGTGCTGTGCATGTACTTGCTGGTCTGGTACTGTTGTTATCCAGGTCTGACATTTTTTTGCTATATAGCTAATATATTGCTATTATATAGCTAATATAATTAGGGTTGGTTCCTCTTCTGTTTGGTGGAAGGTCTCTCTGTCCATTGAGAGATTGGCAGACTTACTCCCCTTCTGCTGATGTGGTTGATACTGTGCTTGATACTTATTCAGAGGATCAAATACTTTGACTCTTCAAGCTACAGTGTGTTTCATGTTTTCCGTGCTGTGTGCACAACACAGTGAATTTTCCGCCATCCCCTACTTTGAAAAGTGTTATATGACCGACTGTTGAAATCTCCTTACACTGACTTCACTTTGTGTTCGCTGTGGAAACTTTTCCCTTTTTTCCTGGTTTGTTGTCTCTGGCCCTCAGGATATCCAGAGATGAAAGCAGTGATGTCTCAGGGGAGAGTGAGCGTGCATGGATGGCCCCATAGTGTCCCAGAGCGTTCCCCACAAAACGGGGAGGCAAAACGCAGGACGATACTTCTGGAGAGACATCATTTTTCTTGTGGTTTTTTTTTTTTTTTACCCCTCACCCCCTGTGGTGTCCCTTAACTCTCTTCTCTCATAGAATTCAAGGGTCCCTGTGGGATTTGGAAGAGGGGATGGGGGGTGCAACAGATTTGTACTCGCATTCTTGGTTCACGTTTGTTGTTGGTAAACTTTTTCAGCATGCTGTTGAAGAAACGACCTGGGGACTCCCAGAATGCGCTGTTTCAGAGGCTGTGCCAGGGAACACAGAGAGCAAGGCGAGAAGCAGAGCAAGAGAGGGAGAGGGGGAGTGAGCAAGAGAGGAAGAGGGAGAGAGAGGGACATAGGGAGAGAGAGAGAGAGAAAGAGAGGAAGCCGGGGAGAGAGAGGGAAAGAGACAGACAGGGATACAGATACAGAGAGAGAGAGGGAGAGGAAGTGGGCTGATACAGAGAGGGAAAGAGACAGAGAGAGACAAGTAGGAGCCGACTTGGTGGGTTCCCCTCTCACTTAGCTGGATGCCAGCTGCCAGCTCAACATGCTGGTATTCCCTGACGCCCATGGTCCTGGGATCGCCCGTGCTGGCCTCCCATGATGCAGTGCTCCACACACAGGCCTATGAATAGCACCGAGGGCCTCATCTGGGTCAGAGTTTCTCTGCAGTGTGGATGAATAATTAAACCTGTATTTCATCTCCCTCTGCTTCCTCTTGTTGAAGGAAAGTGTTTTAAAATAGAGAGAGGGAGAATTAACAGTAACACGTCTATTGGAAGATTTTGGGATGGAAATCTGGTTTTCATATTAACTGTTGGAGTGCAATGCTGACACGGACAGAGAGAGGGGAGGAGCTTTGGGGAGGAGAGAGGAGAGAAAAGGAACCAGACTGATGATGATGAGAGACAAAAAGGAACAGGAAGAAGAGTAGGGGACAGGAAAATGTAGTATATAGGGGACTTATGCTCTGAACGCAATTCCCCACAGTGAACTCTAATGCATTTTGCTTGGGTCAGTGGCAATGTGGACATAGTTTTTATTTTTACAGAGCATGGACTGAGAACCATGAGGGCTGTCATGTTGGACGCTGATGTTTCTGACAGCGTAGATCATGAGCGCTGATGGGTAATGCAGTCATCATTTGCCGTCCTACAGCTCTGTCATAAAGTTTCCAACATGATCTGTCAGCAGATTCCGTGACATATCACTGCCATTGCGTTTTGCCCTTTTTTCCATTTTGAAACTGTGCCTGTTTTTCATTCTTTTTCCCCTCCACCAGCATTTTATTGTGTGACCATGATAAATCTGGTTTCCAGGGTGCCTGCTCGGCAAGTCAACTTCAGGATTGAGAAAACAAGTCAAAACAAAAAACTTAAACTCGTCCATGTTTCATTTCCATTTCCTCATTTGGCAGACGCCGGTATCCGCAGCAGCATTACAAAGCTCTCTTACCTTCCCGCACAGAAAAAGTTTTCATTAAAGACGATCATCTTTAGTAATAAGCACCGGCAGGCTGAATTCCCCCCTCTCTTTCCCCCAGGTCCACCATTAGCATAATGGATTCTCTCAGTGGCGACGCATTACGGAGTGCAGGCCTGACTCTATGTAAATGTGACGTGTAACGCGCATTAGACGGGTGGAACGCATTAGATATCATTTGCGACGCCACAGCAGTGTGCGGTCATTATCTTCTAAACAGCTCCAGAGGGGCAGGGGGAGGAACTGCTGCTGAGGGTGGGGGGGTGTTGGTGGGAAGAGGTAGACGGGCTGTTTTCCCAGAAGTCTGTGGGGTAGCCTTGTTGGGATGTGGTCTCCTGCTTCAGGGCCTGTGAGGGAGACCAAAAAAAATGTGAGGAACGAAGAGACCTTTACAGGCCTGTACAGTTCGATCTTCATCTGAGTCAGAATCACCCGGTCATATTATTCTATTCTATTCTGCGCCACATTGCTACGTTCTATTCTATTATGGCAGCGCGAGCAAAATCTCTCAAGCATCTAGCGCGGTGCCTTCTGTCTGACTGTCAGACCCCAGCGCCGGCCTCCCCAGACGCATCTCGTGTCTCATCTCTCCTCATAATCGAATGCGGGTCTGCTGTAGCCCAGCAGGGCTCCGGTCAAATGGATGTGATGTGTGTGCGCGGGGGGGGGGTGGTTTGGGGAGGAGGGTGCCCCTGGCTCAGCTGGTGAAAAGGGTTGCCCTGCGGTTCCTTCTCCGGTAGGACCCCTCCGCTGACTCACCCTCCGACCCGGAGGACATGCAACGCGCCCCTCATAAATAAAGAAAACAATAAAGTGCAGAAGAATGTTCCCCGCCAGAGGAAAAAAAAAACAGAAAAAGAAAAATATATATGGATATGAATATTTCAGCATTTATATAAGCATGGAAACGCAATCTATTTTTTTTTTTTTTTTTCGAAAGGCAGACGGGGATTTCGTAACTCAAGAAAGGAAAATGTTGGATTATTCATTAAGTGTAAAAAAAGTAACAAACAAACAAACACAGAAGAAAACTGCAATGATAAAAAGCCTGACCCATGCCGACTTTCAAACTTAGTTGCTATTAAGACTGATGGATAGTACAAGGACGTTTCAGTGCTTGTGGTCCAAAAACCCTGCCTCTGTGTAATGGGCTGTTCAGATGTGAGCCTAGTTTTGGTATTTTGTTGCCCACATTGCATCACTGTTACAAGTGACCAAGTGCTAAAATGTAATGGCAGGCTATACTCTGAACCAATTGCTTAATTATTCACTGTTTTGGCGTGTGTTTGTCTTGAAAGTTGCCTTGGAGATGGAAGACTCTGTCCCTCTGCCCAACAGATGACCTGTGTGATTCATGCGGACGTGTGACAACACCGTTATCCGTCATCGGTCAACGGACGCGGGGAACAGACACCTGCCCGGGACCTGATGCCAGACAGCTGGGCTCGTCGGCTCTCTGACCCCAGTCAGAGGGAGACGGGGAGAGCTTGTGCCGGGGTCGGGCACTCAGGACGTGGCTGTCGATGCTGCTGTGAGGAGCTCCTGCGCCGGGTTATTTGTCTGTCCACATAATTCCGTGACCACATGACTCTGCGTCTGTGCACCTGCCAATCTCTCCGCCCTCTGCTGCTTCCTGCAACTTAGTAACTTCTCCTAACATGGACAAATAAAGCTCAGATCAGATCAACATTCTGTTTAATAAAACCATGCATTTCTGTGGGACACCCCCAGAATGACCTAACTCTCAAGTCTGTGTAGGTAAGTGGTGTCCCCCACTAAACTGGTGGAAGACATACCTGCTGTCCCAATATACACTGATTTGTATAGTTTGAAACATTGAAGTAAATTGGATCGGATGACAGTTCAATTTATGCGATAGGAAGTGCATGTAAGCACAAAGAGCTGTGGCATCATCAGCTAGGTTCCAGTCATTACATTACTGATATTTAGCAGACACTCTTATCCAGAGAGACTTACACAGGTTATAATTTTTACATATTATCCATTTATACAGCTGGATATTTACTGAGGCTTCCTGTGAAATAACCAGCTTCACGTGATCCTGGACATTAAAATCAAGCATCTTATCCAACATGAAATTTCAATGTGTCTCAAGCAGCTCAACACGACTCCATTCAGCCCCAGAGAGTATTTTCTTTCATTAATTCATAATGTCACTGTGCTGTCTAGAGGACTAATTGAATGTGCTTAATTTCTTAATCTATTGTGTTTGATTGTCAGATATCCCCTCAAGCAATAATTGAAGGTATTTCATCATTGTTTCATATCAGTATCCTCACTGAAGTTGCAGCCTACACACACAAGCACATGCAATTCTCTCGTGAGAGTTCTTAGATTGTTGTTCAAAGCGTCAATCTGACAACTGTTAATCAGAGCACTATGGAGTATGTCCAGTGTAGAAAGGCTTCGGTCCATACAAAATCTCAATTCAGGATGCCAGCACATTCCCCTGGGGGGACGAAGTCTCTATCAACAAAGTCCAGAAGGACTGTGGTGAGTTTAAGGAGTTTCATAAGCAGAAATATACTGATTTAAAATGTACCAGAGGCGAGCTTGCTGGGATTTTTGGTTTGGCAGTCCAGGCTGTCAGGAAACAGCCATAAGTTAACGGTATGAAGCCAAAAGTTGAATTTCAGGTATACAAGGGATCAGTGCTGGCTGTAGGAGGAGGATAGTGGAACCCTGAATCTAACTGGGGAGAAGGGTTATCAAGACCAGGTAGAACACTCTAAAATACACCTCGGGATGGACACCTGCAGGTGGCAAGAGAGGCGCAGAGAGCTTTAGGAGGTGGGGGTATGTGAAAAACTGTTGCAACAGGAATAGTAAGTTAAGTAAGTCCTTTATATAGAAGATATTCTGATATGGACAGGTTTGGAGACGATACATGTGGATATAGGCATTTCTTCCTACAAACCTTCAGTTATTCCACTTTCCTTAAGATCAGCCTGGTTGCACTGATTTACAAACTGCAATATAATAGAATGTTATACTTCCTCAGAGCTAACAGCAGGACATGTCCCAAGTCCAGATGTCCACATTCGCTTTAAACAGGCCTTTAAGAGACAGGGCTGTAAATAGATCAATTTATATAAGGTAAATGATAAGACTGAACTACACTCCTCATGACAAAAGTTTTACTGTCTGGGAAGGACAAAGTTTGTGCGTCTCGTGGAAATCTCTCTCTTGACACCGGTGCACAAGCCTCGGTAAATAAAACAAATTCATAAAGAAGGAAGAAAGAGATTAAACAGGTTTGCCTCTCGGAGTCTGTGTCTGTGGGCATGGCTGCAGGCGGTGGAGTCAGTGACAGCAGGGAAGAGAGAAAGCTGAGTGCGGAGATGAGCCAAAGCCCCATCACGCCATCTTTCTACAATGAGTCTCAACCGCTCCCTCTCCCTCCCTCTTTATCTCTCCCTCTCCCGCTCTCTCTCTCTCTGTCTCTGTCCCCCTCTCTTTCTCTATCCTCTTCATCAGAAGGTTGCGTGAGAAAAGAGAGGCAGTGACATTATTCCCCCTGAACTTGTCTTCTGAGACCGAATGCTACGTGTTGCACTGGTTTCCAGAAGTTTTCGTTTTTCTTTTCAAAGTAGGTTATGTGTGCTCAGGAGGGAGCGGAGAGAGAGAGGAGAGAGAGAACTCTGGTGGAGGAGATGTCCAGCTTTGGTTAATAGAGATCTTTAAAGATGAGGGCACACACGAGCTGCGAAGATTTGTGGGAAAACTTACTAAAGTACAGTTAATTAAAATTTGATTGGAAAAACCACTACAGCTACAACACTGCCACTACTGTTACTGTAACGTCCGTGTGGTGGCAACTGGTGATGACCAAGGACCAAACACAAATGTAAATGATGAGAAAACAAGTTTCTACAAAAAAGGTTGTGAACATTTACCTGTAAAGTTAAATGGCTTCATGCCGCACTTAAATACATTTAAAACATTCTGAAATCAACAGATTCCTCTCAGAGGATTCGGCCTGGTGACTTTGAGGTTACAAAGACAGTGATCACAGCCGGTACTCATATTGCATCCAGACACATACATCAATTAAAGAATTGAATTTGCTTAATTTAATTGAGGTTGGTTGGCCTAACTGACAGAGACAACACATACCTTCACAAGGAGTTGCAAGAAGGTGCTTTAAAGAAAAAAAAAAAAAAAAAAAAGAAAGGAAAATCAACTATAGCGGACTGAATGGAACCTTCCGGCAAAAGCCATGAGTCTCTAAGACAGTGTTTCCCAACCCTCTCCTGGAGGACCCCTTGTCCTGCATGTTTTAGATCTTTCTCTGCTCCAACACAGCTGATTCAAATGATCAACTCGTTATGAACTCCTGAAGCTGCTTAATAACAAACTGCTCATTTGATTCAGCTGTGTTGGAGCAGGGAGAGATCTAAAACATGCAGGACAAGGGGTCCTCCAGGAGAGGGTTGGGAAACACTGCTCTAAGATGTAAAAGTGATCTTTAAATGAAATTCTGAAAATGGCAATTTCAACTGACTGTTACAGCACCACCAAGTGTCTGATCAGCACCACATGACCCCAAAGGGGCGCTGGAATAAGGCTCTGCATGCTTGCCAAATTTCGTGAGTGCACCTCTTGCTAGGTGAGTCATGGACTAAACAAATTCTGTGTTTATCATGTTTTGAGGGATTTTCTGCATTTGCGAGGACAGCCTATCATAGTTTTTATATGTCCCTGTAAGTAAAAGTAATTTAGTACTGAACAAGTGTGAGTATGGTGACCTAAAAGGGGGGTATCATATACTCTGAAATGAAAACAAAATATGATGAGATGTTCTGAAAGGTAGTCTCATCTTTCAGTTCAGGTGACAGAAAAACAGCAGGAACTGGGAAGTACAGGTATGGGGTGCAAGAAACATTCATAATCTGAGGTAAACTGAAGAGGAAGGTGATGATCAAGCCTTTACTGGGAACCTGGAAAAATAACGATGACCCATTCCAGTAAAACAGTGATAACGGTTACTTGAGAGAGAGACAAAATAGGTATCATATTATTTGCATTTCCCCATTTTTGGCAATTTTATTTTTAGGCATCTTATCAAAAAACATCAAATTTTAGATCTAATTTTTAATTTTAAAAATTATTATATAAAATTCTGCATACACAAAGGATGATATTGCAACAATTGTGCCACGTTTTTTTTAAAGCTTCTGCTTTCCAGGAGTTGTGCTTTTCACTTTGATTAACAGATGCTTGCTACAGTCAGAACTGAAAAATGCCCCTATTCCTAATTTATTTTTCATATAAATATGACTTGTTTGTTACCAATTGAAGATTTTCAAGTAAATGATTTGAAACAACACTACATTAAAACAGTCATAAATAAACAATGATAAAATTGTTGTGCACTCTAAAAACTCTGGCTAACATTGCATGTGTAGCACATTTTCGCACTACAAGTGACTCCAGCAATACTCTGAGCTGTATTGTTTTGTGGTATTATGACACTTATAGGTAAACAATATTGCTTACCCCGTCAATATCACTGGAACAACATCAAGATCATTTTGTTTTTTGTTTTTTTTTTAAGAGATCATGTTCTTCCCGCCACTCTCAGTAAAAATGGGAATTATTTTTCTGCCTCTCTCCATTTTAAAAGGAGATGTAATATAATGGCATGAGCAGCTGGTTACACCACAGTAGTGTGCATGTTCCCATTTTTGAGAACCACTTTTCTTGTCTAGTGTAATAAAGAGATACAGATTAAAGCTCAGGGAAACTCTAAAAACTCAAATTAACTCCTGTTTAGAATCCAAAGTGCCCTTCATGGCCCATGCTGCTACCGCCTGGGACTCATTGACAGCGATAGTTAGATTGTCAATTAGATAGTACTATGAAGGCGACAGTATATTCCTCCATGTTTTTTATTTGGTGTTTGAAGATGTACTTACATGCAGGGACCTGGGTTTCCGCGCATTGTATTAACTAAGCTTTTTCACATCAGTTTCACCTTCCTCGTTCCGTGTGCATGAGAATGAGTGTCTGATCATGCATTGGATAATGGGTTAATTGCTTAATTGTTTGGCCATGCCTCCTACCTCGTGATATAAATGAGGAGAACCTCAACAAGAAAAGCAAAAAAAAAAAAAAAAAAGAAAGAAAACAAAGCAAGGACAGGGCTGAGGAGGGCTGCTTTTTAGAGTTATACTCTTGGGTTAAAGCAATTAGATACTGAGGATGCAAAAAGGGTGGGGAATATGTCCTCTGATTATTTGAGAGGATTAACCTGACTAAAACCTGAATACACTGTAGGTATTAGGTAGCTTCAAGGAAAAATTTAGGGAATTTTGAATTTAGTTGTCTAGAGTGCCTTATCAAAATATACGTGGGTATTACAAAGGTTTTTTTTTTTTTTTAAGTCTGTTCACATGTCTCCTGAATCAGTCCTTTCTTCATGAATTGAATCTGCCGTTTCTGGCTGAATACCAACAAGAATCTTTTGATTCTTCTGTAACAGAAGAGAAAATAACTGAAGTAATTAAAACACCGCCTTCGGGCAAATCTTTGGGCATAGATGACTTCACAGCTGAGTTCTTCAAATGCCTTTCTGCTGAGTTGACACCATTGTTAATGCAAGTCTGTATGAAATCATTAGAATGAGGCAGAGTGCCACCTTTCCTGTTTCAATCTCCCTCACATGGAAAAAATTCTTTTGTAGTGTCCTTAATCATATCCTTAATCTCTACAGATGGGGAAAACTTGTCATATTGCTTGCTAATAGGGTGGATAAACTAATTAGCAGCGGTCCACCCTGATTGTGTTGAAGTTCATGACTTATGGAGACTACCCAGATAGTGTCAGACATCAATGCAATGTGGGCTGGTTTCCAAAATCAACCTCTGCTCTAGCCATCACTTCACGCAACTCTGAGAGGCCATTTTATCAGGTTGAGTCAGGATTCTTATCTCTCTGACCTTGGAATCTTTAGCCTCTGGCCAAACATTCATTAGATGAGGTGCAGCTTTCACACAAACAACCAAGAGCAGTAGGTCAAACAAACTGTCTTATTTCAAATCTAGTTGAGGCACCAAGCAAGGGCCATTTCTTTCACCTTTGCTTTGGTTTAGCCTTAAAACTGTTAGCAGCAGATATATGTAGGGAACTGAAGTTTCCTGGTGCTGGAGGAGGGTCAGTCCAAATACAGTACCAGGTACCATGTGAAATTCTGTCTCGAGCAGTGGTCCTCGAAGATGTGTCTGTGGGCATTTTTGTTCCTGCAAGAGGTGCTTACAAAGCCTGAGATACAACTATTTTTTTAACCTACATTAATGTGATTATCACACGTTTTCACCATCTTGTGAATCTATTGGCCAAACACACACACCATATGTAGGAATGAAATTAAAATTGTATAAGTGATTGGTTAAGTTTATAGAGGCAGTCTGCCAATTAAAATCGAGCTGTTAAAGACCATCAGTATCTTATTGCCCGCTGTGCTCAGATGAAGCCAGTTTTATGCCTGCAGATAAATTATCTCCAGGACCTGAAAGCAGGGCAGCTGGTGAGTTTAGGTCCTGGTTCTCTGAACAGGAACTGTACCCCCATTCCCCAACTTGTCATGCTGTCCCCATCTGTATGTGGTAAGAGACCCACTTCTGACTGCAAATTGGACCAGTTCTGAGGTAGAAGGCACCTGAACTGTTATAATGTGAGGGAGAAAGATGATAACAAGGGATTGCAAGAGCACAGAAGTTCCCCTCTTCAAGAGTGGCACCTTCATCTTTGCAGAACAGCAGCTTTACAGAAGTTGCCATTCAGAATGCAATAGAGTCTTGTATTTCTTCAGTTCCGAAAGGGGAAAGTACCTTGCATTTAATTATGACTTCAGATAAATCAGAAACTAATTGAAGATGGTGTGGGGAAAAATAAAAGGGTAAAAGTTCCCTCTTGCGCTTTGCCATTTACAAAAAAAACCCCCCAAAAAACCATGAAGTTATCTGCGATTGAAGACAAGGCTATTTTTTTCTTCTCCTATATTTAAGATATTTTGAAGTGGATTTTGCATTATGCGTAATAAATTAATACTTTAGAAAATTAACAAAATACCACTCATAAAAACAAATAAAAATAAAACTTAATATTCATCAGAGGGTGCTTACCTCCTGCTATAATCTTTGTGAAGCTACCATTCTGTTGAAGTCACCTCTTAATATCTGATTAGTCGATAATGAAGGAGCATGATATTGCTTCCAAAGGGTGTCTGAAGTTTGCACTTCCCCGCCCTCTTGAAAGAGGCCCCCTTTTAAAAAGCATCTCATGAGTGAACCTTGCAAGAGACATGATCGCATTGTAATCTTATGCATGGAAAAGCCTGGGCAACAACAGGAAATGTGATCGTTAATTGTAGTTTTCAAAAGCCATAATTGCTTTAAATTCCCTGTAATTAATCAGTAATTGTGGCGAAGAGAGCTTTTCATAGCTCCGCTCTTGACGTGGAGAGCCTTTCAATATGGAGAACATAAATAGAGATGAAAAAGAGAGAGAGAAAGACATGGGACACCTCAGTTCTACATTTAGCACTCCTTTTAAGGAACCCAAGTTGGGACATGGAACGTTTTGTTTATACTTTCATGCGTTACTGCATGCGCTAGCCGTGATGCCCAAAATAAAACGCCGCCTCAAGGCAAGCTGGCGCGCGTAGGCTAATTGTTGACACGGTGTTCGTTTTTGGTCTATAGATAGCATTTCCATACCTGTGAGTCAGTAAAAAGGGTACGCTAAGGTGTACCCACCCCCCTGTTTTCCGGCAGCCATCCTGAGTGGGGGAACACCTGTTTGGTCAGTCCCCCCGCATACCCCCTGCTGTGGCGGCAGCAGGAGCTGGGTCCAAGGGGGGGGGACTTTCTCAGTGGCAGATGCTGGATAATTACATCTAAAGGGAGCGTCACTCCCCATCTGCCTGAAAGAGCCACTGGGGGACGGAAGCTCCTCTCCTCTCCTCTCCTCTCCGCCTGTGAGAGAGGGAGCCAGAGCTTTCTTCTCCTTGTCTTTTTATTTTTTCTTCTTCTTCTTCTTTTTTATTCCGGTAACTTGTTGCAGCAATTAGCGATTTCGCAGAAGGGCAACTCCAGGACTCGAGGACCACAGAGGATTCTGGTCTTGTCATGAATCTGATCTACTTGTTCGACATCAAAGTGTACCACCGAATTCTTCAGA
This sequence comes from Megalops atlanticus, assembly GCA_019176425.1. Classification (NCBI taxonomy): domain Eukaryota; kingdom Metazoa; phylum Chordata; class Actinopteri; order Elopiformes; family Megalopidae; genus Megalops; species Megalops atlanticus. The sequence continues at coordinate 27,015,660 of CM032888.1, read as the reverse complement.
AGCCAGCCTGACTCAAACTATGCCGTTACATGTCCTTGATGTATTTAGCAGAGCTTTAACACCAGTTTCAGATCTTCGCATAGCCAGAGTGAGTGATGCGTGCCCTTGCAAGTGGAAACGATGGATCGGAAGTGCTGTCAAATGCTCTGGACCTCTGTTGGCTGCATTTTCTAATCTTGGGTCATCGAAGACCGGGAAACGGTTCCCACGCTGGACAGCGTGTTAAAACAGGCTTAATAATGTTTCTTTGAAAATTCATGTGAATGAAATGTAGAGGTCTAACATGTAGATCAAAATGTACTGATGGGTAGAAAGATAAGAGGTTAATTTCATATCAACATTTAACCAAGCACATTTTTGTCTTGAATAATGAGTCTGAATTCCCATGACCAACCGTGAATGCCCATGATGAACAATCCCATGATGCAATTTTCATGTCAGCCTGTGCACGTGCCCATGACATTGTGACACTGTCACGCGAGCCAGCGGGCATCTTTGAAAACATACGGAGCTGTGTCCTGCTGCTAGCTAGAGCTGAAAGTGCCAAGAGAAGAAACAAACCTTGAACCGCTTTACACTCCAAAACGTAGAGCCTACATAGTTAGCTGGAGTAGTCAGCATCTTATACTGAGTGAGTAGATGCATTTTATGGGCTTCTACCCTCATTTTGTGTGAGTGAAGAAAAAAACTGGGAGGTCTTTGCTAAAGCTTAGCTTGAAGTGTAAATTTGCCCTAAATCTGTTTCTCGGGGGCAGAAAGTGTCTGGGCTCATGAGGGCCAATTCTGTTCTACAGTAACCCTGATCACAACACACATTAGCTCAACACTGCCCTTAGAGCAGGACTAAACAGCTCAAAGAGCTGCACAGTGTCTGAAGGCTTTCCTCCCAGCCGGGCACCTGATCCGATGATTCATTGTCTAAATTGAAGTGATTTAACTCTGCCTGTTCTAATCGTATTTGTGGCACAGAAGAGCTGGAAAACCCAGTGAACAGAGATCCTCTAGGACCAGAGCTGAGTTGCCCTCCCTCTTTCCATGGATTAAGGGAAGTGACATCATATTCTCCTACTGTCACAAAAGGAAGCTGACACTTCTCTCAGTGTGTATTAGTTGCCCTGACCTCATTGATCCAAGTGCGCAATAAGAGGAAAAAAAAACAGCTGAAAAAGACCAGATTTTTGCTCACCGAAACACTTCAAAAACAACCTATCCAGGTAACACTGTTGACATGTCTATATCTAACAGACACTTATTTGTGTGGGAGCAGAAATTACGTGTGGGCGCATGCACGCAAGAGCAATTGTGTGTCCATGTCTCCTTCCTGTGCTATGTGTGGGCTCCTGTATCCAGGGAAACCCCATCTCATCAGTTTTACTAATTGGAGAATCCCTCCCACTCACAGAGCATGCTGGACCAGGAGTCTCTCCTCTCTGTCTGTCTCTCCATCCTTCTAGCCCCTGTTCTCACAATCTCCTCTCTCATTAATTGGCTCACAGCCCAGCTAAAGCGGCCGTTCCTCGCCACCCCCTCCTCCTCCTCCTCTTCTTCCTTCCCATTACATTTCCTAGAATGGTCTTAATTGGACTTTGAATTGGCCTGATGTACGTGTAATTATTTACTGTATTTGCGTTTATGCATACTCTGCAGATGAAAAGGAAAAAAAAAACTCACAGTCTCTTTTTATCAAACACAATGACCTACAACAACTCTCCCCCTCCTCTCCCTCTCCCCCGCCAGCTCCAGCATCTCCTGTTTCACTCATTTTGAGACGGTGACTCCCAGATCTCGAACAGCTTGCATAACACAGGGAAACCCTGTACACAGGACTCTGATTCATTGCGTCTCCATTAATTATTAAGTGTATAATAGAGCCGCAGAGTCTGCGACGGAACCAGAGATGGTCGGAGCGCTCGGAAAAGATATTTACGCACGCTGCCCCTTCCCTGGCCCCTTGATGTGATGGAAGTGAACAGGCCTGCAATTCTCAGGTTCATTAGGGAGATTTCATGTATGTGTCTCAAATGGCTTGCATCTGCATGTGCTGATTTGCATCAAAAAACCCATGTTGCAGCGCTCGCTGGCACACATAAGCAACCGTCCGGCTAATATAAAAGCGACAATAGTCTGCTTTTCTTTTGTGGATCCTAATGGATGATTAGAGCTCCGTGCTGCTTATTGGATCGAGTGATTTTTTTTTTTCAGAAATGGAACGCTGTTGCCCGTAATTGGCGTCAGTCGCTCTGATAACCATTATGCATTCCCTTGAGGGCGGCGAGGCTGAGGGCTGGATGTGACACCATGATTGAAATGGTGTGAAGAAATACAAGACACAACCAACGGGGGTCAGCCTCATCAAAACACAAGTCACTGCCCCTTAATCAATTACAGCATTGTCTGACAAGACAGGACACGTGCAAAGGAGATAAAACAGTGTTCGCTGCTTTGTGCCATCTCCCAGAATCTTTTGAACATTATTAGAAAATTCAACATAGTATCCCCATTTGAAGAGGAAAGAAAATAAAGGCATCAGAAAAATGAACCTTTGTTTTAAATACAGGTAACTTGAAATGAGAACCTATTAATAGTTAAAACCAGCTTTATCTCTCACTATATGAGAGACCGAACTCTTGAAAAGGTTATGTGTAGTAATTATGCAGGTGCAGTCTGAATAAAGGTGAGAATAGATTATATTCCGCTTAGGTGACCTGAAGTAGACAGACTAGCCAACGCAGCTGTGCAAAGCCAAGTAAGACGGTAAACATCTCGAGCGTGATGAATTTGCTTGTTTTTACCTACATTACTCTCAGAGACACTCAGATGCTCAGCAATTAGGGAAAGGCTCGTTATATTACTTGGTTCATGATGATGCTGTCTGTTCATCAAAACGCTGGGGAGAGTAGGAACATGTGCGCGCACACACATGTACAGTCTTCATCTGTCTGAGCTGGCAGTCCTAGCTGTCTCCATCACTGTCGAGATCTCACTTCGCTGACACGACCCATTATAAAACATATAATTTTTCTCCCTGGAAAATGAAAGGACAATGTTCTCCTGTCTGTCTTTAATTTAGGTGTCAGCAAAAAAAACACCTAACTTTCACAGTTTGAAGCCAATCAGGTGATGTTTTTCTGTTGCTTTTCACAATGTTTCCATTTTAGATCACTATTACCTTTTACCACAAAGAGCTGACCGGCCACCAGCTTGACTCTATGCCGTGTACATATTCTTACTCTGCTGTGCGCAAACCCCGCAGCGTACCTGACACGGTTTTATTTCCACTTAAGTGCTCCGTTAGCGGATTACGCCGTTTGCGATTCAGCGCGGTCCTGGCCCGTGTCTGACTGGTCAGAGGATGGAAGAGTGATTCACTTAATTAGCCGCTAATTGTTATTCTCCCAGAGACACGCTGTCTGCGTGGATGGTTAAACACGGTCCCTTCCGAAGACATACACGTAAGATTACAACTTTCAGCCGCATGCAAAGCTGCAAACAGTTGATTTTTATTATTCGTTTTCGCATCCATGGGAGGACTGTGTGAATAGTGAGTGTCTATGGAGCAGCCGCTTGACTCTCATTGCATAGTGGGGTTGGAGCTGTTCTCCATCACACCAGCTGGTGGGCTTCCTTCTGTGAGTCCCACCAGGTGCATGGTATCACATGTTGTCATTTGTTAATGGTTTGGTGGTTGTAGTTGAAGATGTGCAGTATCGCATTTCATTTCATTCACTTGCTCTAATGAATACAACATAATGATGATGATGATGATTGATTATTATTATTATTATTAGAAAATGATCAAAATAATAATACAAGTGCATGAATGGCTATGTGCTATGTGGAGTGTTTCATGTCCATCTCCACTACACAAGGATGAGACCACGGCTGTCTTTTCAGTAGCACAGGGAGATGCGGTGAAATTGCACAGTGGCAACAGACACCTGTTCTGCGTCCTCTTGTTCCCTGCAGACACACTCTTTCACACCTCCATTCAGAGAGGGCTGACACCAGCTGGGCCTGTCCACACACCTGCCACCTGAGTGTGTGAGGAATCACCAGAGACGGGCTCACCACTAACACACACACACACACACACACACACACATACCCCCCCAAAAAAAAACAAAAAGGCAAAACAACAACAGGAGGAAAAGACACGGGATGCCCTTCAGCCTTATGGAAAATTCCCAGGGAGCAGAGAGCTTCTTATATAAGAGGAGACAGAGGGAACGGTCCACGCGGGTGAGTCACAGCATGTCAGGGATCTGGGAGTGATAGAAGCGTGTGGACTGCCGGTGATGTCATCACCAGGAAATCCCAGATTAATTGGGCTCACCCAGCCCAGCATGATCTGCACACCAAAGAGGGACACAGGGAGGACAGAGGGGTGGGGGATTCCCAATGTGTGCCACTAACGTTCCATTTTTAATGTTTTCTTTATCCCTGGAAAGGATGGGGCAGAGAGGGGACTGGAACGCCCTGGAAGCAGAGCGGAGGAATGAGATGGTTTTAGCTGCATGGCACATCATTAAAATACATCACAACTCACTCATTTTAAAGAATTATAAATACTCTCTTTTGCTAAGATTGAAATCATGTTTTACTTTTCAAAATATGTGTGGTTTTAAAATATTTTTTACCTTCACAAAATTTTAAACTGAACCATTACACCAGAATGCTATCGCAGTTGCATGGGGGAGATGAGGGAACTGTTACCGGTACTCACAGACATCATGCAATCAGCATCATATGTAAACTAGTTATAAATAAATTAAAATGAAATTGATCGTCTGATATATTTCATACCTGTTTTTTTGAAGATACATTGCTATTAAACGCTCATCTGTATAAAACGCTCATCTGTGGTTGTGCTTTTTGCTGGATGTAAAGACTCACACGAATGCAATGAACACAGCAAACCCCATCAGGATGGGGGGTGGAGGAGCCGGCAACGCAGATGGCATTTGAATATCCTCAGAGCGAAAAACCTGGGAAAGTGAGAAAGCAACCGTATCATCTGAGCACCATTACCCGCGTGCGGAGCGAGCCAGAGACGGAGCGGTCTTGATGAAAGAATTCGCATTTCTGCTGCGACCGCGGCTCACGAGCATGTAATTGGAGCGTGATTATGGTGCTATCAACCCATTTTGCGAGCACTTTGTATGATGCAACAAGCTGCCATTACGGTCACTGAATAACGCCGATGAGCAAATAAATAAGGAGGAGAGGGAGATTACGATGAGCAAATAAATAAGGAGGAGAGGGAGATTATTGCATTCTCGGGTTTCAACATGAATAACATGGTGGGCATGCCATAGATGCAACCAAGCCTGTCACATGGTCTAAAGTGGCATACAGTGAGCAACATAAGCTGCAAACTCTGGTCGGAATTAACGCCACACTGGAATTTGCCACACAGATACAAACAGGTGAGTAAATATTTCGAGGACGCGCGTCAACAGTTTGAAGGAGATGATGAAGCTGTCGAGATAACAATGATGCTTAACAGGGTACAACTGTAAATAAGGCAAAGTGAAGGTGAACGTGATGGCAGGAACGCTTAGGGGAGTGGCGGTAATGGGGAGAGGGAGGTGCGGGAACGGTTAAGGGACCCTTCTCCTTCGCGCCTGCACACAGATGTCCCTCCGCCGAGGCTCTCCATCCGAAGCTGCTGAGGTAAGAAGATCGAGTTTTCCACTCGGCGGAGCGCAAGGAGTCCTGCTTCTTCCCCTCAGCCCTTCCAGAAGCCCCCGAGTGTGGCGTTTTTTTAAAGGGGCAGCACTTTTTTTACAGAGCACCCCAGCACAGATGTGTGCATGTATTCGTGAAACCCGTTCCCACACAGGGGGTTAGCTGTTGCTGGTGGCAGATTCTGAATTCGGAGACGGTTTCATCGGTTTCCCCCCTGGCGGTGGAGCCGTTTTGTTTTCACGTTGCGGCCGTATCGCGTGACACCTCTCGCTTTCGCAGGGCAGCACTCTCGGGGCGCCTCCGCATCACGGCCGTTTACAGCGACTCCGCGGAGGCGGCAGCTCCGCTCCGCTCACTTCTGCCGCGGAACGACGCCGGAGAGGGACTCGCGATTCAGGCCCGAAGTACGGGCACCGCGCCCAGCTACAAGCCTGCCATCCAACGTGTCACTTCCTGCTGTTCTCCTCCATGACCGTATTCAGTCTTTTTTGTACATAGACGAGCCCCATTCACAATCACCACATTCTGCATTCCAGTGAATGTGTACACAGTAGACACTGGGTGCAGAGCATTCACCTGTAAATGCTTCTGCTTCTTGCCCCATGCTGCTTAGGTGTAAGCATGCACCTCTGCTGTGAGACAGTACAGATAAGGACTTCCTTGTCCCTGACATTGTGAATTCCCAAATTCAGCCTCCTCTTTCAATTGGCCTCTGGCCCTCCTTTGGGTCCCACTACACTTCCCACTACATAGCCCTTCCTGCCTAGAGCACCAGTGTTCTAACATTGCAAGCTAAAATGTAGAGTGTTTAAGCAAGGATTCTTCTCCTGGGCAAAACTGCACTGATTACAACTGCACTCTCTGCGTAATGTTGGAAAATGGGGGAGACACAAGAAGCAGACACAGCTGGCTATTAATGTCCACTTATTGTAGCCGTTGTGGACTGCCAAAGAAGACCTACAGCCAGGCCCGGCTCCAGGGGAAAATACAGAAAGGAACAACTGAAATCCGGGGGCGGGGGGCCAAAAAGTCACATCTTAAAAAAAACATAACAATTGCTACGCAGACATCAGGATAGAAGGAGACAACTGGGGGTGCACTGAGGTCCATCTGGGGGTGCAATGCAAAGCACCCCCATAGTGCCGGGCCTGACTACAGCACTTACAGTTTCATTGTGCATTAAGCAGAGAAGCCATTGGTACTAGTGTTGCTTTAACAAGGTCAAGCTGGCCTTCATAAATGTGCACTGAGTTGCAATGAGTTGCACTGTTTATTGTAACAGTGTATTAATGTACCATTGGGTACATTACTCGCTTGCAAGGTATACAACACTGTATAAACAGGTGTGTAATAAGAACATCTATGCACCTATATAAAATTTCAAAGACATGGGCATCTTTGCTACTATTTTATTGATCCTTTATTTAACCAGGAGAACCCCATTGAAATCTCTTTTGCAAGGGAGACCTTACAAATACAGTTACACATTGCTACAAAAGACAAGTGACATGACACATACACTTCAGTGAGTTCAGTGAGATAGCGGGAGAGCAGCGCAGGGTAGGAGAGTTGGTTGGCAGGGGTGGTAGCAGGTGGGATTAGAATAGCTAAAGTAAAAATTTTATGTAATGTAAATGATTTGTCATATTTATCTGTCTCATCAGACTCTGCCACTACAAGGTTTCGTCAGGAAAGTGAGATATTAAAGCTATTCAAGTCGATAAGGCAAGAGTCGAGGGTGCGGCAACCTGCAAAACGAAGAAGACGGACGCACTGCACGCACGCTGATGGACAGGGCTCGCTAATGCAAAAAAGTAATCATGTTGTTATAGTATGTGGCTTCTCCACACACTGATCTCAGATCTGTATCCCCCCCCACCCCCACCCCCATGACAGCAGGGGTGGTGTTTGAGTTCGGAGGTACTGAGGATTCTCTGCGAGTGAACGCAGAGTTCACACCTTCGTTCCCGCGTCTGACACGGCTCGGCGTCTCGCAGTCTCTCGCATTCCCCGACTGTAGCTGCTATATTTGGGTCAGCTCTGAATCCAAATTTAGGATAATGAGCATCTGAAGTTCTCACTCTGTTTCTCTGTCTTTCGCTCTCTCTCACTTTCTCCCCCTTTTGAAATGACGCTGGCAGACTCATTATCAAAACAAAGCTAACGGGGCGTAGTTCAGTGATTATGACTCTTTCGTTTTCATCTCATTTTGAAGTCGCTCTTGATATTTGACGAGCGCAGATTGCGGATTTCTTCATCTTTTCTTTGAAATTGTGTCACGGCAGTTCAGATAGATGAGCATAACGTTTTACATAACACTAAAGAGAACGCTGGTCATAATCCAATTAACAGAAAAAAATCCTTGCTTCTCTGAGAAAAACAAATGTAACTTAAATGATTTCTGAGTTCATCAGTGCGGATGAAGTGCAAGGATCTATTGAACGTTTAGCATTTAACTTTGTTAATTTGGGGCATTTTTGATAAGTGATAATGACTTTGAGATTATTGGTTTTAATGAGTATATTTTGGAATTTATTTCAGAGTAAGAAAGTTGATGATGTGACTAGGGAAATGTTATCCTACTTCTAAAGCTCCAGAGGAAATGAAATTCTGTTTTCAAAGCACAATAAGATAATTAGATGTGAGTATAAACCAATTACTGCTGTTTTAATCCACATTTAGATTAAACTGCATTGTAATGTGCGGATGCCTCTGAGGAGGAAATATATTTTGGAAAAAAAGAAAAATTGCAATTAAAAGTAAGATGTGATTTTAAATTCCCATTTAAGTGGACTTTTTGAACACGGTGGAGGATTACTTGCTGTGGATGTACTTCGCCGTAGCACAACTTCTGTCATTCTCCTTGTGACCAGCAAGCCACAAATATGACTTCAACAGGGGCGTCACTGTCTTACCCTTAAGCACACGCTGAACCTGAATTGCTCCAGTGACATCACCTACATGGACAGGCCTTGAGACTGAATGATTTGCATTGCATGAGACAAACAAAAAAATAAAAACACAGAATCAGTAGGGAGGCAGTCTCCATGCATTGGGGAAAGGAAATACACTTACACCGGACATGTGATGTTTATTGCTTCATTCTTATGGTTATTATTGAAAGTGGGTGCATTTGGTGACACGGCTCAGGTCTCTGCCGTTAGCGTGAAGGCCACCGAGGGCTTCGGCATCTCTTCAGCTCCAAATGATCCCTCTCAGCCACATTAACAACATTAGTTTTAATACTTTCAAAAGAATGTTTCTGCATTTGTGATTTTCAGTTGTTTTAATTGGATTATTTTAACGGTTTTGCTCCCTAACCTAAAAGATATTATGATTGCATACCCTGGGGGCGCGGAGGGGGTGTTGACTGCGTTGGACTGCCATGGATGACTGCATTTTGTGAACCTATCAAGACACTGGAAATATTCAAGGTTGCAATATTTATATGGACTTAGCCTTTGAACTGCACGCACCCCCCAACCCCCACACACATTTCAGATGACACAGAAAAAAGTGGTTATGTAAAAATCTTGTTATCGCACAACACTTCAATGCGTTATTAGAGAAACAGCAGCCCTTGGGAAGGCTTGATTAGACTTTTTATCACCGCGTATTACATTATCTCAATTAATTGGACACATTTGTGTATTTTATTCATTTAAGAAGTTTTGAGTATTTGTTAATAATGATTAGGCAAATTAGGTCACAGATACGACCCCCGGCCACCCTCCCCTTGCTTCCCAGAGACATCACCATCTTGCCCAAGTTTGCGCAAAGTTCTCAAATAATAGGATAACGAATTCATGAGACTCTGAGAGAATGCGTTTTAAAAATAATCCTTTGACTCATGCGACGGAAGGAGAGCTATTCAGCGTGTAATAATCTCCTGTCCTCCTTCTTTTTTATTCCTTCCTCCTTTTTTTATATCACTCCATCGATCCCAGAAACTCATCTGGCTGCTCGGTCTCAGCGGCTTCAGGGGGGGTCAGCATGGGTGACGGAGTGTCGCGGGTTCGCTCCACACCTGTCCTCCCTGCCCCCGGCAGAGTGGGTGTAAAGGAGGAGACTCCAGTGCTTGTTGCTTTGCCCCTCCGCAAACGAAGGCAGCACTTTGGCGGAACCGAGGTGGCGGGTTTGGGGTGGGGGGTGGGGGGGCAGGGTGTCAGGGGAGTGTGACTCACACGTTCCGATTGCAGAAGAAGGTGAAGTGCTGCCGGGGCGAAGTGACAGGCGTCAAAATCTTGACATTATTAGAGCAGTTACAACCGTTTGTGATTCAGCCCCGGGGACAGGGGGAAGGGGGGGATCATGAAATGCTTCTTTGTCGGACATAAGTGAAACGTTTCACTCTGAAAAATGTGTCTGCAAAGAGAAAAGGGGGAGGCCGTGCGGAATTCAATATTTAAAAACTGCTAAAGGTAACCTGGAGTGACTCTCTGGAAAAGTCTGGGGAAGCCTTGTGGATGGACATAAGAAAGCAATTTATCCTACTGACTATCACCATCTTCTGTCCAGAGTACCATCTTCCAAATACCCAAATATTTCCAAATAAATTATATTTCCAAACAAAAGGATTTTTATTATTCTTTTTCACAGGAATTAAACCTACTGTTATGATCTACGTGAAGATCAACTACTCATACCTTTCAGAGCATGCACCTGGTTGAATTTAACATATGGATGCCTATAAACTGTAAACCCTGTTTGGGCTCACTCATTAAAGTGTAATTCAAAAGCTTAGATCAATACATACATGGCCATGGCAATGTTCAACATCACAGCCTGTTGGAGTACATGGAGTGAAGCTGGGCTGCAGACGTGGGCCAAACAATAGCGCTTTTCTGCCTCTCTATTGTCCCTTAATTGTCTTTGTATATATTACAATCCAAACGAAGAAAAATATGTCGAACAAAAAGTCATTAGCCAACTGGTCTGAGCTCTGGTTAATTGGATGGTAATTGTTTTGGGAGGCTCTGTGTGCAGGTGAAGCTCCAGGACTGCAGGGACACACTCTCAGCTGACACTTCTTCATGAGAGGCTGGCAATGGGGATTCAAGGACAGCTTTGATCCCCATGCTAATTATTAAATGTGGGAGTTTGGCAGCTGAACCACACCCCCTGCCCATGACACTGTTGATTTTTAAATCCTCATTAATCTTCGTAACGTTCTTACTCACCTCAGTGGCTGTTGTTGGTGTTCTCAATTTAACTGCCCGAAGATGGCTTCATTCCTGACTCCTAGCATCTTTCAGCACACAATCCATGGAGGTTCAAACACCTTTCATACCAGCCTTATTTTCATTGATGACCTTCCTGTTAGGCTGAACGCTCCCACTGTGCCGCTAATAAGGTGACTGAATCACCAGGACATGTGGACAGGAGGTGGGTAATGAAGGAGGGAGAGAGAGGGGGACAGAGAGAAACACTTTTGACTTACAAAAGTTGTTAATTAAAGTTAATTTAAACAAAGCATGACAAAAAAGTACTATACAAACATGAAATAAAAAAAACAAACTAATCAAGCACTAGGGGAAAAAACCACGAAAGGTGATGAAAACCTCGTTATTAACTCACTTTTCACTTTTCACCTTTTTCGCTTAGCAGGCTGCCTAAGTTTGTCTTGAGTAAGATGCAACTTAAGTTCACGTAAGTTCATCCTCTTCGTCTACTTCAAAAAAAAAAAAAAAAACCCACCCCATTTATTGTTAGAGAGAGGAACTGAGAGCGGAACGGGAGAGGAAGAGCATTTGCCAAACAAAGTGTCAGCGGCGGGGAGCGCTTCTTCCCCTCACTCTCCGCGTGTGCTGCGCTGCGACACAGCGAAACACAAATCAGTTCACATCACGGAGCCTGAGGCTGTCTCGCACACTGCATACATTACAGCCCCTGATGGCTTTCATCTTTATTTCCAAACTAAATAGCTCAGGTGCGCCGACGGCTAAATCGTTTTATGACTCATTGGATTGATTTTTTTTTTTTTTTTTTGCGCCTCAACATTTCTTTTTCCCTTCTCTTGTTTTATTTATTTAGGATTTTGTCGCATGAATCTGCCCCACTTTCGGGGGGCGATGGGAGTTAGACGGTTTGGCTCAGAAGTGTTTTCGGTCCTTTGGAGTATGCTGGGATAAGCTATGATCTTGATAGGATTTTGTCTCTGTGGGCCTCAGACCCAACAGTGCCCTGGTTGCCACAGTACCAAAGAATTCTTCTTTTTATCTCCCAGATCAGAAAAGATAAAACCACAGTAATACATCTGCATGCATCCAACCATCCACACCCGCCTTGTCCTAAAAATCGTTAACCCAGGTCCTGACCTGGTGGGATCAACTGAATCCTTTGAAATGACGTCATCCTCAACAAAGTCCATAATTTACATGAACTGGAAAACAACCTAATCTGGAGTAAACCCACATTATCCTTTTGTCCATCGGTTTTCCTTGGGAACATAATTGTGGTGGAAGACTCTGTGTCACCGGTATACTCAAGGGATTTGACAGCTTAAAGAGATGCACACAGGTTTCCTTCAGTGCAACACTCTTGCTTAAGCAATCTATCCGAAGACTAATTCAAAGAAACAGACATGACTCATGTTTTTTGGATTTAAGTTTTTTTGGGTTTTTTTTTTTGGGTTTGCAAATTTTAGTGTCTCAGCGGGCTCAAATGAGACCTGTTGCGTCTCACATAACAGATGACAAAACCTCAGCACTGGATCAATATTACACGCTACAGCATTGCAAACTGAATGATGAAAGTGGGAAAGATGGCTGGCGAAACGAGACGTGTCTGCTCCCTCATATTAGCCTTCGTTAGGCAGAAAAATGGCTTTGTTCTTGACCTAGCTGGGAGATGAAAAGGGATGACTGGGAACATGTTGTTTGCCACCAAACCGGCTGTTTGGTTGCATCTTTTTTTTTTTTCCTTTCTTCTCTTGCGCTCTCTCACTCTTTCTCTCACTTTCTCCCCTCTTCCCTGCCGTTTTGTCACGGGAACTCACCCTTAAATAATTCATGAACTGCAGCATGTAGGATTATACTTGTTAAAAAGTAATGAGGCATTGCAATAATAAAAGGTTGTCGTGTATTGTTTTACTAAGTGTCTCTCGCAGTTGGAGGTGGTTCCTGGCCCAGGGTTCTTGCAAGGGGATTTTGACTCTTGGCGTGACAAAGCGCTGGGAGAAGAAAGAGAGGTGAGAGAAAAAGAACAAGAAAACAAAACATGAAAACAAAAAGCGATACACGCACCGGATCCGTGTTCCACCACAGAAATTAAAGGCCTATAAGCTGTCATGGGCGGTTTTTCTTTTTCATACCCAGCGAAAGATCTACCTCCGTGCGCAGGGCACTTTGAAAACGGATGGCACGGAAGAATATCTTTGTCATCGCTTGTACATTCGGGCCCTGTAATCAGAAGGAAATGGAAAACTTTCGATTCGTTGACGGGGCTGTGTGGGTTTTTGTCGTCTGTGACTCAAACGTACCGACGTTTCACATCGATGCCTTATCACCTGCGACGGCCACAACGAGACGCTTACACTTTTAAGTTTCAGCTCAAACCTTGGAGTTATTCTGCAGGGAAGGTGTTCTCAGGCATGATTACCTATTTGCTTGGCAGACGCTCTTATCTAAAGGCATTTACAAAGCTGACGGCTTCACATCCAGTACACGCTTTATACAGATGTATTCTGGAGTAACTGAAGCAAAGATCTTACTCAGGGTTACAACATCAATGTCTTGCCCTGTGTTCAGAGCTGTGACCCTCAAGTCAAGAGGCCAGTGTTGTAATCACATACCATGTACTGCCAGAACATGCTCAAGCATTACAAAACCTTTCTGATGTATGGGATCAGAATCAATGGGGAAATGTATGCAGCATAAACATGTAAACATATAAAAAGAGAACCTTAACATCTCAGCAAGGCCAGGTGTTGCTCTACCATCTCAGAAAATAATATTATGTCTTGATAACATAAGAAAGTGGATGGCCACAATTCTTTTGTCACAAAAGTCAACCAAAGATCAGTTATTCCTCATGGTCTCAGGTGGCTCTGTGATGGCATCACTCATCCTTTATATGGATGATTTTGCTTTAACTCCAACAGCAGAGATCAAAGATCTCAGTGCATTATTACACCCTGATCTTCCTCTACAATTTTATGTTAAAAAAGGTCCAATTTAGCTTTTTTATGCAGGACATGGCCACACATTGCTTAAAACAAAAAACAAAAGAAAAAAACAACTTGAAAACATAAAATCATCCATGCCTTTGTCTCGTCAAGATTGTGTCTTGTCTGCCACTCCAGATTTTGTCCGCACTCCAATTAGCCCAAATGCTGCCACAACGAATTTAAATTAAGCAAAAAGAAAATGCTTTTTAAAATGTCAGATACTGTCCTTGCTTCTCTTATAATCCTTCCTGCTGATGGCTAACCATACCTTAAAATATTGTTCCTAACCAACAATACAGTGAATGGGCTAGTTCTGCCATACCTGAGTGGGTCAATCCTCGATGGCCATTTTAACTTCCCCAAACAGTTTAAGAAAAAAAAGTTAATTGAAAATTTTAAATAAAGTTACATGGGGTAGCTGGATTCATTGCCACAGTGCCCTGAATGTTTACAATGACTTCTAATCATGTGCAAGAATCCTTCATCATGTCCAAACCCTGTCATATGGTTATTATTAATAACTATTCTCTCACATAAATTTGAACTGTGTTCAACCATAGTTATGTGGCTGATAAACAATGTAAAGCATTTTTTCAGACATCCTCAAGGTCCCATATCGACGTCAGCGCTGATCAGAAGAGGTCATGCCTTACCCTGTATTTAAATCAGGCAACTCCAACAGTTATCCGCACTGATAACCAGCTGTCCTCCGGGCCGCCACAGGGAATATTCAACCAATCACCCATGGAGAACAGACAGAGGACATTATAGCTGTTTGGGACCGTTTCTTTCTGTTTTCGATTTTCTCATTCCAGATGCTAATTCATGCTAACAGGAGGCTTTTTGTACATATTTTCCCTTGAAGAGCAAAATCTACAATATCATACTTCAAGACATTGAATTAGATTATTTCATCATTTCCAAACCAACATAGTTGGAATACTGTACTGTATATCTCATTGTTGTTGTTCATTTTCCATTTAATTTTGTTTGTGTCTGTCATAATCTTTTTTGCATCTCTGTAATGCACTTTGTGGAGTACTCTTTGCCCGTTTCTTTCTTAAGACCACTTAAGTAAAATTTAATTGGTTTAAACAGAATGAAGAATGTAGAATGCAGAATATTTCAGGAATGCCTGCCCTCTTGTGTCTAGGGCTCAGGTGATGGTATTCCCCAACCACCCCGCCCCCTACCAACCCAATCCACCCAGAGATTACTTGTTTACTACCTCACCACCTGATTATCTATTAATTCACCCCAGGCAGCATTCTTAGCCTCCAGAGAACAGGGGAGGCTTGAGGGGGAGGAGGGGGGGTGGGAGGGGGAAGAGAAAAGTGTGACCGAAGACTGGGAAGCCGTGGATCCTTCCAGCCACAATAACCTGTGGGATTGTGGCTGATTCTCGCTGACCACAGCTAATGAAGCATCTGGCCATTCTGACAGCGTGGCTCGAGAATCTGCCCACCACTTCACCCACAAGCGGTCCCCCGGCGCGTCACACTTAATCTGCAACACTAGTCAGTGTGTGTCCCTCCGAAGGCGCCCTCGCCGATACCACACGAAGGCTCCCTTGCCGATACCGCACGAAGGCATCCCGAGGTGGACCGCCGCTCTCTCAATTTCCAACAGAACGTCTCGCCGCTGTGCCAACTCGCGGAGCTCGGTTGCGCTTTCAAGAAAAGAGAGACAATGGCATGAGAAATGAGAGAAAATTGCCTGTTTTGACACGGGCATCTCGCAGGGGCAGCCGAAGCTAAGGGAAAGGAGGAAGCCGAATGCAACGGAGAGGAAGCTGAGCAAGTCGGACTTCTATATAAAGATACGGAGGCCTGCAGCCTTCTGATTAAAACTCCCGAAGGTCGCTTTGATATTTCCGAGTGACTTCCCTGATCCTGGTGGTGGGGGGAGGGTGCGGGCGTGGGGTGGGGTGGGGGCGGCACGGTGAGTCACCAGCGAGAATGCTCCGGTACATTCCAGCACGGCTCTCCCTTTTCTTCCTTTCAGTGCAACCCCCCACCCCGCGCTCCCCAAATAAATAAATATGCACTGGCCTGTCAGCATGTCACTGGAAACAACTGTTGTGACACAAAAACTACAACAGCACAAATAAAAAAAAAAAAGGCAAACAAGAAAGAGGAGAACAGGAAGGTGGGGAGGGTCGCAGGAGCGGAGGATATGAGAGTGATAATTGCTGAGCAGCCACAGCTGGGGAAAGGCAGGAGGCCTGCATGGCTCTGAAGTTAATGAGCACGAGATCAGTGGATCTGAAAGACGGGGGGGGGAGTGTGAGATGGAGCTGGAGACTGTTGGGTTCATGGTGAATATTTGATGATCGGTGCAGGTCAGGCATGTTGGAAAAGCACGGCAGGTGCCTCTGACACATCAGGACATCACACTGCTGCTTCAGTGGCAAAGTTTTAACCTCAGAAAACGAGCGTGAGAGAGTATTTCCAGGTCCCGAGAAACACAAGCACAGACCCCAGGTCATTGTTTGCTTTTTTGTTCAAAAGTGACTGTAGACGCAACTAAGGGAAAGGCAACTGATCCTGGATCAGTGTAGTAAAGTGCAGAATGCATCTAGAGAAGGAAATATTTTTCTGAGTGGACATCTCCCTGCCCACCGTTCAGCATCCAAGGAAACTTTTCAAGCCCCGGACTCTGGCCCTGGCTGTCCCATGGTCTCTGCAGATTTTCCATTTTCAGTTTTGAATATTCGAATATTTGCGCCTGGCAGCACTGCCTGCTCCAGGCTTCATCCCTCAGTCCACACATTGCCTCTGCAACACATGCAGCTTTTACAGTTATTTTAGACATTTACACGTTTATTGCATCATTTCATAAATACACATTAATCACTCATTTACTGCCTTGTTACATGTGCTGTTGTCTAAGGGCCTTTATCAGTGTGGTACAGAATTAGCAGATTTTTCCCATTTTCAGGTGTCAAGACCGTCTCTTCCGGTGAATAATGAGGATCTCCTGTGCTCTGTGTAATCATGCCTGTGGTCTTGCGTAAATGATTGCGTCATTTAAACGTTGAAGGAGAGCCTTCACTACCTCTTCCTTGTACCTAAGTGCTAATTGCTAATTGTCATTTGGTGTCAATCACATGTGTGAACCTGTTTTAATTTGTTTGTGGAACCAGCCTATTGGATAACGAGCCACACCTTACTAATTGAAGGTGATTAAATACAGGTGTGCCTTGAGAGCAGAGAGGATGGCTCATTTTGTCCCTCCTGTAGGCTTGCATAGGCTGGTTTCTTTGTCTGTTTGTATTTTAAAATAAATGATTGGTTTTTAACTTTATTTTTGACTCATTTGACAGCCAGCTTCTCTGCAAACATTTTTTTTTTTGGGAATAAAAGTTTACTCACCTAATTTCCTCTCTACAATGCTGATCAGCAATGAGCAGGCAAAAGCATTCTTGCAACACAATTCAGTTCTCCTAAAATGCTCCAGATATGCTGCTGTTTCAGTTTGTTTCTCAGCATGGCCAAAGACTAGCCTGATTAGCTCTGCTGATTGGTCAGAGTAAGGGTCCAGTCAGTGTTTGTGTACTGATGTTGTATGTTCACACTGCATGCACAGTGTTTGGCATTGGCAGTTATGACCCACAAACACACTTGTCTGGGGTTTATTGTGTGTGATGTGTGTGTGTGTGTGCGCGTGTGTGCCCACATGAAACCACAAGGGATGCTCATTGCATATTTGGATTAAAGAAAATGTCATGGGATTTGCATTTGGGAAGAGGGAGGCAGGGAATTTGTGTGTGTGTGTGTGTGTGTGTGTTAGCGGGCGGGTGGGAGAGGGGAGAGAGAGCTCTGCATCTCAGGCTGTACCGTGCTCCAGGAATGAACTCTCAGTGGGAATCGAGGGAGGTGTAGAGGGATGCCCCTGGAAGCAGGAGGTCTCCTCTGGCTGCTTATGCCTTTGATCAGGGCTCCCACCTTAGTCATCAGCCGTTTCCTCCCTCTCACCCCCCTCCTCCCTCCCAGCCCCTGTACAGAAGCTCTGTTTTAATACCCTGCCAGGTCCTTGGGAGATCGATGCTCTCTGGGCGAAAGCGGCAATCCTCCCTCTCCCTCCCACTGTCTGCTTCGATAGAGAGGATGGATGGGTTGTGGGGGGGTTCCTCTCTGTCTGTGTGGGCCTGTCCATCACCAGACTGGAGGAGGAAGAAGCCTGCTTCATTGCACTTGTCCTCAGCGGAGCTGTTTTTCATTACAGCTTCCAACTGGCTTTTCTCTGCTTGCTCCAGTCAATTTCCTCTGTCCTCTCCCTCACACACACACACACACACACACACACACACACACACACACACACACACACACACACAAAGAATGACTCTTGTGACAGGTGTGGAGGCCAATTTCTTTTTAGGTGTGCGTGTGTGTGCAGAAGGCAGTGGTGTGCGTGTGCGTGTGTGTCTGTCTCTGGTGGGGGGGGGGTTACCACAATGCCTTTCATATTACATTCTACTTCTTTGAAGTGCTCTTGGAATGAA
The DNA here is from genome assembly GCA_019176425.1 of Megalops atlanticus. Lineage (NCBI taxonomy): Eukaryota > Metazoa > Chordata > Actinopteri > Elopiformes > Megalopidae > Megalops > Megalops atlanticus. The sequence continues at coordinate 26,997,298 of CM032888.1, read as the reverse complement.
GAATGATACGGGCAGTCTCAGCAGGTGAGGATGGGAGACACAGAGGTGCAGATGTTTGGTGACAGATCATTCTGTGTCTGTCCAGGTGAATTTGTTGTTGAATTTATTCCGTTTAATTAGCAATCTTCTTTTTCCCGCAGTTGTTATCATTTAAATGGAGCTCATGCACTTTTTTGTGTGGTGAAAGAGAAAATATCCAGAACTGGTCTCTACCATTCCTATCATTTTTGAATATGGCTCCATAAGCCGCAATCTGGCCCAAATGGAGTGGAAACACAAAGCTATTCCAGTATGTTTGCGATGAGGTCTGGAGAATGTGACTTTGGTTTGTTGGCCTCGTTTTTTTTTTTCATCCATAACACAGCATGTGTTTGAGTTTTTTTTTTTTTTTCCCCCTACCAGTGCCGTTCTCCCGTGTCAGTTGCACGATCACTTTTTTCAGACTTTCTTCAGGCGGAGTGTGCCACGTGACACAGCACTGTTTAGGAAAAGAGTGGAGGCCTATATAGGAACCAATGCCCTGTCAGAAGCCTTTCGAAAGACTCATTGGCCCTACAGGACAAAATTAAATCAATTAATCAACTTTAATGGGAACAGAAATGGGAACGAATGCCATGACAGGACTTGCGTCAGACCTGTGGCTCGCGTGTGGCCTTCCTCATCAGTGAATGCTTAACAGCACAGAGCTTAGGGGCAGGTTATTCCCCCTCTCGGCTGATTTTGAAAAGGAGCTTTTCGGTGGAAATGGCACCAGAAAAACCAAGTTGCACATGGCCCGAAAGATTATTTGGTAGGTTATCTCTGTCTCCGACCTGTCTCTCGGCCCCGTCACTAAACTGGTATCTCTGCGGGGTCGAGCGAAACGGGACCAAGGAAAACATAATGTGCATCTCAGCTCTTACTCCTCGCCTCCTTTGTTTTAATAAACATCAAAGATGCTGTTAATGACACGCTAGCATGACTCATTCCCCCCCTTCTCCAGACAGCGCCACTCCCCCCCTCTGCACTCGCCCAGCTGTGCTCTCTGTTCCGATCACATGGCTTCTCCATGGTAATTCATGGATGTATTGTAATTGAATTATGGCCCCTCAGGGGGGGGGCTGCTCTCACATGAGTTGACTGGCTGCGGGGACCCCTGGGCGGGCTCTGTCACGCCGGCACCCTGCCCGCCGCCGCGCTGTCGGGTCCAATCACTCACCGCCCCGCTCCAGAGAGCGCCCCGGCGACCGGCGACCTGACAGCAGAGATTTCCTGCCTCAAACAGCTCCAGAGGTAGGCTGTGCTGAAATAGAAACATTGTGACTGAATGGAGGTGAAGGGGGGCGTAGTGGTGCAGGCGTTGGGGTGGGGGGGTGTAGTCGGGTGAATTGAAAGAAAATTGGGGGTTATGGTCATGGGCACGGCTCCCAAAGGCCTTTGCAGATATCGACTGCAGGGAGGAAGCACTGACCTGTGCACTGTCCGCGCAGCTGTCATGGACAGACACAACAAGCCGTGGTCCCAGAATGCCGTGCTCCCAGAACGCCACACACGGTGACCTGTTCACCTGCTAGCCTGATTTACACATTTCTTCTGTTTTATTTTGCTGTCTGCTGACGTGCATCCAGATTTCAGCTGGTTTGTTCCCCCATGCCTCTCACACTTAATTGGTTCACAGGTGCCGTTGGCAGCTGTGGAAAGTGTTTTTTTTTTCTCTGATAACTCCCCCCCCAAAAGTGAAAATCCTCTCCCTTTCCACACTGAGGAGCGCGAGGATGGAGTGACGTCCCCTCCAGCTGTGTGTCTGAAAAGTTTGCTCCTGCAGACGGCAGAGTGAGACGCCTTAAAACTGTGATGGCCCAAGACGATGAGCCAACACAGTGTGTGTGACGTCTGTGGGTTCGCATCCGGCAGAAACGAAAACAGAAGAACAAAAGGGAGCCGGAACAATGCGACGCGAAAGGCGTCATCTTAATTTGCCTTGACAACTCCTCTGAAAACATGAATAAAACAATTGAACTCCAGACCCAGAATTCGTGTAAGATGAACAAACAGCACTATGAATCAGTGCGTAACGACCATTTCACATCCACGTAATTAATGCGGGAATTACGGCAATTACAGTACGGTACGCTGCTGAGGTTTCTCGATGTTCGTGAAAAGGAGGCCGGGAGAAGAAAGATTTGGAAAGGTTTGCATCTGACGAGTTTATCAGTATAGAATAAACTGAGAAGAGGCAAGAATAAAAGAGACAGGAACCAAATTTCAAACATTTCCTCAAACAGCCAGTGTGTTTGTTCCAGTAGTACACAAAATAATTGTTAGCATTGACTGCATTACTCTTTAATATACATTGATATGTAGAAGTCCACTCTTCTCTTTGTGATTTCATATGTATTTCTTTTTATTTCTATACTGCAATCAAATGAATTATGAAATAGACAAGATTCCTCACACTATATAAACATAATTTTGTGTATATTGTGGGGTATTCTTTTCTAATTCTGTTCTTTTTGTGTTTCAACTCCCTTCAGATACTGTAGCCTCAACGGCACCTTCTCTTTAACACAAATGGAGACACTGCTGCTGAAAAGGCAAGAATTGGAGCTCACTAAACGTCAGGGTGGGAGATTAATTTCCCCCCAGCAGCCACCTGTTATGTTTTGCTTAATTTTTTTTCTTATTAGTTTCTGGGGGGCGCTTGCTTTAACATGTTGCTGTCAACCCCCATCCCTTTCTCTCTGAGCCTTAGTGTTTTGAATAGAGTAACATTTTTGTTTCCATGGTGACTGGGAATCCAAGGTTAAGGATATAAGACAGGCATTAAATGGAGGGACAGGAAAAGTCATGGGGAAAAAAGTCAACCCCCCTTCATCAACTTGTCAAAAAAAGAAAAGCAACTCCATCACAGTATTGCCCTGATGCAACATTGCCTGTGAGGGGCAGTGGGAGATTTGGCAGTAATGCTGACAAATGCAGTAACTTTCAGGTCGATAGCGATGATGACTGTATGCGAGAGAGTTATATACCCCCTAACAGGTTTTCTCATATAAACTGCAGGGCAAAGACTCTCAACCCTTGACCTCTCTCCTGTTCTCCTGGCTGTGTAAGGGGTCATAGACCTTGTAACCTTGTGTCTGACATCAGTCACCTTATACTGTTCAGCCTGGAGTATAGCCATGAGACACAGATTTGCTGTTTCTCAGCAATAAAAGAGAGGCAATCGTCACCAGAGTCACACGGCGCTGTAATGTATGATTACACTGCAGGTGTAATCAGAGCAGGTGCTCATTGGCTGAAAATGGCCACAGGTGATGTTGCTGCATTAGGTGGCACTGAGGAACAATTGAAGAAAACCCACAGTGGTAATTTATTGTAATTTTTAGGTCTGGGAGCAGTTTATAATGAAGTCTTCTAAAGGCAGAGTTTGTACTACACAGTCTAGTAAACTTGATTTTTTTGTAGGAGCCCTATTAAGACCCATTCCCTGGAGGTGCGGAGCATTAATTCGGTTATCCACTGGGTCACTTCACAAAGGACGTCAACTTAAAGACGAGAGGAGAAAATTAAAGCTTAAAGAAAGGGGAGGAAAAAATCTAAACTCAGTGGCCTGGCAGTAAAAGAGAACATCACAATCAGTTTCCCAGTTCACCAAACGCACGGCTTCGTTAAAGAATGAGACAACGAGCAAGTCAGGGGTGAAGATACGCAGCGGGAGGCAGAGACGTTCAGAGACAGACCAACAGACATGCAGACTTTGTCATTTGTCCCCGTTAATAAAAACCCAATTCACAGAAATACTGTTTTAAAACCCTTGGTGACCCACATGCATACTTACCAATGAATCATAGTTAGAGAGAGAGAAGAAGGTCTGAGCTTTTTACAGAGCTAATCACGTATCCCTAAAAACGATACAGTGTTGAATGTGGACATAGGCTGTTTCCAGGACTGCTCCCTGAATATCAGTTGAAAAAATGGTACTTTTCAACCTTTTTTTTCATAACTACACAAGCTTTTGCATATAGATTTACAGAATATAGAGTCAGGCTGCATATCAAAACTACAGATGAGTAATTACATGGGAGAACAGAGAAACAAGCTATGTAAAGACACAGAGGATGTGTACCAATTGTCGGGCACCCCTTAGGTGTGGTGGCTGGAAAGATGAAGAGACACGGTCTGTTGTAAACCTCCTGGGCCCTTGATCTTAAGGCCCATTCATTTTCCTCCATGTTGCAATGCACTGTTCCACCCATAGAGGGCGCTAGCTCTACGGTCCGTCACACAAAGACAAAATGCCCTGGCGGTTGGCAGAACACTTATACTGTACCTGGGGTGCCAAGTTAGTGGGAGTCGGGTGTCGAGACCCCATTGTGTCCTCATTTACTCCATTCCTCTGCTCTGTAGGTGCCTGCACTAATCCCAGTCATGATTATTTTTAATACTGATGCTGTGCTTTGTTTGCATGGACTCTGTTATATAAAACACACCTTAGGTAAGTGGGTGATGGGGAGTCCTGCCGGGAATCAGAACGGTATGGATGTTATTTTTTTCCTGTGTTTATATATATTCTTTTAATGAGTCAGCCTCCCCTGTCACAGTGGCAGTGACGGCTGAAGGGGTGGCCACTGTTTGCCTCCTCAGTTTTTGGCAGTAATGAGTGCTTTGCTGACAGTGATGACTTTTGAGGCTGGTGCCAGAGGGGGAATTGTCTGGATTTCCAGGAGAAATTTCCAGACCTTTTTTTTTGTTAACACTTTTTTTTCCCTGATTGCTTGGATCTGGAGAACTTTGAGTTTGTTAAACAGATTTAACCCAAACCTGAATTTGTGCTGCACAGGTCATGAAATATTTATTTCAATCATTAATTATTATTAGCAGCAGCAGTAGTCGTAGTAGCAGTGGTAGTAGTAGCAGCAGCAGCAGTATAACTACTACTAGTGTTACTACTGCACTGGTATTTGAGTCATTCAATTGTTAATTCATGGGAGATGATAATTCCGAACCTCTGTCATGCTTTGCCTTCCTGAAATTCCAGGTCAGAGAACTTGTTCCAGGACCAGCAGCTGAGAGCCTCTTGCATTTCCTCTCCTGATGTCCCAGGTCAAGAGGTCTCAGATTTGGACAGCAGGCAGGATTCAATCATGTGATCCTCATCAGACAGGAAGTGAATGAGAAATTGTAGCGATACTTCTGTGGTGCTCAGAAATGTTAGTATCTGTGGCTGTTTCTATACTTCTTAATCCACGTTTCAAGCTAACTTATTTGATACCCTTTGTACTTAATTTTGAATAAAATTAAAATTAAGCAAGCATTTCTTTCCTTTGTCACCTACACTGTATCAGGGATTTTTCACTGAAGAAAGCAAAGACATGAAAGTAAAAAAGTAAAAAAATTGTATATTACTACAGAATGACATTTTCAGAATCTCTGTCACACAAAATGAATTATAATTATACTGCCTGTCCTTTTCAGCAATAAATAATGGAAAATATGAAGTTAGCTTTAACTCCCCATCTTGTTTTATTCTCATTGAATTTAATAGTAATATAGACTAGTGGTGGAATGTTTGTGTCTAATAGAAACTTCAACAAAAAGCCTTTTGAAAGTTCTCTTCCTACTTTTTCTTAATAGGGGCACACAGCGAATTGAAAAATCTGTCTGTCTACCTGTCTATTAATAAAGCAAAATTAAATCTGAAAGTAAAATTACTCTGTTATATTTAATGTTGTCACGCGATCGCTATTCCTGGATTTTTAAATTATGAAGTCAGAAATACAGTGGTACTACACCAGATAAAGATGGTGGAAGCCTGTTAGATCTTAAGAGCATCAATGGCTCTTTTACAGAAGGTGTTTTCAGTTTTTATTCATGATTTTTTTTCTCCTTATTTGAGAACCTACAGGAGAGGAAATTTATTCCGACAGAAACGAGCCGCATTCCCTGATCTGTACAGATCTCGCTGTCAGAGCTCAGTTCAAAAATGCAAAATACTCTCGCCAGCTCCCAAACTCACTCTCTCACGTTCACTTTCAAGACGGGGGAGACTTGCTTCAGACGTGTTGGACATTTTAAAAAGAAAAGTTTGAGGCCCTCGTAGGTCCCTGTATTGTACAGCGTGCAGCCAGTTAGGCAGAAGGTTATGGCTGTATACAGCAGGGCTAGCTGGCCTGAGTCCCAGCGGGCAGCAGTGTCTACAGGCTGATGTTTTAGGCCGAGATTTAATAACCTAATCCTTCTAATTGTAATTATTGCTCTGACTGAGCCATATAAGCATCGGTCCCCATTTCTGACAGTGGGAGTGGTTCAGATGAGGAGCTGGACCTGCTACAGTTTGTACCTAAAGGAGCAGATCTAAGTGACCCTGCCTAACAGACAGCAAGCACTAAGGCTCATATATTAGCAGTTAGGTCCCATGGACCACATTTTTTTCCAAGAAAAAGATTAAAAGAAAAGTTCACTTTTTAAGGTTCTTCTTCAGCATCAATATGTATGTAGTTAGTTTATTGTTACTCTTTTTTTTGTAGTAGTGTTCAATCATGTTCAGTAAATATTAAAATGTTGAAAAATATATCAGGACCAAAGCCGTGCTGACAGTGTGGTTAATCGTAGCGGACATCTACTTTCTGTCTCTCTACATCTCTTTTAAATTCAGATGCAGATTCATAATGCATTAATGTTATGGATTATGAATATAACAGTGAGGTCTCCATTTGCAAAGAATATTACATGCCAATCTATTACAAGGAAAAAAATAAGGTACTCAGTGTGAAAATATACAAATTGTATTTATTTCCAAGAAGGATTTTTTTTTCAAATTGTTTTTATAAATATATATTATTACATCAATATTCTACCTTTTAATGACAGTGGCCCCCCGTCTCTCTCACACACACTGACAGTGCTTGTGCTTGAGGGTTCCAGAATATTCAAGCTGACAGCTGCACGGGCGCGGACGGCTTGGGAAAGCGGTCAGAATGTGGAATCGCGTCCGAGGACTTCCTGCGAGACAGACATCCGCTTCGCTTCTGGAAGCCCGCGGAGCAAACATGGAGCGCTTGGGGAACGCAGATGTATCACAGTGTCATAAATCAGCGGAGAGACAGACAGGTGGACAGAACGGCAGGCAGGCAGGCACTGCAGGATAAGGAACGGAGAATGCAAAAGTGAGAGGTTTTTTTACAGTGTATCAGAAAATGGCCCCGGTAATGAGTATACTGCGCTGCGAGATAGGCAGGCGTGATGAGACGAACGCAAACATTTGCAAAAAGATTGGAAGGCAGGCGATTGAGGTGAATACATATCAGTTGTTTTTTTAGACAGACAGACAGACAGACAGACAAAATGTCATGGCGACACCACAAAGACAGGCTTCATCAATCAATCACTTTGAGGAGCTGCCAGATGACACCAACAACAGAACATATCATTTATGTCTTGTTTTGTTGTGTGTGCGCGCGTGTGTGTGTGTGTGTTCTATTTAGAGCTCCGCTGCCCGGGGGTTATGTGACAATCTGTATTCAGCTTTTCAAAGTTTCGGATTCTTTTTCATCAATTTTGTCGAGCAAGACTTCAGTCGTGTCAAAACGGCGCTCCACAGCGTTTAACCTCCACCTGCCACGGATCGCTTCATCAAAGACGGCGCCAACTTAATGTCAGAGATAAGCTAACCGGGAGTAATGGTACAGAGGGGGAAAAAAGAACCAGATGAAAAGGAAAGAAGAGGAGGCATTTAAGGTGTCTGCCTACATTTCCGAGAGCCTTTAAAAATAAATAAATAAATAAATAGATAAGCAAGTGAAGAGAAACACTTAGTGTATCTCTATCAGTCCATTTTCTTCTAAGTTGTTTTTTTTTTCTTTAAAACAGAGGAAATGGTAAAAAAAAAAAAAAAACACTGCATTTCTGAGTCACAGATCTCTGAAGTTGTACAGAGCCCCCTTCCTTCCTCCCTCGGCGTGTCTGTTATCTGCTGTAGAAACAGGGCTGGTGTCTTTGCCGCTTAGCCTTAAGATGACTCTAAGCGGCTGCGACCCGCCCCGCTGGAAAAGGTCAGGGCCAGCCATCGCTCTGTCTCTCCTCCCCGCATCATCCTTTGGCTCTCGCCCTCCTTCCAGCGATCCGCTTCCTCCACTCCTCTGACAGGCCGGGATGGGGGAGCAGTGCGGGTAGGGGGCTCAATTCAGGGAGCTGTAAGAAACACAGCACACATGTTGAATGGTTACCGATCAGGCCACGCTTTACAAAACCCAGCCAGGCCTGTGGACCCGCTTACAAAGACCATCCCTGTCACTTTCAATGCCAGGACTGTGAGTGACCCCCTTTCACTAAATGAAAAAGCCCTGAGATGTGACTTGTGCCAGGTTTCACAAAGAGTAAATATTGCTGGAATACGCCGGGTCAGCGCAGGGGTTACCGTACTGAAAGGGACAGAGATGGAAAAAGGGCATGATAATACTCCCTTTTCACTCTTTATTTGATCGCTTCCATTTTTCTTTCTCATTCTTACACATCTGAGCGATACATATATATATATTTATATATATATTTTTCCCCAGCTTCAACTGACTGAAATCTCCATGGCAACCTTTCTCGTGCTGCCTAGCTTAGCCCTCGTGGCTGAAAAAGACCTCACTGTCAAACGCTGATGTTCGAGGAAGTGAGGCAAACCGACCCTGAAGTGAGTTTCAAATTTATTTATTTATTTATTTATTTATTTATTTATGGGGGTGTTCAACTGGAGACGATTCCATTACGCCTTGTTTATCTATATACATTTTGTCAGGCCTGGCAACACAGATGTAGATGACTGAGTGAGATTTGTTTATACAGACACATCGAGCAGCAAGTGATTTGCCTGCGAAATCAGCACCCAGCATGCAAATTCAAGGTTTGTTTGATTGATGCAGCCACTGTTGTCAAGGTGCAGACGCGAACTCTTGCAAACAACTGCCTTGCCATTTGTCCACCAACACATTTTACATGAACCTTAGGGTGATTTCTTCAATTTCATTCACTGGCACTCCCCAATACCTAGCATTTAAAACCCTACTTGACAAGTTAGATGTATGCACCAGGGTTAGTTGCCTGCACAATAGCTATTATTGCTCTTACTATCATTAAAGTCAACATAGTTAAGACGCATACCTGGAGGGGACTTTTGAATCAGAGATCACCTCATTTTTTTGGTAAGGCATTCCATAGGCAATGTATACACACCTTCACTTGGCATGTGATCCCTTGAGGGATAAGTGGGTAATGAGAAACTGGCCTCCTTCTATGTTTAGGGAACAGTATGTACAATGAATATTGCTCATCTCACTAGACCATATGGTCTCTACCAGTTGCATATAAGGCTGGCCAGGCACATGGCTGAAGTGACACACAGTGAAGATGGAATCCAGTTAGATGTGACCTCTGGAGCTGCATGACTGCAGAGACCAGGCTGCTAGTATAAAAAAATGGGCTCATACATCAATCCTTCATTGAATGAGCATAGATTCTGCAGAGAAGCACGAGACTGCTGACCACAAAGTCTCTTCTTGTGGAGGCAGAAACGGTCTTTGCTCGAGACATGGCTTCACAGCTTTTTCCTCTGGTTATGGCTCTCACAGGTTGTGCTGCAGTGACTGGTCTCACTGGTCTGCAGTCAAGTAGGAAGTGGTGTGCCCATTGGGACATGCAATGTACTGGATGTAGTCAGGCCCAATGAGGGGTCATGATAAGAGTATTGTGTGCCTCTGTCCTACACCACACAAATACTGGGAGCTTGGGGGGGCAAAAACAACAATTGTACTCTGGCCATGCTGGACCATTTTTCTTAACTGTCTGTTGCCAGACTTTTGGTACCTGGTTGTTAATATCCTTTTAGGTGTTCCTGCAATCATTTTTTGATTACCAATTTCATGTATCACAATTTACAATTTTGTCAGTAATGAACAAAATGAACTGAATAGCCTTGGATATGTAGTTTGGTGTAATGCATATTCCCTTTCTGTGAAAAACTTATTTAGAGGAGTCACCCTTGGGCACAGACAAAATATACTTCATGTGTAGTGTCCCTACCTTCATTAATTCCACACTCAATAGCGGGACAGACATATAACATCTCATCCCCATTTAATACCATCCATGGAGAACCACTACAATGCAGTAACACAGGGTGTGAGTGAAGATAAGGGCATTGTCACAGACAGGAGACAGGAGACATTCCTAGACAGCAGTAGACTTCCAGGAATATACCTCTGTGTGGGTGACTACTGTTTTCCTGCAAAACGGGGGGTTCGCGGCCCATTTCAGTGGATAAATCTGAAATGAAATAGCAGAACATGACTTACATTTACCCACAGGCCCCTGTATGAACCTGGATGTGTGATCACCAGAGTCAGCCACATTGGAAACTTTTCCCATCAGGCACTGTGGAGCTTGTGTCTAGCACGCTGGCTGTTACTCATGACTAACATGGGAGAGGTCAGATACCCCCACAGCAAGCTGAAGAGGGAATGGTGATTTTTGCTTTTGCTTTTTGCAAAAGATAATGGGGAGCACGTAGGGCCACTGAGTCTCTCCGTTAATGGGGAGTGAGGTGGTGGGTGGCTGTTGGGTGGTGACGGTAGGTCTGGAAAACATCTGTTTGCATCGCAGCTTTGTTCCAGGAAAACCCTCTGAAATATCCCAGTTCCGCAACCTATGACAGAACCCACAGCTCACAGTCAAGGTCTTTGCCTTTCACTCCCGGAGCTCATTGCATTACATTACATTCATCGCAATTTATGAATTCATCACACTGACTATCTGTGTAACCCATGATTCTGGTTATAAGGGGCTGTAAAACAGCATTTGATTCACTGGTTCCCTGACAAGATCACTGCTGACTTAGCTGAGCACATTAGTTACTGTTCATCCAATACACGACCTATTTACCAGATGGAATGGAAAAAAAAAAATCTAAAATAGATTTTGACTGTACCTCCACCTTCACTTTTCTACCCCCAGTTACAGAAGTTACAGTTAAACAAAAATGTCTTTCCTCTGACCCAGCTTTTGGCCGACGGAGTGGGTGAAACGGCCTTTGTGGGTGAGGCTCACTGTACATCTCAACCCGGCGTACATTCCAGCGGTGGCGGGGGGGGGGATGGTATCTCCTGCCGCGTGTTTATCGCACCAAGGGCGGCGGTGTGGGAAGGAAAGTTTTTGTCACTGTAAGCTGACATGAAAAGAGACGACGGAACAGGACAACACAAACACATCTCGCTCCCAGTGCCCTCCCACCTTCTCTCTGAGGGTGCCGTGTGCCGCTCCTCTAGCCGGATCAGCCGGACAGGGGTGATTCATTAGTTTCCCCGCTGTTTGCCAATGGCGCGCTAAAATGTCACCCTCTCTCTCTCTTTCTCTTTCTCTCTCTCTCTCTCCCTTTCTCTCTCCTCTCACTACTTTGACACTTGCGGCCTGTAATGTCCAGACTCCCACACTTTGCAGAGATGAGAGGGGAATCTTTGCTCATGTCTGTTCTTTTTACAGCATGTTTTTTGTGTTATTGACATGAATCAACTCCAGATGAAAGGAATTACTCATTTTCTTTCTCTTTTCTTGCACAAGTGACATAACCGAGCAGGCTATGAATAACACAGATTATAAATAGCAAATATTTCTTTACGTGTGCCCACATATATGGAGTCAGAATCACGCATGCTAAATACCATAGGCTTTGAAGCCTATTTTAATTTCTTAAAAGATGAGGTTTATGTAACACCCAGTATGGGATTTAAGCAGGCCCTGAATGTCTGTGTTATTTTTACTCAATTATAACCAGTTCTATTTGTGCCTATAGTACAAAGGACCAAGTTCTCATTGTCAGCCAAGGAAGTTTTCTTTTCTTCTCTTCCTCAGTGTGTTTAGCATAAGTAAGGTAACACAATAGCTCAAAAATGGAGAGCACAGGGACTGGAACGAGAGAATACAAGGAATAGGAAAATAAAAATCAATGTATTAGTTACCACCTTCATGGAGATGGAGTGTAAAATGGAATTTCTGTGATCATACCTGGACTTCCATTCATGTATTAGCACCAGGATACATTTCCCTATGATTAGGCCTGAATGGCCTGATAGATCCCACTGGAGATCTACTCCAACCAGAATCCACTGATCATACATTTTTATCTATGTTCCTAGCATCAGCTGATTAAAGCAGATTGGGAATAGACACCCTGTTAGGACAGTGCTGTTCTTATACATCCTCAAAGATACAATCTTAAAACATGACTATCTTGCGAAAAGATTTGACAATACTTAATACGTAATTCATATTATTAGCTCAATCAGTGTTTGTTTTTGTTATTATTTTTATGTTAACACTTGCATGGAGTTTAGGCACTTTCCATGGTTAATACTGACAGCATGCAATGCTTATCATTCAATATAACCTCAACGGCTCACTCGCATGGTGGAAACAGACTTCACAATCACACAGATTAAAAAAAAAAAAAAGAAAACGCTCTCACCATTTCTTCGAACAAATTCAGTGTTTGTTTTTATTGCGGTACAAAGTCCCAAACAGGAAAGGGTACAGTATCCAGTCAGTTTAGTACTTCTTTCTTCACTTTTTCACAGAAGTAGCAACTTCCTCATAGCTTCATAACTGATTTTCCACAACTGTCAGTTTTTTTTTGTGTGTTTTTTTACTTCTTTTGTTTTTCCGAGTGACACGTCACAGAGCCCGTGGTTTTGCTCGTGGTGTGTAGCACACAGGAAGTGTCACAGCAAAAACAGCTTGTGTCACAGTTTCCACACTCTTCAGACCCGTGTGGGGCTAAACTTATCCCTACAAGCACCAACAACAGGATGTCGGAAACCCAAAATAAACTTTTAAACAAAAAATGAGGCTTTATTTAACAACCTCTGAGCTATATTTACTCACACATCTGACCATGTGTTTATTTAGCAATTCATTCAAATTTGCCCTTTGAAATACGTCAGTCTGTGTTACACACACATAACCATGTGTATGCACTCTTGCCTCGATCATTTGTCATGCTTTCTGTAAATGCTTAGTAAACTGTAATTGCTGTTTAAAGTTGCATGTTGTACGCAGGCGAACAGAGAGTGACTCAGTGTAAAAGATGTAGCAGAGGTTAAGCGTGATTGAGGACTTGGGCCAGTCTGGGTATCGCGTCATCTTGGTTCTATGTTCAAACTCCAAGGAAAATTGGAGCGATTCAGTCAAACTTATCATGCTGCTCATCTGCTACTTCAATAAAAGGTCAAGATACTCCCATGCATGATTTTACAATGGAAACCAAAAAAGTCAGATGTGACGGAATTATTGCTTAGATGTAAATAATATATTTCCATTCCAACAAACAATTATGTAGATTTAATATATTGTGTATTGATGTATTGATTATGCCCATATTTAACATTCTGACATAGACAGCTGTCTCAATTGACTTGATTTCATTGGCAAGATCTCATAAAATTCAGCCATACTGATGTATCACAAAGTAACCATGACCATCCATACATATCAAATGCATTGTGCTGTGTCAGAGGTCATTTTATCAGACATACATGTTATAACATGTTTCATACGGAACCTACGAATTCCTCATCCTTGCTGGCCATGCTGACAGAGATCCATCATTTCCGTCACGCGCTGGAACCCTCACACATCTGGATTCTCTGAAGAGGCGTCCAGGAGCGAGAGGGTTCTGTGAGATGAGGGAAAGGGAGGAAAGAGTGGGCGTCCGGGCTTCCCGCCGATGACCTTGTGACCCCGTGGGGTTCAGCAGAGGTCGTACAACTGACGCCCATAGATGCTGACAGAACAGGAGAGTGACGTTGACATGACAACTCAGATTGATTCCGGGTTCTATCTTGCTTTTGATTTTTTTTTTTTTTTTATGCTGAGTGTAAACATCAAGTTAGTTCCCTTTATTGTATCTTTAATTAACAAAAGTGAAAGCAAATTATTCTCTCTGTAATTCCCTTTTATAAGCGGTGAGGAAACAATTTTTGTTTATGAGTTTAATCAGGGCTACAATATGATTTTAACTAACCATATGGTTTATTTATCTACACATATTAATTTACTGCAATGAGTGAAGCTCTTTCAATTTTCAATTCAGTTTGCGTTTTTCTAAAGTGAGCCTAATCAACAATACCTACAAGTGTCTGAATAAAATGCATGCAGGAGCAAGTAATCTGCCTCCATTTCAAAATGAGAGGAGAAAGCCTTTAAGGGGGGGAAGAAAAAGCAAAACTTTATTTCGAAATGCTCTCACTTTATATCTCGGAAAGGCTTTGGCATCTCGACGGGGGGGCTTGGTTAAACACTCTCCTCTTTCTCACACTGACTCAGAAAACAGAAGAAACCCCTCCATTATTACAGAGTAAAATAAGAGGAGAGAGGAGAGTGGGATCGATCAGGCCCCATCTTGAGAAGAGTAATGAAACCCGCAGCGTTTCGGCTAATGTTCCCCAGATTACGGACGCAGAGAAGCGCTCGGAGGAAAATTGAGACTAGAGTGTTTCGGAGGAGTTGCTGGTGACACTTGCGAGAGATGGGTAATTGCTAGAATACAAATTCATGAACGGGGGGAAATGGCTCACATATGCAATCTGTATGCTCATTCAAATCTTTTTAGATTACATTACATTATTGGCATTTAACAGAGTGAGTTATGTAGGTTACAATTTTTTACATGTTACCCATTTATACCTCTGGGTATTTAGTGAGGCAGTTGTGGGTTAGGCACCTTGCCCAAGGGTACAGCAGCAGTGCCCCAGCAGGGAATCGAATCAGCAACCTCGGTTATGAGTTCTGCTTCTTACCACTATGCTACACAGCCACCTTTTTTTCCAGAATTCGGTCTTTTAGAAGTACTCCATCAATTAATCTCTGCATTCTGAACAGAGGAACTTTGGCCATATCTGTCATTTGATCATTTTATACAGTACATTATATTATACATTGGATTATTATAATACACAATGGAGAAGTTGATTTTAATGTATGGTAAATTCCAGAATTTAATCCACCCTGACATTTCAATATAAAGATCTTTTTGACAGGTCAAATTGATAGTTTCTTAGTCATTTACGAGCAAGCAGCGTCACAAATAGTGAATGAGTAATATTTTGTGTATTTTTTTTTTTCCCTTTTAGAAAAGTAAACAATAAGTAGCATGGGATATAACGCCACATACCTCTCTTTGGGGGAAAAAGACTTGACCTGATCGGAATGTAGGAGTTAGTCACATTGGTTGGGTGCTCAGAGACTCACCTTGATGTAGGTCATTCTATCTACGGCAGTGATGACAATACAGAAGTATTCATGCAATGCTGGATAACCCTGAGAGAGAGAGAGAGAGTTAAAAGGAAAGTTGAAAGACAAAGGAAGAACTGGCCTGTTGATAGGTACTATATGTGTCTGTGTGTGTCTGTGCGGATAATTTTGCAAGAAATACATGCTCATCTGGTCTCAACATTAGGTGTCTGATTAGGTGTCTGTCTGGTGTATTTTAGACCGATTTATACGATGACTTGTATCTAGGATGAATCAGTTGTGTGGTACCCAGCCATGAATCAGATAAATTCACATAATCACGGCTGTTTTAGGAACAGTAGGCCAGGCAGCAGAAATGCCGTCTGTCCTCACTGGGTTGCGGAGAAACAGTTACTAACATTAACAGTATGAAGTGCCAGTCCTGGTCTGTGTCATTGCCAGTATAGGGGAGTGAGAAGGAGGCTGGAGGGGGCCTGGACGTCGGCCAGGAACAGCAGCCCAGCGCTACTGTCTGAAGGACCAGAGAGATCGCTGTCAGCAGCGTGCTAACACACCCAGCACTATTCCCATAAAACAGGCACAGGTCATTACCAGCAGCTGGGCACGCTTCAACTGTCTCCTTGCCTGATATACGTGCTCTTTTTCTCTCTCTCTCTCTCTCTCTCACACACACACACACACACACACACACACACACACACACACACACACACACACACACACACACACACACACACACAAAAAGACACACACACACAAGCACACTGTGTCACTTATGGATGTATTTTCATTTCTAAGAATGTACATGAGGATGTATGTCCTACGTTTACGTACTTGAAAAAAATGGCAGTGTGATTTATTGCATTCTATTTTCATCTACTTACTTAAGCTGCTTGCTTACTTAAGCTTACTTTAACTGAACATAAGGGTCAGCCCATTCAAATGATATTGATAGTGCTATATATCTACACTACAGGCCCCTCCCAAAATTCAGGAGAACTTACGTATCAGATTAAAGGGTAGATACTTCACAATTACAAATGATCAGAATTTCTAGGTCAGTTCTACACAGATGAAAAAGTTGGGAAGGTGATTGTCTGCCATTTCATTTTTGACAAACTGATCATACAGAAAAGAACCGGCTGCCTGTCACCCTGATGATGTCGCTATGCTGGTTTGGAGGTGGATGAGGTAGTCAGTGTCTCAGACAGCATGTAGAGTATCGTTTGCTTTCACAAGGGCCTCTTTGGTGTGCTTCCCAGAGTCCCATATCTATGACGACATTTCAGAAATATCAATATAAACTAAAAAGATCACATTTCATGGGATGCATTGCATTGCATCAAACAAACCGTAATAATACCAGTCACTATGGCAGTGTTTTAACAAATCAATTAATTTTACTAATTAAATACTAATTAGTATTTTTTTTACTTTAAAATCTATGATTTGTTTGAGTTCAAAGGTGATCCTGTAGAGAGGAGCCTTTAAGAGCAAGGCAGTTAGTGAGAGAGAAACCGGAAAGTTTCTAAAATAGGAGAGGACTTCCGGAGGCGAAGAAAAGGCCCAGGGATAGGGGGTGGAGGAAAGAAGGGAAAGAAAGACAGAGTGACAAGAAAGAAAGAAAGAAAGACCGCCAAACTAGAAAGACGAGGCCAGAGGCTGGGGTGCTGCAGCTGTCTGAATGCCAGAAATAGCTTCACAGTCTGAACACTCTCACTTTTTCTCTCCCTCTCTCTCTCTCTCCTCTCCCTCTATCTTTCTATCTTCTCTTTTCTTTCTTTCTCTCTCTCTCTTTTTCTCTCACACACTGTTTCCCTCTCCCTCTTTCTGACGAGAGAAAGGGGCGCTATAAATAGACCAGCAGTGACCAGCGAGGTAGTGGGCCCGATTAGAAAGCCGATTATCGCTCATTGTCTGAAAAAGAAAGGGGAGAAAGCGAAGGGTGGCCTAAAAATAGAGAGAGAGATTTACTCCGCTCTGCACCTCGTGGCAGAGGGAGGGGGAGGAGGGATGTGGGAGCCCTGTTTGGGGTCAGTGAGTCACTGGGTCCGCCCAAGTGACAGGCCGCGCCGACTCGGGCAGTGGAACGGGACGCCCGACCCTTTGCAAGGACCCCGCTCTCGCTCTAATAAACAAACTGCAATGACAGCTCATTCTTATAAATGGTCTATTATATTACTGTATGACATAATGTTATGTTATATGAGATCCTTACCAAACAAATGCATCAAAGGAATTTCATAGTATTATATTACTTTTCATGTTTTACCTGTTAACCCAGCTTTTTTTTTCCACCTGATCTTTTCACTGCATCATGAAATGTGAATTTTTCCATTGTAAAAACGCATGCACTTGAAAGCTTTGAACATTTTGTTTAAATTCACACACAATCCATTCATTTGATGATGAAGATGAAGGCCAAAAGCTTAAATAGAATAAGTGTGAGAAGAAAAGACAAGTGGAGTTTGTCAAGGGCTCTCAAAAGAAAGCTTTAGAGTTGAGTGTTGTATATGTTTAGGCCTGGCTTCTGTCTGTGTTCATGCATGTTCATGACTCAGACTTTATTGTGTGTGACAGCTCTGTTCTATATTAAGTGTCTATAGACACAAACATTTAGTTTCGTGTGTGTGTGTGAATGTGTGTGTGTGTGTTTGAGGGGTGGGGGTGGGCGGATGTGCGGCAGGGGGCATGTAGCATCTGGTTCTATAAATGTAGTGACCCTTCTCTGTACAACTGTTAGTCCCCGTTTTACTGAGTTCCTCCCTATAGACTGTGCTCAGTTTGGTAAGGCTGGAATTCCCCTGGACAAGTTCCAACACTCTCTTTTTGTTGCCCCCCTTCCCCAAAAAACACACACACACGCGCATGCACACACACACACACACACACACCCTCTTCCTACCTCAGCCTCCTTCCCTCTCCCTCTTCACCCTCTGTCTCACATACTGTCTCACTTGCTATTGCAGTGACCCCTGGCCTGTGGTGAGGACTGTGTCATAGAGACGTGGCTGTTTGGACCTTTCATCCATTAAATTTTACTTTATTTATTTATTTTCCCCCCACCCCCAAATTTGGTTTGTTTAATTTTACTCTGACCTTTGTGCTTCCTGGTGATGTTTCTTGTGACTCATTCCTTCTCAGCCTCTTTAATGAGAAATTCTTGGACTCCCCCTCTCCTTTCTGAAAAGGCTCCCTCAGACCCCAGCTCACAGAGGATTGTCACACACACGGGTCAGTTTGTTTTTTTGTTGCTCCAGCAATCTGAAACCGTGGCACCTCATCTTGGATTTGCCCATGACCTTTCAGAAAAAGTGTTTCAGCTCCAGCAGTCAACTGATCACCTGATATTTCTCAGTCTCAGGTATTGGGTCCAACTGAGAGACATTATTTTCACTCTGGCTCCTTCACTGCACCCCTTTCCTCCCCCACAACACACACACACACACACACACACACACACACACACACACACACACACACACACACACACACACACACACACACACACACACACGCACACACACACCCACACACACACACACACACACACACACACACCCCCACGCGCACGCACATGCGCACACACACACACACACCCCACACACACCCCCGCACACACACGCACACACACACGCACACACACACCCCACACACACACACACACCCCCACACACACCCACACACACACACACACACACACACACACACACACCCTCTGTTTTCCACTCTCCTTCCTCAGCTCCTCTCAAAAATGCCAGCTCCTGGAGTCCGCCCCATGCTGTCTCCCTGTCTGACGGAGGAGATTATGGTGACAGTCCAACAGGAAGTCTGTATAACCCAAGAACCATCCAATACAGGAAGCCATAGACAGCTGTCTCAAGAGCTGATATAGAGGAGAGATGGAGATGCAGAGTTGGAGTCATGAGTAAGGAGGGCAGGAGGGAGAAGAGAGAGATCCTTACTGTCATGGATCGCATGGATCACTCAGACAGATCCCAGAGAGGAGGCCCCACCTCATCTGTAACTGTTTCACAGATGATCTGGGCGGTGACAGGAGAGAGCCCCTCGAATTACTTCATACTTGCACCCTAAGGGGAAATCGTGTAAAAGTACACCCTATGAGAAACCCTTCTGCTGCATTAAGAAAGCTGAAGCTGGTTGAGAAAACAGAAGAGGTTCCCGGGTGAGGAGGAAGAGGACAGTCCGAAAGTGGATGTTTCTTCTGGTGAACTGGGTTTTGTGTGGTATTGGCGCCTCAGACAGAAGAAACGGTGCATTCTGGGAAGAATGACCTCAGACCAAAAGTTGCACCCTGCATCAAAGGGACAGAAACTTTTTTTTCACTTGAAAGAAACTGTTGACAAAAAAAAAAGTTTCGAGTCAATCAAAAAAAGTAATCAGGTTTTAACATGGTAGTCTTAACTAAGGAGCTATTACTCAACACCTCATAGAGGATATGGATATACAATCTATAACATTCTTTTGTAAAAGAGAAGTCATCTAGACAGATAATATTTGAAGCAACAGGTTGTATACAAACTCCAAAATCTGTGGACAGAGATTTCTTCTAGTGGAGTACCTCACAGTTCCATAATGTAGTATCATGTAATTGATTTGCTCTTGAGGTGATGAAACATCCAAAGAAAAAATGAAACAAAAAAACAGAAGCGAAAAAAAAAAAAAAAAAAATCACAATCACTTCCCCAATCTTAGCCTGAAAAGAGACTAAGAAACTGGACTAGAACAGGACGTCTCTGTGCTAATCAGGACCCGGGATTCACAGTAAAGTAGGCGCTGAAGTGGATATGGGATGTTAAAGGCATCCGGGGACTGGGGAGGGCACGGGGGGGCATGGGGTGAGAATAAAAGGAGGCCTATGAGCTTGTGCATAATAAGTGGCAGTAGCTGTTCAATATCATATTTCAGGCAGCACTAAAGTGACATGTACAATAGGGTTCTCAGCTGCAGCTTAGCTATGGCAGCATGATTAACCGTATGAAAGGCTTAAGAGATGGCGTTTTAATCTAGATGTTAATTTAGCTGAGACAACGAAGCACGTTGTTCTATAATTTCGTGACCCTATACCAAAAGGGCCGTGCTTCCCCTTTTTATCTTTTCGAGAGTATCCCTGGGTGGTGCCGGAGCAGGTTGTGTCTGCTTTTCCGCCTCGTTGACAAGAAAAGAGCCCAGTTTAACTTGGGTTAACTCGGGGTCGCTGTGTATGTCACGTGCTGTTGGACTGGAAACACACATTGTACAATCGGAGCTGAAATATGTCACTGGGTCTATTTTGTTAGCACAGGAATGATAATCGATGCATGTGGTGTAGTGTTGCAGAGCAATCAAAACGGATCTATGGTGAAGTGGGGTCACGGCGAGGCCTGGATCGAGCGATCAGAGACCCAGCGCAAAGCAAAGGGTGTACGGGTATTAGACCGACACCGGCCCCTCCCTCCTCTCTGAGGGTTTGTTTCGCTGCGAGGCAAGGGTGTGAGGTTACACCATCGCAGGATGCTTACCTGTTCCCACACAAGGCCTGCTGTGTGCCAAGAGACATGAAAGCACTTGCATTACTACCCTTCCCAGCACTTAATTGTACCGCAAAACGTTACAACAAAGGGCCTCGTCATAGTTTCCAAACTGTCCATATTTCAGATGAAACATGCACTCAGGCCTAGTAGGATTTGAAACACAGTGCTGCGGACCTTGTTTTTAGTTTTTATTTGTGTTTTTTTTATTCTGAGTTTTCTTTTGAAACAGATTGATATAAGACAGTCACCTACAAGTCTGACTTTGAAGCAGCTAATTGTGCCTTTTAGCACTGTTTCTGAAAGTCTGGAGTTCTAAGTGCATTGTTAAAATTTGTGTGATTAATTTTTAAGCCTCTGAGCAACTGGATTGTTTTATTTATATATCTTATGTACAAACACATACTAAAAAACCATATAAAAAAACAACTGTATAGAGAGGGAGGTAAAAGAGGGAGGTAAAAAGCTGCAATGCTGTAACATGACATTTGAGGACAAAGATCAACAGCAAGAGGAGTGGACTTCCTTTTAAGCAGATAAGTGTCTTACAAGGGATTTGTTTGAGAGCCCAGTCCTAAAAAAGAGCGTCTGGTTGTTTTTAGTGTTTGCATTGTGGGTGACACTGTGAGTGAGAGAGAGATTGAAAGAGAGACTGTTTCCTCTTTCCGACCGTCAGCGCTCTCCTCTACGTTTCTGCACCGTGATATCATGGAGCACAGGAAACGACATCACTTCCTGTTTTCTGAGCTCTGATAATTGCAACAGCAGCAGCAGTGCTGAAGAACTGAAATAGCAGGGTAGAAAGCTGAAAAAAGGCAAAATAATTGGGTGAAAGTTCCTTCCCTCTGTGTATCTGCTCCCCCTTGTTTCTTCTTGTAGTTTGAAAAACTGTATGTTTATCTGTACGACATCTTTCATGCTGAAGGGAAATTAATCTCATTTGAAAACTTTCCCTGTTTTGAAATTCATCCAGTTTACTTTCCAGATCGTGGTGCAGACAACAACAATAAGCAACACATCATTAGAAGGGGAGATTTTTTTTTTTTTGTCTACTGAAAAAACCACAGCTGTGGGGGAGCCAGCACTGTCTACACTGTCAAAGGCAGCGGCAGAGTGCCTCAACTTTGCCTATTTTCCCACAGTCTCCCAGACAGCGCTGGAGCACATAGTGACAGCCAGCCAAAAGTGCAAAGGAAATAAAAACTGTTAATAGGTATGGACGACAGCAGTTGCAATGTGATATTTTTGCTGGAGTTCATCAGCTGCCCCCTCCCCTCCACCCACCTTCTACAGCCTATTGTCAGAGATGCAGTGAAAGTGATATTGGCAAACCAAAAAAAAAAAAAAAAAAGAGTGCTGCTCGTTAGTTAAACAAACAAAACTGGATCACACAATGAAACGGTTGCACACGCCCTGCGCTTGTGGAAAACATGCATCTCCAAAGACAAATAGTGTTTTCATCTAAATAAAGAAACATAAGACAAACGCCTTGGGTACCGTGGAGACCAGGAGGGCCTTCTTGCCATGGCAACTGTGTGCCGAGATTGTGTGGCGATGTGTTTTTGAGCTGCGAATCAGTAGGGGAATGCAGAAATCCTACTGAGCTGCTTTCTGACTGTGTGCGTATAATAAGGATGGTTTCTCTGCTGTCAGCCCACTTCCCTCCACACAGTGCCAAACTTCTCCCTAGCTGTCAGGTTTTTGTATTAGGGAGGTATTTTCATCAGAAAACGGGAAGATTTGGCCTTGTTGGATGATGGACTACTTATGGCCGTTACTATGCTGTCCATCTATTTTTGTCTTAATATTGTGAAATGAAAACATTCTCTGTCTCACGCCCACCTCTTGTGGTGTGGTGAGAGTGAGCAAACAAGCGTGTGTGTGTGCGCGTGTGAGTGTGTGTGGGTGCACGTATGTGTGTGTGCGTGCGTGTGGGTGTGTGTGTGTGTGTGTGTGTGTGTGTGTATGCGCACATGTGTGGGTGCATGTTTGTGTTCCATCTCTCTGTTTTGATGGAAGTGCAAACATGGAGATAGAGCACACGGGCCCACTGTTTGTGTTTCTTGCTGTTTGAAAAGCACACGTGATGCATTAATTTCCCCCAGCTATCAGAACCTCTTATGAGGGTGATCACCTTGTGGCAGTAGCTGTGGACATGTGACAATGTCATGAGAGAGGAGAATGGGCATCTAGGAGAGCTGGATGTCCATGTGTCCTGACTGTCCTTGTGTGTCTTTCTCTGTCTCGTTTATGCGGATAGATATGTGATTCTCGGATTTATGAATTCCGCATGTAACAGATCCCGAAGATCAGGGCAAGTCAGTATCCGCCATAACCCCTTCATTCTGTGTAATAGCAGGCCAGGTTCTTCTGGAAAAAGAGTCTCTACTAGGAATAATATCAGACAAATTTTTCACACCTGTTAATAAATAACACCAAAAAACAATGAATTACAACGTGTCCGGCCTTATCTGGGAGACTTTCACAAAATTGACATGAAAGCAGTTTCATGGCCTGATTTATGACCAAACGCTTAGATGAAAATTAGCATAACACACCAGCCCAAATAAATACTGTGTCTGTTAACCTCCACATACTCTCCTCATGTTACAAAGCGTAATATGCTCCCCATAGACTTTTTCCTCTACAGCTATAACATGGACGCAGGACTAGACACACACACATGCGCATGCGTGCTGGGAAAACTGCATGCATGCACACATGCATGTCCACACACACACACACACACACACACACACACACACACACACACACACACACACAAACACACACACATACACAGCGTGCCCCTCATGGGAAATAATAAAGCATGGAAAGGAGGTGTTGATTCTCCTCTTGTTGACCTTTCTGCTTGTCTTAATATCAGCCGCCGAGCGCGGCTCACGTTACCTCCCCCCCCTTTTAAAGCACAGCCCTTTATGTATTAATCCAGCACATCCCACAGGGCCAACGCTGCTATCGGCGCCGCTGTTTACCTGGGCTTGCCCTCTGCCTGTACCTGCCTGCAGAGAGGTGTGGGAGAGGAGGAGAAAGACCGGGGATTAGCGGGGAAAAGGTGGGGGATTGGGAAGGTTCTGCCGAAGAAATTCTGCCTGGACCTTGAGTCTACCATCACCCTGCTTACCTACCTTCCTGTTTTCCCATTGGGTTTACTTCCCTTCTGCTCACCAAACTGTTTATGTCTGTCATATGTCCTATATGTCTGTCTGCAGGGCAGCATAAGATGTAAACAAGGCTCAATACCACCATCAAAACTACATTATTAATACATTATTAATTACATTATGAATAACTGTTTGTATGCGATGTCCAGAACAACCACAGACTTACAGACCATTAGACTATGTCTAATGGTCTGTAAACACAAATATATGTAATCTGTTCTTCCAGATTTTGTACAAAGCATTTAATATGTCCTCACATTTCAGGGCTCTAAACCATGCAAAATCATATTTATATTCTTAAATTAGTCTTCCTCAGAGAAGACAGAATAGGAATATGCTGGTAAACCCCTCCCAGATTCTCTGCTCTTTGACTGGACCCATAATAAGTGTTGTTCGTTTTACTGTTCAGGTTTTCCCAGTGTACCTCGAGTCGCGGCTATGCTGTGTGAGGCAACACTGTTCCCTCCCCTGTCTCTGCCTTTTGATGTGTTTGGTTATGACACATTTGATTATTGAATGATTCAAAAGAACTCTTGTGTCCAAGATGCTACTGTGTGTGTGTGTGTGTGTGTGTGTGTGTGTGTGTGTTTTTTTCTGCTGGCTATCCAGAATCGACCGGCACTGTCATGCTCCCCAAACGTGAAGCCTCACCTGAACCAGCCAACCGTCTGTAGCTCCAGGGCCACCTGTCTCCACAGAAAGGATGTGAACTTTGCACCCCTGGTCCAAAGTGTCTCACCCCTGAACTAAAGTCACTTGGTGAGGCCCAGACCTGTCCACCCCATTCACACTGGGCACCTTGGGTACCTGCAGCTGTGATAAACAGTCATCTCCACCCACCCAGGTAATCAGTCACCTCTAACAGAGGCAGAGGGTCAAATGGGACACGCTTATCTGTCGCTGCTCTTTTTTGTTTGTCTGTACTCGAAGAAAAAGGGTGCAATAGGGTGCAGTGCTCCAATCAGCAACATTTCATTAAGGTGCTGATGGGAAATCCGTAGCAACTGTAAAAGTAGCAGTCCGCAAAATCTGGGCCACAGTCTTCACTTCCCATTAACACTCTGTAGTGTGTCCACGCATGGGGTGGGTGGAGACGAACTCACCCTTAAACTGACAAACTTTACACAGACTGCTGTCTCTCCTTATAAGAGATGGTCCCTGTTCATGAGACCACCGAGCCTCCAACTAAGGGAGCAAAAAGTCTGCTTCATAGTCTATTTACAAATCATTTTAGGAAAAAAAAAATGTTGTTTAGAGTTTTAAAAATATTTAGAAGGTATTGTCAGGACTCCGAGTCCTTTTAACACACCGAAAAAAAAAACTGAACATGAGAGAAAAAAACTCTACCCTACAACCATGCTGCCAAACCCGACAAAGACAAAGGCAACCTTGGTTCACAGAAACCTCTTTGTAGCAGCAGAGGGACCAAAAGTTTTGACAAAAGCAGAGGAGGATCAGACAGGGGCCTCTGTGCGCTGACGGTGAGCTCGAGCGCTGTAAAAGCGCGATGCCATCGCCACAGCAGCCTTTAAGTCTGAATGTGACAAAAAAAAAAGGTGCGGTGCACAGAGACACAGCCACTCACATAAACACACACTTAACCGCCGAAAACTTAAAAGCGAAGCTTGATTTTGCTCTTCCCCTTGCTCTGGTGAAAGAGAAGAGAAGAAGAAGAAGAAAAAAAAACAAAATAACACCAACTGTCTGAGAGCGGTAATGTGCTGAATGCAGATGGAGAAAATGCAAGAAACTCGATTACAAATGAGCGCGGCCCATTTTGGGGCCCAAAACAACCACCCGAGGTGGTTGTGAGCAGTGAGTCTGGCAATGTTTTTCTCACAGGAGTAGGGCCGCAGTTGAGGCTGGAGGAATAACTTGCATCTAAAGAACGGCTAGAGGTCAATGAAGATCCGACTGCTCTACTGTATCCTTCGATCCAGTCCATTGACCAAGACAAAAATATATATGTATATATATTTTTTCCAAGTCATTTATTTTCATTTTTTGGAGCTCCAAAAGACAGATGCCATTCACGCCTCGGCACTCCCTGCCCCTTTTTCCTCTGGCTCTTTCTCTTCTTGGCTGTTTTTGAAAGAGTCGCATTCTTTCATGTGGGCAGATGTGAAAGAGGGATCAGCAAAGGGATGGGTGAAACAGAGAAGTAAACTTGCAGGTGGGTGAGCGTCAAGGACCATTATAGTAGAGATTTTAATCACTACAAAAGCTTACACATTATTTACTGTGCTGCATGAAAAGAGAAGAAAGTGGTCTGGCAGTCACAGAGCACTCATCAGACACACCCAGAAGTCTTTGCTACAACAACAAACCGAGCGGTGCAGTCTAGTCTGGATGTACCAGGTCTCTGTCATGCTCCAGCTGAAGCAGATCTAGACATGGCATAATGTAGACCTCGCTGTAGCCTGCGAGGCCAATGGAGGCTTTGTCCCGGTCAAGCCAGGCGCAGCGGTCAGGAGGTTTTCCTTTAGGTACCGAAGTGACCGTCTACGAGGTCCAGTCAGATCCGCTAAAACTGTCCTGGACTTTCTCAGAACTGGGATCCAGCACTTCTTATTATTGTCTGGTAAACGTCGAGCTGTGGATTGACCTCCAGACAGAAATGCTGTGGTAAATTCAGGCCTGCCAAATCCTAAACAGTTTCAAGAAGGATCTACACAAATAAAAGTTCAGGCTGTGCTTTTTTGGAAGGCCTATTGCAGTGGAACCACTGGGTCTTGGAGAAGTGCACTCAAACTGAGACTTGTGATTGTACCATTGTTTGGAAATCTTTCTCCAGCCACCCAACCTCATACACCTCTGAGAATACTCCCCCCCAACCCCCACTCTGTGTCCCTCTTTCACACTGATGTATGACTCATTTGGAACAATATAGGCGGGAGAAGGTCAAAGGTTAAAGGTCACCCCTTTCACTGCACACATCAAACAACAGCAACAGAGGGCCGGAGTGACTCAGTGTAATACATGGTTCTGGAACTGAATTTTCAGCTGCATCCCATATCCTCTAAGAGGCAGAGACCCGCTGGGTTCCTCCTGATGTCTCCATTTTGTATTTTACCTCATCCCCAGCCAAAAAATTGGACTGGTTCTCTGTATCACCTCCTCTACACCTATGCAAACGCATAATAATTCATACATGGGAGAGAGAGCAGCACAGACCGGATGAGTGGTTTTTCAGAATCACCTTCACTGGAGTGCTCTGTGTCGGATTATGATGTTTGTTCACAATGAAGCGGCGCAGATCAACCCCCCGCTTTACCTTCGCAACAATTACAGTTTCCTTTCACCACAACCACAAAACAACAAATGAAGTTGATTGGTTTAGCGATTGAATCAACAGAGGAAGGAAACCGAACTTCCTCAGATGTGGTGAGCGCGTCTGAACGATTTCTGGTAGAGGCTCCCTGACACGGTGATGATATCTACCCCCAGCAATGACCCGCTTACCAGGGCCCTGCAAAGGAGAGCGCCTCCTCTGTTTCTGTGCAACGGCAGACCGCGCTGAAGCAGCCAACGCTGGCGAGAGAGACCTTCGTGATCTCCAACAGCATCTCCGAAGCCAGAGCATGACTATGCCAAGCGGGTGCCAGGTAAACGCATTCACCACAGAGATTGAGGTATTTTCTGAGAAGCAGAAGAGATAAGGTCGGTGAGATAAGGGTTTCAGAGCTTTTTTGTTTGCATTTTTCTGCGTTTGATCCAAAACATCCGATAGCAATCTTTACAGTACCGCAAGGTAAGCGTTATTGTTTCCCTTTCCTGTCCACAACAGCACAGGTATAATGACAAGAGCAAGCGTCACAAATTAAGCCTACGATCACCCCATACATCATACAGCGCGCCACTGGTGGTGCTGTACACATTTTCGTCTGTCCTACGAAGTTGTTACACACCAACACAGAGCGAATAAATCAAATCGAATTGAAACGGCTTCCTCAGGGAGTTCTTCGCCCTTATTAGATTTGGAGGAGCAGTGTTTATTGACTTCTAAGTGATTAAATACAGTGGGCTGCAATGAGTCTACCAGGAGCGGCGGGACCTGGTGCACAATGCCAGTGAGAGATGGTCCAGAGCACCATCCCCAAAAACACATCGGCCTCAGTTTTACAAGCTGTTCACACGACACTGACACAGACCTAAAATCCACTTTTACCTCCACACTGCAGTCTTGAGGGGCTCATTGTTTACCCTCCATTCCCCCAGTTACAGAGTCACCCATTGAATTTGGGAAAAACGTCGGGTGACTAGTGAATCAACTGGCCGCTAACTTGAATGATACGAGACCTGCTGGGAGTCTGCATCTGCTGACGCACTGATGTAGTCCGTGGCCCAGGCTGGAGGTTTTACCTCCCCTTTTTCCCCCCCCCCCCCCCCCTCTTCCCCACCTCCCACCTCCCACCAACCCCTTTCAGTGCACAGTCATGGCTGTGAAAACTCCCTCGCCCCGAATCCCTCTGCTGCCAAACATGCCACCTGATGTCACCTGGGTGCTGGAGTGAACAATAAGAGCAGCTTTTGGCGAAGGGGGGGGGCAGGAGAGGAGACAGTAGGCTGCCGTGGTGATTAATTCTAGCATAGTGTGGGGGTGTGAGGATCGCTCCTCTCTCTCTCTCTGAGCGAGAGGCTGGGGCTTAATTAAATATTAAGGGGCGAGCGAGGACGGAGAGGGGTGTGGTGTGTGTGTGTGAGTGTGTGTGTGTGTGTGTGTGTGTGTGTGTAGGTGAGGGGAGAGCCCGCTGCTCCGGAGGAGCCCTGCCAGACGAGGACTCCGAGGCTGCACTGCGTGGGATGCGGCGGGGATGACATGCGGCAGACCGGACCGGCACCCCCCCCCCCCAAACAGGCTGGGCAACTCCTCCGCCTCTGCCAAAGCACAAGTGCAGCTCGGGAGAAAAAAAAAAACACCACGTAGCGCAGTAGCCTTCATCATCTTTATGATCACCCCTCTTTTTTTGGTTTTGTTTTTCATTATGGCTTTATCTTCCCACAGTGATGCACTGTGGAGAGGGCGCAGGCTGCTAGTTTTAATGACGTGTCTGTTTTAGAACAAGTGTGCCGCTCCCCTGACAGAGAGAGACACAGGCAAGCTGCTGCCCCTGTGAGATACAGGCAAATTTATCCCTGTAGTGTTGCTCTGTTAGGTAAAATCCTCTTACATCTCCATTTGTCTCTATACTCTGTGCCTGCCGCTATGGCAACATCTAATCTCTCTGCTGGACCACTAATGGAGCAACTGCGTGCAATCTTGCCCTGGACCTTATTTTGTTAAATTAATGCATTCATTACGTAACATCTTTGACTCCAACTGGTTGCTCTCAGTTGGCAGGGTTTCAGGGAGAGAGTGGGGAAGGATAGAGTTGTGGGGAGAAAGAGTTGTGATAGAGAGTGTCTCTCATGTTTATGTACTGGTTCATTTGTCATCAGTAAATAAAATCAATAGGGAATTATCCTGTTCGTTATAATTTAAAACACCTTTACTGAAAAGGGCACGGTCTCACGCTCTAATAAACATGTTTTAAACCCATGTGCATTTTATCACAGAATGAGTGTGCGTGGTGTTTGACTATTTTATTCAGCGGCACTATTGACACACATTCAGGCAATAGGACGCGGCGAGGCACCTTCGGCCTAGATAGACAGGCACATAAGGCAATTTGTGAGCATGCTCAGTGAGATATCACTGCGTCGGAGGAATGTACCTGGCACTAATCCAAAGAAATGCGCGAGCGAGAGGGGAGTGCGGGCTTTCATTAGGAGCGGTCCACCGGAGATCGATTGACTTTCATTTAAGCGTCTTCATCGAAATATAGATGTCTTGTTAACTTGAGCACAACAAAGTGACGGTGTACTAATTACGTTACGAACGTGAATTGAGTCAGCAACCGAGGCAGCATGTCGATTTCAAGGGGATCGAACCGGCGAAGAATCCCTTCCCGGTGCTGTAATGCAAGGGGGAATCTACAGTGCCCCCTTCTCCCTCTTTCCCCTGACTGCACAGTGCTGCATTTTAAAAAACACAGGCTCTGTTAGCAGCGATGGTGCTGGCTGAGCAGCAGGGAGAATTCCCGTCTATCGAACCAGGGACACCCCTCCGTTTAATGACTAGCCTCGCGTCTCATCTGTAGTTACAGAGAACGCAAGTACAATACGCTCCCACAGGAGCGTCGATCCAATTTGGACAGTTTTTTGCCGTATTATCGAAATACCTGTGCTATCAACCCACATCGATTCGTTTTTATTGCCACTGACCTGTTATTTTATGAAGAGACGCTCTTTTAATCTTTTGGCAATGCATATTTATAATGGACGCCATGTCTACGGTACATAAACAGTGAAAGGGGAGGAATTAGTTTATCGGAGAGTTCTAAGTCTGATTTCTACTGTCCTTGTCATCCACGGGCAGCGGGCATGATCGATGCATGATACAGACATCTATATACATAAAAAACGACTAGTCTTTAAATGCGAGTTCAACCGTCTATTTGAGCAATGTAAACGTCGGTTTTCGCTACAATTTGTATTAAAACGAGACGTACTGAGTTTGATAACTAAAGTTATGTTCAATCGCGGAACCCCATCCTTTCTCAGGAGTGGTTTACGAGAAAGATCTATGAGAAATCTCGCGCATCTGAAAAGATGTCCAGAAAACACAGACGCTGTAGTGTAAAATGTTCGAAGAATGCATAAATAATACAGATTATTATACGCCAAATGTTCGTTAAGGGCATTATAGAAATCAACTGATATTTGACTAGCCTGTTCTGACTGTGAGAGCGTTGCATTCGGCTGCAGACTCTGACAGACCATTATCTGAGTACAAAGTTTACAGCAATTCGCTGCTTTGTACCCGTTTTATTGTGATCGCGGACGTGAAAGACCTGCTACTATTAGCACGTTGTTACTTCAAGTTGAAAACTAGGAGAACGAGAACAGGAATGTCAAACGCAGCGTCGCTGATGAAATGTTTCACAAGTGTATACTGCATCACTGTCTGTGAAGCTCGCCTGCGCGGTTACATTAATTTGCACGAGTTTGCTCTGTGCATTCGGTAGGCACTGTTGCGTGCATTTGCACTGGGTATACAGTGTGCTTTCGGTTCTGCATGACTACTGTTTTTCCAGATACCCCTGTTCTCGCAATAGGTTACAGGCTATAATCTGGTGCAACAGTGGTCTGATTACTCAGCGCTTCCCTTGAAAGTAAAACAGTTGTATACTTATTGGACTTGTACACAACAAATATTTTTTCCCTCCCAAGTCGCAAGCCCGAATGTTAAAGTTCATTCAGTTTATATATTGGCAAG
Organism: Megalops atlanticus; assembly: GCA_019176425.1. NCBI lineage: Eukaryota > Metazoa > Chordata > Actinopteri > Elopiformes > Megalopidae > Megalops > Megalops atlanticus. The sequence goes on along the minus strand of CM032888.1, from coordinate 26,966,000 downwards.
GCGCTGGTGACATCTTTGTCCCAATCCCGTTTTAAAAAGCAAAACAAATTGGATTAAAACGCAAACATGCACGTATCCTGTTTTCCACTTTTACTCCTAGATAGTGCCGCAAAACAGACCTCCGGTGACAGCTTCCCCCTCTGTCCCACAGGGACTCTGAGGCAGTGCCCTCCTGGCTATCTCCCAAATTTATTTCATTGAGAATCATTATTATTATTATTGTTATTATTATTATTGCTACTACTACTATTCTTGCTTGGTTGAGGTTTTTAGTTTTAGTTAATTCCTCACCTGAACATGTATTGTTATCTCTAATTTCACCATCTAACAGGTTCAGTAATGCATGGATTTTATACAATATAATTTCAGGAAAGGTTTGTGCTTCACATTTTGACTATCCAATGTGATGCTTTTCCATCTATTTATATTGTCAGCCGTAAATAGTAAGATTCGCTTAAAGTAAATAAGCTGTTTTAGTGGCTGCCAGTGCTGGTAAAAGTACAAAAATCTGCTGACATTATTTATTGCACTGAGAGCTGAACTTCAATCGCGCCCTAGTCTCTCATTCACTGCCAAGCTCAGCTACCTCAGGAAATGCCAAATAAGGGCAAGGAAGTGGAAACCCACCGGAATCAGTCCTTATGTAGACACGACCTTATATGGCATGGCGGAGCTGGGTCTTCCGGCAAGCGCGAGGCTCCAGCGGAGACGGGAAATCCGCGTTTAACTGGGGCCATTGGCGAGAGAGCAAACAATGTATTTCATTTTTATAGTGGGATTTTCACTTCGTGTTGCATTGATTCGGGTTGGAAGGGAGAACGATTGGGCTTTTCCTCTCGATTTATTGCACGAGCTTAATTCACAGTCTCCCCGCTCTGCCTTTTTCCCTCAGGCAAACGTCATGTGTCCTCCACTGCAGTGCCTAAATATGGGCTTCCTCCAGTCCAAATATGGACATCTACGTCACGGCAGGAGGATATATAAAGGAGTGGGGATTCTCTAAATACAGAAAGAGCCCACAGAGCCTAACAGATTCACTGCCAGTTCAGAGCGAAGCAGATAGACAGGCACACAAAGCGCTATCTCTCTCCCTGAGAAATACATTTTAATCCACAAAAAGAGCAAGTGAATAAAATCATTGACCAAAAGGGAAAAAACAAATTGAGTTCAATTCTTGAACATACCTCAAGAATAAGCAATCAAGCAAAAAATATTTTCATTCATTTTTTGGGGAATGAACAAAAAGGACACATCTGATCACTACAATCATTTTTAAACAACAAGTGGATTTTTTTTCTCTGGAAGAGGAAAAAAAAGGCATCATCTCCAGCAGACAAATCTGGAGTTGTTGAGCACCTGCAGCAGCTCAGTCTTGCCATCTCTCCCCTGAGGTGTGTGGGTGATTCCCTCACCTGAGAGCCACGGCACTCCCGTCTCCGAGCCTCCAGCGCACCGACGGCGCTGCTGCAGCAGCAGCAGCAGCAGTACAGGAGAGCCAGCACCCAGGATGGCTGCAGCCAAGACAGAGATGCTCCTGCCGGCCCTGCCAATCTCTGACCCCCTCAGCTTCCCCCACTCCCCCATGGATAACTACCCAAAGCTGGAGGAGATGATGCTCATCAACTCGGCGGGGACCCCCTTCCTCACCGCCTCCGCCCCGGAGGGCACCGCGTTCGGGACCGGGGAAGCAGGGGATCAGTACGACCACCTGACTGGAGGTAAGAGCTCAGTGCTCCTTCCTGCACAGTAGGGTGTCATACATGCATTAAAAAAATGTCATACTGAATTATGTACTTCAGATTGCATGAATAATACTATGGCAATATGTTTTTCTTATTAAGCTGATTAAAATGATAGACATAAAGCAGAAACTAGGGGGGGTGTTAAACCACAAATTCCTGATGTAAAATAATTTTTAATGCCCATTTAAATGAGCAAACAGAACTCGTGAGCATGCATAAATCGAATTCGTGCAGATCTATATTTATATATGCTGTCGGTGTTGCATCACTCTTTTAATCTGTTAGAGGTTAAGCATTGCTCAATGCACGGCTCCCTACAGCAAATTAAAATTGCATTGCTTTAAAGCAGCTGAGTTGCAGTTTCGGTAATGAAATGCCTTCGGTGATGGAATGAGTGAGGAAGCAGAGTGAGGGGGAGAAGCAGGCATGAGAATGACTTGCACCGAGGCTTTCCGCTGTGTTGTGGGTGTCTTGAGACAGGGCTAGTGGAGACAGGGGGGCAGCGCGTATTTTGGGGGGGATCTCCTGGCTTGCGTCAGCACCTGCTGCTCACAGTGCAGAGTGGGTTGCCCGCAGTGCCAGCCAGGAGGATTCTCCTTCCCGCTGTCCAAGAGTCTTTAAAAAAGCAGCGCGGAGCACGCAGCTGAGGAAACTAATGGCTCGTGGCTGGCTGAGCGGTTGCTTAACGCCTTTTCTCACTGTTGTTGTTGCAGACACTTTGCCTGAAATCTCCCTCAACTGCGAGAAGTCCCTGTCTGAGCAGAGCTACCCTACTCAGAGGCTGCCTCCCATCTCTTACACAGGGCGTTTTACCCTCGAACCTGCAACCAACTGCAGCAACAGCCTCTGGGCAGAGCCCCTCTTCAGCCTGGTCAGCGGGCTCGTGGGGATGACCCCCCCCACCACCTCTGCCCCATCCTCCTCCGCCGCTCCAACCAGCTCCTCCTCCTCCACCTCCTCTTCCTCCTCCACCTCTTCCTCCTCCTCCTCCTCCTCCCAGAGCTCCAGCCTGAACTGCTCCGTCCACCACAGCGAGCCCAACCCCATCTACTCGGCTGCGCCCACCTACTCTAGTGCCAGCCCCGACATCTTCCCCGAGCAGAGCCAGTCCTTCCCCAGCGCAGCGGTCAGCTCCATCCAGTACCCTCCCCCCGCCTACTCCAGCAGCAAGCCCTGCGCCTCCACCTTTCCCGTGCCCATGATCCCAGACTACCTCTTCTCCCAGGCGCAGAGCGAAATCAGCCTGGTGCCCCCAGACCAGAAGCCCTTCCAGACCCAAGCTGGACAGCAGCCCTCCCTCACGCCCCTCTCCACCATCAAGGCGTTCGCCACCCAGACGGGGTCCCAGGACCTGAAGACCGTGTACCAGTCGCAGCTGATCAAGCCCAGCCGCATGCGCAAGTACCCCAACCGCCCCAGCAAGACTCCGCCCCACGAGCGGCCCTACGCCTGCCCCGTGGAGACCTGCGACCGCCGCTTCTCGCGCTCGGACGAGCTGACCCGCCACATCCGCATCCACACGGGCCAGAAGCCCTTCCAGTGCCGCATCTGCATGCGCAACTTCAGCCGCAGCGACCACCTGACCACCCACATCCGCACGCACACCGGCGAGAAGCCCTTCGCCTGTGAGATCTGCGGCCGCAAGTTCGCCCGCAGCGACGAGCGCAAGCGCCACACCAAGATCCACCTGCGGCAGAAGGACAAGAAGGTGGAGAAGGTGGCGGCGGCGGCCCCTGTCTCCGCCCCCTCTCCCGTCTCCAGCTACCCCTCGCCCATCACGTCCTACCCCTCACCGGTCTCCTCTTACCCCTCCCCAGTCCCCTCCTGCTACTCCTCGCCCGTTCACACCTCGTACCCGTCCCCGTCAGTTGCAACCACGTACCCTTCGGTCTCCAGCACGTTCCAGACGCAGGTGGCCACCACCTTCCCCTCCTCGGTGGCTACAAACATTTACAGCTCGCCCGTGGCCACCCCCCTGTCAGACATGCAGTCCACACTCTCACCGAGGACAATTGAGATCTGCTAAGACTATTCCTTTTCATCACCTCGCTCTTCTAACTTCTCGTTCCTCCAGCACAGAATAATCAAAAGAACTTGTTATTCCCCTCTGAAAAGCACTTTTTTCTTCCCCTCTCCCTCCTTTGCGCTCAGTCTTAAATCTTAAGGTACCTGAAAAGAAAGAAAAAATACCCGTCAAGGACTCAGCAAAGAAAACTGAAGACATGAAGGGATTTTTTTTCCCTTCGATCCAATTTCAGCAACAAATGAGACTTTAAAGACAAAGAACTGCAACAGGCTTTGACAGGGATTCAGAAATGACAAAAAAGATCTGAACCAACAAAAATGACTTCTTCCCAGTCACAACTCAAAGCCTAAAGTTATAATGCTCAGTAGCCCCAACCCAAGAACAATTTAGCAGATCTGAAACAAAGACAGGCAAAAGACTTTGATGATATACATAATCTATGGTATATGTATATTGTACACATTGTGCCATGTTTTGTTTATTCATCTTTTGGTACTGTTGATGTGAAAACTTCTTTGCCTATTTTCATTGTATTATTTGAAGTTAGCAGGGCCATATTTTAAAAAATATTTTCTCTCTTATGTAGTGAAAAATGCTGTGATAAGTTTTGACTTTGTTTAAAAAAAGCACTTAAGTATTCAAGCATGTGTAAGAGTGATGTTAGTTTCTATTATTTTGTAAATATCACCCACTGGTACTATCTCTCTTTCCCACATGTGGCAAAAAAGGTCTGTTAAAAAAATGAGAAAAAAAAGTTTTCAAAAGTTTATGGTGCCTTTTGTGAAGCCTTGCTGATGTTTTGACACAATTTCATGATCGGATGCGTTGCATCTAGCCTTAAGGTGTAAGGGATATTTTTTTACAGAATGTAAGAGGGATTTTAAGGGAAGAAACGGAAAGACTTGCGGGCACTGCTTCATTTATTTAGAATGTAAGCAAAAAAAGAATCTCTAAAGTCTATTTTTGTAACTGAAGTGTAAATATCTACATATTCAGGAGTTGGAATGTTGTAGTTACCTACTGAGTAGGCATGGGATTTTTTGTATGTGATTTACATGCAGCTTATTATTTTGTGGTTATTTTTATTTTGTAATTGTGTTTGTTAAACAAAGTGACTGTTTCTGGCTTCTAAACACATTGAATGCGCTTAACTGCCAATGGGATATTTGATGTACAAGATATCCTCCCAGAAAAGAAATATGAATAAAATATAAATATATATATAATCTCTTTCATGTTTTTTATTGATCATTGTCGTGTTAAAACCATTGCGTTCCCGTTGACACAAACAAACCACACAGGTGCCATACAGTACGGTAAACATACTGACATTGCATGGAAATAATTTTCCATTCAATAAATTAACTGCCAGAATTCTAAATATCCATCTCTGCCTATGTGTCAATTACATGCCATTAAATTGGAGCCATAACCCCTTTAATCCTAAAGCACTCTACACTTGAATCAGAGTTAATTCACAATATATTTTCACAGTCACCTCGCAGTTCACATTCTCTATATATCTGCACAATCGCGTTCCTAATTACTCGGGAGGGGGTTGTGCGAGAGGAGAAAAGAGTTTTTTTTTTTTTTCAGATAATGGACAGCTTTAGAGCGCGCAGACCTATAGTGGTGCTCACCACTACGCAATAAACTTCACTTACGCTCCGTCTCCGAGCGCTGCATAACGGTCCGTGTTGAATCACGAGCCACTCAGGGCTGTTCACTCGACAGCGCGCTGAGGATATGCACCCCTTTTTTGTTTCATTGTTTCCTTTGAGAACGCAACATTGGAAAAGCATAACGTATGGAGTCACACGCAATTGAAAATCCTCTTTACAGCTGTGTTTCACACCCTAATATACTATGCAGATAATCCAGCCGTGCATCAGATCACTTGCTTTAAAAACCTATAATCTCTTCCAGATAATATGAGCGTTGAATACATGTAGCTAGAGGAGGCTATCTGACTACCCTCTTTCGTTGATCTCAAAGTCTTTTTGTGAACTTATGTGCATGTGCGCCTGGTGCTTCTTTGCTCTCTCCAGCATGTTGGAGGGCTTTTACTTGTTTTACTTGTTTGGTCCTCTTCATTTTGGTTGTGGAAGGTCACATCACTTGTGGAAGAGGTGGTATTCCACCGTGTGGTTCTGCGAAGGAGGGGGGACATGCTGCAGTTTGCCCCATAAAACCCTCTGAGATGACAGTGCACCCCACTCTGACTCTTCAGTCTGTGTGGTTGAAAACATGTGCATTTGCTGCGAATTGTTGCACTGCTCTCCAGTATATGTTCGAGGCTGTATTCTGTCACAATATTTACAATGTATTAACCTGTGGTATGTTTGTGCCGGTATCGTGTGTCTTGTTCTTGATGCAGTTTATCCTAAAGCATTGAACAATGTATAAGACTCTAAGAGTAGTAGCAACTTGCTTAAGAAATAGTCATCAAATGAGAAAAAGAAAATTGCATTTTCTCTGAGCAATTAACTCAATGTAAGTGCTTATTCTTCAAGGACAAATGAGGACTATGTGATGATGGTGTGCAAGATTTAAAAATGTACAAATAAGAACACTTCCCAAGTTTGGGATGTTTGTCTTATATTACTTAAATGTTTTGAGAAATGAGGAGAAATTTAACCCTGTCGTCCTTTTCAATAGGAAAGCCTTGGTTTTATCGCTCAGGGACGTCTCTAACTGCCGAGACCACAGAACTTTGCCTTAAGACTTTCGGGTCGGACACGCGTCAGCCCGGGCTTCAGCGCGAGAGGGGCTCGTTAAAAAGTAAACTGCATCCAAGAAAATTATCTAGATCTTGTACCATTGTTAGCATGCACACGTATCACCGAGGCCGTTTTTAATGTCCTCCTCAAATCCCCCACTCCGTCGGCAGGTTTAATTTTGATGACTAATGATCAACTCAAACACTTTCCTTTCTCTCTTCGGAAAAGTAATTACCGAAATGTCAGGATCAATGAGCTGATGGAACCTACTTTTCTTTTTTACTAGTAGTATTTATTTTGGCTTTGCGTTTGCCTTGCGACTGGCTCCGCTAACTGCGCGGGTCCCGGACTCTCTGAGTTGCGGACACCTTACAGTCTTAATTTTAAATCGAACACTCTATTCTATTTAATTTCCTGCTCCAATGTGACAATGTGCATACCCATTCCTCATAACGGCTTAAGAATACTCCGTATTCATACAGTAGTGTTACCAACCCTCGCGCATTCATCATGACGCTCAGGTTTTTAGAATAAATTTCAAGAAAGTCTGCGTGTCAAGGTGAATGCATGAAGATGCCCGTGAGGGTTTACTGTTCATACTCAGTTATATAATTGTACGATACTACTTCCCGCAGTAACTGAAAATTTCTCCTTTTGCAGTATGTGCAGCTATGTTCATATAAAGAAGTTCAAAAACATATCTCTCAAGTGATAATAATAAAACATACGGTTTAAAGATTGTACAGGAAGATAAGAATTATTAGGCTATTGCTGAATTAACCATCATTATCGCCGCAACTCCACGGGTTGAAATTACTACCCGTTGCACTGAAGCGCGTGATGGATAGAAACGTTAGAAGCGGAGCATCGGATTACTTTACGAATCGTTTTTATGGTCAACTCGGCTGTAATTTTAGCTGAACGTTTGTGGTAAATCAGTAAATTACGAGTTATTCAACTACCTGAATGATACTTAATATAGGGTTTCCATTATTTTGGAGCGATATCGTTTTATTCCAGTTTGAACCAAGTAGTCTTCATTGATAAGCATATTCGGTTTGTGTTCTTATTGAGATTTACAAATCAGGCCAATTTACGCTTATTTAGGCCATTATTGTTTCCTCCTCGGAGCAATTATCCTCGCTGCGCTCGATGCGGCGCCCTGAGAATACAAGGAACATTATCAGAAGATGGGGTGTGCGATTACTGTAATTAAGATGCACTGGAGGTTTAATTAACGAGGGGAGAAAGGATTTTGTGAAACCTGTCGTCATAGAACCCTGCGCAAAAGTCTCGTTAGCGCTGTCTGCGCGCGTGTCACTGACAGTTACTCCCAACAACCAGATCCGTTTCAAATGGGTGCGCTCTCATTTCCCTCGTCTTTTGCTCTCCAAGGCTGCGCCTTTCAAAGGAGATTCATCCGCACATGAATAATAAGCCAAAATAGTAATGACGATGAGCTCAAACTAATTTATCGTGTGTGGAAAAAAAGATCAAATGATATCAGAGCCTGTCTTTCTTTTCTTTTATTTCTTCTTTTCCCCACTCATTCTCTTTTCCCATCTCTCTCTCTCTCGCTCTCTCTCTCCTTCTGTACTGCTTTACAGCAGCATGCCCTCATTATAGACTAGTTCCACAGTTCTATTTTATCTGTTGGCTCTGTGCCTGCCTTCTTTCATGTGAAAGTCATGTTGAAAATGTGCTGATTTTGTGTTTGTGTTTGTGTCTGTGAGGGTGTGTGTTTGTGTACCAGAAGTGAGGAGGGAAAACAGACCCATCTTTCAATCAGCCTGTCAGAGTGACAGGGAAGACGGAAAAGGTTCAGCCGTACGTAGCCTGGCTCCGCTGTGTGCACCACTGTCCCCGGGGCGCGGCGGTTTGTCTCACGCCTGTAATGTGTCTTGGCTGTGGTTATTAGCTCTCAGCATGCTTTTGCGAGGATTTGTGCCAGAGGAGGGATGATGACAGGCTGGGAGGGTTGACTGGCAGAGCTCGCCAGAGATGTGGCACGGCTGCAGTGAGGTCACTGTGGAATTCGGGGGTGGGCATCTTTGGAACCATGGCGACAAGGCAGCTCTGTAACATCAGCCAGGAATAGATTTAGAGTCGGATCAATCCCTCTTCAGCTGGCATGCAAGTAATGAGTACTGTCAGAAAATGAGTTCTTAAGGCGAAATGTATAAAAACCAGAGACTGGCCATATCTGACTAAACTATATATAAACACCTAGGAGTGGTTCTGTGTGAAAATAAAACCACATAAAAAAGTATGTTTGGATGTACCAAGCATTTGTAACATCATCTGATTAGATGAACATGCTGAAAACAGATTTAAAAACATAAAAGCTGTGTTTTTTCCAGAGAGCAGCCATAGGTGTACATTGACATCATTTTTCAGGATGGCCATTCCAGGATGTCCTGTCCTGTATGTGTTTAGCTAAGCTGACAGTCAGCATTTTGTTTATGGCTACACAGGAGCAGATCAGTTTTGTAATGATTACGTTGGGGGAGGCTCTTGAGCTTGAAATGGGAGCAGCTAAAACGATCCATCAGCTGCTGATTGCTTTTGCTTAATTTTTTCTAATGTGTCTAATGTTGTGGCATTACCACTGCAACCTTTGTGCTTGTCACAGGAATTGTTTAATAACAAAACATTAGTACAAAGTTGACTTCTTCCATTATTGAAGCAGTCAGGATTGCTTACGCTGCCCAGCCTTTTTTGTCACTACTAAAATAATTTAATATGAAGTACACAAAGTAGTTAACGCTACTACAAGATCAAGTAAAATAAGGGACTCAATTACAGGTGAATCTCATTTTAAGTGGCACTCTTGCTAGTCACGTAAAACAATCAAAAACAGGGCAATTACCAGTTCTGAAGCTGTTAGCCTCTGCTACTGTAAGCTCACAACTCTCTGCTAGCCCACTGATTAGCATTGCATAGATGCGTACTGTACGCTAGCTCTCAGGATGGGAGGATGAGAGGCCTGGGTTTATCTTTGGCATCCCCTCTGCGCTGGAATCGTGTGATGACAGCATGGTTACTATGCCGATGCTGCTTCCAAGGCTTTGGCACACACAGGCTGAGTCCCTTTCAGAGCTCCCTTAATCTGCCCTGAGATTCTCTCATCAACCCAGTAACATCAGTAGTGTAAATACTGTATGTGGTGTGACACTCATAACTATGGTACACTCAAACAGGAATTTGGCATAAAAAAAGTGCTCAAGAAGCCTTGCTATAGTGATACCTGGACAGAAATTCATTTTGATTGAGCAAACTGGTGACCCATGTACTGAAAGAATACAATACAACCCATCAAAAAGGGGTGGTTTACTGCAAAGGAGTAACACTTTTTGGTGTAACTTTGTGAGAAGAAACAGGTATTTTTTAACAGGCGCGAAACCTTTTGGTATTAATGCATGACACCAGGTGCAGGTCTCTGTGATGACACAGGCCCGTCAGTCATTTGCCGTGGTACATTCCAGGTGTCGTGGGGGTTACAGGCTGTGAAATCAAATGCACACCAGTAATACTGAAATACTACAGAGTTAATGTAGGTGAAACTAGAGTGTGAGAAATGGGCCTACACTGACCTAGTGAACTGATAAATGGTTCCTTTCCAAAACAGTCCTAACAGGATGCAACAACACAAATGTACTCGCACATGCAGAACACTTTGAGTTAGTGTTTTTCCCCAAGTCAGGACTCCTTTCTGGGTTGTGTAATAAAGTTTCAAAAATAAACACAAATGCAGACGCAGCCAAAAAAAAAAAAAAAAGGGAGGAAAAGAAAGGGGAAAGAGAATAATTAAGGTAATTGGTCCCCTGATCCCAAATTGACTTTCTAAATTGGGTCTGGTGAAAAGTACGGGATCCAAAATGCTAATTCTGGCCCAGGGTAAACGGTGGGGCCGCTCCCACACACCCCCTGTGGTTGGTGCTGTGCGCCTCACGGGATGTCCCGTAGACCCGCCCACCCCCCCCCCCGCTTCCTCTGGGTGAGACTGCTCTCCCGTGTGCAGCAAAACAACAGCAGCAAACCGGCAAACAAACAAAAAATCCATCACTGCCAGCTAAGGATGTCCCATTTTCAGATAACAAGCGATCTGCATCATTAGCTCAACTCATTATTGAGTTTACTCCCATCCCACTCCACAAGCTGGGCAAAAAACATAGATACAATTAAAACATAAAACAAATGCACACACACACACACACGCGCGCGCATGCAAGTAAACACACACACACACACACACACACACACACACACACACACACACACACACACACGCATGCCAGTAAACACATACACACACACACACTCGCATGCAAGTAAACACACACACACACACACACACACACACACACACACACGTGCATGCAAGTAAACACACACACACACACACACACACACACATACGCATGCGCGTGCAAGTAAACACACACACACACACACACACACACACACACACACACACACACACACACGCGCGCGCACACCTAGTCTGGGTGATTTGCCCACTGTGATGGAACTTGTCATTGCCCTTGCCATTCTCTCACTTTCCAGGTCAATGACAAGGTAACAACTATTTATAACTGAGGGGCTGTGAAGGAGGGCCTTCACCACCTCTCCCTAAGGACTAATTGCTAATTGTCTATCACTGTTAATTGTTGTCAATCGTTGTTAATTGGGTGAACCTGTGTTAATTTGTAAGGAACCCAGCTTATTGGCTAACAAGCCACACCTGACTAATTGGAAGGTAGATTAAATACAGGTATGGCTGCAGAGCAGAGGGGGGAGGCTCACTTTGTCCCTGCTACTGGTTTGCATTGGCTGGTTTCTTTGTTTGGTTTTAAAATAAATTATTGGTTTTTAAACTTTTGTTTTTTTGGGCTCGTTTATTGGAGAAGTATCAGCCAGCTTCTCTACAGGGACGACACTCATCTCCTTAATGAAATGATTGAAAATAATGTGCTTTTTAGTGCACCTCTCTTGTATTGGAAACCCGTCACAGCTGATTTAACAAGAGGAGGACTCACAGAAAGTGGGAAATGGTGTGATGTGTGACACTCGACGTGACGCGCGATGAGTGTGAATTGAAAACAGCATATTGTTGGGCACTTTTCTGTGACCCCTGAATTTATATTTCTACGATTTGCTGTTTGACAGACACGCCCCTGCATCTCTAGCAACTCTAGAAACAGTCTGCTACAGCATGCTTTTTTTAAACTCAGTCATTTGTAGAAGTGCAGTACTGTACCGTGCATTGCTGAAGAAATCGTTATGCTATTCCTTTATTCTTTGAAGAATTAGTAATGTTTGTAATACATAAAATTCCAAAACACCACCCCTCAGGAGGTTTTTTTTTTTGACACTTTGAAAGCGCAGAGTTGTTCTGGTGGGAATCCTCTACAATGGCACACACCACAGAGAATCGAAGGCTGCAATCAGCGGTCATGTGACATTCGAGAGGACTTTGTGGAAATGTGTCCGCCTCAACAACAACAAAAAAGCGTTCTTCGTTTTTTCAAATTTGCAGCGTTATGCGGATTAGATTTTCTCCTCACTCCCATATCAAGCAGCAAAGCAGTTTTCACACATATCAAAGCTCATGCTGAGGCCTGTGAAGACCAGGAAGGGGGGACAGATACCAGCTTCAGTGCACCCCTATTCACAATGGAGCCACCTCACACCCCTCTGGGCCTCCACTTCAAGGGCCTGCGCTTTGTTAAAAAATGTGTTTGTTCTCTTATTCTTTTTGGGGTTGTGTGTGTTAAAAAAGAAAAGTCCTCCCTTTCTCTCTCTTCAACCCTGTGCACTTTTTTAAAAAAAAAAAAACCATGGATGCTAATGAACTTCACCATTCTGATGCAAGGTCTGTCTACGGCCCCCCTTTCATCCAGATACAAATGCGTTCTTACTTGGTCTTAGCCCCCGGGCCTTTTAAGATCCCGTTTTGAAATATGCCGTTTGATAACCGCATCGCTGGCGAAGTCCCTGCAGTGATTAGGCCCTTCCTTTAATGTGAGGCCCGTCGAGTCTGAGCGCCTCCATTAGCTCTGTGTCGGGGTACAATGAAGCGGCTGCCAGGATCACAGCCTCCCCCCTGCATCCGCTCACCTGTACACCAACACGCTAAACGGGGCTAAGTTCCAAAGAGCCACCGGCCTGATTCGGCGATACCGGAGGGATGCCGAGAGTGAGTGGCTGTTTTTCCATGATGGCAGGACAGGCACGTTAACAAATCTCTTTCCAAGGTTGAAAACAGGTGATGTGCGATTGACTCCAACCCAGGCTCAGCGCCAGGAGAAAATACAGATGGGTGCAACTGCAATCCACAGGAGTGCACAAAAGGGATATGAGGAGACAACAGGGGGTGCACTGAGGTCCGTCTGGCGGTGGTGCAGTGCACCCCTAAGCACCCCAATAGCACTGGGTCTGCTGCAACTCCAACACCAGATGAGCAGCCTAATCATGAAAGGGGGCTTTGTGATTGGTCCCCTTAAGTTCTCCTCTTGTGCCACTCTCTCAGCGTTTGTCAGAGCTCTGTGGGTGAATATAAGGGCTTAATCAATCCTGTGACAAAGCGCGGTTCGTTGGGATAATGTACATGTGCGTAAATATCCTGACAAGCACTGTTACTGTGTTGACCTGTGTACTCTGCCCATTAAAATACAGGAGTTTCATTTTTTTTTCTCTACTCGAGTGCCCTGATTTTTTGGGATCTCCTTTGTCATGTGGGACTTCACTCCTTTTGGTATTTTTGATATGTTTTCTCTTTGTGACCCTCGATTTTGCAGGAGCATATTTTGGAGTTTCACTCATCCTTAGATGCGCTGCCATTGCTCATTTTTTGCTTGTGCCATGTGTTGCAAAGCTGTGCAATTGTTGCATCTCTCATAGGAGTCTTCACCTGTGGCAGGAGTGATCCTGGTGCTCTGACTGTCTCTCTGGTATCTAAGTGCACCTGCACATGGTCACGGCTTTGTGCCATTTTCTCTCACCTCTTAATTTAACCGTTCTTCCATTTCTCGAGTGTTTTGCGGAAGCAAGGCTTTCAAACCCCAAAGCCTATCCAGTCTTGTCAGTTTGGCTGTACCTCCATCAGGAGCAGTTGCATGGAATACAGTTACGAGGTGCATTAAAAGAAAAAAAAAATCCTCACATTGTGCTGTGTTTGAGAGCTACGAGGGCTTCGCGGTCTTTCAGAGCGGAACCGGTGCCCAGCTGTAATTACATTCGGCTCTGTTATCACCCTCTGTCGTGCCTGGAGTGATAAGGGTGCTTCAGCTACCTATAATGGCATCACCTCTAACCACTCTGGGCCCTCCTCTTCAAGGCCTGCACTTTGTTAAAAACCGCGCTCGTTCTGTTTTCTTCCTGCTACCCCCCTGCCCCCTCCTCCCCCCAACGCTCTTGCCGGATCCTCTCTTGATTCGGGTCCCTGCCAGGGGCTATTATGTAAGGCATGGTGGAGAAGGTTAGCCTCCCGGTCCCCCCGGCTGCTCTCTCCATCTTGTGATAATGTGGATGCGGCCCTTGAGGATTGGTTGAGGACCCTCCACCGGGAGACTCTGCGGAGCCGACAGGCAAACCGCTCAAAGAGTCGCTGCACTTTTTCAGTTGCCGATATTTCAGACCCGTACTCCTCAGATTGCGGAGAATGCTCTCAAAACTTGCTCTCAGCACACACCGAGCGGCTATGCCGGTCCCCCACCTCCCTGACATTTTTCAAACCCACACTGTCCTGTGTGTGCATGTGATTGTGTGTGTGTGCGTGTGTGTGTGTTTGTGTGTGACTGAAGTTTGTTTTCCACTGTGGCAATGGATGGACCGACTGTCAAACTCTCATCTTCTGCACTGACCTACTTTTTTTTTTGCTTCTAAACACTTCACACACACACGACGCGCACACACAAGCAAACATGTGCGTATTACCGACTGTAGCTGAAACAGGTGCGGAAGATGGAACAGCGCTGAAAATTTTGAAAGCACAGATGATTTTATTTTCCTGACTGACACGGTACCTGCCCAAATCCCCAGTCACTGTTTATTTTGAGGGAAGGAATACTGAGTACGCTTCAGAGCACAGAAGAAGAGAAACCATCATGTCCTATTAAGGCAAGTGTGAGAGGGGCATTGTAAGGGAAGAGGGAGCATGTTTCCCGAATCAAAGCCTGCCTGCTACAATGCATTTATGATAGATGTAAATTTTGCGCTGTGCCTCCACTCCAGAATCGCAATGCTCTTGCGGTTTTTTCGGCAGGTTCGTGACTAGGTCTATCTGAAAGGTTCCTACCCCGGTAGGCTAGAAGTGACAAGATTCCCTGTGGAAGACAAGGTACGGAAGACACCATTAACTGCAATAAAATTCAACTGTATATATTTTTTTTCTAAGAAACCTTTTGGAAATCACTCGTCGTGAAACCAGTTTGTAAGGAATGAAAATTCCAGGTGCTCTGATGGCAGATACATTGCATGTGAGCTGGGAAGGTTTCAGGTTGTGCGAATTTGATTAGAATGAATGACACCTACATCCAGGGGGTTGATGAACAGGGCAGAGATTTTCGGATTTTAGTGTGAAATGTGAAATTGGCTGGACTGGCTTGGCAGTCTGGGAAATCTGGTAGGCCACAGCTGACATTACGTGCACTGTTATTCCTGGTGCTGTCAGATTTGCTGTCAGGGTGGAGGTCGGCCTCAGCTTTTCCAACAGGTGCCATCTTTATTGTTTAATCTCCCCACCATGTCCACTGACGGGAACGGCATGGGCACTGCCCAGTAAATGTTCCTTACCAGGGAGAGCAGGATGGCAGATGTCTGCTTCTCTCTCTGCCTCATTTTTGGATGTTTCCACTAGTTATCACTAGTATGGATATTATCTGGATGTTGACCAACTGCCAACCTGCACACAACAGGACCTCCCCACAAACACACACACACACACACACACACACACACACACACATCTCCTGTAATTGTTTTTTTTTCTATTTGTTTTTCCTTGACTTCCATTGCTCATGACTTGGTTGCTCAATTGCTCAATGGGGATATGAAAGGCTTCAAGGGCTTCTATTTTCCACCTACTCTGTGTGCAGAAAACAATGCTTGCCTTAATTGCAAATGGAATTTTATATTTTATATTTTATATTGAATTATTTCATTGTTTATCTTATTTCAGTGTATGGTTTTACTTCCATTTGCCTTTGCAATGGATGTATAAGAAGACTGCTGTTACTCTTCTCATTCTGTCACTGAGAATTCTACTATTCTGTCAGTTCTCTTAAATTGCGAAGGAATTTAAGCCTTCATCTCTTCCCCATGAACACCTGTGTGCTTTGTTGTATTTTAAATAATGTATTTTAAAGTGTTTGTGCAAATGTGTAATGGGGGTAAATGTGTGGTGGATCCCTTGTCTTTATCACCAGTTCACACTTACCAATGAGATCCCCTTAAAAGAACTTAATTTTAAAACAGGTTAATTGTTATTGTGTGCAGGTGAGTCAAATTGTATAAGACATTGGTTAATGAGCCTCACCTGGCTAATCAACAGGAATGTTAAATGCAGGTGTGTGGCTAGAGAACATGTGCCACACTTTTTGAGTGGTTGGTTTGCTTGTGGCTGCGCTCTGGCTGGTTTCTCTGTTTTGGTTTGTGTTTTTAAAAATGAATTCCTCCTGAGTTTTGTTTGCATGCACAGTGCATCAGCCAGCATGGTTACACTGTTCTTCATTTCCATCTTTAGCTGTTGTTTTTTCTTTTTTTTTTAAAAATTGTAATTATATTGAATTTCTCAAGATTACTCCTTTGTTGAGCTCTGCAAGGTGCTCTGTGGCAATTCCACAGTAAAAACACAATAGCAAATGAAACCATATTTGATATTCAACTGATAGGCAGGCAGTATTTGCCAGGCTTGAGGGAAATATTTTCATTAAATGAAGGAAAATATCAATAAAGTCAAACTATGCTGCATCCAGGCCAGTTTTATCCTTCTTGTGATGGAAGTGATCAGTTTCTTCTTCTTCTTCTTTGAGTTCCTGTGAAGTAAAAAGAGTCCCCTGGCTCAACCCTGACCCACCCCCACAAACGGTTGTTGCCAGAATGGAAAGGTCTTATTATTTTAGACGAGAGTGACTCTCCTGGGAATTCCGTTGGTGTTGATGAGTTTCGACAAGGGTGTCCCCTAACCCAGCCCCAACCCACCCTCAGCCGATTCCCATATCTATAATGGAAAGGTCTTACTGTTTGTTGATGAAACTGACTATCCTGGGTGGCAGTAAGTTTCAGGGAAGGGTGTCCCTTCCACAGATGCTGGTGAAACCTGCAAGTCTGCTCTTGCAGCCGGAGAGAGGAGGGAGGGGGGATGTCCTCATTCCCCGCTCCACTGAAGAACTGTGAGGAAAAGCCCAGCCTGTCTCCGCCCGCAGGGGAAGAGAGAATTCTCCCTGCGGATTTCATCACTGGGGAGTGTGGGAGGTTTCCCACACAGATCAGCACTTCTGTGGAGAAGACGCTACCTTGATTGCCCCCACAGCCCCTCCCCCATCTCTGAGGGCGGGGGTGGGGTCTACAAGGAGACACGATAGGGAGTAAATTAAGGATCAGGGCCAATAGTAAGGTGGCACATTCCTTAGCTACAGGCAGTGTATGTATTTTTGCTTAAGCTCATTGCACAACTCACAACGCAATGGAAATAAGGTGTGAAATATCTGATTGTGAACTTTTTTTCCAGCCGAGGAGGCAAGATATCAGCTCTCTTTGTTTGCACCCATGGAATGCGAAGCAATACCTGCATCTGAACCGAAGAGGAACAAAGGAAAGCTGCAGAAGAGTCGCAATGTTTAATGGGTGCTCGGGAAGGTTAAAGTGCCAGGAACATTATCTCCTTTTATCTGTCTGAATAGAGAGACAATGTTCTCTTCTCAGAGTCTTGAGCGTTGAAGAGTGTTGTAATTTCTCGGAGGACAGAGCAATGTTTTTAGAGCGGAGAGCTGGCGGTGAGGGGGTCTTCTGGGGTCCGCCCCGTGTCGGCAACAGGAAGTTTCCTGGTATTTCTTTTTTTTTGTGGCCCAGGCACTAAATGATTAAGGGAAGGCTGGTCCATCGTGGAGTGCACATCTGGGGCGTTTCGCTCCGCATTAGCATCACTGTAAGGGAAGTGTCAGTTCTCGCCAGTTTCACCCAGTTGCTACGTCCCCCCCGACCTGAAAGCAAAGGCCCGAAATAACAGCTCCTCTGCCAGCACTGCGCCCCCGGGAGACGGAGGGTAGGCGCTATAAAAAAAGAAATGCTTTGAAAAAGTGAAGTTACCGCAGTGGGTTTGAAGATGACCCCCAGGACAGGGCTTTCAAGAGCCTCTTTTTGTTTTAATTTTTGAAAAAAGAAAAAGAAACAAGAGGACATTTGGTCTCGAGTGTTGGCTTTAATCGAAGAGCATGCCAATCGGGTTTACGTACGGCTTGCGCCAACGACTCGATGACCGCACGGCGCAAATAGTTTCTCATACCCCGCTGCATGCAGTGCCTGGTGAATTTCACCCTTCGCTCTGACTAATAGGGCCTGTCACTGCGCAGTTCGTCAAAAGTTGCTTAGACAAACACAGTCGTGCTCTTTGGAGGGCGGCCCTTTTTCCATCAAGGGCTGCTGATGAAGGAGGCAGTGCTGTTTTTTTTTTTTTATGAATCGTGACAGTGTGGCCTTCTCTCACTCTCATTCAGCCACAGATCACCTGTCTTTCCCACGATGCACCACTCATTTGGATGATTGTTTCCCCCATGCCACCTGGGACTACAGTGGTGGTGTCACAGCTGCAGTGACTAAGCCCTGGAATCAATCAACAGTTTGTGCTTTAACTTTGACTCACAGTTAAACAAAAAGTTGCACTTTTTTTCCTCCCCAGTCAAACACAATTGTGCTCACTGAAATGCCAAACTTTGTGGAAAAAAGTAGTACTTGAACATTGAACTTGAAATACCCAATCAAATTTAAGGACAAACATTGACTTAATACCGGCCTAAGTGACACAGAATATGTGTTTCCAGAATAAATATACTCCCACTCAAGGGTTAAAATCCAGCAGAATAAGACTTCCTCTCAGTGTGGCCACGTCTCTGGCTAATTGTCATGATCCTTTCTGCATCTGAGCGCAGGTCCAATGAATGTGATGTGGTGTGTCGGGGTGGCATGTTAAAACCATTAGAATGAACGAGCACAGAGTTCTCATGGTCAATGAGCCGCAGTTCCGGGTGCAGGGGCAGTCAGCTGGAGTGTGGAAAGGAAGGGGGTTGGGTGGGAACTCTCCATCGAGCTTACACCAGTGGGCCTGGGCCAGACGCACAGAGAGCTGGCGGAGAAGAAGAAGGGGAAGGCGCTGTCCTCACAGGCAGCAGGGACTTCTGCTGTGAAAATCAGCCGAGGGACTGTGGCGGTGGTTCCCCAGGAAGTGACCACGGCATCCAACCCCAGACTTCCTGTGCCCTGCATCCGCTTCTCCCTCTTTCCCAGTATCTGGTGCAATCATGCTTCATCTCCACTGTACTGGTGTCACAAGTGTTCCAGGACTCTGGGGAATTCACACTCCACCTCTTGGGCCGTTAGGCAATGTTACACGTATAAATGAATTCCTGGTAAATAACCACAATCCTCAACACGAATATGATGTTAGTCACACAACGAAATGGTGACATCCATTTGCTGATGATTAACACCACGTTTCTGTTGTGTTCTGTGTACTTCCTTACATCATTCCTCTGAAAAGTATTTCAGAACATTGTACTCTCAAGCTAACTGACAAACGTTACTGATGCTGTTACGAGAGGAAGGAGTGGTATTTATTACAGATCAGACAGATGGATTTTACAGGTCCTCTGGGGCTCATTGTCAGTGTTTGGAATTGTAAGAGGCTGTGCTAGAGAGGGTGAGAGGTCAGGGCAGAAGCAGGAAGCTATCTGTCCATTAGTTCAAGTCAGGCATGGGAGTACGGAGGAGTCTGTGTGGAGGGTGTGAGTGAGAGTGAGCCGATTCCACCCTCACCGTGTAGAACGGTCAAACTCTATCCCGACCGTGTGGAGCAGTCTGTATCTACCATGATTATGTGGCGCAGTCATTTTATAAGCTGATGGCGCTTAGCAGTCAGTCCCCACACTGATTGTATGGAGCAGTCATTCTCTTTCCTGACTGTGTGGATCAGTCGGTGTCTATCATACGGATCATATGAAGTAGTCGGTGTCTATCCTGCCTATCTTGGGTGGGAAGGACGCTGTCTTCTAGGGTTGAGACAGAGAGGAAGCAGACACATGTGTGAACGTCTGGCCTCCTACCCCTGCCCCCCCAAACCCCCCCCCCCAGCACAGCTGTCCCCTGTACTATGAAATCAAGCCCTGCTATTTTTAAACACGGTGTAACGAAACGAGGCCGACCGCAGCTTTCACGCCCGATGATGTCATGAGGGAGCGGGGGCGTGGGACACGG
Organism: Megalops atlanticus; assembly: GCA_019176425.1. NCBI lineage: Eukaryota > Metazoa > Chordata > Actinopteri > Elopiformes > Megalopidae > Megalops > Megalops atlanticus. Next base: position 26,946,042 of record CM032888.1, on the reverse strand, counting down.
GGGGTGCTGTGTTCTACCCCCCACTACACCCCAGTCATGGTTTTCAGTCTCCATCACCCCCAAAATGTGGGCTGGATCCCTCTCGCTACGCCTCTGTGCTGCGGCCACAGATTGATTGAGGGCAAAATGGGAGATGCTGTGGTGAGAAAGGGCGTGACATCATCAGCAGTGGTCACTTACTCACACACATTCTCAGCTGCCATTAGCAGTTGGCCCCGTTTTCCCTTTTTTTCCGAATGCACTCCCCTCAAACAATACATGCTTTTGAATCTTGTGATTTTTTTTTTTTTTTTTTGAAAGCACTGAACTCTTAATGGAAAATGGGAAAATTCTTTCAGGTTGCAGTTAAGAGAGACTGAGGCCCTAACCCCATCTATAAACATTCCCCCCATGTGTGTAACCATGCCAGCAGTCTAAGGTCCTTGTGCTCTGAATGCATAGGTATACCTGACATGTATAGAATAAGTGCTCTTATACAGGTACCGTTGCTTTTGTGTAAACTCTGGGACTGTTGTAAAGTGAACTGTGTCAGTTCAATGACTGACTGACTGTTTCCTAAAACCTGCATTCATTCCCATTAGGTTCAATCCGGGATGAGACCGCCGACCTCTGCGCTACGAGTGTGTCAAGCGCCGCGCTATAAATACGCAAACGTGTGCCGTCCCTGCTCTTTTACCTCCTCTGATACGAGTGAAGCCCCCCGGTAATTGCACTAAAGTGCAAAAGAACACAGCGCTGGTAATTTTTTTTGTGACGCTATCTGCCTGAAATACGCATGCAGTTAAGTGTAATCCATGTAACCAGCTATGCCTCACCCCAGTGCCTCCTGTTCCACTGAACTCCCTATTGTGATAATGACCCAGGTCTGCTGTTATTCTGTCTCTGGCAAGTGTGTAAAAGCAGAACCTATCCTGAACATAAAATCTACGAGAGCGTTATTACCTGTAGCACTCAATTTCCCCGTTCTTATTCTGTCTCTTTCTAATATTAACTCCGAGTTGGATATGGGTCCAGAGGACTGTGTGAAATGGCATCTGTCTATTTATGTGTGTTTGTTAATATCTGTACATATCTCTCTGTGGCTTTCAATCTCTCTTTCTCTGTCTGCGTCCACATTTTTTTTTCCTGCGTACTTTGGCATTTTTGTCTCTGCTGTGTCTCTGTGAGTTTCTCGTGGTGTCTCAGGCCTCTCTTGGTTTCTCTGTTTGTGCGTCCCTGTCTCCTCATAACTCTTTGTTCCTCTCTGAGTCTGTGCCTCTCCGTGAGGGATTCGCTGTCTTGGTTTGTCTGCATGCCACTCCCCGTATCTCTCTGTATTTCTCTGTGTCACTCTGTGGGCCTGTGTAAGTCTCAGACCCTGTGTTCCGGCTGGTCTTCTCTGTCACTCATTACATTGCATTACATTACATTACATTACATATATACAGTCTCGCTTCTCTTCTGTCTCTGTCTCTGCATCTCTTTGGGTGGCTCTGTGTCTATGGCTCTCTGTCTGTCTCTTTTCCCAGAGTAAACAGCAGCTGGATGATATTTAATCCTGGGCTGTGGATAACTGACAGGAGGAGCAAGAACATATCGCACAAGGACAGTGGCCAGAAAATCTCTCCCTGCCTCTGTTTCTCTCTCTCTCCATCCCTCTCTCTATCTATCTATCTTTCTCTCTGTCACCTATATGCACATACACTAGAGCAGTTGCTCTAGAATACTAAAAACAAAGTCCTCAATAGAATCATCATAATCACGCCCACCCCCACACACACACACACACACACACACACACACACACAAGCAACCCCACCTCTCTCTCTAAAACCCTGCTGAAAATCCCCTGTAATAAATCAGGAGTCAGTGGACTCACCCCAGATGGGGGGTGTGTAGGCGGGAGGTATGCCAGCCATCCCATACGCATGGCTGGGGTATGAATGGGTCTCGCTCAGCGCGGTAACCTGGGGGAGATATATCACAAGCCCTGACAAGGCCACGCTGTGTGTACAGTTCCTGTCTGTGCCTCATCCTTACACCCCCTGTCTGCCCCTTAATCGGTCCTGTCTGCTGCTCGTGTCCCAATTCCTCGCAACGTCCAACTGTCTGCCCCTCAACCTTCCAACCCCCCCGCTCCCGTCACCCCTCAACCCTCATCATTCCCACCGCTGCGCAAACCAAGGAGATGCTAGACTGTTTACATCACTCTTCAGACTTGGCTAACATTAAAAAAAACACTATATCAGCACGTTCTGCGGGGGGAAAAAAAGCAAACAAACAAAATATACATCATGGAATTCAAAATAAGTGATGCTTGGGAAGCCGGGGCCACACCTCAGCTCCGTCCTCTTTCTTGCGAAAGTTTGAATGAATAGATCCATTCACCGTGCACTGTCTGTACCCCCCCGCCACCACCTCCACATCAGCTCCAGGCTCTATTAAAACTCAATATCAATGTTCCCACAACGTAGCCAATCATCAGCCAAAGATTGTACGCCAGACGCTTCTGTGCCTGAACCCCGGTTCCAGAAACAGGCTCACCGTCTTACCGCAACTTCTGGGACTGCCAACCAGCCATGGCAAGCTTGCGCTGAGGAAGGAAGGGGAAGGAATTTTTTTTTTTTTTTTTTTTTGTTTGTCTTTTTCATTGCCTCAGTCAGACATGACAACTTCCAAGGAATGATCTAAAATAAATTAGTAGGTGTGATCCAGACCTCGTGGGCTTGCATTGCGCAAAACTCTTACAGGAAAATCCTTTAGATCTTCAGGCAAATCAGGATTTTTTTTTTTGGTGGGGGGGAACTGTCGATTTTTTTTTTTTTTTTTTTTGGGGAACTGTTGTTCATGTGATTTATTTCCATTGGTGTAATTGGAGCTGGAGCCTCCAAATTCAAAATCAAACACATACCACTACACAAAATGTGCAGGTTTGTCATAATGGTCTGTTCACTGGCACAGAAAGTCTCTCAGAGAGATTATGTTTCTCTGCAGGATCACTTCAGCTAACTTTAGATTTCACATTAGTGGCTGCGTGTAAACAGATGCATAATTTGTGGCGTCACAGTGGTAAAGAGCAAGGCTCATAACCCAGGGCTCGTGTACCATTGGGAAAAATACAGGTACTTAAATATACAGCTGTCTAACATGTAAAAACATTGTAAGATATGTGATTCTCTCAGACTGAGACCATCTGCTAAGGCAAATGTTGTGTGTAATTTTACCAAGGATGAGAAAAAGCGCCCCATCTATTCTCCCATAACATCATGTAATGAGCCAATCAATCTATCAGACAAATAAACACAGAGTGGTCAAACAGGGCAGGCCCCAGTGGGTGAGTTCTGACATGTGGAGCAGAAATGAGTCATGGGAAATGTAGTGTGTGACCGCAGATAAACCACAGGAAAAGACATTGTAAAATAGCATCATGAGACCCATTTAGGTCCTGCTGCCATGGAGGCTGGCTGTGTTAAGCCATGACCATACTCAGGTAAGGGACTGTGCAGTGCTTCAGGTGCAGCGAAAAGCAAATGAACAACTGTTTCTGACTCACAAACACACATGCATGCATGCATGCGCGCATGCGCGCACACACCCACATACACACACACAGCCTCCATTTTCCTCAAGGAGCATCTGTAACTTAGTTATTTGTTTTTCAGAAGGAACACAAACTGACTTTGCTAGTATGGTTGTTTACAAGGCATTAAAGCCAATAAAGCTTTTTTTTTCTGCTTCCAAGTTTCCTTTACAACACCACACCCACACCCCCCCACCACCACCCCCCCCCCCCCCCCCTCTGTGGCTTGTTCCCGAGACCCCCAAGCCTCCCAGTCTCGCGGCTAATCCTGCAGCTCCAGGGCTGTGGGCTCTGGGGCCGGAGCTCAGAGCACTGCCTGCCTGCCTGCATGCTTCTGCGGCCTCTCTGCAGCCCTGTCGGTCATGTGATCTCCACTCTGGGAGCCAACCAGCAGAGGAAATGTCACTCTCCCAGGCAGCCAGGAACCTCGCTGCCCATACAAGGCGTTTCCTGCCCTGACTCCGGTCTTCCTGCTGGCTATGTATGGCTCTTCCTGCTTGCCGTCTCTTGGCCGCCTGCCCTTGCAAACTGGCTCAGAGCACTTTTTTTTTCTTTCTTTCTTTCTTTTTTTCTTTTTCCCCCATGTGTGTGGAAAGCAGGCCAGGGATTTCGATTAATGATAGCTGCCGTGTGAAGGAATGACAGCTCTGTACGGGGAGATGTTTACTCTCCTTCTGCTTTTCATTTAAAAGCTGGGTGGCTGAGATACTACAGAGGGGCTGTGTGTAGTGTTGGATGGGGGGAAGGAGTTGTGGTGGTGGCGGTGGCGGTGGTGGGGGCGGAAGGGGGTCTGGGGATTTAAGTAATCTACTGTCCTCCTGTGCAGTTTTGTGGGATTGGCAGGTTTCTGAGTTTACTGGCTTTGTGGGAAAGGAGAAGTGTGGGGACACAGGGGAATACACACAACACACACACACACATGTTTGTCTGCATTGTATGTACGTGCGAGTTTGCCTGCGCATGTGGTTTCAACTGTGCATCTGTGTCTGCTTTTTGTCAAGTTCCAACAACAGCTGTTTGTGTGTATATATACATAAAAAACTACTTATGATTATATTTTCAGTCTCAGTCCAGTTTTCATCGGCTCAGCCTAGAATAGAAAAGACTAGAATCTCTGCTCATTTCTGGGTACAGTGGTGAGACCAAGAGGTTGCATCATAGCGTTTGTAAGTGCTGCTCATACTGAGCCCTGTGCGTGATTATGGTTTCATTAAAACTGAGGCAGGAAAAAGGCTTACCTTTATTAGTCACTGAAAAGGCTCTGAAATGAATAAGAGGAACAAGGCACAGGGGATTACTGTAAATGGTGACGACTCAAGGCAATGACACTCCAATGCCAAATCCAGGAGCAGGGAGGTGTAAACAGGCATGTCTTCTTGTTATGCGTACTCTTACGAATACACATGCACACACGGATACACACATACATACATGTGCACACAGACACATACATGTACATGGACATGTTCACATATGCACGCAAACACACACAGACATACATACACATATGAGCACAGTACACACAGTGTGAGGTACACACAATAATGATGTGAGACATGTTTGGAGTATTATTCATCTTTCGTGAAGATGAAATTGGCTTTTTTTACTGAGAAATGTCAATGATTAGAGGCCCCCCCCCACAGCATCTCCGCAGGCTTTATTTTAACGTCAAAACATATAAACCTCAGTCACGCAAACACAGATACACACACACACACACACACACACAGTCTCACACACGCACACACACACAGACATACACACACATACATGTTTGATGATCCAACAAAAATTATAATGCCATAATTGTGATGACCCCCTAGGTATATTAGCAAGGTACTTCATCTTATGTGTGGGTCATCCATTCATTTCATGCCCATAGCACATAAAGAGGGGAAAATGGCTGGGCTCTGTGTGGCGAACACCACCTGACTGTTTTGTGTTATTGTTGCATTTCCTGTGTGTGAGAGCTTGTGTTAACACTGGAGGAGGAATGCATGGCTCCAACTGCACTGCAGTGCGAGTGTAGATCGCACAGGAAGTGTCCCCAAGAGGTGGACTGTCATTTCCTGTGCTGAGCCTTGTGGAGTCAAGCTAGCTGGGGAGTGTGAGAGAGGGGTGGGGTATGAGGGGGGTTTTGACCTGAACCCCACCTAATAATCACAAGCACAAGCACAAGCACAAGCACAAGCACAAGCACAAGCACAAGCACGCACATTCCCTGAGTTTGTGATGGGTTTGGGGGAATCTGGACCCCCCCAAGGGGGGACGTTCAACGATCATTTAAAACCCAGAGCGGCAGCCTCCCATGTGAAGACCGCGGAAGTGACAGCCGAGTGTCCCGGCGCTCTGATTTATTTATGCGCCTGGCCGAGGGCCCCTCACAGCTGTGTGTTGTCTTCATCGATTCCCGTGACGCTCCGGAGTTTGACGTGTCCGGCGGCGGGGCACCACCCAGGTTCTGCCCCCTCGGCCCCGGCCCCAGCTCCTCACAGCTGCTGCGGCTCCGCACATGCCGGGCCCCCCCGGGCCGGGTCAAGCAGGGATCCTCTCCGCTAGGATGGCAGGACACGGCGAGGAGACCAACTTACCTGCTGCAGGAATTCCAATCATATCACAAAAAAACACGGGAGTTTAATGCATACCGTTTAGAACAATTTAGAGACTTTTACGAACCTTTTTACTTCTTAGGCCCTTAAGCTTTTAATGCAATTTTAGTATTTTACTTTGCATTTTCATTTTCAATTTGATGAAAAAAAGTGCTTCCATACCTCTTTCCATACCAAGTTGCCTTTCAAATGAGCGATAAAATAAAATATCTCCTTCCTATAAGCATTTCATTTTCATATTTTACATTGTCTTTTGTATGAGGAGCCATTAAAGGTGTAAACTGGTACCGTACAAACAAAGATGGCTGAGATATAAAATGTGGAAGTGATTATATTGCTTTTAAATTTAGGGATCCAGCAAGTGGGCATAGATTTAGATGGAGGTATAGAAGCTAAGTGCTCCCACTTTGTGTTGAATTACAAATAAAGGCTGGGGTTGATCTTGCGGCTCCAATATCCAGTTCAATCAAGATTAAGGTCGTGTGTGAAAAATTCATGCGGTTCTCCTACAGGAGTCCATTTGTGAATTGACTTTATGAATTATTAGTTTTCTTACACAAGCACATATCCCTTACTCAGGACAGGACTTAGAGGATGTGAACCTACAGCCTTTTGGTTTTCGGCTCTGCATTGACGCCTTAGTTCAGTCCCTCCCCTGCAGTGCTTAACAGTCACTTACAAGAACATTACCGCAGCTTCAATCAGCACCACTGTTCTGCAATGGGGGCGGAGCCGTGCTTTAGAACACCGCGAGCTGGGACACGACCGGACTCCTGCCTTGTTTCATCACAGTTCAGAACACGGGAATCACAAGCCGTGCCGTTTCGTAATCCTGTCAGACACAACTTAAACTGAATGTGTCACGTCAGGGAAAATGTGGGCGAGGTCAACAAAGTGATGAAAGACCCTGTGTACACTGGCGTGTGTGCGTGTGCGGGTGTTTCTGTGTGTGTATGTACACATGCGTGTGTATTTATGATTGTGCGATTGTGTGTGTGCCTCAATATCATAAAGTTACATTGCCAAAAGTATTTTTGTGTTCTTAGAATAGCATTTGCAGCTCCCAAGTGGTATCAAAGGTTAACGTATTTGTTCAAACCCAAGTCTGAGTCTCAGATGCGGCATTTACCATCACTGACTGGGAGTCCGTAGTAGCCTAGTTACACTGGGGTACAGTGGATTTTCACGACCAGGGTTCACTTGTGTCAACACTGTGGCGCCCCCTAGCATCTCATGATGAGCTTGTAAGTCACTCAGATAACATCAGTGAAGATTTGCAGATTAGTGTTTGGTTCACTGTGGTGCATTGTGGGACATGTAGTGACAAAAATGGCTGTAGGCCACATCTGAGCATATTAGAGGGTTGCATTCACTCAAATCATGAGCACAGACAGTTTTGTGGAGAGAACCTCAGTATAGTATAACGGCAAAAGTAAAGGAATAAAAAGGGGGAAAGCAGGAAGAAGTACTGCATTTGCTTTTGTATACTGTAGTGCAGGGTCATACTCTTCCTCTTGGATTGACATGGCCATGCAATAACCTGATTGGTCCTGTTTTACTGCCTCCAATCCTGTGTGACCCATTCTCCAATATCTCAGTTTCCACAGAGATCCAAAGGCAGGATGGAGATCCACCATTGAATGGGTGGAGGCCCATTCCCGAATCTACGAATCCAGCCTCAGTCAGGTGTGGAGAGACATGTTCCACTGATTCCTTCTCACAGCCATAAGAAAAACCATGGCAAGACCTTGTCCAGCATGCCTGGCTGTGTTCAGACTGCAGCTAAAAGTGGCAAAATTCAGATTTTTTCCCCTCATACATGACCCAGTTCGGATTATTTTAGAACAGTGTGAACAGTAAAAACATGAAGTAGTATCTTTTCAGAATTTAATATGAGGAAATAAATTGGATATCCAGCCATGCGACCTGCATGTGACCAGTGTGAGCATGCTTAAATTCAGAATTTTGCGTGTTTACTGGGGCCCAAGTGATTTTTATGTCACTCTACATGTGGCATTTTACCCTCATTGTTATAATTCTGACTAGACAGACATGACATTTTTTGTTGTTTTTATACGCATGGGGGATATTTCAGGATGGAGGTCTGTTCATACTAATGTCGTATATGATCCACTTTCAAAAACAAACATGAACAATAAGACAGACCAATCGGATCTGAGCGACAATTCAGAACTGAGCGTTAAAGCCTTCAGTTGTAACTTAGCGCTAGATACTCCTCAAGGCTTCATATGCTGCACATGACATCGAAAGTACAATAAAAGTCAGAATATTTCAAAGTCATTCACACAAACACACCTTAACATGCTCCTCCCCGCTGACATCACACCTCCCTGTGCTGCACTAGACCATGAAGGCAGCAGTTAAGGGTGTGTCCAGCCTAGATTGCAGATTAAATATATGTGAACTGAGCTGAAATTTCAAAAATGCCATTGAAAATGTAACCTCCTTTTCTTATTTTTCTTCTTCTGTAGAGCCACTACTAGCTCAATGTCTGTGTGTGTGTGTGTGTGTGTATGTATGTGTGTGTGTGCGAGCATGTGCAGATGTGTGTGTGTGTGTGTGTGTGTATGTGCACCTCAGTATCTTTAAATTGACAAAAGTATTTTGGGTGTAGGTGTGTGTGTGTGTGTGTGTGCTTGTATGTGTGTGCATGTGCAGGTGTGTGTGTGTGTGTGCAGGCTTAGCGCACTGTAGAACCAACACATGCTTCAGTCTCCTTGGCAGTGATGCATGCTGGCATGTGTCACACAGACAGTAAATCTGTCATTAAATCAATAAATACCCAAGTGCTGTAACTCAGCTGTGGCCTCAGTTGTCCTCAAGACAGGTCCTGCATGCTTCAGAGTCACACCCTGTCAGTTAAAGCAATGCATTCAGAGTGACCTGCATGTCACAGCCTTTATCAGTTGTCAGCAGTCAATGAAAGATCTGCCGTTTCTGCCGGAGAATGAGGCTGTTTGTCAGGTTTGAAGGGTTGGCCTCTGACTTTTCACCTGCCCGTTAGGTGTAGCAGAGCGCAAGGCATGCTGGGACTTCCTGTGGGGCTTGGCCAGCTTCCAGGTCAGGAGAGGGTAGGGAGTGACGCAGTGGGATGGTTTGCTTTCAGAGAATTGTACAGCCACAGGTCCTCTGAAGAAGCGTGATTAACCCATTCATGACTGCAGCACAAACAATGCAAGCCCTGAGAAGATATTCAAAAAATCTATCTCTGCTTTGCATTTTGAGCACAGGGTACACTTGACTTCAGCATTCTGTTCCCACATGACATAACAAAACAGAGAATCAAAGGCACTGAAACTGTTCTCTTGGCTTTGACAGAGTGTTGTCTAATTTTACAGTTGATAACCGAATTAATTTTCTGGAAGAACATGCGTGATTCACACACACGCTCGCGCACGCAATAAAACAAAAAAATAAAAAATTAAAACCGTGAGCCTTTTCATACAGCGGGCTGTCGAGCAGCAATTACGTGATATGCGGTAATTGCAGTCTTCCATATGGGCTCTTCAGACACACATCAAAGGGATCCAAACACATCCACTGTTGTAATTAGCATGATCAGTGGAGCTAAGAAAAGCTCACCGGCCCTTATTTCGCTGCCATTGTTCTCTCTCTCCCTCCCATCAAAGCTTGTGGCAGAGAAGGACACCTGTGGGGCTCGATCCAGCCTGTGAGAGCGTACCGATATCAATCAAACTCCGTGACACGGTCGGGCTGAGAGACTCCAAACATTTCACACTTCCTAATCACCCAAAGGGCCCAAAGCAGACAGCCACAGGCCGGGGGCTGGATCACAGATGCACATCTTAGTCCACATGTTGTGATTTTTTATCTTATACACACAGATGTGTGGATGCACATGTTTATATTGTTTATGCTCGTTATTATTAACTAGTTATGCTCATATTTGGAGGTGGACCTAACCAGGGTTTTTGACATAGTATAAGGGAATTATACATTTATACGGTGGGATATGTCCTGAAACAGGTTCACTGCCTTACATGTGGGAACAACATCAGCGCCCTACTTAGGGTTCAGTCTTGTCACACTCTGCTGACAAATCCAGTTCCAAAACCAACATGCAATATCACAATGACGTTTGAGGCCAAGGTATGGAGCTGCACTTAAAGTCCTTTCAGCAATATAGACACAGACAGTATGCAGAGGTCTTAATCTGGTGTCTTTAATAAAAATGACTGTATAGATTACATTTAATTCGTAATGTATGAAACAAAAGTAAATTAAGTTACCCTAGAAACATCAAACACACATCAGACCTCATTCAAGCTGATAGAATTAGAGTTATTCATACTTTAGCATCATCTACAGCCAATGACAGCCAATAGGTATTGATATATTATGCACCTGATGGGAAAAATTGCATGTAGGATTGAAATGAGACAACCCTTCTTCTGTGAAATACAGGATGGGAAATGATCTGATAGGAATGAAGACGACGGGGAGGTATACGCATATTGGTGGTGGTGTGTGTGTGTGTTTGTGTGTGTGTGTGTGTGTGTGTGTGTGTGTGTGTGTGTGTGTGTGTGTGAGTGTAAGACGCAGTGTCGGGTGAGTGTCTGTGACTGCAGGCACCCTTGTGCACACGCAGGCTCCAGTAGCAAACCGAGGAGCGGAGTCACCACGGCAACTGGAGCGAAGCTGTCAGCGGAGGGAGAGGTTCAGGCCAAGACGGCGTAACACTCAAACAGCGCGTGCAGGGCTCAACACAGCAGAGCACCTGCAGGGACTCAGTGCTGCAACCCGACGCTGTGGGCACAGCAGCACAGCAGCGCCAAATGCTTGAACTCTCATTCTAACGCAGGGCAGGAACTCTGGCACCGGCACAGTGGAGCACAGCGCACCAGGGCTCAGCACAGCACAGCATTAAGCAGCTCTGCTGACACCTAGAGGTGGGAGTGTTCTGCACCCCAGCACCCCAGAGCACTGCTCTGCCCTCCCCACGCCCGCATTCACCCAGCGAGGGTGTGGCTGGGCCTCCTCCGCTGCCTTTCTGGAATAAACCGAAGAACCAGACTGTACAATTGGAAGGCCAATTGAATGTTTCCGGAGTCTCTGTCGAGGAATGTTAGAACTGTCCTCTCAATAACAGTCTTTTCTCCCCGGTCTCTGGAGCACTCAGACACCAGAGGCAGCGATGCGACTGGAGACTGGCAGATGTGAGGCAGATGTGAGTGTGTGTGCATGCGTGTGTGTGTGTGTGTGTGTGTGTGTGTGTGTGTGCACGGGTGGAACACACTTGTGCCAGTATAAAAGAAGCTCCGTGTCCCAGAGGACTGTGGCTGAATTCCACTGAAGGCTTAAATCATCACAGACGTATGGATGGAGACAGATTAACATATGTGAACAAACCAGCTGTGACAGTCAAGCCTTCTCCCGTGTGCAAATCTCGCCTTCCTCCTTTCACATGGCAGAGATATTCATCGTCTCCTATCAGTTCTGCTCTGCTTATAATTACAAGTGCATCCTGACACTTCATAGGATCCTCATATGTTTTTTGTGTGTGTGTGTGTGTTTAAGAGAGAAGGACACTGTGTGTGTGTGTGTGTGTGTGTGTGTGTGTGTGTGTGTGTGTGTGTGTGTGTGTGTGTGTGTGTTTTTAAGTAAGACTACCATCCCTGCTCTCACTGTGACAGAAGCACAGAGATGTTTCAAATCTCACAGGGCTACAAAACAACAACAATCAAGCACAGTGCCTATAAAAAGAACGTCCCCTTGCTGTAAACACTAGAGGCGTGCAGGGTGTCTCTGGAAACCCCAGAATGACCTAGTTAATATTTGAGGTGGGGGAGGGACACAAGATGCATTTTTACTTTGACACCTTCGCCAAGGGAACCCATGTGTTTTAGCCAGGATAAAAGTACCCAAAGAGAGGAGGGTGATCAAATGTTGGGGGTCCATGAGGAACCCTCTCTTTGGGACACTTCAGTTCACCAGGTGAGGAAAAGGGGGTGGGAATTCACCTTTCCTTTTGAAAGACTGTATTTAAAAGTTTCGCTTTAAGAAAGCACAAGAGAGAGAGGAAAGGGGAAAGAGGAAGAGAGAAAAAGACAGGGAGAGAGATACACTCTTATCATCCATCATCTGGATAAACAAGCACGTAGTGTATTTGTGCATCACTGGGTGTATCACTTAATTGTATTTTTGGATCACATTTATTGAATGCATTATTCTGGATTCCAGTGCAATATTGGCAATATGAATGTACGGGGACCGCTTTAAACAAAAATCAATTCAGAATCGACAAGTGTGAGTTAATTAAAGTCTGGAATGATGTGCTGTGATGCTTTTCAGAATATCGCCTGTCTGAGCATGAGTAGTGATAGCTGGAGTGTGCTTACCTGTGTGGCACTGACCTCCAGGCCATGAGGAAGGGTGTGTGTGTGTGTGTGTGTGTGTGTGTGTGAGTGATCTGTATCTATGTAGTAACATCTTCGTCTATGGCTGTGCAAAATGCTTACATCGGCTTCATTGCTCCTGAAGGGTAGAACACCTGCCTGAGATTACAAATAAGACTGTTTCCTATTCATATTCTTATTGTGAGTGGATTAAAAGCATTGTGTATTCAAAACTTCATACACGTAAAATTTGTGTACAAAATTGATAATATAGTGTACAAAAATGAATGATGCCATTTACAAAATGAATAACACAAGCAGTGTAACTCAAGCTGAAGTTGTCTGTGGCGGTGACTGTGGTCGTGTTTGAAGGGGTGGGTGGGGATGGCAGTAACGGGGGAGAGGTCAGCTCCTGATTGAGGGCTTTGACATCCAGCAATTGAAATTGTTCTACATGTTTCCATAGGGACATTTTGAATTGTAATTAAGTGGAGAGAACTGGTATGAATTCATATCACAATGCGGTGGCAGTGAGTGCATGAAAAAGCATTGAAAAAACTTTGCTGAACCTAAGCAAGAGGAGCGGTAATGTTTCTCTCCCCTTACAGTGTTGGAATGGGTTTGTGGGTTGGTCTCTGAGGCTACTGAGCAGGTTCTTACTCTAGCAGGGTGGAAATCATCAGAAAGACACAGATCACACTGACAGGGAAAATGTCACCCACTGACAATGAAGTTGACATACAAGATACCACTGACAATAAAACACAATTTTTCCTGCAATAATCCACCATTGCCCACACATTAACCCTAACTCTCTTAAACCCTGTGCCCATTTATGTCTCTCTCTCTCTTTCTCTCTCTCTGCATGTGTGTGTATGTGTTACACACTAAAATTCACAACAGTATTTCTAGATACGTACTTTAGTTACATCATTCCTGTAGAGACAAAAGGTAAACATGTGTTTATCACCCTAATCTGCTCATCCTAAACCACCCGATCCAGTTTATCTGCAGCCTTAATGGTTTGCTTATCACACTGAAGAATGTACACATTGCCTGAGAGTTTCATGTTGAGAAATTCAAATTTGATCCAGAATTTGTAAATCAAATTAAAGGGCTTAATTTTGTGCTCTCATTATTCATTTGATTCAAAATCTATAACGGAAAACCACATGTCACATAAAAGGTAGGAATTATACAGTTACACCAACTTGCAAAGCATTTACATCTGTGACGTGCTGATCAAGGTTACCATATTATTTTCATAAGCCTGGGTTAGGAGAGACTAGGACCATATAGATGTACTGATGTATTGTCACATAATACACACCATAAAGCAAATTGTTAAATATTTTATGTAATAATGTAATGTAAATTTAAACTTCTTTTCAGTGCTGCATTAAATCTGCAAATTGTATCTCTATGAGGACACTTTCCAATAAAACTGATTATGATACATAGGCCTACAATACAGTATAATGAATTCAAAGAGAAAAAATCTCATATTTTTTAAACTTGGATATCCTGTTGTCTAGACCAGATTGCTCTCAGCTGTATATAAATGCTGTTGAGCTAGTAAAAACATATTAGGCAGTGCTTTTAAAGGGGTTTTTTAATATTTTCTCCTAAAGTCATTTTAATGCACTGTACAACAGTGATATAAAATGCTAAATATTGCCCAATACTGTCTGGTGAAACAATACCAACGGTCTGTGCAGGCAAACATATGTGTGTGTGTGTACATGTGTGTGCATGCATAATAATAATAATAATAATAATAATAATAATAATAATGAATGTGCATGCATGTGCGTGTGCGTGGGTGCATGGGCGCGTTTGTGTCTGTGTGTGAGAGAGTGCCTAGGTTATGGAATATGTGTGTGTGTGCGTGTTGACGCTCTTGCTGCAACATTCAAACCCTCCTCCAGAACTTCATTTCCTGTCACGCTGGAGCACTGTGACTTGGGTGTCACTCCGAGTTTTGCGGTGGATGAGGGTGACATGCTGTAAAACACATCCCAGACCAACCGTGGAATTGCCACCCGATTCCACAGGCACAGAGAAGCCACAGTTTGAGCGCAGACACAGGGTGCAGTTCATAATTCCTAAAGAGCGCGTGATCCCTGTTGGGTGGGTGTTTTTTTGTGTTTTTTTTTTTGTAGTTGTTGTCGCTGAGCTGGTTTGCTTTCCAGTGACGACTCCCAAGATCCTCTTTCCCAGTGCTGCTGGTGGCTCGGGGCTGGAGCCGGTGTGTCTGTGGTCTGTCGTCTGTGGTGAGCGCCCGGACTGCCAGGCACCTTGACAGGGGACTGGCACACATTCAGTCTGCCCCGCTGCCAGGCGTATGAGGCTGCACCTCAGGGCTTAGAGTTGTGATGCTGGGACCAACACTGTGGCTAGCACACAGGCACACACTCACATATACATGTTTGTGTGTATGTATGTGTGTGTGTGTGTGTTTGTGTATGTGTGTGTGTTTGTGTATGTCCAGTGTGGAAACAGAACATGAGCCAGGGTCATGATCCTTCAGCGATTTGGGTCTGGTCTCATTACTGCAGCGGTTGACACATATTGTAAATAAATAAGTACCGCACAGCAGCAAGGAGAGCTGAATGACTCCACTGTGATTGTGTGTGAGAATGTGTGTACACATATGCTCTCTCTCTCCCACACACATACACACACACACACAACATATACACACATATACACACTCTGCACCGCATTCACCCCAAATGAGCCTCATTCTCCTCGCCAGACACCCTCTCATGACCTGCGCAGCCTGCGTGTAGCAGGGTGTGGGTGAGAGACAGGAGCGGTGTTAGTCTGCGGCTTTTTGCATTACAGTTAGCTGTGGAACTCTCCTGTGGGGACAAACGCTGGATTCCTGAGGCGCAGAAGGCTGCGGGATCCTGAAAAACTGCATTCCTGAGGCGATCCGCTGAGGTCCCGTTTTGCTCGTTGGTTGGCCAGTGGAACAGGTGTGTCCTCCTTAGTTGAGACGGTGCGAGGCCTGCTACATGCCCGCCTCAAGCTGGACACAGCCCTGGACTCCTATACCGGAGAGAGAGCCCCTCAGTGAGAGGACTTAAAGACACTGTCCAGCAGAATGAGCATACTTCCTCTGCAAGACCATGAAGCTGATGACTAATATCTCTATGGCCATACCACAGAAGTGCTCAGGGGATGGACTCTGAAACTCTGGAAAGCAAACGGAGAAGACCTCTCGCGTTTCAATCCCATTTAAATTGCACTGCAGTCATGTCACCAGTTGACATCAAGTCATTAAAGACCAAGTAGCCAACCATCACCTGAACAACTGGAGCACAGCTATGCTGAAGTTATTCTTCGCTTCCTGTTTGACTGTGCTTGGCTGCTCCTGTACAACAGGTTGAAGATAATCAAATGAAAAAGACATGCTTACAGGCTGACGTTATCACTTCTGTGCAAGAGTACTTTTCAGCAATGGATGCATTCCTCACTGCAATATTTATGGAATGTTAGTTATACATCATGAAGAGCAAGTTTTTCAGCTTAAAGAAAAATATATTCTCTACTGCTAGACTGATAAACTTGGTTCTAATATTCATACCTCATTAGAGGATGTCTCAGCTCAGAGAATAAGTTCTCAAGATAATGGAAAATGTGCTTAAAGGTTTTGATAGTGTAGTTGTTGATTCACCTCTTGATCTGTACAGAGTATTTATATTCAAGAGTGAAGACAGAGCACAGTAATGGTCAAAGTACAGCACTCAGGGCCAGGGGAATATGACTTTGTTTGAGTTTCTCTTATTGCCATGAGCGAAATGCCTTGCTTTAATTGCTCCAGTGAAAATCCAGCTGTGTGTCAGCGTGATATATAAAAAGACAGATGTCCTGGAAAAGGGAAGAATGTTGTGTGTGTATGTGTATGTGTGTGTGTGCGTGTGTGTGTGTGCGTGTATGTAATATATATAGTATTGTATACAAAATTGATAGCATTAATCATTTTTATAGACTATGTTATTTACAAACTGAATAACATAACATACAAAGGGACAAGCTTCTAGGTCCAGTCTGACCCAGATCCAGCCACATTCCTGGAGACAAAGCCCATCTAAATGAACCCATCATAAAAAGTCACTTTCGAAATACATGAAATAAGAAAACAACAATAAAAAGCGCTACAACTTGTAACCTTTTTTTTTATTATTGTCGCTGCCTCTGCCTTTTTTTACAACCGCTGCGAAAACAAGGTATTAAAAAGCTGTTTTCTCAGTAGAGTTATTGCTGGCAGAGAGCGGAGCGAGGAGCTGGCCAGGCCGCCCTGCGCGCTGTTATTGCGTAAGGGGCGTGTGTGTGTGTGAGTGTGTGTGTGTGTGTGTGTCGGCTCCTTGGCGGGCCTGGCTCCCTGTGACGCCTGCTTCTGGAAAGGGATGGGCGTCGGTCCCAGGCCGGGGCCGTGCGGCTGGGACGCAGGAGGGGTAGAGGCGGCGGGAGGGGGGGTGGTTGGGGTTGGAGACGGCGGTGGGGGCTTTCCAGCGGAGGCTTGGCGGTCGGCCCGCGGTTTGGGCTGGGGTCACTCGCAGCCCACTGACTCACCCCTCTGGCTCCCCTCCAGCCCCGGAGCCCGCTGCAGCTGGGACGGGACTGAGCTAGGAGAGAGAGGGCCAGGGGATTTTTTGGGAGGGGAAAAAAAAAAGCGTGCCATTTTAAACCAGGGATCAGACAGAGGCACCTAAAAGTCACTGTGGCTTTCTGTTGTCTAATTTTACTGGAATAATGGGCGGTCCTGGAACTGTCAGGATTTCCGGTGGCGTTGCTATCACCAGGATTAAAGTGCTTTATGTGCTTTGTTTCCAGTGACACCAGTGAAATTCCAATTTCCACCGAAGTGACCCCATTGACACTAAAAATTGTCATGACAATTTTACTGACATTTTACTAATCATCCCTTTATTCAGAAGGATGTACATGTAATATACATCGCTCAAGGGTAAAACATTCCTACCTTGGATTTGAACTGAAAGCCTTCAGGTTTCAAGTCTCTGACCTTACAATACAATAACACTGAGGTACATAGTTCAGAAGCTCAGTTCACCAAACACTACAGTATGCTGCCACCCCCCACCCCCAAAATATGTATGAAATTCAGAAAACATACAGTTCTGTTTTGTGGATGTTGCTAACTTTAAGTAGAGACTCTTAGTAATTCTGATGGAAGAAGACTTGGGATACAGACATCTGGCTGTTGAATGTGCAAGCTGAGAAGCCTTTGCCAACCACTGAAGCTCCAGCTACCAGAGTTATTCTTGAGCAGCAGTGTTAGTTAGGCATGCATACAATGATTAATGCCACCACTGCAATCAGCAGTGATTGAGCGTCACTCCAATGTAATAATTACACTGAATGAGGAGGCATTTCAATCTTTCAGCTCTGAATTCTCCCAAAATATTAGCCATTCACACACACACACACACACACACACACTCATACACACACACACACCTCTTACAGAAACAGTTTCTCTCTCTCTCTCAGATGCTGAATTCAGTGTACTACAGGTTACCTGCATGATGGGCAGTAGTGTAGCATAGTGGTTAGGGAGCAGGACTCATAACCTAAAGGTTGCTGGTTCAACTCCGCATGGGGGCACTGCTGCTGTACCCTTGTGCAACGTACTTAACCCACAATTGCCTCAGTAAATATCCAGCTATATAAATGGATAATATTGTAAAAACCTGTAACTGATGTAATTCACTCTGGATAAGAGTGTCTGCTAAATGCCAATAATGTAATGTAACATAATGATGGAGCCCAGTCACCCTAAAGACACTCCATCATCTGCTTTCAGCACCTTTCTGGAGGTGATCCAGCATGTGAACCACTGACATGAGGCATGTGTGTCCAATCAGATTGTACTTCATAGGCGTGTCTAACTTCCATGTCAACTTTACCAAACAAGAGGTGTTTTTACATTGTTTTTTTTACATATAATCAAAAACATATATAGCTTTTTAGTTGACTAAATCCAAAAGGAAATTGTCTTGCCTTCTTGTAACCCGTGTTACGTAACATGTTATAGCTGCTAAGCGCTTTTGAATTGTAGACATGTTCTATTAACAGTGGAGAGAAAAAAACAGAATAGCTAACACTGAGACACAGGCGACACATGACTGTGTTTGGTGGTTCCATTAACCCAGCTTTAACAGGACTGGCAGACAGTGTGTTCGCGCCCAGGGTTATGCAGGTCTGAGTAATTTTGGTAAACCATGCTCATTACTGTTCCTATTCATAGCACTCCACACAGCATGTCAGTGAAATTCCATCACAAACACAGCCCTCATGTCAGACACCTCCAGTATGAAGGAGAGAGAGAGTTTGTGTGTGTGTGTGTGCATGTGCGTGTATGTGTGTGTGATGAGAAACACATCCAAAACTCATGGGGCAGCCTTATAGAATGGGTAAGTTGTTGGCAAATACTGAAAAAAATCATAAACACCGAGCCAAATTAATCAAACACATTTTGGACATCATTTTGCATAATCAAAATTAAGACGTGACAATTTCAAGTGACAGTTCACACCAACTGTGATGTCCTAAAGAAGCGAGTAAAAAAGATGTACTAACACTGTGGAAAAGCACTGGCTCTGGTGCCTGCATGTTATTAAATTACACAAACTGTAAACAGCCACTTTGGATTACTGCTGCCGCTGTTAAATTTGGTGGAATGAGAGCTATTGTTAGCATTTAATACAATGGGTAACACTGAATACAGAAAAAGACAATGTCAGAAAGAGGGAGGGAGGGAGAGAGATTAGCAGCTACAGTATTCAGATCTCTCTCCATCATACACGTGTTCTCTCATTGTTGCTTTCCCTTTGAATTCAATTACCTCACATTAGAGGAGTAGGCCAGAACTGGTTATAATTCCTCTCTCACTCTCATTATCCATGTCTGTCTGTCTCTCTTTCTTTCTCACTTTGCATAAAAGTCGTTCTCTCACTTTCTCCAGAACTGTTAACCTAACCGAGAAAATATGGCCTGTTATATTCTGCAATTTCACTTGTGTGTGTATAGGATTTGGATGATGTAATGACTTTAGGGGCTATTGGTCAATATTTATTGATTAGAAAAAAATATCTTCTAATCTCTTTCATCTTCCTTTTCCTTCATGCTGAAGAGAAGGTGAGGAGATGAGGGGAGTCTGGGAAAACTGGATCAGAATGAATCCACATGACTGACGCAAAGGCCTTTTATGTACATGCGTGTGTATGTGTGTGTGTGTGTGTGTCCTGACCCAAGGGTCGTGGGTGTGAGAGCGAGATTCACTATGGAGTGAGTCACTGTCTCCAGCTCCGTATCTGCTCTCTGTCCTCCCAACAGATTACTGTTACATCAGTGCTAATAGTCCTGATTCCAGGGCATGACCGGATATTGTGATAGGGTTGCCAGAGGTGAATGGGTGACGAGGGGGACCCTGTCTTGTGTTCATTTTACGAAGAAAAGACAAACATTTTGATCAATGAGAAGGAAAAGTTGGTGGATCTGACTGGGGAAAACCCTGCGTTATAAGGTATAAAAATGTATTCAAAACAAAATCAAAAGTCCAGTGCTTGCCAAGAGTTTGAAGAGCCTCTTGGATTTAGTGGTAATTATGCAGTCTTGTAATTGCTTCTCTTTTTCCGAAATGAAAAGAAGCAACCATGAGCTAATTTTAGCCATCCCACACTCCCTGTTAATTTTGCTCCTCTGACAGAGACTCGTTGGTAAGGCACATTAGGACTGCGGGGATAGATGCAACATGCCCATCCTGAATGATACTAATATTGACCAAATGATGCTCATATTTCCTAAAGAACTGATCTGTCAGTTTCCCCCTACTGACGTAATGATGTAATAAAGCTCCAAGAGGGAAAACTGGAAGCTCTGAAACAGCTGCATCAGAAGAGTGTGCAGGGAGGTACATGGTACCCAGGGCCGGCACTACAGGGGTGTTAAGGGTGACCTCAGTGCACCCCCAGTTGTCTCCTTATAGCCCAATGTCTACATAGTATTTATTACGTTTTTTTTTAAAGATATGACATTTTGTCCCCCATGGATTGCAGTTGCACCCCTCTGTATTTTCTCCTGCCTGATGGTACTACTGGTGCCATGAGACCCCACCCTGAAAATGAGAGAATGCACTGGAGTGTGTCAGGGGTGTGCTAAAGGAGGCAAGGAACCAAAATATTGCTATTTCCCAGGTGGGCATGGCTGTTGTACCCTTGGGCAAGGTGCTTAGACCGATTTGCCTTGACTGTATAATTGGATGATGTAAAAAAAATTGTAATCTGGAGTCCTGAGTGGCTCAGTCAGCAACACAGAATTGCAGAATTGCCTGTGTCATTTATGGACAATTCCTGGGATCCCAGTGACAGAAGGAACCTGCTTCAAATGAGGGTGGGGGTGGGCAAACTGGTGACTTGTTAGCAACTCAGAGGCACCTGACATGACAGCAGCGGAGTGACACCTATCCTCCAATGAGTGCGCACTCCACTGTAGTATGCCATGTGACTTGCAGTGCAGAAAACAGCCATTGGCTGGGTGCCAGTGTATTGGAGGATTGCATTTGTCTCACCTCAGTGTTCCTGCATGAGCGCACAGGTTTTCATGGGTTGGGACAAGCCTTGTATATGGATGGCAGTGTAATATAGTGGTAAGGAGCAGGACTTGTAACCGGAAGGTTGGCTGTTTGATTCCTTACTGGGGCAAGGTACTTAACACAGAACAGCCTCAGTAAATATCCAGCTATATAAATCAATAACGTAAAAATGTAAGTTGCTCTGGTTAAGAGCATCCGTTGACAATAATGTAATGTGTATGTAGATCTGCCGATTCCAAAATGGGGCTGCGCGAAAGGGAAAAAGGATAACAAGAAATTGTGAGGTACGTAAATCGTTCAGGATAACGGCATCTGCTATGCATCTGTAATGCAATGTACTCTACCAGAACCATGTGTGTCCCCCCCGTGAAAATGAAATAGCGCAGCAAGGGCTTGACAGCGTGCGCTGGGAGAGGGTGAGTTAGTGTGTGCCGGCAGGATGAGCGCGACCACACTGGGGTGTGTCGGGTCACGGAGGGTCGTGGTGAGAGCCAAATAACGGAAACTATACTGGAAACGGATTAATGTATTTGGAGACAGAAATTGTGTTGGGGGGGGGAGCGCACTGAGAGGCAGGCAGAATGTACAGAGAGACTGAGGGGGGAACTGCACTTGGAGAGAATGATGGGAACAGCAGGGAAAAGGACTACACTCAGGTCATGATTATTTCATCTGGCAGGTTGGTCAGACTAACTGCTTGCAGAGAGGCCACAGGCTCATTAAAGATACATTGCAGTCGAGGCATATAAAAATCAATAACTAGGTTCACGTAAAGGTTCAAACTCAGACCTGCGGTCTCTGGCACGCTGGGGTCAGAAAGCACTCCGCAGATGCACTGGAGTGGAAATATACATTGTTTTAATTCGGAGGAAAAGTGGAAAATGGAGGAAGGGGAACTCGTATCAGCCTTTTATGGGATAATAAAGCTTTTAGCAGCTCTGCTAGGTCAGGCTCCTAAGTGGCAGAACTTGGCACACATGTAGCGCACAGTGACGGAAGTGTAAAAGTGCAGGATATCCTGTTGCAATGAAACGCTGCGTGACAAAGGGTGATATATTGGAGCATCTGGGTGGGATATTCACCGAGGATGTGTTCCTCTGTCGCACATCTGCAGAGGGGGAGAAAATGAAAGAACAGAGGTTGGCAGTGTGACACGGAGGCCAGTAAATATTAAGCCATATGAATGGCTAATGTCTGAGACGGGCAAGTTGCCCATGGCAGGCACACACAGATGAGAGAGAGAGCGAGAAGACAGGGAGAGAGGCTGTGAGAGAGACGGTATAAGGTGCATTACTGTATAGAGAGACAATACAGGACACTGTGCTCTATAGAGAAGGACAGTATAGGGTGCTATGCTCCAGAGAGGGACAGTATACGGAATATTGCTCTATAGAGAAGGACGGTATAGGGAGTACAGAGAGGATGATGGTATAGGGGGCGGTGGTCTGTGTTCTGGTAAATGGGGCAGTGTGTTGATATCAGGAGTTTTGAGTACCCGCTGAGCATGTGAGATTGAGGGGCAGTGAGTGGGGCCTCTGTGTTGAGGTATTCCCAGTTCACCTGAGACTGGAGCTCTTGGATTTCAGTCAAACCTTCGAGAGAGAGAGAGAGAGTGTGTTTGTTTGGCTGAAACACACTGGATTTGTGCTTCTAGCCTTCGCGTTAACGCGTTGACCCAGCCGGGTCAATATTTGCAGAGGTGTCTTGGCCTGGCGCGAGTCGGGCGCTCTCTGAATTTTGGGAAGAGGTGAAGACAAGGCACCTGGCCCCACTGTGCCTGGGGCAGCGTCTGTGGAGCACCCAGGTGTGAAAAGGGGTGTAGGGGGGTTGAAGAAGGGTCGCTGACGCCACTGACAGTGACTGATTGCCCCCTCGGTCTGCGGGGTACACACCCGGCAGAAACCTCAGCCGCCCCAATTCCACACACACCCTAGTTCTCACCCTTGCACCAACACGCCCACTCACACTGAGAATCAACACAACAGCCATCTCCATCGCCCTTCCCCTGTGAGTGGAAAATAACAAATTGGAAGGTGCAGGACGGGCTGAGGATTGCGGGATCTCACTGGACCTTTGATTAGGGCACTCAATTATGGGGGCTCAATGGTGATATGATGCATGCAGATGCTTATTAAGAAAAATAAAAGATAAGATGAAGGATGTTGTTTTTGTCTTTCCCTCTTTATGTCACAGATCCTATTTAAGGAATGCAGGGGAGCAAACACTCACGGGCTGTGATTAATTAGAGATGCTGGTTTTGGATTTCGCAGAACAAAACGGTGACGCACCTCGGGCTTGCCCGCGACGCCCACCCCTCACCTGCTGTCGTACCTGTGACTCAGGCCGGCTGGGCTAAGTACCACAGCGAGGGATTCTACAGGAAGCGCAAGCCGCCAGGATCAGATTTCCCCGTCCTCTTTTTCTGGAGCAGAAAATCACAGCGGATGACTCAGGGCGGCTGGTACGGTGTGGAGCTCTTAGGGGCTGCGCTGATAATAGCGTAGTCCAGAGTTAGAGCGGTCCTCTCTGTTCTCGTGCAGATATCTGATTGATAACAAACACAAAGCAGTGGCCCTCTCTTCCTCCTTCTCGTCTTATGAGACACTTCAGTGTGTGTATCCCTCTTTCTCATACAAAAGTCAGCCCCCCCCTGCTCCTCTCCACAGCATACTGCATAAAGAGAATTCAAAGACTGTTTCCATGTGAGCGGTATGAAACACAGTCACTCCAGTACACCGCGCACCGGTAGAGATCGCCACCACGCAACCTCAAGGTTAAAGATTCTGTATTCAGATTTGTCATTATTCATGCTCTTTCTCCTCTGTCATTTCCCGTTTCCTTTCATGTGGCACGGGGCGCGCTTTCCACCTGTTAGAAGAGGAGGATGCTGGGAAAGAGAGGAGCGCACCGCCGAGCCGCAGATCCTGCTTTGATGCCACCGACGCTGCGTCTCCCGGGAGGATGAAGGCGACTGTCGCGTCTCATCTCGGCCCCGGATCGAGAGGAGCAGCGCGGGGAACGCCGAGGCCCCCCCCGTTACCACGACGTACCGCCTCCTGAAAGGAGAACACAGGGAGAACAAGGGAGAGAGGAGAACAATCGGGACTTGCTACGGCGGGTGTTTTGTTTCGACCCGCGTGTAACCTGATGCTGGATTTAAACAGGCTTTGTGAAATGCGGCACAGCCGCGGATGGGAAGAAAGGTATCTGCCATCCCAGATACGCGCTCGAGTTCCAGGCAGTGCCACTTGAGAGAAGCGTATTGGGGAAAAAAACTGCACACTGAACATGCAGTGTAATTACATCAGACATACAACGGGATCATAAATACACAATACATTAAGTATGCAGCAATCTGTCTTAATGCATTTACAGTTAGGAATGTATACGATCTACACAGAAAGGAGAGCTCCTCAAAGTGACTGAAAGGTGTCAAAAGCTATACTATATACACATTTGCACCTCTGTCTGAGGCTGATTTTGAAGGGAAAGCCGCAGGCAGACGGCATGATCGTTGTGGGCAGAAGGCCACATCTTGTAAATCCATGTGTTCGAGTTTGAGGTGTAAGAGGGAAAGGGTGTGAGAGGGGATGGACCCCTCAGTTTGGCCTGTCCCCTCCCCAGCCCTGCTCTCTCCCCTGGCTGGCCCTGCCGTTTCTGTCCGCCGTGCCCCTCAGGCGGTAACTCGAGCCGCCCTGTTGCCCCATCGTTGCCGGAATGTTTTGCAGGCTGCTGGCGCCCGCCAGTGCGTGTGGTCAGGGCCTGTTTACATCTGTCTGGGCCGGGAGCTCTCTGGAAACACAGGGAAGACGAAAATCACCGCTCGGGCCAGACGGGCACAACGGGCTGAGACCTCCTTCTATAAACTGTCTGAGGCGGGACGTCAGCCGGCTTCTCCCTCGCGCCCTTGCTAAAGATGTTTATCCCGATCTTGGTGTTTTTTGGGGGTTTTTTTTGCTCTTTTTTTTCATGAGACGGTCCCAGGTTGTGACCCTCTGTGGAGCCTGTTGACTTTCTGATGACTTGACGAACGTCTCAAATGTTTGCACTCTCCGGTATGTGCTCAATCTGTAATACATAAAGAGTGAAAATCTGAGACGTGCCAACTGATCCGATGGGTCTTTTGTTTTAAAGACTCATTAATATGCATGGCTCCGAAGAGAGAAATGGAAAGAGGGGGACCTATCTCTAAGGAACATGTAGAACAATGGAATTACATTTCTGACACACATTTAAAGCTAGTTTTGGATTAAAAGAAAAGAGGAAGAGGGGAAAAAAAGGAAAGCCAAGTGATAAAGCACAGATCTCAATTCCCTCTCCGTCTTATCTTGGGAGCAGCCGGGGCCTGGGGGGGAGGGAGGAGGGGGTGGATCGTCAATCCCATATATTCAATTTCTCTTGCTGTATGTGAATCATCAAGAGGATAAGAGCGGATCAAAAGAGTGAGTGAGGAAATAGAAGAAAAGAGAGATAAACGCTGTGGAACAAAGGAGCAGGCCCTTCATAGCTCTGTCTCTGTCTCTCTCTCTCTCTCTCTCTGTCTCTCTCTCTCTCTATCTATCTCCCTCTCTGTGCTGCTCGCTTCCTTTCTCCGCGAGAGCAGCTGGGAATGAAGTATCTTTTCCGGGTCACCGTGCACAGGCCACCTGGGCCCGGGAGATCTGGGCCCGATGTGTCAGCACCTTCCACGCGCACGTCGGACCGGCTCCGGGCCAGGGGAAGTTGGCTCTCTCGGGGGGTTAGGGACCTCCTGGCCTGATGTGTCTCAGCTGATACCCTCTCTGAGGTGGGGACACTGGAAAGGACATGACGGGAGACACAAACCATTACAGCAAGATTGCTGTAAGCCTCCGAGGCTGGCCTGCCCAGCAGGGGAGAAAGTGCATTAGTTCACCACGGCCGTCTGTGTGGTTCTGTGACCGAGTTTGCGCTGGGGAGGGTGATGGCTGTCGGACTGCAATGCGAGGGAGCTGAGGGGTGGGAAAACGGCCTCTTTTCAATGGGTCCTGTTGAGGGTAACAGTTGGTCAGGGTATGAGGCCATTGGGAATGTTACATCACGTTACATTATTGGCATTTAGCAGAGCGACTTACATCAATTACAGGTTTTTACAACGTTATCCATTTATACTGCTGGATATTTACTGAGGCAGTTCTTGGTTAAGTACGTTGCCCAAGGGTACAGCAGCAGTGCCCATGTGGGGGAACCGAACCGACAACCTTTTGGTTACGAGTCTTGCTCCTTAACTACTATGCTACGCTGCTGCCTGGAATGTTAACCAACTGTATGGCTTGGGGGGGGATGATATTGGCGTTGGTGGTGGTGGGTTGGTGGGGGATTGGCTTTTGGGGGAGTGTGGGAGCTAAGATGTGATCCCACCATAGCAATTCCAGACCCTCAGTGGGTTTTACCCTGGAAGAGGGAGCCCTGTGGCGGAAGAGCAGTGAGGCTTCCCAGGGTTCCTGGGAATCACGCCCTCATGGTGGCCCAACACACAGAGAGAGAGAGAGAGAGCGCTGGGGCCAGGGCATGTTTGTCACCGTGACGACGGTCACCGGAGGAGCCCGGGACATTTCCTTGACAAACGTCTCAATCTGTCTTGCACAAACTCGTCCTGCTCTAATCCGCCTCGGGAGCGGGCGATCTTGTTTTCCGCCTGGCAGAGCACCAAGAGCAGTCACAACACATTACTTTTAGCGGAGGGGAGGGAAGGAAAAAAAAGCGTACAGGCCAAACGCATTTAATCAGTAGCGCCTCATGCAAACAGTTCGCGTTCGCTGCATTTAATTAAGGATTAAAGGATATCAAATGAATAGGAGAGAAAAACGAGGAGAAAATGAAATGTTTCCTCTGTTGCTTTATCTCCCACTATAAGCCTCGCTGTCTGACTACAGCCAGGAACCAGTTGCTTCAGTTTCTTTGCAGAGATCAAAAAAACAGACATTTAATTTACATTGCATCTGTTTATTTCTTTAATCAAAGTGAGGCCTCGCTATTGCTAATACTCCAGAAAAGAAAACATAATCCTTACATGAAGCTCCTTTTGATTTTGTTTGAATTCAGTTTGTAAGTTAGTCAAATCATCAGTCAGTCTCTCAATCAGTCAGTCCTGGGGTACTCAGGAGGTCTTCAGGAGGCATTCTCTCTCTCTCCTCTTTCCCTCTGAGGAGAATTAACATCCTATAGAAACCTTAGCAAGTGTGTCTGGCCTTCCTGCAATGCAATTACACCATTCCAGCTTCCCCCTCTGTCAAACATCTGGCAAAGATTTGTACGTTTTTTCTCTCATATGATTCATACATCCGCTGCCAGCTGCACAAGACGTGTTGATAGTCTACTAAGGCGTAGCGTATTAAAGGGGAAAAAAGCACCTCTCCCTCATGGTCCCAAAGCACTGGCGCGTAAATACCTGTGGCAATGATAACAGACTGGCTGGTTTATCTTGACTTGTGAAATGGCAATTGACCAATGATCTGAGTCCACTCAGCACATGTGCTTACATGAATTTGTTTATTTGGACAGCACACTCATATTTCCCTGGGTCAATAATGTCTTGTTTTCCCATTATATCAGTGCAGCATGTAGATTCCTGGAAATATCTGATAACTGTGTATTATTGTTAGCACAGAGTCAGCCTGTTATGGAGCAAAATTTGGTTGAAAAAAAAAGCATGAACAAAGTTGAACCCATGCTGTCTCAAGTTCACAGCAGGAAGCGTATCCACAGCTCGCTGTTCAGAGCAGAAAAGGATTGCTGTGTTTCTGTGGTGATGAAACCTAGGGTAAACGTTGATCTGTTGTAAATGTGTGTGTATGTGTGTGTGTGTCTGTCTGTCTCTGTGTGTAGACATACAAAACGTTCCACTTTTAATGTCATTTTCATTGCAGTTTTGTTTCATACATAGCAGGCTGCCCTGACACTTCAAAATACCACATCCTGTCATGCTGCTACTAATACTTCATTGACGCTTTATTACCTTGTAATTAACCAGGGATAAACCATTTTCGGTAATTACCTTTCTTCACCCTGAAAACAGAAACAATGATGAATGAAGTTGTATAAAATGGTATGTCAGCCACTGTGGACTGGATTTACAGAGGGCAGTAAATATCATAGCCAATTCTATTCAGTATCGCTTGAAACACCTGCAATCCCACACGGACTAATTTGACGGTATCGCCTGCCATCTAGCCTTTCCTACCCTTGAAAATGCTTTTGGTTTCAAACCATTTCAAAATGTCATCAATCTGCCCAGCAAAAGGTTGTGAGCCTTAAAGGATTTGTAAACTGGGATTGTGATAAAGGATTCTCCTCGGAAAGGACACGGGGGCTCTGGAGACACGGCTGTGCCCACATTTCTCTCGCTGATGACTGATTCCTGTGCGGCATGTCAGGCCTGCCTGTGTGTGCTGCCTTCCCCGCAACAGGCACAAGCCACAGTCCCTTGCTCTGCGTAATGAGACCGAATGGCAAATGCTAACCGTGTACAGAGTGACAGTTCGGATAGCATGGGTATGTCTGAGTGCCACTGACAGGGGCTTAACTGAAGTCCAGCCGTATTTTTTTGGCTGTTGATATTATGGAAGGGGTAGAATTGTTGATGGAAATTACAGACCATGCCATCCCAAATTTCCCCACCTGGTGATCAGTAAAGTGTTATCTTATCTTATCTTATCTTATCTTATCTTAGCGTATTCTGAGGTAGCTGCAGGATGCAGTCACTGTAATACCCAACACACTGTGGGTTTTTACCTCAAAATCGGGAAAGGTTGTCTGCCAAATAATAAATTAAAAATAATAACACAACAATATCACTAATAACTGACAGAGGTTTTTTTTTCGGAGTCAGCATTAGACACTTTGCCCACACATACTGTCTTACCCTGTGCATGGATGTCCCGCCTCTCTCTGTGTTTGGCCACCATATTCCCTGTATCTTTGTTCTTGCCTGCACATTGGCACAGTAGCATTATAGCACACTAGGTAGGAGCTCTGTGCATGTGTGTTTGTGTCCATTGCTACAACGTATATGGGTCTGGTATTACATGTGGACAAAAATTTTTTTTTGTATGTTTTTTTTGGTTACATCAAGTAGAAAATTGACACTGATAAATCTATGAGCTTAATAGAAACTTAGATTAAATTTGACTGATATATAAATTTGTGTACATGTCTGCTTTATGTAATTTTTATGCAAATTGGACGTTTTGCGATATTAAATCGATGCAGAATCCTGCCTACCCTTGGTATAAGTGGCAACAGAAAGGCAATCCAGTCGAATGAGTCACAAGCTTGAGAAATATTCTTACCTTGCCCGCTGCATATCAATGAAACGCTTACATAAGACGCAATAAAGTGCCATTAAAAATTTAGGCTCCATTTGAGATAAATACTGAAAGGAAGGATTTGAGCATCTGAATCTGTGGTGATAAAATGAAGGTGGCAAACGTGCAGTGGCATCTGTTGTATGGTATTTCAAGAGTCTGGGCGTTCTTAAATGTGAACAGACATGATATTTTATCTCTCCCATTTTGTATTTTTTTTGTTTTTGTGACCTCTGTTCCCTGTGCTTTTTTAACTCCTCACCCTTTCCACTTATAGCCCGCCACTACTCTAAAACAGAACAAAGCACATTCCACAAATGCATGTACATAACATCCGAACATTAGCTGGTTACCCTTGGCAACCACAGCACTATAAAGCAGGGGCCACATGGTCTGCTAGTTTTTTTTTGTAGCTCATTTTTTAATTGTTCAATTGAAGTCACGGTTTATTAAAGAAGCCCCCTCTCTTGATTTACCCGGCCTGAGTTCAATAGGTAATCACTGAGCAAAGCTTTGCAACAGTATTGATGGAAGGTGAGTTACATATTTACTGTAATTGATGGTTGTGTGGGCTACTTTTACATTAGCTCTAGACTTCAACTCCCATCAGCACCTTTGTGGAAGTGCTAACTGAAAGGTCACCAAACCTACAGAATTACAACCCTCCCAGCACTGGAATTACACAATATTAACAGAGAGCGGTGCAGGTAACTCATTGTTTGATAGTTTGGTTTGCATTGACTTTGCCCTGGTTCAAAGGACTTGAGAAATGTTTATGAGGTCAAGTATCCCATATGATACAACTAAATACTCGACAGCCATAGACACTCACGCATTAACATTTTCACAGCCCTGTCTCCAGTTAGGAGAAGGTGTTCAGCAGTTTGTAAGTAGCTGAGACCAGCTCTATGCCTTAAGGGATCTGTTATGATATGCAGTGACACATGCATCAAGTGTCCACAACAACTCAACAGAGCACCCAACAAAATTCTACTTCAACCTTAATTTGCAGCACAGGACTGAAACGGGCTATTTTTTCAAAAATAAATTGTCATGAGTCACTGAAATTCATGAAAAATATTGTGTAATAATAATGACAATAATTATCACATTTGTTGAGCAAAAGCTGTGTCTTTTACAGTCAGAAAAAATGATCTTCTCACTCTCAGACCACACCAGCTTGATTGCAAACTGATTCAGGTGTGTCCTGTGCTTTTGTGGAGGTGGGGGGGGGGGGCAGTTTCTACCTTCTGTAGGTTATGCGACCAAACATCACAAACGTCTGTTGGGTATAACTGATACAGTGCATATACCCAGTGTGAAAGCTACTGATTTTAGGGGTGAAAACAGTAAGTTTAAAGAGGAAAGTTTGTCCATTTTCTTAGTACATATATAGAGTTCAGTGTGTTTGCATGGTTAAACACAGCATGGGCATCATCCAAAACACTGCAGAGATTCAACCAGAAGTAACAAGTGAGTCGTGAAAACATTCCCTCCGCCTGGAAAAAAGGACGCTTTTGAAAATGTGAGGATATTAAAAAGACGCCGGGAATCAAGCCTAGCTGGAGGGCAAGCGCTGCATGTGGAAACGGAGAAAAGAGCCAGCTGCGAAAGAGAATTAGCGTACGCACGGAGCGAGAGAGCGAGAGAGCGCGCGAGCGAGCTGCCGTCATTAATCACTCACGCTAATCCGCTAATGGGATTACAACCACACTCGTTATTGCACCTCGCCGACTACGGCGGGGCAAAACTGCGTAAAACCTTGCCAATCCACATTCAGATTCACAGCTTTTTTTTTTCTCCAGATGTTAGCTACTTATTATCCCAGTTATTATTGAGCCCGGTTGTTAACATGTCTTTTTGCTGGCTACAATGTGGGGCAGGGTGCGGGTGAGGGTTGAAAGGATGGGTGGATGGATGGATTAATAATTATCAAAGTTTTTTCATGTAAGTACTGTTGCAATTAAGAAATGTGTGTAACATATGTAAGCAGGGAGAGGGACATGGATTTGGCTGGTAGCCTATAAAACCATTCAGTTGGTGGCTTTTTCGAAGGAGAGACATTTATGGATATCAGTGATAAGGGTGCGTGTCATTTCAGGTCTCTCCTCCTATTTCTACATCTCAGTCGCTGTGACTGTCAGAAAAAAGCCTCATAAATTTGACTAACTACATCAATAAAATCCTCATCTGTTTCTATGGAAACTCAGAGCCTTGAGTAGGTTACAATTTGCCACTGTGCCCAGAAACACACAGGCATGCACATGTGCTCGCGCACGCGCACACACGCACGCCCTCACTCAAGTTTAATACTAGAAAATCACCTTCTTGTTTGAGCTTCATATTTTTAAAAATACATAATAATTGGTGGATTGACTTAATTACCACAACTACTGTTGTAACCACTGCTCATGACCATGACAACAATTGTTAAAAGTAACTTGTATGACATAAGATACTTAAGAAAATAAACTAATTGTTCCGCTGCTGACAATAGAACTAGTATCAGATGGATATTGTGTTTAGAAAGATTCCCCGAGGCAAGAGCCAGGAAAAGCATCTGCCCCAACGGTACACTGAACCAGAGAAACGAAACCGCCGCCGATCTCGTGTGCGACCGTGACCCGGAGGCGTGGTCCTCTGGCTTCCTGATAATCGCTGTCAGCAACGCTACGGCATTGCAGCAAGGGGTGTGACAGAAGTGTGCTCGCGGCTGTCCCGTCAACCGTGGGGAGGGAAAAAAAGAAGAAAAACGCACAGAGGCGGAGATAGAGGAGAGCAGCGAGAGGCACGTTCCTCTCGCCCCTCTCGGGGGAGCGCAGCCGGTTTTTCCTGAGCGGCCGCTCCAGATTCCCCTGCTTGTGCCATCATGTCTGGCCCGGTCTCCCTCACCCCACAACAGGTTCAGCACTGCCGCTGCTTAAGCTGTTGGGAGTGGTGTGTGTGTGTGATGAAACTGACCTTTTCCAATACGAAACACACCTGTTTTCCTTCCTTATGGCGAACATGGAATCTTTTGAACCGTGTTTGTCAACTGCCATAGAAAAAACTTGCATTTAACTTTTAGTCAAAGTTAAGGTAAAAAATATGGATTGAATTCAGGCCTCAGTGTTATCTCCTTGGTCAGATAACAAACTGATAGGGAAAAAAAACACTATAGATATGAGAGGTATGAGATGGCTATAGCTGGAGTTTGAGACTTACCACCTGTGTGTCTTACCGTCTCCACCTGTAAATCAAATTACTGTCCTATTGTATCAAACAGGTTACAGTAATTATGCATTATAAATCACAGTAAGTCTGAAGCACTGCTATTGGCCAGCCGCTTGTTTGGGCTCAGGGGAGGATCACCACTAACTGCCACTAACAATGACAAATTAGAACCTCAACAGACAAGTGCATGTTACACATTGAGGTGATGGATGAAGCATTGACTATTCATTTCTGTTTTAACAAGCTGTATGATTTATTGATTGAATGAGAGGATTTGTTTGTTCTGAGTGAATAATGAAGAGGTAACACATGGGTATGTAATTTTAGGTCCTTGACCGTATTTAACAGATAAAACAGAGGCACAGAGGTCTCTACAGTGACTATCTGTCCCTGAGCTCTCCTTACCCGATTGTACATGTCAGTGTGGAGGTGAATTTGTCCCCAAATACCACCGATACATCCTAGAATCTCGTGACCTGTGACATTTACATACCATCAGCAGTCATGATCCCACCCCTCCCCCAACGCCCCCCATTACACACACACACACACACACACACACACACACACACACACACACACACACACACACACACACACACACATTTGTTAAAGGAACAGTCCTGGTTGTCATAACTTACAATACACCTCGTTAAACCTGATGGGGGGGTGGGACAGGTTGGCAGGCAGTAGAGGTCTTAACCCTGCACAGATGGGTCTCTTAATTTAAAACAAGGAACATGCTAAAACATGATAATCCTTCAACAACAGTACAGATAATCTTTACCTGTTCATCCAATAAACACTTCACAGCACGTGATGTTGTTTTGATCTTAAATTAAAAAATAATAATGTAAATAACAACCCTTTTTCATACTGACATTTGGATTTTCTGTTGTGAATTTATTGCAAAAACTCTGTAAAAAAGGGTGGGAATGAGTGCTGGGTTTGACAGTTATGTCTACCCTGCATTTTCTGCGTCCGCATGGCTGCAGGCTGACGGATGGATAATGAGAGAGTGCAAGAGGAAAATGTCCTACAAACTCATGCGGCTGCCGTTTGCAGCAGGCGGGAGGAAAACGGAGGGGTGAGATTAGACCTTTTCACTTGCATGAAGTGTGTTAGACCGAGAGGAAAGACAGACTTCTAGATTAAAAAAAAAAAAACCAACATACTTTAATGGTTGCTCGTTTGACAGACAGAAAACTTGAGCAGAACAGCTTAAGCAATGTCCTGTCAATCTGTTCCCGACCTTGCATAAACAGTTGATGCTGTTGACCACAAGAGGGCGCTGTGGTTGAATCCTGTGCAGGTATGTGAGAACTCGGTGCACAGAGGCAGCCCACTGCATGTGGCTGTAATTAGCGTCATCATGTTTCATCACAAGGCGAGAGGCAGCTGCCCTCAGGCCTTTATGCTCACTACCTCACACATGTGTTCCCAAGAGGGGTAGCTCCAGGTCTTGGGCAGCCCTGACATATCTGAAAACACAGCACTTGTAGAGAATCATAAGACAAATGTGTAACAAGTGTGTGTTTGTTTGTTTGAGTGCTGTTTTGGTTTGGAAAAAAAATAACTTTGCCTTTTGTCTTTGTATCTTTAGTTCACATTTTTTTTTTCTTATCTTATCCTCTAACAGGCACATGTCCTTAGTGTGGGTTCTTAGCAGAAGAGACTGAGGAGAATTCAGTCCAACGGGTTCCGGCTGACTTGGCGACGTCTCCATGGCAACAGTTAGTTCTGACCTTCAATCATCTTCAGAATGCTCCATCTGGCTGACATTCCGCTATTTGTTAATCACGTCCTATATGGGCCTCTCGTAGCGCCACACTTCTGTAATGACATGAAAAGCGAACAAAGGCAAACGGCTTATAATAATAAAACAAATAGAGAGTGAAAAAGGCCTTTCATTTCATTTGGTTTTTATCCTCCCTCATTTCTGTCCCTCTCCAGTTGTTTGGATTGCAGGCTTCGGATGTGGATGTTTATGCAGAGTAGAGCGCTTGAGTGGTGGTGTGCCACTCTGGTGTGAATTCACTAAGCACGGCAATTGACTGCACTAATGATGCGTGGAATTTTGTGTCCCTTTCTCTCGCACTTTCAGGATGTCGATGAAACCATAGTTGGGTAGCTCAAGAAAGCACACTTAACAGGCTGAAGCATTCTTTTTCCTCCAGTTTTTACCTGTGAAAACAGACTTCCAGTACACAAGCATCCAAGTATTTAGTGGAGGTGTCCGTCAGAGTATGCCTGACAGTGACACAGTGAGTGTAGTTAATCACTGCCTCACTTCTTGTGGTTGTCTTTAAATAGTGCTTCCCCCATTTCCACAGTGTTAAATCACATTTCCTTTAGCTGTTAGTTATTTTGTCATTTTTGCATGTCCTGTGTAAAATTGTGAATATGCCAATATGTTTCCAAACAGAACTCAAGCACCTCAGGATTATGCTGTTTCCTATGCTCATAATTAATGGATTGGAAAATAATTGATCTCACCTTGATGTTCAGCGCGAGCGAATCGTTGGCAGTTTGCCAAGCCGTACTCTGGCCCACCACAGCAGTCTAGAGCATACCATCTGGGGGTGTTGTTGGGGGCAGCCACGCTGTCTGAGTGTGACAGGTTTCCCCGGGGTGATCTCTGAGATGCTGTTGAAAGGAGAGAGGCATTGTTTGTGTGAGTGGCAGTCACAGCGCACTTGGTGTCTCTGGGGAAATCTGAGCCCCGGGTACAAACTGAGTGATGGCGCTGCCGGGTTGGAGGTCTCAGAGGGGCACGGGGAGGCTCTGCCAAGTCAACCGGCCTGCCCCCGTTAGCCAGCCTGTCTACGGAAGAAGCCGCAGGGCCACGGTTTCAGGATTTCCCCTCTGGACGGAGTGAAATTGTGACCACCCAGTTTTGACTTAACTGCCATCCACACATCCACCCTCTCTTCTGCTCGCTCACACACTCTGTCCAGCTCCCACTCCCGCAGACTCTGTGTGGTCTCTCCCTGTCTCCAAGCACATGCACTCCAGCCCTGCCATTGTGCCACATCCCTTGGCAAGCCCCCAGAGTGTAGCCTGTTGATGAGCAGGGAGTTGGAAACACAAAGTGGTTTTGCCTTATCTCTTGAGGTTACAGTGGAAAACAAAAATGTGTTCCAAAGCCAACAGGATAGCCTCTTCCCTGTTGCGTTTGTTGTTCTTTTAAGCCATTTTGATGAGCAAGGGAATGGGTACCACATAGTAAATGTTTTTGGACTGACTCCATAGTCTTCTGGTGTCAGTGGGAACAGTGTAACCATGAATCTATTGCACTGGTATCTCAAAGCAGGGGTGAGGGGGCAAAAAAATGATGGCATAAGTGGAACTCCCCTGCTGGTATAACAATAGGGTGTGATGCTCACCAGGCTGGGTAATTCATGTCTCTCTCTGTTTTTCTCTCTTCCTTCTCTAACATTTGACTTACACACTGTCTCTCTCTTACATACACAAACACACTCACAAACACACACGCATACAATAAAAATGTGCACTGCAAGTAATTAAAAAATCAATTTTTTTCCATTCGGCTAGCTCACGTGCTGTTCCTGTCCCTGACTGAGCCCCAGCTCTAAAGTTTTATTGCCTCCTTGTGTGTGTGTGTTTGGTTGGGCTTGTTATGTCAACGGCTGTCTTTAGTTTATTTAAGAGTCGTTCACTTCTGTGCCCCTTTCCTTTAATCTCACCCACCCATCTTGTTTCGTTTCCCCCACCGGCTTCCTGTTCTCTCATCTCTTCTCTGGGAGCCCCGTACAGAGTTCCAGAGGGGACCCCCATCCAGCTGTCCCTGGGGCTCGGTGGTTTTGGGGGAGCCAGGCCAGGGCATCGTCCCTCTCTGATGAGGTTCGGCCCTGGTGTGTGGTGCTTCCTGCGCCCACGCCCCTCGCCCTTGATGTGGCTAAACCGTTTTGTCAGTGATTCATTGACTGGCCACCCCCCTCCCTCCAAGACTGCCACTCCCCGCTCCCCCAAGCCCCCCTGGCCACGGACCATGCACCCCCCACACCCCCCCATCCCCGTGTGGGTCCCCAGTGTTCCGGGGTCTGCCTGCTCCCACATGGCTGCGTTCCCACTGTTTGCCTTTGAAGGAAAATGTTTTGTTTTCTCTCTCTCTCTCTCTCTCCCGTTTCATTCCTCCGCGTTTCCGCGTCTCCCTCTCTGTCTCCGCTGCTGCCGGGGGGCCGCGGCTGCTGTCAGCTCGTGGCTTTGCGGTCGATCAAAGCCCCTCTGATCTGAGGGGGTGTGGGGGTGCGCGGCACCATCAAAGGGGCTCGTTTACCGCCACCTCCATTTGTTTATCTGCCGCTCATCAAAATAATCAGCGTATCTGTAACGGCCCTGGAGGACAAGGATCACAATATGAGACCATACGCCCAAAACAGGACAAGTGGTGTATAGGAATATGACACGAGGGGAAAAAAATCTTCGGGAAAGAAAATCGGTGTGTTTTAATAGGCTGTCAAAGCAGGGAGGGATCAGTTTAAACAGTGTTTGGACAAGGGGGTGTAGGGAGAGTATCTGAGTGTTCTGCTGTGCGGTCTCCCCCGTGTCATGCCTCACCTTCCCAATCATAGTGTTGAAAACAACAGGGGTCTCGGGAAACCATGTTTTAACTGCAGATCCTCCAAGCCAAAGTAAAGACGTGTAAAGTTGCAGCATCTGAGAAATGATCTAAAGAGAAATGGCCTGTAAATGAACAGATGACAGAACAACTAAATGACCAAAGAGATCCACCTGTGAGAGGCACTGATACCAAGCAGAGAGAAGCCAGGTGACAACAGGAGACATGTCTTTTCTTTTGTGCATGAAATTCATTCTCAGTGGCTGGTGACACAGCTGGCGTATGCTGCTAAACAGATTCATGGTAAAATAAATGGAAGATATCCAAAACATTTTCAACACTAGCAAGTGTCCTGATGTTTCTCGCATTTGTTTAGAAAGAAAAAAAATGAAACCCTAAAAGAACTGAAGCATGCAAGTAATAAATAATATACATATAAATAAAGAATTAACCACAGGGGTCCTTGTGTTTCTCAGAAGAAGTGAACACTAAGTCTTGGGTTCTGGAAAGGACACTAATGGTAACTGAAGTAGAGGGAACCTAGGTTATACAGACAGTTTGCTGTGACACAGGTCTCCCTCCAGCCCGGTCTGTGAGGATTCCCTCAATAACAGCTGTTCCAGACGCCCTGAAAGGTATCAAATCTCTCAAATTAGGTAATTAATTATGCCAATTAAGTGATTTAGAGGACAGATGGATGGAAATCCAGGAAGCTCCTGGACCCTCGGGGCAAGCTGTTGATCAGAACTAATTTAGTCCTGAGAGCCCACAAGGCTCAATGGTGTGATAGTGCTTCCCCCCAGTGTCAAATAGAGGAATTGCATTTGAGCACCACCACTGAAGTAGCATCATTTTCAAACCAATATTCATATTCATATTCATATTCATATTCATATTCATATTCAAGAACAACAACCTCCCACTTTAGCCATGTGGGATGAGAAATCAGTTTTAACAAACATAGATAAAATACCAGAAAAAGTAACATACAACAATATAACAGAATTTAATTGTTTCAAAATTAACAAAAGAAAAAGGGTTTAACAGCAACCAACATTTCCTTTATCACACCAACACAATGTTTTAAATCAACATTATTTCAAAATCATTAAACTGTGTATATGCACTTAATTAACACAACTTGATTTTATTCTACATTTTCCTTTGGTTCAGCAAAGCAAACTTATAGTATCTAGGATGTACTGGAAACTGCTACTGGAAAAAAAATTATATGAATGATGAAAAATTCATGTACCATGTAAACACAGATACAGTACTCCGTCACATCATTTCTCATCATTCTAATGAAACACTGGCCTTTTCACACAACATCAAAGGAGGTTAGATCCTTTTATCTGCCAGGCTGAGCCAAGAGGATTGCAAAGAGATTTCGAAACTGCTCAGCAATGCTGCACAAAACATCCTTATTCCATTTAAATGGAGATAAGTAGTCAAGTGTACAGGTTGCGCAACACTTTTGTCCAATTTCACAACAGTCACAGTCAATGAGGAACGAGACATATGCAGAGGAAAAGATCAGTCAGAGTGAAGGAAATCTCACTCATACAGGTGTTGTCATTACCTACTCATCTGAGTTTCAACATCAACCTTCTCCCACTAATTCTGGCCAACACCTTTTGTTCAGGTTGTGATGTTGGCAAATTTCCCATTTCATGACACAGAGGAGAAATACCCTCCCACAGAAAGGGGACAAGGATAGTGATTTTGTGACATTTTGTGTTTTGTAACTATCTGTACTCTAGTTCTCCTACCCAGCTGAAATGGAGCCTGACCATGTATTTATTCACTGTGTTATTGTAATACTGTGAAATATTTATTTATTCAGGTATACATGAGTGCTACATTCCACACCACATTTGCCTTGTCTGTCAAGTCTGTGCCATTATGTCTTTAATAAAAGTTCTAGGAAAAATAAAATTCTATTCTGTTCTGTTCTATTGTTGGTCTGCCCGGCTGAGGATGTGAAGTAGTCAGTTCATTGGTATGTCATTATATACATACAAACACATACGCACACACACACGCATACATGTATATATAAATATTATTTGCAGAGAATATATATACGCACATATATGTATATTATATTACATACATGTACATACATATTCCCTGCAAATGTTATGACCTCCTGTGCCAGGAATCACTTGCTGTAACCAATGGCTCTTACTCATCAGACTCAACTGCAAAAAGGTGGCCATGGCTACTAACTTTAAAAAATTTCAAAAGCCTGCTTACGTGTGCCTCTTGGGCTTGCTCGACCGAAAACTGTTGGAAATTCACGCCGTTCATTTCGCGAGACATGAGTAATCTCTAATGGCTCTGCAAAGTGGTCCCGTAATTCCACACCCCTCAACGGTTTATGTAAGCCTGATGGAAATCACACACTTCAGCGTGTCTGAAGAGAATCTGTTATGTAATCACATTAATTGCACCTGCGCTTCTGCATCGCCCGGCTCTGTGGATCTCATTACCAGCCCCTGCTCCATGCTCACCCAATCGTTGGGCAGTGCACTTAATTTTACCCTGTGCTTTAATAGCTCCGACCGCAGAAATATGAGCACATAATTGAGGTAATTATCCACAGCGAGAAGTGATGAACAATAGTGCCATTATTCTTGATAGTTTTCATAGTTTTTTTTTTTCTTTCAATAACAGTATTTTTATAAAGTTGCCATTGACGGTCAGGGCTATGGAACCCGTTTTACCCAGATGGGTTATTGCAGCGCAAATGATAATGGCATGCTGTTGCACTAATAAACAATGAAGGTGTATTTACGATTCACCTGTGCTATTTTTGAAATGGACAATACCGTGAACAGGATGGGTACAGCCACTGGCCTCTCTCAGCCCTTTTAATACAGGACACCTGTGTGTATTTGAAGCGGCTGCCCATGCTGACCCAGCGGTAGATTATCCCACCATCCTCTTGGCTCATATGGAGAGAGGCGACGTCCACTCAGGCAGGCTGACAGTCTTCGGTCAGCCACTGCGCTGTGGGCTTTGTGGCGCACAGGATGTTCATTTGCATAACGCCGTTAGTACACTGGATCATTCCACCACCTTGACCCCAAACGCAAGAAACACGGCGTTCCAGAGTCACAGGGTCTCTGACACCTCGTGCATAGGGTCAATGTACAGCCCCCTTACCCGTCTTACTGGAACTCAGTTGTGTTATCTGAGGTCTCTACTTTTGGCCCCTCAAAATGGATATCATTCTCATTTCTTGCCCCTTTATCACTGCTGTTTCACCGGGATTGGGACCATCAGGCAGTGGCGATGACAGAGCCCTTAGCTCATGACCTTGTGACCCGGGGCTGCAAGATCAAAACCTGGGTGGAACACAGCGTTGCACTTCAAATACTCAATAACTTTGAAGATTTTTGAATGTAAAAGATAACTGCTTACAAAGCATGTTTTCATTATTAATACTATCCCTTCTGCGGAAATTTTATTTGGAATGGGGGTTGCCCACTGGTAAACCCATGACTAAAACTGAAACTATCAGAGCATTGACTTCCAGCATCACACACTTCTCATTTCTTGGTGCTGACGATGCCTCACTTCAGTCTTCAGAACTTGCTTTCCCCTTCCCCTTTCTCGTTGTGAGGACAAGTCAGCCTGAACCAGTAAAAAGCTGCATTGTGTGGATTACATAGGTTATAACGGTGCACAAGCCACAAGGGTTTATTCTTGTTTGAAAGAAAGACACTGACACTATGCACCCCTAATGGCACACATCACAGGCTACTCTGGGGCCACTCATCCCAGACTTCACCATCTTTCATCTAGCATCTGTCCGTGTTACACTGGCACAGGTGTACCAGAGGTGACAACCAGCAGTGTTACCATGACAACAGTAACAGCTACAGGTGTAGAATCTAACTCAGGAGAAGCAACAGCAGAAGTGGTGTTGGTAACCCACACTAGAAGTATATAACAGTCACAAATACAGCAGCCCTAACTGTAGTGTAGTAATACTATAGGATCGATGCTATGGCTGGAGTGGTAAAGAGCAGGGCTAGTAACCAAAAGGTTGTTGGTTTGATTCCCAGGTTGTACACCATAGTGGACAGTGTAATAAATCTGAACTGCCTCTGTGTGGTGGGAGGCAGTGTGGTGTAGTGGTAAGGAGCAGGGTTTGTTACTGAAAGGTTGCAGGTTCAATTCCACACTGGGAGACTGCTGCTGTACCCTTAGGCAAGGTTCCTGACCCAGAAATGCCTCAGTAAATACCCAGGTGTATAACATGTGAAAACTGTAACCTATGTAAGTCGCTCTGGATAAGACAGTCTGCTAAATGCTGATAATGTACCGTAAAGTAAATATCCAGCAGTACAAATGGGTAATGTAAAATTGGAGGCCAGTGTAAGACTGTCTCTTAAGCAAATGTAGTTTCTATACTATATACATTTAGATTTTTTCATAGCAGTCATGAAGAAGAATTTATCCATGGTCGAAAAGCTGGTGGAGTAAGGACATAGTGGCTTTCTGCTTGGTGATGTCTGCTTGAGATGACCCTGGCAAAAAAAATAAAAACAGCCTGGGTTTTGGGCACAAAGAATGTCAAAGTCTTCAATGCCTTTGCCCCTGATTGACTTGCTTGTGTGACTGTGTGTGCAATCAGCTGAAGAGGAAGAATGAGGAGCGCATTTCTATTACTGAAACATGATATTGTTTTATTTAACAATGTGTTTTCATTGAAAATTAATTAGTAAAAATAAGGAAAACAGAGCACATCTGAAGCAAAGCAATACCGATGATCTCATTTGTCTCATGTATGTATGTATTAATTATATTGATACATAGACATTGATAGATAGATAGATGGTGAATATAAAAACATTTTTGTTAATTTGCTAAAGAAATGTCATTATTCAGGACACCTTGAG
This sequence comes from Megalops atlanticus, assembly GCA_019176425.1. Lineage (NCBI taxonomy): Eukaryota > Metazoa > Chordata > Actinopteri > Elopiformes > Megalopidae > Megalops > Megalops atlanticus. The sequence goes on along the minus strand of CM032888.1, from coordinate 26,903,842 downwards.
CTTATGCATAGGCATAGACTTTCACAAGAGCCCATTGGATTCACATGTACAGCAACTCAACCTCCACACTCCTTCTTGCCATATTCACCACAGACAATGTGAAACAGTCCTCCCAGAGTGTCTTGACCGAGGCCTTGCTCCCAAAAACACTAAAAACTGAAAACTGTGAAACTCTAGAAGCAGGTCATAGGGGAACTGAACTAAAAATACACCTTCCTTAACACTTTCATCAGAACAACTTTACATTTTTGAAGCTCCTTGCCTGAAAGTATATTAAATTATGAAGTTTTCTACATCCTGAATGGTGTCTTCAGTTTTACTGACAGACATGGAAACATGTTTTGATTCCCTTCATGTAATTTCATATCATAGAGTGTTGTCTTAAATTGTGCAGAAACATACCTGCTTTCTCAATGCAATAAATAACCAATCATTAGTGAGAACTGGTAGGACAATCAAAATGTTTCATGTGGTGTTTGTGGAATACTTTGCGGAGATGGAAGACAATCCACATTGATCTTTGCATGTCTACGCAAATTAGAATGTATGTTCCTTTATGTTGTTTGCTGTACTGAAGATACCCTAGAAGCTAACCATTGACATCCTTAAGATTCGAATCCAACACAAAAATACGTATGTGAACTGTAGTCTAGTTCCCCTTTAAATCTGCTGATCTCAAAAAGCTGTGCCTCACGACGGACACTTTCATCTGAATTTCAGCACAGCTACACATGTGACCCTTTTAAGTTTCTGTACTCAAGAGCACGAAACATTTAGATTAAAGGAAACCGAGGAAATGTAAACTGGACTGGAGGAAACAAACTGGAATGTATCTTCCTTTATGTTCTTTGCTACAGTGAAGACACCCTACAAGCTAATCAATTACATCTGAAATATTCAATTCTGGCACAGCAAAACATGTGAGTTCCCTTTTAAATCTGTTGATCTCAGCAGTTGTAACCATGGACCATTTTCATTTAAGGAGCAGGAAAGTCAGTATCAGAAGAGACGTCTGAGAATCTGTGCCTGAGGTGTCAAGGACAGCATTAAGAGTCATCCTCTTTGTCCACTGGGAATTTGTTCTCAACCGCCATCTCTCTGTTCTGCATCTCCAGGGTGGTGTCAGGGCTTATGATGCAGGTGGAGGCTTCCATGTCATTAGTCCTGATGAAGAAGAAGAAAGTGCTTACATCATTGCTCACCTTATGTGTGGTATCAGATTTGTGGAAAAAAAAAAGACACAGATAAAATTCCTAATATCCCCAGAACAAAGGTCAAAGAGAATCAATGAATGGTTAATGCGGTTGAACACAGAATGCCATGCTATACAGCCAAGTGATTGGGATCTTTTGGGTGATTGATATCAATGCCTTTCTTATGACTAAGGAGTGTGTCTGGCCTACAGAGTTGGTCATGGTTTCTCCCATGGGTGAGAGTTATTTAAACACTCGATGTCATCAAGTAAGGTAGTACTTACAGTTTGAACTGGCCTCTTCTGCATTGCTTTCCTTCAGAGGGAAAAAAGATTTTGAAGCACTTTCAGACATTATTATGATTCTTTAAAATGTTGCAATTATTTTTATGATGTCACATCAGATTAAAAGCTTTACTCCTTTACTGTATCATATTAGCCTGAACTGTTTATATTTAAGCCTTTCTTTATAAGGGTGGACACCAATGAGCTTCTCTACACAAACATTATTTATTCTGGTCTGCTTTACACTTATTTACAAATGTATTGAGAGGTAAGGTAAAGGAATAGACTTACGCATGAAATGGACAAACACAAGCAGAAGAACCACCACCAGCAGGACTGAAGCCAGAGCTATCCCAGACTGGAGAAGACCGTCCTGAACAGTATAGTCATGGTCACTGTACGGTCAATTTGCATGCATTATCACACAGCTCAAAGGTTGTCAGCCTTTAAATAGCTTGTTCCTGTCAACAGCATTCAACTACAGTCAGAATGTCATCAAGTAAGGCAGCTTTCGCAAAAAAATGTCTGGCTGTAATAGCTTGGTTCCATCAACCACATTCGAGTATGGTTAGACCGTGGTCGTGTAAGGCAGTTTCTGTATACTGCCAGTTGTAGGTGAAGGAGGAATGAAAGTCGGTCCCTGCAGGTGCTGTTGGCTACCTGTTACTCTTTGTGTGGTCATACTACATTGGGCACAAATGAACACAATGTTTATGTAACCAATTAAGGAAGGAAGTAAGAAAAAGGAAGCAGTCTAGAACAATGGCACGTAATAGTGCAACCTCCTGTAAACAGAAACTGCCAGACCGCGATATTGTTTACAGGTTGGGAGACGGAGCACAAACTTTCTTTGAATTTTATTCACACTGGAGTACTTTCTGCTTGCTTATGTACTTGTTAACCACAAGCAAAAAGAGTAGTATCATGTGCATAGACTACACAGCGCATGAGGATGTTAAAATCTGTGAAGCTCAGCCATTTTTTTTTTCATCTAACCAGCTATCTAGCCAACGGTACATGACAAGATTTTTTTAACAAACTAGCTAAAACAGTTGCACTGAACATTACTTGTTAACCAAAAGAGGTGTAGTGGAATTGGGGTAGGCTTCTGAGGTCATTCAGTACCTAACTGCATCTCAAGATACCTGGTAAAAAACACAATTAGTTTTTTTTTTTTTTTTTTTTTTTTACACAGACCCATGACTGCTGGGACCATCCCCCCAAAGGTGAACATGGCTGGTGAAAACAAGCCAATAACTGTCCTGCATAATGCATGTACGCATTTCTACCTTGTCAGTCACTATGATGAAGTCATCAAAATCTTCTCTCTCAGTTTCACTCATGGGTTTGAGGCTTTGAGGTATAGATGTGGGACATGCTGGCCAACAATCCAAGCTGTCTACATAGAGAATAAAAGAAACATAATAAATGTTTTTTTTTTTCAATGTAGTAAAAAAAAGCATGTGCATTAAGCATTACTATACCAACCTGTCACACATGCAGTTGTTGTGGATTGAGTGAATGTAACTGAAAGGGGAGAGGAGTCTGTACCTTGCATGTGATTTTCTGTGGCAGTCTCCATGTCAGTAGGCCGGGAGGATGATGACCCAAGTGTCTCTGTTTTGGCACAGGTATTGGAGAGAGATTTACATCCTGCAGGTAACAAACACTGTATAACACAAAATTATTTTTTGTACATTTTTGTGACTTTTTTCTCACATGTCAGAAGTAATTTCTTTTCTTCTTTTTTGTATTATTTATTTTTGTTTCTCAAAACAGAACTTTATCCAAATAAATGTTCCACAGTAGAAGGGCATGTCAGTTTGGATTTAAATGAAATACGTGTCATTATGTATTTCCCACATCAAAAACAGACTTTTTCCATGTTCACAGGTGTAAAATGAAATATGAAATATCTTAGCTGTAGAAAAACAAAATTTGAGAAGTATTTACCATTATAAGAAAAAACTAGCAAACATGTTTACCACTGTGTCTTCCAAGCTACATGACATTTTGCTCTGTTTACTGGCCATGTGGCCAACATTCAGCCATATACCGTTGCTAACATTTCAGCTAGTGAAGTTAATTCGTTAATTATAACCTAACATTTTTGAGAACACAAACTTCAGCACACTAATTGATTTAAAAGATGAGGCATCAATTTGTTTTGTATTACATTATTCTGAACTGAGAACTGATCTTCTCCCATACTGTGTCCTGCTGTGTGTGAAATCTGTGTAATGAAGCACTTTGTAGCCATGTCCCCATGTTTTGGATGGTTGAACTGCCAGGGCAGAACTGCTTATTGTAATGTAGATTACAGAGGATATTTCACCTTGTGTGCTGGTGTCTGTGTTCGGGATCCATGTGGTCTCTGGATCCATTGGCACGGGAGTAGATTCCAGTGACTCTGTTGTTCCAATAGGCACTGGAAAGAGATTGCCATCAGAAAAATTTGACAAAATATGGGCTGTAAAATGAGATGCAAGTCCCAGTTATATTTACGTGCATATTTTCGGTTCTTGGCAAAATATGAATTTCTATCCTATGTTTAAGCAAAAAGCTGTACGTTCCCAGTCAAGTCAAATATTAAATACCTTGAGGAACAAGATATTCAAGACAAAATAAATATTCAAGTCAAATCTTTGGAGTCAGAAATATTCAAACATTTTTGTAGACATCATATTTGTTAAATGACTTTTTGTTTGAACATTTAATAAGGTATTCAGTCAGCATTAAAAGCTCACAGATTTAAACAGTTGTATTTGGAAAATATTTCTTACCTTTAATGCTTCACATAAACAGCTAGATCATACATTTAGTGAACATCTGCTGGTTCAGGTGTTTAATTGAATAATCTATGCATTCATACATGTTCCCTACATTTACAAGTTCTGCAAGAAAAATAATGTTCAAGCAAAGTATTTGGATGGACATTCCGAGCATTTCTGAATTAATTTTGTACAGGCAAATGCCTTGGTGCATGTGTATTTGTTTGTTTCAATGAAGCATTTTCATTATATTGTTCATTTTCAAATGATTAATGCAGAGGTATTCAAACTTTTTTAGGTTGACTATCCCCTTAAAATTGCAATTAGTTGCTGGATCAGGCCAACCTTGTCCTTGTTTGGGAGCAGTACTTCTCAACAGCAGAAATCAATAAATTTTTATGTAATGATACCCTAGATCAGCGTTTCCCAAACCTCTCCTGGAGGACCACTTGTCCTGCATGTTTTAGATCTCTCCCTGCTCCAACACAGCTGATTCAAATGATCAACTTGTTACGAACTCCTGAAGCTGTTTAATAACAAACTGATCATTTAAATCAGCTGTGTTGGAGCAGGGAGAGACCTAAAACATGCAGGACAAGTGGTCCTCCAGGAGAGGTTTGGGAAACGCTGCCCTAGATATTGCATGAAGCTGTGTGTTGTGAAGGAATGTCTGTGGCCTCTTGATCACTGTGAGGATGCAGGCATTATCTTCATGAAAATGGACTTGTTTTTAATTCCCCTAACGCATGCAAAGAGCAGTGCTTAGTTTGCTTTCTGTGTGTGTGGGGAAATGTGTAGCAGTCCTGTGAGGCCTTTCTATAAAATCTTTTTTATTTATATTTTAGGCATAAACAAAATTTGCCTGCTATTCTGGATCTTTCTTTAAAAGCTTTATTAGTGTGGGGAGCATATGATGGCTACTTTAGTCAATAAAAACAAGTACCTCTATTGTAGCAGGTGCTAAAGAGAATTTAATATGACTGACATCTGAAAAAATGAAATGCATTCATGTCTCTAAAAAGAGTAGCTAATCTTGGGTTAGATATCTATGGATGTGAAAGCAATTTATCCTGTACTTGAATTGGAATCATCTTCCTCTGCTGACCTCAAGACATACAGCATGCACTTTCATATAAAGTGAACCAGTGCTTGTGGATTACAGAGGATGTTGTACCTTCTGTGTGAGTGTCTGTGAACAGTTTCCACATGTCCTCCGGATCCGTTGGCAGGGGGAATGGCACAGGTTCCTCTGTTATTAAAGGTTCTGGACAGAGTTGGAGTGCAGCATGTGAAACTGAAGGTCTATTATATTTACATTTTCAGAATAAAAGAGAGATATAGCAGTACTTGCAGCATTGGAAGCATCTTCCTATACAGGCCTCAAGGCACACAGCATTAGCTTTCATGTAAACTGAACCAAATGCCTGTAGGTTAGAGGATTTTGTACCTTCTGTGTGACTGTCTGTGAACAGTTTCCACATGTCCTCCGGATCTGTTGGTCGGGGGAATGGAACAGGTTCCTCTGTTATTAAAGGTTCTGGACAGAGATGGAGTGCAAAATGTGACATTGAAGCTCTATTGTATTTACATTTTCAGATTTTCAGCAAAATACATTGATAAAAAAAATGCTGTATTCCACATTTAAAATTTAAGATTATGGCAAAACAATATCTCAGTGGATAAGATATTGGAACATTTTAGTAGATATAATTCTTGTAAAATTAATTTTTGAACATCTGGAAGTACAAGAGTTTCATATATTTAGTTCAGTTTCATTTAACAGTTCACACATTCAGTAACGTTTCCTACATTAACAATGTGAGGAGTCCTATAATAAAATTTACCAAACTTATGAAGCAGTGTTGTAGGTCCAAATATTTTGATCTATCTCTGTTGCATTCCAGTTAAACACATCCAGAGGTTTGTCATTAGATGCTTAATAAGACTGATGAAGTTGAAGTTCCAGTTAGAGAAACAATATTAAGTGGAGAGATCACTCCTACCTTGTGTAGTAATGCCTGTGGTCACAGTTGTCTCATCAGCAAATGTTGCATAGGTTGTTTCAGGCAGTTCTGGGGAGAATTTTCCATGACAGACATTTAAAAAAATATATCAGAACACCTCATGCATGTTTGAATATCAAGTTTCAATTAGAAATTTGGTCACACTTTACATTAATATGCATATATGCCAGTGCAGTTCCACTGTAACTAACTGCAAGCCATGTCATGGCTACCAGCGACTCAATAGAGGAACTTGCTCCTGAGGGATCATTCACTCGGCTTAGCATGGTCAACAGGAAAGCCAGAGTTATTCACTACCCCCTGGGCGCTCTATCCAGCAGTTGGGTAGTTGGGGGTGGTTGTCCCTGTGGGATTAGCAGCCCAAAATGCATGGGCAGACCCCTGAAGCAAGATCGTTTGGACCACCCCATTACACATGGCCGTTACACAGCATGGCCGTTACACACATGAATGACACTGAAACTGCTACTTACAGGGTTACACAAGGTATTCACCTTCTGTAACTAATAATGTGACAAGGCTGTAACCAAATGCCATTACACAGCAAAATTTGAATTATTTCCTTTAGTTACAGTATAAATATTCTTGTAAGGGGCAAATTAATGTAGAGAGTAGAGAGTGCCTGGTCAGTCCTAAATATATCTTTTATCTAATTTCCAATTATAATTTATCTAATTCCTGCCCTCTTGTTCCGCCGACAGAACTCAGCTTGAAATAGTCTTTGTAAATTACTTTAAAGAATTGTTTAAAGTAAGGGGGGGGGGGTACTTACAGGGTTACACAAGGTAGTCACCTTCTGTAACTAATAATGTGACAAGGCTGTAACCAAATGCCATAACATGGCAAAATTTTAGTTGTTTCATTTAGTTACAGTATAGATATTCTTGTAAGGGGCAAATTACTGTAAAGTGTACTCAGAAATACAATATCAGGTGGAGATGCTGCTTTGAGTTCTACCGAATGTGGGACTGGTTGTGGTCTCTTGCTCGGGGAAGTCAGGTGTTTCTGTCGTTGTAACAGGTGCTGGAAAAATATTGAGATGATGATGTCAGGAAGCTTTTGTGCCGCTTGAAAAATAAAAACATCTCAACTGTTCTTAATCATGACATATAGGCATTGCAGAGAATGCATGGTCTTCTCTGTGGTAAGAGCTGCTTTGGCCACAGTCTGAGTAGAAGGATAATGGAAAGAACCTGTGAACTAACAGCTCACACATTAATGAGAATAGGCCGTTGAATAGACCAGCCAGGCTCATCATATTGAGTATAGAGTAGAGAGTGCCTGGTCAGTCCTAAATATATCTTTTATCTAATTTGCACCAATTATAATTTATCTAATTCCTGCCCTCTTGTTCTGCTGACAGAACTCAGCTTTGTAAATTACTTTAAAGAGTTGTTAAACATCTTCCTTTTTTTGGGGGGGGTTTCATGTAAATGTGAAATAGATTCTGTAGTATTTGTAATGTCCCCACATTCATTGAAAATACTACACTTATTACCCCCAAAATATAAACACCTCAATCAAATGAGTATTTCTTCATAATGTGTATATGTAACATACATTGAGCATGTTTAAAATTGCCATTCTCCATGTAAATTCAATATCTTATCATGGCACCAACATTATTGTTAATCTAAGCTCTATTTGTGATCGTCAAAAATCACAAAAAAAATCTTCCATCACCTATCTGATTGGCTGAATTGACTACTTTCCTAACTGACTGGCTAGCCAGCTAATAAGTCAACGCAAGAAAAACTTCCTTAAGTGCCTTAAATATCATGAAAAGTATACCAGCTGGCTTCCACATATAATGGAGTCCCTATCTAAGATAAACCAAAATTAATCATCCAATTAGCACATAACAAAAAGCACAAACATACACACACACATCACTGCTCCAGCATTGAACCAGTGAACCAGGGACAAGAAACAGAGTAATGGCAGAGAGCCGATGTGATGTTGCCCAAAACTTCCACTCACCGTCCTCCAGGAAAAGCTTAACTACATTCTTCTGGTCATTAAACCATCCAGGTATATGCACTCGACATCCATATATCCCATAATCTTCTCTCTGAGCATTGATGATGGTCAGAGAGACATCTCCTGTCCTCAGATCTCCCTGCAGCTGATACTTGCTCGACTTTCTGTAGGTCACTCTAATGCCATCAGTTGAAAGGACCTCATTGTTACAGCCACTGTTAGGAACGTATCCTCTTCCCCAGCACATGTGTAGAGGGCCGTAGTAACGTGCATCGTATCTGCATGGCAGAGTGACACTCTTCCCAATATAACCATGAACTGTCACTGTGGAGGATTCACTGACTGCAAGCAAGAGAGAGAAAGAGAGAGAGAGGACATTGAAACAGTGAAAACAAGTCATTATTCTGTATACTCCAGTAATATTGCCCTCCTGTTACTTAAATATCACCAGCTGCACTGATATCACACCAAAGTATAGTCTTACACTCACAACACCTACAATCTGTTCTATGTTGGATGCAAAATTGTAGACTATTTGTTGACTGCCATACAGAAATGATTGCACATAATTGTATTGGAACATCTATGCCCAATTTGTGCCATTTAAATCCAGGGAGAGCTTACCTGGGAGCAGGTATAAGAGGAGCCAGCTCAAATAGATGCAGCTGTTATGCGTGTTCATTGTGAGGAGATCACACAGCAATCAGATGCACACATACACTTTCACCAGACTTTTGAACTCGGTGGATCAGATGACTTCCTTTTCCTCATTCGCACTTAAAAAAAAAAAATCATCACTAGTAGCAAGGGGACAGGAGTCTATACCTTGATTTTCTGTGGTAGCCTCCATGTCAGTAGACCAGGATGATGACCCAAGTGTCTCTGTTTTGGCAAAGGTATTGGAGAGAGATTTACATCCTGCAGGTAACAAACACTGTATGACATACAATTATGTTTGTACATTTTTGTGACTTTTTTCTCGCATGTCAGAAGAAATTTCTGTTCTTCTTTTTGTATTATTTATTTTTGCTTCTCAAAACAGAACTTAGTAGAAGGGCATGTCAGTCTGGATTTAAATGAAATAGGTGTCATTATGTATTTCCTACATCAAAAACAGACTTTTTCCATGTTCAGAGATGTAAAATGAAATATGAAATATCTTAGCTGTAGAAAAACAAAATCTGAGAAGTATTTACCATTATAAGAAAAAACTAGCAAACATGTTTACCACTGTGTCTTCCAAGCTACATGACATTTTCTTCTGTTTACTGGCCATGTGGCCAACATTCAGCCATATACTGTAGCTAACATTTAAGCTAGTGAAGTTAATTCTTTAATTATAATGTAACGTTTTAGAACACAAATGTCAGCATACTATCTGTACTGTACTACAGGCTGTACTACAAAGGGAGTTTAACCTACTTAGATTTAACTCGGGGTTATCAAGGAAAGTCAGGGTTGACAAATTCTGATTGCCTAAACTGGTGTTAAACGGTACTACAACGGTGATTAAGATGTCGGTTAGTTGATTCGGTGTTAACTTATTTGTGCGCATTCGCATAAAAGGGGCGCATTCGGCAACGCAGGCTGAGTTTTTGCATAATGGTTCGTGCTTCGTATTTTTCCCCCGGAAGAACGCACATTGATAATGTCAGGATATGAGGAGTTTAAAGAAACGTTAACGGCTAAATCTAACACTGTGGCAGCCAACAAAGCCAGGGAGGCTTGTTGGCAGCGCATTGCCGGCAGAGTAAATTCGTAAGAACAGTGTTCTTGTTGTATGTTCTCTCTTTTGTCTTACGGACTCTTCTTTTATTTGTAATATGATTGAAATGTAAGGACACGTAAAATATCTAAATATGTGAGAACTATTAAGGTAATTTAATTATAGCCTACACATGAGCTACAGTTCTGAAATTGACCCGTTACTTACTGTTAATGAATTAAGATCTACTCCCTAAAGCACCTAGGCTGTAGGGCTACCTGTATGAATGTAATGCTGTTGTGTTAAGAATAACTTCATTCTAACAATCATTTCAGCCGCAACCCCAGTAGAAGGCGCACCTGGCAACAAGTCAGGATGAAATATAAAAATATTCTATCAAGTGGTATGCATTAATAGTTCTCATCATTAATACTAAGTACAGATGTGGAGTGTAGCCTACACTTATAATATCCCATTCATGTGTTCACAGCAAACAGAAAAAAGGCAGAGATAGTGAAAACTGGAAGAGGGCCACCTCCTGCTACATTTTCACAGGCTGAGGAGTTGGCAATGGCAAACAGTACAGGAAGGCCCATAATGGAGGGGGTTGACGGGGCAGTCTGACCCTGGTGGCAGCTCAATGTCCACCCTTTATGTAGAGGGTTATATCATATCAATTGTTTTGATTGCCCAGTTTAGAATAATTTTATGTAGTTCACATGCCTGTCTTATGTACAGTTGAGGGGGGATACTATTGATCTGCTCCAGCCACCAGCATGCCCCTCATCTGACTCTCAGGTAGAGGTAAGTGTGGAAATAATTGAGGAGTTCTGTGGATTTATCAATGCTGATATGTTGACACAACTTAACAGCATTTCTCTTTAATTTTTTTTTTTCAGGAGGACTTGGGTGAGGAGACACACACATCCAGGTTGACCCATTTCATCACTTGTACTTTTATGTCTATTTAACGGTGACTAACATAGGCTAATACTAGGCTATGTATGGCAAATTGTCATGAGCTGATATTTCCAGTCATACATCTATTGAATGAGAATGAACCTTCAAGAGAACAAAGCTGTGGTCAGTTGGCAATTGCATTATTGTCTTTCAGGAGGAGCTAAATCAACCACCCTCCCCACCCATGGCTACCTCCTCCCAGGCCTCTCAGAGAACTCAAAGGGTAGCTTCTCCTTTGCTATTAAAAGGATTATTCATACTGATAATATGTAACACTAATGATGCCGAATCCTGCATGCCATGTTCGTTCTCTCGATGTGTTTTGTTGTGCAGGCTGGATCTGACAATGTGCAGTCACTCTATAAGCGTATGCTTGAGCTCGACTGCCAGAAAAAATGCTACAAATAAAAAAACTTAAGCTGGAAATAGAAAAACTGGAACATGACAAAAAGGTATTGCTATACATTGAACATCCTTTGATCAATATGTCTCTACCATCTGTAGGTTTTTTTTTTCCTTTTAATTTTTAGGAAAGGGAGAATGCCAATAAATAAATACATAAATCAAAAAAGAATAATTTCATGTGTCTTTTTTTTATTGGTGGGAAAAATTGATTTGTGATGGCCTCTCTGATGGCTCTTCCTGTTGGGGGATCCAGCATCACTGGGTCCACTACATCTGGTGGCATTGGCAGCTGGCACGGTGCTCTTTCTTTTCTAATATTGGCAATGTTATGGAGCACCACACATGCTGCCACCACCTCACATGCCCGCTCCGGACGCACCCGCAAGCCTTGCAGGCAAGCAAAGCGTGCTTTGATGACCCCAAATGTCATCTCTATCCTGACCCTTGTGTTACTGTGAGCCACGTTATATTTTATTTGTTCCCTTGTTTGTGGGTCAGGAGAGGGGGTCATCAGGTAACGCAGACACGGGTAGCCTCTGTCCCCAAGCAGCAGGCCATCAAAACGCCCTTTGAACGATAGAAAGAAATGGTCACAATACAGCATGATGTCTGAAATATAGGGTGGTGGTTGTCTTACCTTGCTCAAATCTCTGACCAAGAGTGTATTCCTGAAAAATGCGTAAATCATGCACCGACCCAGGCCACCTAGCCTCCAGACTGCTAACCATTAAATGGTGATCACATGTCATCTGACAAAGGATTTCAGGCCATTTTAACATACTACCATTGTAAGAAAATCACCGCCTAATGTGTCTTTAATTGTCTTGAATATAAGTAGAAGTTTTAAGGACAAAATAATGTAGGCTAGCCTACATGTCAGATCTAATACGATATGATCAAATACCTGAACATTGATGCTGTGAAATGACTTCCTATTCAGGTAATCCCCCTCATGTTCTCCCAGGGGCGCTCTAATGGGGATATGCATGCAGTCGCACCAATCACACTCGGGATTCCTATGAAAAAAAATGTGCTCTGTATATAGGCCTAGCCTATGCATATTGAAAATAGACCAAGTATTTTTATGTTGTGAATTACCTGCGAATACATAAAAAGCCTCTTTGATCTTTAGAACGCTTAAACGACCAGGGAACACAACAAATGTATCCAGCAGTTTACTAATAAAATTACTAAAATTACTAAATTTTATTGATCCCCAGGTGTGGAAATTAGGGTAAGAGCAAGTACCACCTTGTGAACGGCACGGCATACAGTATTCTTGCTCAGATGTTTAGCATCACCGATGAAATACATGAAGTGTCTGCTGGCAAAATATCGCATAGCAAGGCACACTGTCTGTTCAACAGTGAAGGCATTACTCTGGCGAGTGCCATTGGAAACATCTGGCCCTAGAATCGGGCAAAGAGACTGAATTCCCTCAGATGAGAATCAATATCTTTCATAGAGAACATCATCAGGGTAACCTAGAGGAGTTTGACGGTCTCTAAACACTGTGCGCCAAAGTCGATTGGGTCTTCCAAATGTGCCAGCATTTTTCTCGACAAGACTGTGGGCGGAGGGGCGATGCTTATATAGGGTAACATCGAGTTAAACACAAAGATAACCTGCTCGGAGCAGTTTAGAGATGCACTGTAAATTGCCATGACAGCATACCTCGGGTAAGACTTATCCACCTTTCATGGTACTGGTTAATCGGGAAGTTACACCCGACGTCACAAAGTTACTCCTGAAGTTACCTGGATGACCCAGTTACCTCGCTTCATAGTACAGCCCTCTGATCTTCTCCCATATTGTGTCCTGCTGTGTGTGCAATCTGTATGATGAAGCACTTTGCAGCCATGTCCCCACATTAAGCATTACTATACCAACCTGTCACACATGCAGTTGTTGTGGATTGAGTGAATGTAACTGAAAGGGGAGAGGAGTCTGTACCTTGCATGTGATTTTCTGTGGCAGTCTCCATGTCAGTAGACCGGGAGGATGATGACCCAAGTGTCTCTGTTTTGGCACAGGTATTGGAGAGAGATTTACATCCTGCAGGTAACAAACACTGTATAACACAAATTTATTTTTTGTACATTTTTGTGACTTTTTTCTCGCATGTCAGAAGTAATTTCTTTTCTTCTTTTTTGTATTATTTATTTTTGTTTCTCAAAACAGAACTTTATCCAAACAAATGTTCCACAGTAGAAGGGCATGTCAGTTTGGATTTAAATGAAATACGTGTCATTATGTATTTCCCACATCAAAAACAGACTTTTTCCATGTTCACAGGTGTAAAATGAAATATGAAATATCTTAGCTGTAGAAAAACAAAATTTGAGAAGTATTTACCATTATAAGAAAAAACTAGCAAACATGTTTACCACTGTGTCTTCCAAGCTACATGACATTTTGCTCGGTTTACTGGCCATGTGGCCAACATTCAGCCATATACCGTTGGTAACATTTCAGCTAGTGAAATCAATTCATTAATTATAACCTAACAATTTTGAGAACACAAATGTCAGCACACTAATCGATTTAAAAGATGAGGCATCAATTTGTTTTGTATTACATTATTCTGAACTGAGAACTGATCTTCTCCCATACTGTGTCCTGCTGTGTGTGAAGTCTGTGTAATGAAGTACTTTGTAGCCTATGTCCCCACATGTTGGATGGTTGAACTGCTGGGGCAGAACTGCTTATTGTAAAATAGACTACAGAGGATATTTCACCTTGTATGCTGGTGTCTGTGTTCGGGATCCATGTGGTCTCTGGATCCATTGGCACGGGAGTAGATTCCAGTGACTCCGTTGTTCCAATAGGCACTGGAAAGAGATTGCCATCAGAAAAATGTGACAAAATATGGGCTGTAAAATGAGATGCAAGTCCCAGTTATATTTACATGCATATTTTCGGTTTTTGGCAAAATATGAATTTCTATCCTATGTTTAAGCAGAAGGCTGTATGTTCCCTGTCAAGTCAAATATTAAATACTTTGAGGAAAAAGATTGATATTCAAGACAAAATAAATATTCAAGTCAAATCTTTGGAGTCAGAAATATTCAAACATTTTTATAGACATCATATTTGTTAAATGACTTTTTGTTTGAACATTTAATAAGGTATTCAGTCAGCATTAAAAGCTCACAGATTTAAACAGTTGTATTTGGAAAATATTTCTTACCTTTAATGCTTCACATGAACAGCTAGATCATACATTTAGTGAACATCTGCTGGTTCAGGTGTTTAATTGAATAATCTATGCATTCATACATGTTCCCTACATTTACAAGTTCTGCAAGAAAAATAATGCTCAAGCAAAGTATTTGGATGGACATTCCGAGCATTTCTGAATTAATTTTGTACAGGCAAATGCCTTGGTGCATGTGTATTTGTGTGTTTCAATGAAGCATTTTCATCATATTGTTCATTTTCAAATGATTGATGCAGAGGTATTCAACCTTTTTTAGGCTGACCATCCCCTTAAAATTGCAATTAGTTTTTGGATCAAGAAAATCTTGCCCTTGTTTGGGAGCAGCACTTTTCAACAGCAGAAATCAATAAATCTTTATGTAATGATACCCTAGATCAGCGTTTCCCAAACCTCTCCTGGAGGACCACTTGTCCTGCTGGTTTTAGATCTCTCCCAGTTTCCAACACAGCTGATTCAAATGATCAACTTGTTACGAACTCCTGAAGCTGCTTAATAACAAACTGATCATTTAAATCAGCTGTGTTGGAGCAGGGAGAGACCTAAAACATGCAGGACAAGTGGTCCTCCAGGAGAGGTTTGGGAAACGCTGCCCTAGATATTGCATGAAGCTGTGTGTTGTGAAGGAATGTTCTTGATCACTGTGAGGATGCAGGCGCCACCTTCATGAAAACAGACTTGTTTTTAATTCCCCTAATGCATGCAAAGACTTTTGGCTCTAATTCTGAGTATGCATGTTTGTCTCACCATTTTTATTGCAAAATTGCTGGCAAATCATTAGACCCACATTAGACCCACCGTAAGTGAAATTGTAATTGTCTGTCAGTGAGAACGTTTGACTTTAATTTTAACCACCTGATGCCAATGAGTTATCCACAGCATAAAAGTGGCTGTGTGGGAAGATGATCCACTTTCCTTTTTGTTTGTTGAAGGAGTTGTGATGTATGCTGCTGATGCAGTGTTTAGTTTGCTTTCTGTGTGTGTGAGGAAATGTGTAGCAGTCCTGTGAGGCCTTTCTATAAAATCTTTATTAATGTGGGGAGCATATGATGGCTACTTCAGTCAGTAAAAACAAGTACCTCTGTTGTAGCAGGTGCTAAAGAGATTTAATCTGACTGACACCTGAAAAAATGAAATGCATTCATGTCTCTAAAAAGAGTAGCTAATCTTGGGTTAGATATCTATGGTGTTTCTCTAAGCTCCAGTTAGAGAAACAATATTAAGTGGAGAGATCACTCCTACCTTGTGTAGTAATGCCTGTGGTCACAGTTGTCTCACCAGCAAATGTTGCATAGGTTGTTTCAGGCAGTTCTGGGGAGAATTTTCCATGACAGACATTTAAAAAAATATATCAGAACACCTCATGCATGTTTGAATATCAAGTTTCAATTAGAAATTTGGTCACACTTTACATTAATATGCATATATGCCAGTGCAGTTCCACTGTAACTAACTGCAAGCCATGTCATGGCTACCAGAGACTCAATAGAGGAACTTGCTCCTGAGGGATCGTCCACTCGGCTTAGCATGGTCAACAGGAAAGCCAGAGTTATTCGCTACCCCCAAGTGCTCTATCCAGCAGTTGGGTAGTTGGGGGTGGTTGTCCCTGTGGGATTAGCAGCCCAAAATGCATGGGCAGTCCTCTGAAGCAAGATCGTTTGGACCACCCCATTACACATGGCCGTTACGCAGCATGGCCGTTACACACATGAATGACACTGAAACTGCTACTTACAGGGTTACACAAGGTATTCACCTTCTGTAACTAATAATGTGACAAGGCTGTAACCAAATGCCATTACACAGCAAAATTTGAATTATTTCCTTTAGTTACAGTATAAATATTCTTGTAAGGGGCAAATTAATGTAAAGTGTACCCAGAAATACAATATCAGGTGGAGACGCTGCTTTGAGCTTTACCGAATGTGGGACTGGTTGTGGTCTCTTGCTCGGGGAATTCGGGTGTTTCTGTCGTTGTAACAGGTGCTGGAAAAATATTGAGATGATGATGTCAGGAAGCTTTTGTGCCGCTTGAAAAATAAAAACATCTCAACTGTTCTTAATCATGACATATAGGCATTGCAGAGAATGCATGGTCTTTTCTGTGGTAAGAGCTGCTTTGGCCACAGTCTGAGTAGAAGGATAATGGAAAGAACCTGTGAACTAACAGCTCACACATTAATGAGAATAGGCCGTTGAATAGACCAGCCAGGCTCATCATATTGAGTATAGAGTAGAGAGTGCCTGGTCAGTCCTAAATATATCTTTTATCTAATTTGCACCAATTATAATTTATCTAATTCCTGCCCTCTTGTTCTGCTGACAGAACTCAGCTTGAAATCAGCTTTGTAAATCACTTTAAAGAGTTGTTAAACATCTCCCTTTTTGGCGGGGGGTTCATGTGTATGTGAAATAGATTCTGTAGTATTTGTAATGTCCCCACATTCATTGAAAATACTACACTTATTACCCCCAAAATATAAACACCTCAATCAAATGAGTATTTCTTCATAATGTGTATATGTAACATACATTGAGCATGTTTAAAATTGCCATGTAAATTCAATATCTTATCATGGCACCGACATTATTGTTAATCTAAGCTCTATTTGTGATCGTCAATAATCACAAAAAAAAAATCTTCCATCACCTGTCTGATTGGCTGAATTGGCTGCTTTCCTTATTGACTGGCTAGCCAGCTAATAAGTCAACTCAAGAAAAACTTCCTTAAGTGCCTTAAATATCATGAAAAGTATACCAGCTGGCTTCCACATATAATGGAGTCCCTATCTAAGATAAACCAAAATTAATCATCCAATTAGCACATAACAAAAAGCACAAACATACACACACACACACACACACGTCACTGCTCCAGCATTGAACCAGTGAACCAGAGACAAGAAACAGAGTAATGGCAGAGAGCCGATGTGATGTTGCCCAAAACTTCCACTCACCCTCCTCCAGGAAAAGCTTAACTACATTCTTCTGGTCATTAAACCATCCAGGTATATGCACTCGACATCCATATATCCCATAATCTTCTCTCTGAGCATTGATGATGGTCAGAGAGACATCTCCTGTCCTCAGATCTCCCTGCAGCTGGTACTTGCTCGACTTTCTGTAGGTCACTCTAATGCCATCAGTTGAAAGGACCTCATTGTTACAGCCACTGTTAGGAACGTATCCTCTTCCCCAGCACATGTGCAGAGGGCCGTAGTAACGTGCATCGTATCTGCATGGCAGAGTGACACTCTTCCCAATATAACCATGAACTGTCACTGTGGAGGATTCACTGACTGCAAGCAAGAGAGAGAAAGAGAGAGAGAGGACATTGAAACATAGTGAAAAAAAGTCATTATTCTGTATACTCCAGTAATATTGCCCTCCTGTTACTTAAATATCACCAGCTGCACTGATATCACACCAAAGTATAGTCTTACACTCACAACACCTACAATCTGTTCTATGTTGGATGCAAAATTGTAGACTATTTGTTGACTGCCATACAGAAATGATTGCACATAATTGTATTGGAACATCTATGCCCAATTTGTGCCATTTAAATCCAGGGAGAGCTTACCTGGGAGCAGGTATAAGAGGAGCCAGCTCAAAGAGATGCAGCTGTTATGCGTGTTCATTGTGAAGAGATCACACAGCAATCGGATGCACACATACAGATGACTTCCATTTCCTCATTCGCACTTTAAAAAAAGTGGCATCATCATTAGTGGCAAGGATGGCCAAGTACGGCACAGAGGATCAAGACTGAGCCATTTCCTTTTTCTGAATGGTTTTGGTGTCATGAAAGTGATAAACGTAACTTCAGTGACATCAAGAAAAAAAAAGCATCTGAATTAATTTCTCTTTCACAGGAACACAGCCACTTACAGTATGAAGGGATTGACTTGGTTCTGGGCAGAAAGTTAAGAGTTAATCCTTCAGTCTCTCCATCTGAAATTGAGATTGATGCTGGGCATTTGACCCTAACCATTCAATCATGTGGAGTTTCTTTCTTAATACAACAGCAAAGGACAGTACCAAAATCACGCAAGTAATCTGTCATATTAATTATATTTAATTATGAGCAATACATTTTGTGCATCCATTAATCTCCCTTTTCCTTCATAGAAAGCATATTGTTTCACTGATCTTGTCTTATTTATTCTCTCCATCTTCATCACGTTCTGGCAGATCAATGCACTACAGTTCAGCTTAATAGCATTTACAGTTCAGGAGGAGCCACCATGAGGCAGTTCTGTAGTGTTCTCAAAATGGAGCAACACATTGACACTGCTGAAAATAATGTTTGAAGACCTGTTTTGTGTTATGACCCCCAAAAATGGGTGTTCAAAGCACTGAAGGTGCGCTGAAAATTCTGCATGAAAAATCAGTTTTGGCGCATGTAGCCCAGCAGAATTTGTAGCTGCCTTTTGAAATTCCCATGACAGGGCCACCAAGTGGCTCAGGCAACATAAGTGCCTTACAGCAAAAGTTCAAAACTGGTCATGTCACCTGCTGATGATGAACGGGAGCTCAGTGGCGGAAACACACTGGCTCTGTTCTGCTGGGGGCAGGGGTGGGCCGGTTGGCCAGGGTTTGCATCACACTGCTGCAACACCTTGTGACTTGCTTGGGTACCTGTGTCCCAAACCGCAACTGGGAGGTGGAACGAGTGCATACTTCAAGCGACGTCACGACATTTCTTGAGGAGGGAGGGTAAGGGTGTTATTTGATGTCCTCTGTCGTCATTACAGAACGATGACCCATAACAGAACAAAGGCAAAAAAATGTTCACTTTGGAAATGTGTAATGCTAACAATTTTGAAAACACTAAACACAGAACTGAGAGCGGGTTTTACGCATTAACCTTACTGGTGAGCTCTGTTTAGAAATTAAGGAACTGCACAGACGTAACATTAAAATAATCTGTAGAAAGTAACATTAAGATTAGAAAAACAGCACAATACTTCGGGAGGCAAAACTTTGCTTTAATTCCAATAATTTTCCAGTCTTAGAAATGTAATATTTTAAATGTTTCATTGCTTATGACTGAAGTCTGTGTTCTAATGAAAACACATATGAATCACTTGACCCAACATAACCACTGTGCTGTGATGGTGTTAATTCATAAAGAAAAAAGAGAAAAGTATATAGAGATCATATAGAGAAAAGCTCATTCATACAGTCAAACTCCACACCATCTGGGGTAAATTTGCTTGAAGACGAGTTTTTGACACTACTGTGACCGAACGGAATGGTCAAAAAATTTTACAAATAATCACATAAACACGCACCCCGCAACATCCGACAAGATGGGATATCAGGCGAATGGGAAGGGTGCATGCGTGCATGCTTAGTCAAAGGGAGTAACCGAGGTCAAGCGAAAGTTCCTTTTCCGGATTGGGACATCCTTGACCTTGTGACTTAGTTCTATTTTGAGGGGAAGAACTTTGGACATGCGAGCAAAAAATGTAGAAAAAAAAAAAGATGCAAAAAATATGATCTGGGACACAGCCTCAGATATTACCAGGGGGTGAACCCATACTCTCTTCAGTGTTTGTCTCCTAGCCTACTGTGGGCCCTGCAGTGTGACAAGTAGCTGCATTAGCTTGCATACGTATCCCAGGATTGCATGCTCCTTGCCCTAGAAAAGGTTATAAAGGGGGAAAAAAGAGGAAGATCCCATGACTGACATATGCATGTGTCCGTTCCATTACTAGGTGCTATATGCTTTGTCATCTTTTGCACATCAGTGCTGCAGGCTATGTATTGATGTTTTTGATATAAAAATCAGGCCTATCTAAAAGCAGAAAATAGCATCTTAATATACTACTGCCTTCATAACCCTCATAAACAATAACGGCATACTTCAATTAAACAAATAAACATAAGTATGCAATCCTAACGAGATTCCCTAAAGATGGCCTTCTCTCCATTGGCTTAATGTATGTCACTATCACACCTCCGTAAACCAGCCCTACCTCATGAGCGTGAGCAGTTCTTTCTAGATGGAGCTCAGCACGTGCAGGGCTGGGTGACCATGTTTCCGACAAGCCCACTGAACGCCTCAGCAGCTTCATCCACTGCAGTCACTACAGAGAGTGACTAAGGGTGAGTGAGGGTGAAAGAGAAAGAGAGTTGATTGTGGGATGTGGGGGCCAGTTTATTCACTTTTTTCATTGTTCTAAAATTACACCACAGGAAAAGGAAATGTTTGCATTTCTTTGAAATGCTGTCCTCCTTTTACAGCTAAAATATAGTGTTGCCTGAGCTTTTACTCAAAGACAGACATTACCCTTATTAAAACAGATCCCTCCCATCCGTTCATCCAAAAGTTTGGCAACTTGTCAAAGTTAGCAGCCGTTCCATTGAAAAGAAATGCATACAGTAAATACATATGATCATTTTTCATTTTGTCATGACTGAATGTATTTCATGGAACTACTTGCAATTTCAACACTTAAAGGGGAACAGAAAGAACCTGGACTTGCAGTCTTGCCTTTCATATCCCTGTCATGGTCACCGTTGTTTTGCAATATAATTGAAATCTCATTTATGTTAAAAAGTACCATCATTTCTATAGTTTTGCAATGCAACGCAGATATTTACTTACTGAGCCAATATTCTAACCGATGCTGATTTCAGTTTTGCATGTTGTATTTCTGTCCATAATTGCTCTCATGTGGCTGAATAGATAGCTACAGTCCATTGATTAAGTACTTAAATCACATCAAATCTTCAAGAAATATCTTGCACGTTCACTCAGCCCTTACACGTTGCACTCCCTTGCTCTGACAGTTTCTGTCTTTGACACTGAGGACGGTAGGAGAGAGGCATTGCCCTCCCTCACTCTGTCCAGCAGCTGGTGTCCAATCAATTTCCCGGAAGCTCACTTTACTCCCATCCATATAGATGAGAGGCTCTTCACAACACCTGTCCTCTTTCCCAACCAGCATGGAGCGCATGCATGACAGAGAGACCATGCCTCCTCTGACTGAAGGGTGAAGCAGTGAGAGAGAGAGTCACACGTTAAGGTGTCAGCATTGCTACTTTGCTTGCAAGTGAAATGCTTTCACTCTTTTTCAGTTTATTGTCCATTCTACACGGCTCATTGTTTGTGGTGCCTCATTAAAATATGTCCTACTATAATTTTATAATTTTCAACTTCCATTCTTTTACACTTTATTTGCTCATAGGATGTCATCATCCTCGGCAACTTGCATACTATCCATGTACACAGTTGGACTTTTTTTCATGTAAGCGATTTAGGTGAACTGCAGAATATCAACATCCCATTCGGGAATTCAGCCTGCCGCCTCCTTGTTGCTAGTCCAGTTGCCAAACAGTTACTCAGCAATCCTTACTTTAGCTAAAATGACCTGGCTAACATGCACAGCTATAGATGGCAAAGCGAGAACTTTCCTCCCAGCAGACAGAGGAGCAGGAGACCTGAGGGAAGCAGGCGTCTGTTCATTGTGCTTACAGCTACACACGGCTGGACAGTTCAGCATCAGTTCAACATGGTTTTCACACATGGCTGAGACATATCATTCTGTGGTTTTGCTCTTCTGCACATTGACTTGCCTCTCTGTTTCCCTTCTGTAAACCTTAATTTATGCATGGCACACATTGATGGTATTTCAGGGCCAGTGTCTTTGCAGATTATTGGCAGATGCAGATGCACTTGTGCAGATGTGCAGATGCAATTGTAATTGCACAAGGGAGGAAGCAAAAGCAAAAGGTCCTACACTGCAAATTTGGACAAAAATTTCACAAGCTTATTGAGGTATTATCTCAGGTAGATGGCCAGCAGCCACATCACTTTGCAGCCATATTCTCTGTTATCACATAGGCACGTAGTGACTAGACCAGGCAGGACCTGTTTTCAACAACCAGCTGCTGGAAGTTATGTTAACAGGCCAGTAGGGGGCACTCCTCTGTCATGGTTATGCAAACCCAAACCCCTTTGCAACTGGATAACTCCACTGTAAATTTAATAATTTGTAAGCACCTTACATAATTCACAGAAAAGTCATGTTTATGGTAGCAATTGTTTTGTGGTTGTAAGTAAAACAATTTAAGTCATTTTAAGTTTTGGCAAAGAATAGTTTTATTTTATGATCTCCAGCAGAAGACTTGACAGAAATGATGAAATTAAAAAGCCATTACAGCACCTGCCTGAGGCCGATAACAGTAACCCCTCCTCCCAGGCCTCATTTATTATTAAAAGGCCAGAATTAAATGTATACATGTCACTGAGTGGTGTGAGGATGAGAGTTCCAGGGCACAGAAAAGACTAGCTGTTCTAAAATGGGTCCTTTAACAACAGTTATTTTATTGGTCATCAGCATGGTGGCTATCCCATAAACTGTCCCAGACTATATAAACCTGCAAACAACGAACAAGTTTTTTTTTTTTTAATCTGTACTCCAAGGGATCAGAAATTCAGAAACTCTCCAGCCTGTGTAAATAGCATGTTCTTTAAAACCGCACAGTAGTTAATGGATAGCTGCTAATTGGAAAATTTCAGTCACTGATAGACTAAAATATTTTGTGTGTGTGTGTGTGTGTGTGTGTGTGTGTGTTTGTGTGTGTGTTTGAGGGAACCATCACGGGCACGTTTCATAGGTATTGTTTTCCTCCAGCTGGTAGATGTTGTCCACTGCCGTCTCTCTGGGCAGAGGCTGAGGGTTGGAGTTTGGGCTGAAGACTGAGGAGACACCACCCCTCTGTGCCCTGTGGAGGACAGGTCATGTGTGAGTGATAAAAACTGCAGAGAACGAGAGCGGGGCTTTTACACCATAACTGCACCACAGTTATCATATCCTGCCGATCCACCCCCATCACAAGGCGAAGAAAGCTGTGATAGTCGTTCTTTTTACAGGCTGCGGTTGATAAAGACACCATTGCAAAGACCCAGTTTGACTTATTGCTAGGGTTACACCGAAGCAAAAACTGATTTTCCTCCAACTTCAGGTTCCACACAATGGTGATGCCATTAGTGTGTGCGACCACTTATTAAACACATTAGTGACCATCAACTGGACACTAGATATCTCAGTATTCCTGAGATTGTAGTAATACACAAAGGACTGTATGAGCACCACTTTATCTATTGTACATGTGGACATACAGTGTTATTGTTATTTAATACAAGAAACATGGTCAGTCAAACATTTTCAAAATTGTTTTCCTACATTCTTTACTGTGAAAACACTGTTTGTATTAGTCTTCATTGATGGCTGCACTTTTCCTGGAGTTAGTCTTAAGAAGCATTTATAATGTCTTAATCATTACTGGCTGAGGCCTATAACCCTTTGCAAAAGCACACATTAATAGTATGACCAGTGCATGATGACTTAAGGCTATGAAGCATGCAAGAACAAGCATTATGTCACTAGTGACAAACAAAATTTGTGACGTGTCCTATGAACCAGTTGTTATATGCTGAACATAATATTTAGGTATTCTTTTGTTAATGGTTATGATGTAACAGTGCTTAATAATTTGTTATAAATGTCTGTGCTACAGAAGACCATCTTCAAGTAAAGTGTTACCATGCTTTCCCACTATTACAGTACTTACTTCTCTTTCATCAGGTTATTTTGCTGATTTTTTCCTAAACAGAATGAGAGGAGAATGTTAATGTGAAGAAAAAATGTTGCTATACATGTTAGGATACTCCCCCCTGATGCTTCATACAATAGAACCATTGACTACATAAACACTACTACCTACTACCCACAACTGAGTGATACATGGAAACATGCTTATTCTGTCCAAAGCCATGTGTCTATGACTCTGTGTTCATGTTTGCATGCCTGCAAACACGTGTGAGTAAGTGTGCGACAAAACCAATGATACAGATGTGCATACTTACGCATCATGACGAGAAAGACAGTCACCACAATGACCACCAGCAGAAGGGATGTCAGAATTACCACAGGGTCTGGACTGCTGCTCTGATCCTGTGCAATGAGAGAGAAACTGAGCCGTCTCTTCACAGGGGGAGGCACACTGTACTTAAACTCAGGCTGGTGGGAGTGAAGGGTTTACATCTTCAGCACTCACTCCTGTTCCATTTTCTGTCATGAGCTGCCGTGGATGTCCAGTGGAACTGACTACACTTTCTGTCTGTCCGGTCTGCGGTGACGACTCCACAGACCAAGCTGAAAGTGTACTGCTCTTGCCTATATAAAGGAAATGGTGGGAAATCAACACTGACTTGTTATAGGGAACTGCTATAGATCTGAGTACTCATGTTGCACTCAAATAACTTTGAAATATGATTACCAGACCACAGGCATAATAAGACAGCATAAGTAAAATTTTTCCTGAAACTTAGTGATAAAGCAGGAAGTTGTGCTCATGAGAGCAACCTCCTTTTTTCTTGTAATTATATTCATAAAACATATCTATTCTGTTTTATACAGTTATGATTGAGTTACATCATTTGTGCCATGTTACATCATTTTTAGTTGAAGAATTGAATCATTATAGGCAGTATTTCACATGTGATGGTTACTGAAGATACAGTCATAGAGTACACACAGAGTACTGTACCTGGTGTCGGACTCTTGGTGGTCGTCAGTGTTATTGCAGACTGATTTAACCTTCGGTTTGCTATAATATGATTGGAACAATACAAGGATTTGACTACAAAAGTGATACAAACAGTAGTGAAATCATTCCAGATTAATATTAATTAAGTATAAAGACACAGAAATATATGTATATCAGCCTAGCCAGCTGTGGATCTGTAGTGTGGATGTGTGCTGTATGTAGTGTTGCATAAACTTTGTATTAGTGTATGATTAGGGATAATCCTACAATAACACCAATACGATAGTGTCAGTAATTCTTCAATGATCAGCTTTACCATTAACCGCTATGCTACGCTATGCAGTGGATGTATGTCACAAGAGAGAGTACTGTACATACAACTTCTGATTGTCTTTATAATGCTATGAGAACATCAGATATTCTCGGGTTTGCCTACCTTTTGAAGTTTTTGAAATTTTCAAATGAAAGTTTTGTTTCTTGTCATTAAAAGGTCCTCGTATCTCCACCCTGCATCCATAGATCCCAGAGTCACTCTCTGTTGCATTAATGATTGTCAATGAAACATCACCATCTGCCACTCCACTCTGTAAATGGTATCTCTCTGATGCTCTGAAGTTCACTTGATTTCCATCAGTGGAAATGATTTTATTATCACACTTAGAAGAAGGCACTTCAGCTCTCCCCCAACATGTGTGTGAATGTCCATAATACTCTTGGTCATATGTACAAGTCAATGTGACATTCTCTCCAACAGTACCATGGACTGTACTGAAAGAGCCTTCACTGGCTGTGAAAGAGAAAAGATACTGACATGAGCTTGGAGGCTCCATATTTTTGACAGTCCTTACAATACCATAGTGTAAATCTATGTGTATTTGTGAATCAGTCTATAGTCATTGCCATGAGCTACAGACAAAAAACAGTATTACAGAATTTGCAATTACAACACATTTTTAATTATAGGATCAGTATCAGAAGGAGATTCTCCAATATTACAGTCATGACCTTTTTGTCAAAAATTTATTATACAGGTGTTCATTACTTTTTATTTTTTATTGTTTAAAAAGTGTAGCTGGTATTTCAAAACTAGAAACATGTTAAATGTAATGCTCAGTCTAAGCTTTCCTCTGTAGCGGCACTGTGCCAGCTCTTCCTGATTCATTACAGATGGGCTGAGATCCTGTGCACAGCTCACAGAAACATGATGCTGCTGCTCAGAGATCAGACTGTCTCTGTTCCAGGAGAGTAGAATATACTTACCTGGGAGCAGGTAGCAGAGGATCCAGTATAAGGTGATATAGCGGTAGAGCGTATCCATGGTGAAGTTATCACGTACTAACACCCACACTTAGAGACACAGGCTCAGCTCTGAGTATTAATTCTGTGGTCTGCTGCAGACCATCTGAGTCACATGACTTCCTTTGTCGTGATCTGCTGTAAGGTTCTCAGAACAGGCCACTTAGCTGCTAGTTCTACTTTCTTGGTTTTGCCTCTGCATTGTCTGGAGCAAGACTGAAAAGGGCCTGTCTGAACCCAGGAGGATAGTATGTACAAAACCATGAAACACAATTCATAGTGATCAGTTACACAAAACACAAAACTAGCTGTCATGTAAAATCTAAAAACATTTAAAATATATCAAAGGTTACTTATCAATTAAACCAGCAATGTTGATACAGATTATCAGTCTGTTATTCAGGCAAGAATCACAACTGGGATAAATTAAAAAGGTTTATTGTCACCCAAGCAAGGTGAGAATTCAAAATCAACACAGACAACAGGGAAGGTCACAACATGAAAACATTAACAAAACAGATCATGTATCACAGAAAGGTCCTTGCAATCAGATATGAACAACAATGTGCATACCTCATGTCAGGGAAGAACACAGTTGTCCTCAAATAGCAGCAAAACTGTAAAACAAAAATGCAAAAGTTCAGGAGACACTGAGCCAGGCTGGATGACAGCCAGTGAGCAAGGTTACATTGGTAGTGTTATTTTATTTAAGGCAAAACTGCCAGTTGTTGGGTCCAAAAACTTGAAGGCCACTTCATACAGGTGTGTGACAGTAACTTGTAGACAAGAGCTTTAGTCTAGCACATGGAGCTCTTTTGGCAGTGCAATCACACATGGACACTGTGCATACAGTCAGAGTGAAATTGAAATTCCTTTATGAACCACATGCATCTGAATTACCCAGGCACACAGCCAGTGAGATCTCTCTTCCTGGATGTATCTTATGAGAGAATGCACCCTACTGCTGGCTGCTGTCTGTTGGTTTCATTGCTCTTATGCCCTCACCCTGACACTCACTCTCAACACTTTCACAACTAGCTTTACAAATTTACCAATATGTGTTGGGGTGTCATTCCTGGCTGTCTTGTGAGAGAATGCAACCAGCAGGCGTCCTGATAACAGCCTGTCTGGTCCTGTTGCCTGCTGCTTCCCCAAACTTCCACCAGAGGGCCTGTCTCCTTGTTTGTGCCTTGGCTAATCTAGTTAATCGTTTTCACCTGTGTGTAGTTAGTCTCTTCATCTGTTTGGTGCCCTATATAAACCCTGCCTGTTGCTTGATTCCTCGTTCAGTCTTGAGCTGTCCTGCCTTGTGTATGGTCCTGTGCGCAAACCTTGGTGTTTTTGAGTCTTCAGTAAAAATACTTTGTTTCTTTACAACCCATCTGTGCTACTGTATGGTCTCTGTAATTGGATTCCTCTTGCTCACCTGTTACAATATGACACATATTCCCTGACTGCATTTGGTGCAACATTTTTGCTACTACAATAACAGAGTGACAACAGACTTCTAAAAAAATTTAGGGGGCATCTCAGTTTGACGCAATGATTTTATCCATAGCAGTGTGACAATGGGACTGGTAACAATGTCCACAGCAAGTCAGGCTCAAAGTGTCACTTTATACTGGTAAAAAAAAAGACAGCATGAGAATCAACATGTTATTTGAGTCATGTTTTATTGGTTTAAGGTCATGAAAATTTTTAAATATCATGATGACCCTGCTGATACTGATTGGTGGGGCAGGCTGAAAAATGCATTACACGCCCACACAATCAGTGCTGTTGCAGGCAGGACAATCACAAAGACCAGGCGGATGCCGTTGGCCAAGCCAAAGGTCAGGTCAGCGCTGTCACTGGAAATACAGATTGAGAGAGTTTGATGAACTGTAAAGGCAGAAGATTATTTGATATGAGATTATTGACTGATTCAGGTGTAGCAATGTGTGGGGAAATGAGGCACTGGAACAGAGAGGGTTGCCCCTGTACCTCACCTGCTGTCTGCACCCCAGGCTACAAAACCCTGGGCAGGACTGCCTCATCCACAAGCACAGCTGTGTTCACTGAATATGTGACCCTGTTTCTTTTGCTTTGCCTCCTTTATGCAGAGCACCCTTCTGTTCCCTTTATGGGCATTGCACAGAACAGAGTCATCACGTCCTTCCTTGTAATTCAACCTCCTATTTCTTTTGTGCATGTCTTGTCCAATCACCACCCAGTATGGTGGCACAACATTTCTTTGGCGTTTCTTTGTCCAATCACCAAGCTTTAATTTATTAATTGAAAAGGCTGCTCCATTGCAATGTTTAATATTATTAAGAGCAGTGTTTCTAAAAATTACAATAATGAGAAAAACTAACTTCTCTTGTTTAACCTTACTGTGGGGGTTCACTTTCACCTTCTGCTCCCAGTTGGATATTTCAGCTGCCTTACCTGTTACTGAGATATGTCACAGATGGTGTAGTCATCACCGATGCTGGCGTGGTGATCCCTGTATCTGCATGTGGGGTAATTAAGGGTACTAGAGGCATGGAAAAAGGAAAGACAAGGCACAAGTGCTGTAATGTGAATTAAACAATACAAGGAATTGAGTATAAAAGCTAAATAGTAACTCTTAAGGCTATTTTTACACGTATGCATATGTTATTATTAATTGTAAGGGTTACTTTTTCATTACTTTCCAAATTGACATTCATTAAGCATAAAGACACAGAAACAGATGTCTATCAGACTATCACCTTATAGATCTGTTCTGTAAATTTGTGCTGTATGTAATGTTAACACATGGAAATATCATGGAGTCTTATAACAGGCTATTTCTCATTAATACTCACCTGGAAATGATGTTTGAGCAGCATAAAACAATTTTGAAATTTCCCTTGAAACTTACTGATTAAGCACGAAGTTGAACTCATAAGAGCAACCTTTTTTATTTTGTTAGCTGATATATTCATAAATCAGATCCACTCCATCTTATATAATTAGGATTGAGTTTTTTGTCATTTGTACCATTTTGCATAATTTGCAGTTGATAATCAGCAGTATTTCACATGTTTGTTGTGCTGTAACATGTTGGATGAAGAAATGACCCACACACAAATACAGTATAAATGCTGTTGGACTGTTAGTAAGTCTTGTTATTGCAGACTGATTTATCCTTCGGTTTGCTATAATATGATTGGAACAAAACAAGGATTTGAGTATAAAAGTGATAAAAACTTTGGTGAAACCTTGTTGCTGTTGTTTGTTGCATTCCAGACCAACATTTATTTAGTATAAAGAGACAGAAACAAATGCACAACCTGACACAACTGATATACATCTGTTGTGTAAATGTACGCTATATGTAGTCTTGTGTAAATGTATGTAAATGCCACGCTGGGTCATACAGACTGTTTCTGTGTTCTGTCATATCCAGTTAGTACCCAACATTATCAAATTATATGAAAAAATAGCTCACATAAGCTTAGGAACAGGCTAAAATGACTATCCACGGTTTTGTGGTAGGTCAATAATTCAATCATCAGCTCAGCTCATTTTGCCTTTTTAATTGGTTCTGATGTCTACAGCTATACAGTGAGTGCATGTTACCAAAGAGAGTACTGTGCATACGACTGCTGATTGTCTTCACAATGCTATGAAAACTTCAGATATTCTCAGATTTGCCTACCTTTTGAAGTTTTTGAAACTTTCAAATGAAAGTTTTGTTTCTTGTCATTGAAAGGTCCTCGTATGTCCACCCTGCATCCATAGATCCCAGAGTCACTCTCTGTTGCATTGATGATTGTCAATGAAACATCACCATCTGCCACTCCACTCTGTAAATGGTATCTCTCTGATGCTCTGAAGTTCACTTGATTTCCATCAGTGGAAATGATTTTATTATCACACTTAGAAGAAGGCACTTCAGCTCTCCCCCAACATGTGTGTGAATGTCCATAATACTCTTGGTCATATGTACAAGTCAATGTGACATTCTCTCCAACAGTACCATGGACTGTACTGAAAGAGCCTTCACTGGCTGTGAAAAGAGAAAAAGATACTGACATGAGCTTGGAGGCTCCATATTTTTGACAGTCCTTACAATACCATAGTGTAAATCTATGTGTATTTGTGAATCAGTCTATAGTCATTGCCATGAGCTACAGACAAAAAACAGTATTACAGAATTTGCAATTACAACACATTTTTAATTATAGGATCAGTATCAGAAGGAGATTCTCCAATATTACAGTCATGACCTTTTTGTCAAAAATTTATTATACAGGTGTTCATTACTTTTTATTTTTTATTGTTTAAAAAGTGTAGCTGGTATTTCAAAACTAGAAACATGTTAAATGTAATGCTCAGTCTAAGCTTTCCTCTGTAGCGGCACTGTGCCAGCTCTTCCTGATTCATTACAGATGGGCTGAGATCCTGTGCACAGCTCACAGAAACATGATGCTGCTGCTCAGAGATCAGACTGTCTCTGTTCCAGGAGAGTAGAATATACTTACCTGGGAGCAGGTAGCAGAGGATCCAGTATAAGGTGATATAGCGGTAGAGCGTATCCATGGTGAAGTTATCACGTACTAACACCCACACTTAGAGACACAGGCTCAGCTCTGAGTATTAATTCTGTGGTCTGCTGCAGACCATCTGAGTCACATGACTTCCTTTGTCATGATCTGCTGTAAGGTTCTCAGAACAGGCCTCTTAGCATCTTAGTTCTTCTTTCTTGGCTTTTGCGCTGCCTCTGCATTGTCTGGGAAGTGAGGATTTAATGAAAATTAAATTGTCTGAACCCAGCAGTCTTAGAAATTAACGCCCTTGTTTATCGCCCGGCACTCTGAATACCGAACACAAATGATGCCAATTACTAAAACTCCTCACTTAACCAACATGTAAAATAATAATAAAAATGATTTAATTTAATAATTATTATCAAAGATATTAATTATCAATTAAATCACCAAATTCGTTGATAGGAGATGAGCAGTCTGGTGGATCAACCTTTGCCAGCAATATAGAATCACAACTGGGATAAATTAAAAAGGTTTATTAAGCAGTTACACTAAGACAAGATGAAATTCAAAGTCTGGGCTACAGACCTGGTCCACTACCTTAACAGACACTAAGTTACACAAAGACATTAACAAAACAAGGACATGGATGGATCACAGAATGGGTGAATGAATGTGTGCAGAGAAAATTACCCAAGCCAATTGTTTACCTCTCCCAAGGAAGAACACAGGAACCACTCACGATAGCAGCAAAACTCCAAAAGAAAAAATGCAAAAAGTTGCAGGAGACACTGAGCCACGGACTGGATGACTGAACGAATGCGTAGGCAAGGAACTGAGCCGGGGCCAAAAACTGAGCAAAGGCAAAACTGAGCCAGAAAAAAAACTGAGCGAAAACAAAAACTGAGCGACGAGGCCTGTTCTGACTTAAGAAGAAGCAACACTCAACAGGAATCAACACAGACAATAGGTAAGGTCACACCATGGAAACCCCTCACAGAACCAATCACTAACAAGGTCCCTGCAATCACATATGGACATATGTGCATATTCATGTCAGGGTAGTGCACAGTTGTCCCCAAACATGCTGTATGTACAGTACTGCAAAGTTCTGAATGAGCCAGGCACACAGCCAGTGAGAAAGGTTACATTGGTAGTGTTATTTTATTTAATAAACTGCTAGTTGTTAGGTCCTCAGCTTGAAAGCACTTCATACAGGTGTGTGACAGTAACTTGTAGCAAAGAGCTTTAGTCCAGCACATGGAGCTCTTTTGGCAGTGCAGTTACACATGGTACTGAGCAACAGTGCAGACTGAAATACAGAGAATCCTTTATGAACCACATGCATGTGTTACCCTATCCCTTGAGGTCTCTATTCCTGGATGTGTCTTGTGAGAGAATGCACCCTACTGCTGGCTGCTGTAACAGCCTGTCTGATCCTGTTGCCTGCTGCTTCCCCGAACTTCCACCAGAGGGCCTATCTTCCTGTGTGCCTAGCCTAATCTAGTTAATCGTTTTCACCTGTGTGTAGTTAGGCTCTTCGTCTGTTTGGTGCCCTATATAAACCCTGCCTGTTGCTTGGTTCTCTGCCCAGTCTTGAGTTGCTCTGCCTTGTGTATGTTCCTGTGCACAAAGCTTGATGTTTTTGAG
This sequence comes from Megalops atlanticus, assembly GCA_019176425.1. Lineage (NCBI taxonomy): Eukaryota > Metazoa > Chordata > Actinopteri > Elopiformes > Megalopidae > Megalops > Megalops atlanticus. Next base: position 26,871,295 of record CM032888.1, on the reverse strand, counting down.
TCTTCAGTAAAAATACTTTGTTTCTTTACAACCCATCTGTGCCACTGTATGGTCTCTGTAATTGGATTCCTCCTGCTCACCTGTTACAATATGAGACATATTCCCTGACTGCACCTGGTGTAACGTTTTTGCAACTTGTCAGGAATGACAAAGTTCTCAAAAACTTTAACATAATGGTTTTATCCGTAGCAGTGTGACAATGGGAACCCTGCTAACAATGTCCACAAAAAAGTCAGAGTCTATGTTATCATTTCAATGGTGGAAAAAAAGACAGCATGAGAGTAGACATGTTTCATTGAGTCATGTTTTATTATTGTCAGATCATCAAAATGATCAGGGTTCTCAGATTTCCTCACGATGACCCTGCTGATACTGATTGGTGGGGCAGGCTGAAACATGCATTACACACCCACAAAATCAGCGCTGTTGCAGGCAGGACAATCACAAAGACCAGGCGGATGCTGTTGGCCAAGCCAAAGGTCAGGTCAGCGCTGTCACTGGAAATACAGATTGAGAGAGTTTGATGAACTGTAAAGGCAGAAGATTATTTGACATGAGATTATTGACTGATTCAGGTGTAGCAATGTGTGGGGAAATGAGGCACTGGAACAGAGAGGATTGCCCCTGTACCTCACCTGCTGTCTGCACCCCAGGCTACGAAACCCTGGGCGGGACTGCCTCATCCACAGGCACAGCTGTGTTCACTGAATATGTGACCCTGTTGCTCCTTGCTTTGCCTTCTTCATGCAGAGCACCCTACTGTTCTGTCTACGGGCATTGCACAGGACAGAGTCATGTCTTTCCTGTCACAGTGTGGTTACCCTCTGGGTTTTTGTTGATTTTAAACTACTGTCTGTCTGTCAAGTTGGCTTTGTTTTTCCTGTTACAGTACCGTTACAGTTAGAGTGAGGGGGGTGTTAAATAAGCCAGTGCACAACTTCCTATTTCTTTGGTGCGTTTCTTGTCCAATCACCACCCGGCATGGTGAGTACACTTGGCTTTGATTCATTGAAAAGGCTGCTCCTTTGCAATAATTAATACCATTAAGAGTAGTGTTTCTAAAGATTTCAACAATGAAAAAATCTCTCATTTCTCTTGTTATAGCCTTACTGTAGGGGTTTACTGTCACCCTCTGCTCCCAGGTGGATGACTGCCTGATATTTCAGCTGCCTTACCTGTTACTGAGATTCGTCATAGATGGTGTAGTCGTCACCGATGCTGGGGTGGTGATCCCTGTATCTGCATGTGGGGTAATTATGGGTACTAGAGGGATGGAAAAAGGAAAGACAAGGCACAAGTGTGTGTACAAGACTGCGTTAAAGTATCGGAACTCTCAACGTAAGGAAATTATTCAAACTTTCAGCTAAGAGACGTAGTGACTGAGTATTGAGGCTCATATTTGTTTAGCGTTTTTTTTTGTTTTGCACATTTATTTATATTATATTTATATTGGTAAAAACAGCTTGCATATGCAAGAAATACAGCTTTACAATGGGGAAAACGTTCTTCACGCTCTGTAACAAATACAAATACAGACATTAACGTTTGACTTAACTCTCACTACAATGATGTTTGAGAGCATAAAACAGCAAATTAACAATGGCTTCCACAGGCTTCAGGAAGTCACATTCACACAATGAGTAGTGAGAACACTGTAAGTACCTGGAGTTGGAGTGCCAGTGGCCGTCTCTGTGATTGAGGATTGCGTTGTCTTTTGTTGTGCTGTAACATGATGGAAATGATACAAGGAAATGAGTATAAATGCCAAATAGTAAGTCTTAAGGCTACTTTTACACTCACGTGTATGTTGATGTTAACTGAAATTTGAAACTGTTGTTTTTTCATTACATTCCAAACTGATGTTTATTAAGCATAAAGAGAAGGAAATAGATGTAAATCAGTCTAGCCAGCCATAGATCTGTAGTGTGACTGTGTGCTGTATGTAGTGTTAACATATGGAAATGGCATGTAGTGTATAACAGACTGTTTTCATGTTCTAACCTTTCCAGTTAGTATCCAACATATCCAAACTATATGGAAAAAACGGCTCACATAAGCACAGGAAAAGGCTACAATGATATCCAGTGGTATTATTGTTGCTCAATAACTTTTCAATCATCAGCTGTTTTCGTCATTAATTGGTTCTGATGTTTATAGCTATGCAGTGAGCACATGTCACAAAAGAGAGATCACTGGGCATACACAACTCCCGATTGTCTTTATGATGCTATGAGAACTTCAGATATTCTCGGGTTTGCCTACCTTTTGAAATTTTCAAATGAAAGTTTTGTTTCAGGTCATTAAACAGTCCTTGTATCTCCACCCTGCATCCATAGATCCCAGAGTCACTGTCTATTGCATTGATAATTGTCAATGAAACATCACCATCTGCCACTCCACTCAGTAAATGGTATCTCTCTGATGCTCTGAAGTTCACTCGATATCCATCAGTGGAAATGATTGTATTGTCACACTTAGAAACAGCCACTGTAGCTCTCCCCCAACATGTTTTTAAATATCCAGAAGTCTTTTGGTTATATGTACAAGGCAATGTGACATTTCCTCCAACAGTTCCATGGACTGTACTGAAAGAGCTTTCACTGGCTGTGAAAAGAGAGATATTGACATGAGCTTTGAGGCTTTTTTTACAAAGCTCTATTCCATACAGTATCATGGTATAAATCTGTGTGTGTTTGTGAATCAGTCTGTAGCCATTGGCATTAACTACAGACATAACAGCAGTCTGGAGAATTTGTAATCACAACACATTTTTAATTGTAAGATTATGGTCATAAACCGATACTCTTTCATTACAGTCATGAGCCTCTTGTCAGAAATGTCAAGTTCAGGTAAATTTCTCATAAAGATGTTCATAACTTTTTTATTTTTTACTGTGTTTAAAAAGTGCAGCTGGTATTTCAAAACTAGAGACACGTTAAATGTAATGCTCAGTCTAAATTTTACTCTGTAGCAGCACTGTGCCAGCACTTCCTGATCATTACAGATGGGCTGAGATCCTGTGCACAGCTCACAGAAACATGATGCTGCTGCTCAGAGATCAGACTGTCTGTGTTCCAGGAGAGTAGAGTGTGCTTACCTGGGAGCAGGTAGAAGAGGATCCAGAATGAGGTCATATAGCTGCAGAGTGTATCCATGGTGAACTTATATACCATACCTTATACTTATTACATACCAACACACATACCTGCAGAGACACAGGTGCAGCTCTGAGTATTCATTCTGTGGTCTGCTGCGGACCATCTGAGTCACATGACTTCCTTTGTCGTGACCTGCTCTCTAGGTTTCTAAGCCTTTGCTCATTTAGCTTTCGGTGGTTTTTGCCTCAGCATCTTCCGTTTTGGAACATCTTGTTTTGGAACAGAACTGAGGCCCCGTCAGTCACCAGCAGTATGGCATGGGCAAAACCACGAAACACAATTCATAGCTCACAGCTCACAGAAGTATGATGCTGCCGCTCGGAGATTAGCGCTGTGCTCTGCTAACTCGGGTTGCCTCCGTGCCCCAGAATACAAGGGCAGCATCTATCCGACCCGCCTCTTCTCAGTACTTGCTCTACACCGGTGAAATGAGCTTCCTGCTGAAACATACTCCATGGGCACCTTCAACAGAAAGCTGAAAACCCATCTTTTCAAGCTGTATCTCTAGTCTACCTTCCTCTCTATTTTCCTCTCTATTTATCCTATTTATCCCTATTTTCTATAAAGGGCACACTACAGTAGTTTAGCACTTAACTCGGTATCTTTCTGATGTCTTGTAATACTTCTCAGTAACACCCAGAGCAGCTTCCAAATAAGTGCATCACTATGCTAAGAGTAAAGAGTGTGTGCTAAATGAAGTAATGTAATGTACTCATGCTGGAGCATGGTGAATGTAATCTTCCGATACACACGCACACTACCCATGGCCATTTTTAGACTACAAATCCCACAGTGCACCTGGAGCAAATGGAGAAAAGGGGAATCTCCTTGATGTCATCTCAATGACTCATAGGTGCCTGAAAAAGTCACAGCAGGGTGCGAAAAGTGGTCCAATCTCAACTCACTCTCAACACTTTAACAGCTAGCTTTACAATTTTACCGATATGTGTCGGGGTTTCAGAGAGTGTTTCCCGCAACAACCAGCAGGCGTCCTCCTAACAGCATGTCTTGTCCTGTTGCCTGCTGTTTCCCTGAAACTTCCACCAGAGGGCTTGTCTTACTGTTTGTGCCTAGCCTAATCTAGTTAATTGTTTTCAATTGTGTGTAGTTACCCTCTTCATTTGTTTGCTGCCGTCTAGAAACCCGGCCTGTTGCTTGATTCCTCGTTCAGTCTTGAGCTGTCCTGTCTTGTGTATATTCCTGTGCACAAAGCTTGCTGTTTTTGAGTCTTCAGTAAAAATACTTTGTTTCTTTACAACCCATCTGTGCTACTATATGGTCTCTGTAATTAGATTCCTCCTGCTCACCTGTTACAATATGAGACATATTCCCTGACTGCATTTGGTGCAACATTTTCCCTACTACAATCTGACAAGAATGACAGCAACGCTCTGAAAAATTTAAGGGGCATCTCTATTTGGCGCAATGATTTTGTCCTTAGCAGTGTGACAATGAGGCTGGTAACAATGTCCACCAGCAAGTCAGAGTCCATGTTATCATTTCAATACTGGAAAAAAGACAGCATGAGAATGTTATGTTTATTGAGTCATGTTTTATTAGTTTAAGGTCATGAAAATTCGTAAATGTCATGATGACCCTGCTGATACTGATTGGTGGGGCAGGCTGAAACATGCATTACACGCCCACACAATCAGTGCTGTTGCAGGCAGGACAATCACAAAGACCAGGCGGATGCTGTTGGCCAAGTTAAAGGACAGGTCAGCGCTGTCACTGGAAATACAGATTGAGAGAGTTTGATGAACTGTAAAGGCAGAAGATTATTTGACATGAGATTATTGACTGATTTAGGTTTAGCAATGTGTGGGGAAATGAGGCACTGGAACAGAGAGGGCCTGTGGACAAATTTCTGTTTCTTTGGGACGTTTCTTGTCCAATCACCACCCAGTATGGTGGCCACACTTGGCACCATGCCTCACAAGCTTTAATTAATTAATTGAAAAGGCTACTCCTTTGCAGTGATTAATACCATTAACAGTAGTGTTTCTAAAGATTTAAAACACAAAATAATTGTAAATAATTATAAAATGATTTGTCTTGTATATCCTTACTGTGGGGGTTTACTGTCACCCTCTGCTCCAAAGTGGATATTTCAGCTGCCTTACCTGTTACTGAGATATGTCACAGATGGTGTAGTCATCACCAATGCTGGTGTGGTGATCCCTGTATCTGTGTGTGGGGTAATTAAGGCTACTAGAGGAAAGGAAAAAAGAAAGACAGTGCACAAGTGTGTGTGCACAAGATACTTACACATACTTATACAATACTGAACTTTCAACTCTCAACATGAGGAAATTAGGCAAGAGATGTAATGACTGAGCATTGAGGCTCATATTTGTATTGCATTTGCACATTTATTATTTATTATATTTATATTAGTAAAAACAGTTTGTATATGCAACAAACACAACTTTGCAAGGGGAAAACTTTTTTAAACTGTTACAAATACTTCAGATTCAGACAACAGTATTTAATTTAAACATTGTTATAGTGAGAGGTGAAACAGGTAAGAGCATGAAACAGCAAATTAAAAACTGGCTTGCGTAAGCTTCAAGAGGTGACATTCATACAATGAGTACTGAGAGCACTGTAAGTACCTGGTGTTGGAGTGTCAGTGGATGTCTCTGTGATTGAGGACTGAGTTGTCCTCAGTTGTGCTGTAACATGATTGAAACAATACAAGAAAATTAGTATAAATGCCAAATAATAAGTCTCAGGGCTATTTTTACACTCATGCTTATGCTGACATTAACTGAAATTTGAAAGTGATGTTTTTCATTACATTCCAAACTGACATTTATTAAGCATAAAGAGAAGGAAATAGATGTATACCAGTCTAGCCAGCCATAGATCTGTAGTGTGACTATGTGCTGTATGTAATGTTAACATATGGAAATGTCATGCAGTGTATAACTGACTGTTTTCATGTTCTAACCTATCCAATTAGTATCCGACATATCCAAACTATATGGAAAAAACGGCTCGCATAAGCTCAGGAAAAGGCTACAATGATATCTGGTGGTATTATTGTTGCTCAATAATTCTTCAACCATCAGCTCAGCTCTTTTCGTCATCAGTTGGTTCTGATGTTTATAGCTATGCAGTGAGCACATGTCACAAAAGAGAGATTTGACTCCCGATTGTCTTTGTACTGATATGAGAACATTACATATTATTGGGTTTGCCTACCTTTTGAAATTTTTAAATGAAAGTTTTGTTTCAGGTCATTAAACGGTCCTTGTATCTCCACCCTGCATCCATAGATCCCAGAGTCACTCTCTGTTGCATTAATGATTGTCAATGAAACATCACCGTTTGCCACTCCACTCCGTAAATGGTATCTCTCTGATGCTCTGAAGTTCACTCCATATCCATCAGTGGAAATGATTTTATTATCACACTTAGAAACAGGCACTTCAGCTCTCCCCCAACATGTGTGTAAATGTCCATTATATTTTTGGTCATATGTACAAGGCAATGTGACGTTCCCTCCAACAGTACCATGGACTGTACTGAAAGAGCCTTCACTGGCTGTGAAAAGAGGAAGATATTTTGTTATGACCTTTTTTCACAATCCTTACAGTATCATATTGTAAATCTACATACATTTTGGAATCAAACCGTAGTCACTGGTGTTAACTACAAACAAAATCGGTCTGCGAATTTGTAATCACAACACATTATTAATTGTAAGATCAGGATTCTCCTTCATTACAGTAATGAGCCTCTTGTCAGATATGTAAAGTTCAGGTAGATTTATCGTAAAGGTGCTCATAACTTTGATTATTTACTGTGTTTTAAATGTGTCGCTAGTGTTTCAAAACTAGAAATGCGTTCAACTTAATGTTCAGTCTGTTTTCCCTTGTAGCGTCACTGTGCCTGCTCTTCCTACAGATGGGCTGAGATCCTGTGCACAGCTCACAGAAACATGGTGCTGCTGCTCAGAGATCAGACTGTCTGTGTTCCAGGAGAGTAGAGTGTGCTTACCTGGGAGCAGGTAGCAGAGGATCCAGTATAAGGTGATATAGCTGCAGAGCGTATCCATGGTGAAGCTATTGAGTACCAACACACATACCTGCAGAGACACAGGCTCAGCTTTGAGTATTAATTCTGTGTCTGACCATCTGAGTCACATGACTTCCTTTGTCATGATCTGCTCTAAGGTTCTGAAAACAGGCCTCTTAGCTTTTAGTTCTGCTTTCTTGGTTTTTGTTATGCTTCAGCATCCATCTGGAATGATAGGCCCTCTGTTTTGCTCCATCTTTCATCCAGGAGGATAGTTTGTACAAAACCAGGAAACAGAGTTAGTAGTGATCAGTTACACAAACTGTAAAACTAGCTGTCATGTCTGAACATCCTAAATGCATCAGGTTACTAAGTAGCTGACCAGCAACAGTACAGATTATCAGCCATTCAGGCAAGTTTACAGGAAGTGTTTCTCACACATGACTTCCTTTGTCATGATCTGCTGTAAGGTTTTAAAGGGCCCCTTAGCTTGTTAGTTTTGCTTTCTTGGTTTATGTTATGCCTCTGCATCCACCTGGAATGATGGAGCAAAACTAAGGGCCTGTCTTTCACTGGCAGGATGGCATGGATAAAACCATGAAACACAATTAATACTTCACAGCAGAACGCAGAAATGCATTCAATGTAATGTTCAGTCTGTTTTCCCTTGAAGCAGCACTGTGCCTGCTTTTCCTGAATCATTACAGCTGGGCTGAGATCCTGTGCACAGCTCACAGAAACATGATGCTGCTGCTCAGAGATTAGGCTGTTTTTGTTCCAGGAGAGTAGTGTACTTACCTGGGAGCAGACAAATACATCCTTACAGCATATGCAGAGGCACACACCCAGCTCTAATGTTTTTTAAAATGTGTGTCATACTTCTTGTACAGAAATTTAAGAGCAGCGAACATCACAAATGGTAACACTGCAGAACAGATACAAATTGCTAGCAGCCTTAATGTGAATACATACCCTACATAAGTACATTTTGAAAATGCAACGTATTTAACAAAAATAAATAAAAATACAGGCAGCAGGTTTCTTGAACAACAATAAGGGTTTCCATGTTTTGTTTTGCTTTTCTTCCCTTCCTTTTTCTGGCCTGACTTTGGACTTTGTTGTTTTTGACTCGTCTCACCTCTTAGGCTTCACTTCCTCTGTACTCATGCTGGGGCATGGCGAATGCAATCCTTCAATACACACGCACACTACCCATGGCCCTTTTTAGACTACAAATCCCATAGTGCACCAGGAGCAAATGGAGAATAGGGGAATCTCCCTGATGTAATTTGAATGACTCATAGGTGCCTGAAAAAGTCACAGCAGGGTGCCAAGAGTGGTCTAGTGAGGTAATGCTGGCCAGTGAAACCCCATCCTACCCAGACAGATCAAAGCCAATTGTGTTCTGCCCCCACGGACTCCCAATAATTTTCAAGGAATGACAAAGCTCAGACTCAAACCCAGGTCGGAACTCTAGGACACAGCCTACGCATGCATGGATTGAGTGTCTTAGTCAGCTGAGCTACTCATGAGCTCAACAGTGCAGATTGCCTTATCAGTTTAATCAGTGATAGGGATTGGTTAGATCATGCTTATCAAATACCTTACGTCAGTGTCTGCTTTCATTAATGGGGCCTCATTAATGGTTGCACTTGCATGTATTGTGCCCTTTTAACATACATACAGTACCAGTCAAAAGTTTGGACACAACTTTTACTCTTTACTTTTACTCTTTACCACATTTTAGAATAACAGTAAAGACATCAAACACAAATGGAATTATGCAGTGACCAAAAAGTGCATAACAACAAATCAAAACTATTTTATATTTTTAGATTCTTCATAGTAGCCAAAAATATTTTTTAAAAATATTTTTGGACTGAAATTCATATATAGGTATCCACTTTACTATTTATATTCGAAATTTCAAGCATTTCAGAATATGTCTTTAGAATAAAAATGTCTTTGAATGCATGTTTCCGTTTATCTTAATCAGATTTGTCCAAACGTTTGACTGGTACCATACATCAGCCAACAACTTCAATTGACTGCAACCTTGCTCTTTCCTCACACCTTTTAGAACCTGTGTTAGCTATTGTATAGCCAAGCGCAAAATGGCACAAGTGCTCACAGAAACACACAGACACACAAAGCGTTCCTTTTAGAGACCCACACATTCACCTCTCGTACTGATCGTGATTTTCAAATAATGTTCCTTTTTAAATATAGACCTCTTAGATGGTTTCCTTTGTATGCAATCAATTAAACTGTATGCAACTTAAAGTATATGATGTTACCACTAATGCACTGGTAATGCTGATGCATGTGTGACATTGTCATTTGCGGCACTTACAGTAAAATTATATAAGTGTTAATGCGTTCAAAATAATGATAGTTCAATACAATCATTGTAACACCAGAGGGTACACCCATGTAGTGCATAGTAACTTTATTTGACCAAATATACAGCTTCAAAGTGTATCATACAGATTCACAGTATTTACATAATATACAATATAATTTTAGGAGCAGCAAAGCTCCATCACACATGAATGTATTCCTGGGGTTGAGGCTGAGTCACTGTCGCTGTCTGCTGCGACGGAGGACTATGAGGAAGTGTGTCATACAATAACAAACACCCCAACCTGTTTGTGTCCGTCTGCCACATCAGCTTGGAGGGTTTGACTCTTTTTCTTGTTGACTGCAGCCAGCCAGACAGCCACAGAACTAAAGAGTGTTAAAGAGTTCTGTACAGTGTTTTAGTGTAAAAGATGTGTTCATCTTTCTGCTCTGCTGGCACAAACATGGGCAACTTCACTGATGCTAGGGCCTCGGGGTCTGCTGACTTTAATTCTACATTGGTCTTAATTGTTCTTGTGAACACATTATACAGACAGTAATTTCCTGAGGTTGTCCAGGTGTAATGCAGATGCAGTTTGAAAGGGAACAGTAAAATCAGCAGGACTCCAGCCCTCAAAACTAAAGCTGGCCATTGCTTTAACAGGCTGATAGCAGGGCATTGTGGTTAAGTTATAAACTGTTCAACAAGGCTTTATGGCATATCTCACGAAGATGAGATGGTATTCCCATTTGGTATGCATCTGAGTGGAGCACCAAGGAGCAAGTGACAGCACTGAGACACTGAGTTTGAGGGATATGTTCTGTTTCTTCAGTATTTTTGGGTCGGTCGCATTCAGGCCCTCAAGTGTAGCCAAGGGGTTTTTCCAAACCCACCAATCAGTCAGTTCCTGCTTTAGACAGCGGAGGTGCTGGGATCCCAGCCTACACTTCTGCATTTGCTCTGCCTTGAACATTTCAGACCTGTATGTACAAAGAGGAGGGGAATTTATAGAACCAACTTCTGCACCATTAGCACTGAGACGGTGAATCACACCCTGCTTTCAGTTCCGCATTCCAAAATGTATCGGAAACATTCCATTTCCGTCCCAAATTGGACTGAATTCCAAACTGGGAGGAAAATATAACTGAAGTTATGCACTGAAATCCTGAATCAAAATCATTAACACGGGGTTAATATTATCGGCAGAAAAGTTTAATAATGGTGGCTCCATAAAGGATGCAGTCTTACTATAACATGTGATGGTTACTCTGCACCTACCAAGAATTACTGTGAGGACTAGCAGAGGTGTGAAGATTACTGCTCCCATTCTTACAGCATTTCCTTTGAAAATCAGATTTGTCTCCTGAAATCAGAGAGGGCACAAGGAGATGAAATCAGCACATGGCAAAAAGTGTCACAGTGAGATTAAGCAATGCAAGGGAAGTCTGAAAAGCAAGACATGCAACGCATTTGGGTTGCATCACCAGCCAGTGCTTGCATCGTTCTTCCTCACTGTGTTCAGTCTGGCACAGAAAGCTGTTGCTGATTTGTATGGGATGAACCTTACCTGAGCTGGGACCACAGCCACCACTGGGGAATCCCAGCCCCCTGTAGCTGCAGCTGGATCCATCTGCTCCTCTAGTGAACATAAGCAAATGAACAAAAAATAAGTAACAAGGTACTGTAACCATATGCTGTACCTCCTGTATATGACTTGGCAAAAGTATACTTTAGGAAAGGTATGTTCTTCATATTTCAGCTGTAACATTGCATTAGACAATAGGTGCGTTTGCATGGAGCCTAATATTCCATTAATAATCGGATTCAAGCTCAGTCAGAATGAAAATGCCTCGTGTAAACACCTCCATCGGAATGAAATACCCCAACCCGATCAAGAATTCAATCAGATTTAAAGAGGTGGTGTAGATTTCTGATGATCCATTCGATCGGAAAATATTAGACATGTAGACGCTCAATCAGATTGCCTTCTGCAATTGAGACTTTCTGCGCATGTTCATTATGCGAAGTAATGACGTATTGACATTTTACTATGCATGACAGAGTTAAAAAAACATGGCGGCCAGTGGGAAAAATTGGTCAACGATGGAGACCACACTTGTTAAACATTCTCAAAGGATTAAGAATAGTCGAGCGACTAGATCAAGATGTCAGCTGTTTAAGCAAGTTTGGGAGAAGCTTAATGAAGGGGGGGTAAACAGGTCTATTGACCAAATTAAGAACCGCTGGAAGGGGCTGAAGAGTGGGTATTATAAGGCAAAATCTGACCAAAACAAGAGTGGTGCAGCCCCTACCAACTTTCCATTTTTTGGCATAATGGAGAAAATTATGGGACAATGGCCGCTGGCTACCGCAGCCCAACACGGTGTTGATGTTGGGCTCAGCTCGCCTAAGACACCGGAGAGTTCTGTGTCCAAGGAAAACATCTCTGTTAAGTCGCCTCTCCCTCCCACCTCACACACAGTACTCGTACGTTTGGATTATGGTTGTAGGCTAGATTTTTGTGTTCATTTTGCCGGCTACTTTTCAGGTTAAAGTCGGAGTTTGCTGTTTCTATTCAATATCTTAAAAAGCAACCCGAAGTAGTAGGTATAGTGTAGCCACTAGTCCACTCTAGAACTAATGTTAGTTGGCTAGCTATGTCAGGAGGCAACACCAAATCCTTGGTTAGGGTGTTTGTAAAGATATGTGTGCTAAACGTTCTGATCTTTTTTTAAATCAACCTGTCATTAATCATTTTTCAGATTAAGGCTATAACGTCAGCTGCTATAGTTTCTAATGGTTTTTTCCCCTCCATATTTAGATGATGAGAACAGCATTGCTGAGTCTGAGGGCTCTGGACAGACTGAGGAGGAAGCAGGGGGAGACATGTCAGATTATCTATTCCGATTGTACGCTTGTCACATGTAAAAGCGCACAAGCTATCCTATCGCTTTCATGTAAACAGTACGTTCGGACTCATCAATCGGAATGATTTCGTTCCGAATGAAAAAAAAATGTGTGCATGTAAACGTAGCTACTGTAAAAGTTTCAAATGTAGCTCCAAATCAGGCTGACAACGTCAGGTCCAGGTTTCAGCAGGCATTACATTAACCATGATTACTGATTAGCTACTGATAGACTATTGCAGAGGCTGTGAACTGTGGCAATAGCGCTGTAGTACTATATAATGATAATGAGGTATACAGGTTTGGTATGTGGGCTCCTATTCAGAAGGATACAGGATCAGTGACCAGATGGGGCACTGCAGTTGTGGTGTTGAGCAAGATACTGAACTTTTTGCAATTGCTTTAGTAAATATCTGTAAAATGTAATCCGTGTAATTCACCCTGGATGAGATGCCTACCCTGTTCTGTTGTGGGAGAAGGCACAGGTGTAGTAGTGGTAGTAGTAGTAGTTGTAGTAGTAGTAGTAGTAGTAGTAGTAGTACTAGTGGTGCGTACAGGTAAGTCATTGATGGATACAGGTGCTGCAGGAATAAAAATGAGGGGAAAAAAATGGATTACAAACAATGTTCAGAACACAACCCCCACTTTTGTCTTTTAACATGTACAAACCTGGCAACAAATTTCTCACACAAAGGACACACAATAGGCTTACAGCCAGATCAGTATTCAGTATCAGTACTTGCAAGTTCCATTAAACCATACTAATTAGGAGGTTGGTACAAACCAAGACCAGCATACATAAAGAGTTCCTGCGACTATGTTAATGATATTCGGCAGATTATAATAGATTCCCCTTCACCCCTCCCCCCCAATCCCCCCAACCCCCCCAACTGAGTTTTACGTGTTATCCAGCATCTCATAACAATGCATAAAGAGGTAAGCAGTCAGAACCAGAACAGCCCTGAGCCTGAAAAGCAATCAAAGTTTGAAGGCATCTGGGAATACTGCAACATTTTGCTGCCCTGTCATGTAGATGTATTGAAGGCTTTACTGCAGGCATAGGGCTGAAAGTAGACAGCACCAGTTTACACTACCACAGCAGAGAGGCAGCAGTATCTGCAAGTTAAGGCTACAGCAGCCCATCTTTAAAAAGATATATCGTCACCCACTGTATACAAAGTGCACATTATGTAAAACACTAACACGTTTTCAAATCCACAGCAGAGAACCACAAATCTCGTCTAGAGGCCTCTTACCTTTCGTTATAATCAGGTGAAGGTTTTCTTTCAGGTCGTTAAACGGTCCCGGGATCTCCACCCTGCATCCGTAGATCCCGGAGTCTCTCTCCGTCACGTTGACGATGGTCAGAGAGACGTCCCCCTTGGCCACGCCGCTCTCTAAGCGGTACCTGCCTGACGCTCTGAAGTTCACCTTGCCTCCATCCGTGGAGACGATGGTCGTTTTGCACTTAAACGCGGGAACTTCAGCTCTCCCCCAGCACACACTGGAGGGGCCGTAGGTTTTCACACTGTAGCTGCAGGGCAGAGTTACTCTTTCTCCAACAGCTTTAATCAACGTCTGCATGGACCCATCGCACACTGAGGACAGCGAAAAGAGAGAAAACAAACATAAGCACAGTGTCTTGGCATTGGCTACTGATCCTGACTGCTTTTTGCTCTGGTTTGTCTGTAAGGCATACTTGTCTCCCATGCTTATGCCAGCGACAGCTACACTGCAAGTGCAGGAGTATGTAAGTTTGAACTTACCTGACATGCCATAGAATATAATGCATAAAAGAAGCATTCTCTTTGCTACTTGATTACAAAGAAGTTAAAGGGATGTTCTCCACTCTCAGTTGCTAGCTTCCACAAAGAGCAGTGGCAAAGGATTGGTCAGCTTATATAGATGGTTTTTGTCATTTCCTCTTTTTGACATGTACAAAGATGGGCTGAACGGAAGAGGCCACATTTGACCACACAAATCAGTACAAGATAACAGATTAGCAGTTTAAACAAAACAAAGATAAATTACCACTGATTGACAGACAAGGGCAATGAAATACCCTTTGCCATATTGTTAGGATTTCTCCTAAAATTCCATGTAATTAGGATAAACAAAATATGTTGTTTAGTGGAAAACAATTAATTGAGGTCAGTCAATTAATTGTAGTCATGTGTTGAGCCTGACAGTGAGATCCCCACCATGGACTGACGTGTGTTAAAATAAGGGTTCATATTCTAACATTATGATAAAATATGTAAATACACGTAAAATAAAATGTAGCTCATGCCCCCCAAAAAAAGAAGGGAATATGGATTGATTGTTTCCATAAGCCTCAGTGTCTCATGATTGAAATCTAGCCTGTATCAGCCTATATTATTGCTCTTTTCCCCCACTACACATTTCTACTATCTCACCAACACAGTGTTGGCTCCCCACCAACCATAACTATGCGTGCTAATGATATCTCGTTGGTATATTACAGCACGCACACACGTGCAGGCACACACTCAAACACACACACACACTCACACTTCCTGTCCCTACTGCCCCATATCTGCTGTTGTCATACGATAAGCAAGCTGGCGGAGCATTGTAATTCACCTATATTCCCTTGAACCTGTATTCTTCAAAGTTCTGAAGACCCCTCATTCAAGTTTGATTGTTTGTGACCTTGATGAT
Source organism: Megalops atlanticus (assembly GCA_019176425.1). Lineage (NCBI taxonomy): Eukaryota > Metazoa > Chordata > Actinopteri > Elopiformes > Megalopidae > Megalops > Megalops atlanticus. The sequence continues at coordinate 26,856,185 of CM032888.1, read as the reverse complement.
GCCGATGTGAAACCTCTCAAGCCCTGTGTGCTCTTACTCCTTCGCAGAAGGGACGTTGCCATTTCTGGAAAGTGACTTACAGACATGGTATTTTTCTGTTCTTGAAAAACTCTTGTGGTTTCATTATGGTGGGTATGGGCGTGAGTGACGCACAGTGCATCTAGATGGACCTGAGAGCTTTCTGTGCAGAGCAAGCAGCCCTGAGAGCTGTGTGACCACAAGGACGGGCTCTCAGCGAGTGGAAACTTGGTCGTTCATGCTCTCGCCTAATTGGGTGACCATTTTCAGCTAGCATGGAAACGCTTGTGTGCTCTGCAGCTGCGGCTTAGCGCATATCTGCCAGAGTGAGCGTAACAGTAAAGGTTGTTATCGCCGCCTTACATCAAGCGGACTTCATGTGTGGGAGGAAGTTCGAGAAAAGCGGAAGAAACCATGATTTTTTTTTTCATCGATTATTTAAAGTGGAAACTCAGGGGATTTCATAATCTGGCCGGTTGTTTCACAGGTATATTGTCACAAATACTGTCTTCCTTCTCAGAGGGGCTATTTCCCAAATCCCATCCTCTGAGCTCCAGTTTCAAGTCTCTTGTTCCTGCTGAAGACAAGTCTGCCACACCAGCTAACTGACGTGCGTGTTGAATCATAAGGGTGGGAATAAAAAAGTTCACAATCTCACATTAATAGTGCTTCATTCCGATGGACAAACAGTCTGTACCACGGAAAATCAACAACAGGGTGTGTGTGTGTGTGTGTGTGTGTGTCTGTGTGTCTGTGTGTGTGTCTAAATCACCAGAGACCTTTTTGCAGAAGTAAATATTGTTGCTAAAAGATTTGTCAGCTTTTTACCAATGAGCTATTACAGATGCTTCAAGCAGACTGCATGCCAACTGCATCATGAACAGAGGGACACACTGTTCTGCAGCTTATGCAACACTTCTGAACCCGTCTCTCAACTGCAGAGGCATTTGACCCAAGGGGAGAACAGTGATCCCAATTCAAAACAGTGCAGGAGTGGAAAAAGTCGCATGCATCGCACATGGTCAGCGTTACAGCCCTCACACAGTAGAGGGCGCAATTTCATCACCGTAGGTTCCTGAGTGCAGGAAGCTGAAGACATGCCTTTTTATTTTCTCTCGGCACACTCTGAAGTCAGCAAACTGCAAAATCTCCTGAGAGGCATTACTAGTACTACTGTGGTTGCCAGCTGGCTATTCCACCTTTGTGTGTCATTGTATCTCCTATTTCTTGGCCTCCGTGGCCACTTTCTCAGACGGGAAGAGAATTCCACAGAGGAATCATCTCGCCCACGAATTCGCCCGGCCTTCCCTTGATGTTCACTTAAACATACACTCATTTGCTTTGATTTTTTAAATCCTACAAGGAGAAAGATAAGATAAGCTGTCAGAAACATGGGCTATGACACTGTCACTGCGGTATTGCGTGGGCAGGACCCAAAAAATGACTGGAATGAGGCAAACCCGATAGCAGTGACAAACAACTGTCTGCTAGGCGCTGTAAACAAGCACGTTCAGAGAATAAAGTCTCATGTCATACCAATATCATTTGCATTAACCAGCACTGGTCAAAGTAAGTAATCAGGGTTAGCAGTGAGGAATATGCGTTTGCCACAGATGAGGCTTCACTATTCAGATGCGCTGTTATGACAACCCACCAAAAGACCAGATGCGGTGACTTATATAAGGTTTGGAGGAAAGGTTAGATCAACCGAAATACACGCTGACTGAGCGTGTGGGTTGAAGAGGGCGTGCAATGGGGTGGGCTGGGGTAATACTGAACTTTAATAGAGGGAAAAACAAACACCTGATCCTCCTTCTGTTTGTTCCCCCCTCCCCATCCCAGGCTTTGCCAGACAGACATTACCATCCTCAATGTGAGAAACGAGCCATAAATAAAAACAGTTGCTGCTGTGAAATGCACCAAGGCCGCGATGTAGCCCGGAAGAAGAAGAGAAGGGAGGTGGTGAGGGCGAAGAAGGAAACGCTTCCTTTTGGCGTTTGTAGAAAAGAGAGGCCGCAACCGAATCTGTCCCCTTACAATGTAAAGACGGGACTTTCCACCACAGTCCCCCAGTTTCCCACAGACCACGTCTGCGTGTTACTGTGTGTCTCAGTCAGTCACACGGTTCCTGTGTACCTGCTCTACTCGTCCGAACAACGTAGAAATGGTGAATCGAATGTAATTCTGAAATTCTGTTCAAAACAAACGACCAGCTGTAAAGATGTCTCTGTTTCAGCACATCTGAGAGTGAGTGAAATGTTCAGAGAAGCCTGCTGAGTGATGCATGGCCCAACATGAATAAGAAAAGAGGATTTATGTGTATGAATGCAGTAAAGGTGGAGTGAACTTTACTTTCAATCAAACAGTTATAAAATTTACTATGACAGCCTTTTTAGTCTCGAAAACCATGGAGCAGTATGTTAGTCACAGATGGAAGGCAGCTGCTGGTTGGGAAATATTGTTATGAGGATGGCCACTTCAGTCCATACAATCACCAGAATATGCCAGAGTCCCTGACACCATTTGAGAATGAAAATGCCATCACTATGTGACATACACAATGGATGGCTTTATAGTAGCAGCCCACTCAAAGATCCAACAAAAGATTTATTTCGATGGAAGAAATGAGGGCTGGTGTTTGCGACTCTGCTCTTTGTTGGAGTCTTAAGGTAAATGTTGGGGTGCTGAAGGTTATATTTCCATGTTCTGCTCCCCATGCAGCACGTAATCCGTTCCTCATGAAAAGCTTTTCTCTCCATTTTCTACTTGACATGTCACTGCCGCTGATTAGAAATATCTCCCTGCATGTCAAACAGGTAGCTACAACAGAAATTCCCCACACTCACATAAAATGTAAATCCTCTCATTCTTTTTGTTTTTTTAATTATCTCTCATCAGAGTGACAGCAGGCTCGTGAGATGCGATGGTGTGTAAAGAAAAGAACATTACGCAGCACTGCGTCTCGTGTGTGACCTAGTAAAAAAGTGTACACGAAATTAAATATCAAAGTGACTGTTAATGCAACAGACAGGCTCTGTGAGAAGGATTGCATTTGTTACTCCCTGTGCGCACGAGAGAATCCTCAGGAGGCAGGATTCATGTCCTGGACTCTATTATTAGCCGGAGGAGACTGTCTGTGAAGCTGCGGGGGGGCTTAGGTGGAGGAGGAGGATGGAGGCGTGGGGTTTGGGGGCAGGGGCTACGTGCTGAACTTTGTGGGAGAGAAAGCGAGAGAGAGGGATCTGCAGGGGCGCAGGGCCGCGTTTGGGGAACGGCCGTCCACTTGGGGGCTGTCCAAATTATGAAACATTTCTCTCTGATACTCTCCAGTCCGCCTTCGGGTTTGGTCATTTTCGACTGCCTATCATTAGATTCGGAATGGGTGGAAATCGGGCACAGTTTGTACAACGGCAGTGGAGGTATTGTACTGCCATTACCTGCTATGTGTGCATTCCTCTACAGCAACAGGAAGCTGTCCAATCTGTGAGACCTGCTGAGGTTCCAGTGAAAAAGCCACCATCAACAGGGCCCAACCTGCAGTATCTTAAAAAGGGTGTCTGGCACATTTCATTCATCAAACCCAGACAGACAGGATTTGTGAAGTCTAAACAGAGGACATGCTAAAATCATGTCCATGTTACGAAATGTCCACAAATGGAACCAAAAAGAAGGGGGGAAAAACTGCTGATAAATGAGATGTTCTCAGAGGGTCAGTCTCCTTCGGTGATTATCGGAGAGGAAAAATGTGCTAGCGTAAACAGAGCCCGAAATGATCCGGATAACAAGGATGGGTGGGAGAGAGCTCCAGACCCAGTCTGGGCCCGCTTTCCTCTGGGAACCCAGCTTGCTCCCTGTTTCTCACGTGGATGCCCTGGCAAAGGTTTGGCAGTCTGTACGAATCCCGGAAGACATTTTCCTGATTGCCCAGCTGGCCTTACCGCCAGGGGTCGCGTCACCTAAACCCAAAAGGCACAGCAACATTTCAAATGGAGATGTGAGGCACAAAATCCCCTCCCCCACCCACCCAGTTATCTTTTGAAGTGCTCGGGTTTGGTGGAGGTTGTAAGGCAGATGCATCATTGACATTCAGCGGGGGGCCGGATGGTGACCACATCTCTCTCTCGTTTTGCTCTGTGACGGGCTGATTGATTGTGCCGCCTCATCAGGGGGGGCCGTGGGTCAGGTGACTTTGATGACGTGCGGGTGCAGAGCAGGAGAACAGCCCGACACCTCGAGGGCCCCTCCCTCCCCTCAGCCTCGCCCAGCGTCCCCGCTCCGTCGCTCAGTGTCTTTTTATCTGTCTGTTTTTTCCTGTTTCAGCTGCAAGCATCCCAGAATCCCTGAGTCATCAGATTCCACGCGGTGTGATTACACCCAAGGTCATCCATCCCCGGGGGGGATCTGAATCTGCAGGGGTGAATTGGGTGGCTGGGGGAGGGGGGGTGTTGGGGTTGGATGTCGAGGATGATGAAGAGCACGGTTTATGGTTAATGAGGGCCAATAAAACCAGGAGAACTGGCGCGAGCCACTTCCTTTCAGCCTCCCTCCTAATGGACAAGCAAACGCATCCCACCCCAAAGACATCCCCTCCACCCGTCTCTCCTTGCCAGGCGAACTGTGGGAAAGAGCTGCTTCAGAGCTGCTGCAGGGTTTGTCAGGCGTCCGTGATGAGGCCATGGGCTCTCCTCCCCTGTCCCCAACTACCCCCCTGCGCTGGGCTGACCCCACACATGTTTACTGCATCCCCAGAAATAGAACAGATGAGCCGGATGACTGTATGAGCGTGTTCCCACAAATGGCATCCTTGTGAATGTGCAAGGAAGCAAGTATGGGTCCCCACACCAAGTGGAGATATTGATTACAATTTAGCAGAGGTTCTAATCCAGAGCAGCTTGTATCAGTTTTTTTACAGTGTTATCCATTTATACAGCTGGGTATTTACAAAGGCAAATGCAGGTTAAGTACCTTGCCCAAGGGTACAGCAGCAGTGCCCCAGCAGGGAATCGAACCAGCAACCTTTCGGTTACAAGTCCTGCTCCTTAACCTCTATGCTACCAATTGAAAGCCGCTTTTAGTTTTTGCCAGGGTCATTCTCAGCTCTCCAGCTCTTCAGCAAGTCCAGCAGGGGAAAAGGTAGCAAGCAGCATGACACCTGTTGCAACTAAAGAAGACAGTGGAGGCGCAACCGAGCAACACTGAACAACATGACAGGATGCATGCTACTGAGGACCACAGATGAGATGCTTTCTCCTAAAAGTCTGTTGAGTCTGTAATGAAACCATCCATGCGCCATGTGTTTTCACTGCAAAATATTTAAATATTGCCAGCATGTTTTGTGAGTTAAAAAAAGATGCCTGAAGAGAAGGAGGGAAAACAAATTTGAATTTGAAATTCCCTGTAGGCAATATTGTGCCATCTGCATATCAGATCATTGCAGGGAATTAATTTCGTGACTGCAGAGCGGTTAGGCAAGTATTTATTAATTCATGCATCTACACTTGCGCCTTACACACACTTATGAAATTAATTATTACCAAAATAACTGTGATAAAACACCAGCTAACACAATGTTTAGTCCAAATGCACTGAATGAGGGGAATCAGGAGCTTGAATTGATGTGTAGGTGATTGCTGGACTTGAGGAAATTTCATGAATGGTGAAGACGTTGTGCATTCTGTGTTCTGTCTCCATGACTTTGCAGTAGCCCCACACCACAGTCATAAACAAAATGTAATGCTGTCACCCAGGTTTGAACGCCAGTGTATTGTTTACACATCCTGCCTTGTTCATTGTTAAACTAAAAAAACATCTTCCTGGCTGCAACTGCCCCATGACATCTTGTCACTGATATCCAATGGGATGCAGCGAAACAGCCATTGGAAGGCACAGTCAGGTCTTGATGATGTCATTCTCTGGAGAGGACACAACCCCAGGCTGAGGCTGAAGCCCTTCACGGGAGAGTTCAAAGGTCTGACAGGAAGCGCCTGATGAACCGAGGCAATGAGTCACACTGCAGAGCTTGTTTTGCACGTGAGTCCATTAACTATGACACCGAGTGAGCGAGAGGTACTTTTCTCACCTACCATTCTACAGAATCTGTACTGCTTGTTAATGTACAGTTGTTTTAGCTGTCTTTTTTGTAGCAATTAAAATGATTGCCTAAGGAATGGCCCGTCTGGGCTAGGAATCTGACACTGAACAACTCAGTATTCATCAGAAGACAAAGAGCCAACTTAAATATTTTCAATGATTCTACCCAGTAGGTGATTTGTTAATTTTTAACAGGGGGGGTGGCAGATGCACACGCAGCACTCTCTCTGCTACTAACTAGGGGATGGAGAGGGGGGTGGCAGGTTAACAAGGGGGATGCATTTTGGTCATTTTGCTAACAAGGGAGATAACATCCCCCCTTATCCCCCCTCAGATCGCCTACTGATTCTACCTAAACCACAGAGAAGTACTCTACTCACATCTATTTTTAAACAATTCAATGGAATTCATTGGGTGGAACAGTCATCTTGGTCAATCCTCTTTAGTCTAATCTTGAGCTCAGAATAATTTGCTTTTCAAATACTTATTTCAAGTGGGAATATTTGCGTGGGCTGTCCGAGCCTGTCTCTCCTCGAGCCCCTGAGAAGAAATCTTCCCACATCTGAGGACAAGGCTTGCTCATGCTGATGGATTCCTCGTGCCATTTATTCAGTTTGACGAGAGGAATGATCCGGCCCAGTTATGCGAGATGATGCGAACTCCTGTTTATGCTGAATCGTCAGGGGGGGACGGATTGTTTACGATCTCACAGCAAACTCCCAGGACACCCTGCACGTCCCTGTGGCCCAGTTGGACGGGGGTTTGACTTAGAAGACATTGTGAACTCATGGATCACCTCAGCATTTTCAAGTAATAGAAAATAAAAATGCCTGCACTCAAGAAACTCAGGAACTACATTTTAATAACTTCGTCTTTCCCTGAAAAAATGCTATTTTTCTTTCGCCAGTTTCATGACGTTTGGTGATCCTTTTCACACGCAGGTTAATCCTGGCCAAATTCTTCTTATTACTACAAGTTACACACAGTTAAATGTTTATTTATTGTAGTTAAAATGGACAAGTTTTAAAATATGGAACAGTTTGCACTGTGGCTTGTTCAACAGGCATGTATCTCAAAAACTATAAACAACTTGTACGGGTGATTTATTATATTTTTCTAAACTCCACAATTTGCCAAAACTTTTCTTCTTTCTCATTACGAGCTCTATTTGCCAACAAAAAACCATGAGAGGCAAAAAACAGTGTCTCTCCAATCACATGTTCCATGTTCCAAGATTACGATAAAAGATATATTATCTAGAGGAATACCTTAAGAATTTCAGTTGGTTCCGTGAGAGAGCCTCAACTTATTCAGCGAAGTTGGATGTTCCAAATAAGAACGTCTGAGAAAGCAAAGTTATGAGAGCAATGTCCGTTATCTACACAAGTGAAAGTCTACTGACTAGGCGTATGGCTGCAGCTTCTGTATCTGATGACCATGTGATACAACAGTGAAACCTATCTTCAAAACCATAAGTTATAAACAAAACTATCCTCAAGGCTATGATGTCTCATCATCGGAAACCATTGGTTAACAACTCGTTAACCAAGTGGCAGCTGAACTGAATCGCAGTTTGAAAAAAGAACAGCACTTAAGTATTCAGTGCTTAGTACTTCCAGTGATTATTTTGAGGATCGGTCCATTTTTATTATCAGTGGAGGGGGCTGTGTGTAGAAATGTGCATGTGAAAATCCTGTCAAAACAAGTTTGTTCAGCCATTTATTGTGAGATGAAGATCCCTGTGAAATGTTGTTTGCTGTCACCTGCAAGATGAGGGGGAGAAGGTTTTTAAACATGTGGGAGAGGTTTGTTTTAATCCAGCGCATGGCACAGAAACAAGAAGACATCAGTTACCATAACCTTTCAGGAATGGGCAAAAATCCCTGCCCTTTGCGCACCTCTGTGGAAGTGTTTTGATTTCTGTTGTTTCACTATTGCCAAGGTGAACTGTTAAGTCACTTGTTCCTACCATAATTGTACCTAATATGGGTACAATAAAAGTTTAGCTATTTCATCTAGACTTTTATTGACCCCACCATCAGCCTGCTTATTTTGCCTCCTGGCTGCAGGGATATAGCCGTTACTCATTGGGACCAAAGGACGCTGGGCTGGTCAAAGAGCTGTAGATTTTCCTGTCTAGTCAGCCGTTGTGAGCTTGCAAAGGGTCATCACACACTTTTACCCCAACAAATTAATCCGTTTTATCATAGAAACAGAAACATTTTAAATATTGCTTAACTGATGAATATCCTGTGTGCAGAGATGCACAAAATGTATCAGCTGAACTGCTTGTGTGTGGGGCAGTGGGAAAGTGCCGTCGGGCTTAAGGAGTTGGACTGGTAACCAGCTAGGTGAGCGAGATACCAATGTTGTAACTTAAACCCTCGGTGTAAATATGAAGACAGCAATATAAATGAATGGAATGCAAGACACATTCAACGTACTCACCAGTAGATCAGGGTGTCCTCCAAGAAATCAAAAACATTAAATTCAAAAGTAATAAACTGTGCTCGGGCATAAACACACACACACACACACACACACACACACACACACACACACACACACACACCCCTCCACTTTAGCTTTAAAAACCTAATGCTGATTGGGTACATTATGCATACCTGTCCCATTACACACACCCACTGTGACCTCGTCTGGCCAGCAGTATTGGCTCAGACCTCCTACATTGTCATTCCAGTTATATAACCTGCAATCACCCTTATTGTTATTTCTTTCACTATTGTGGTTAGTTGTAGTCTGCTGCTTTCAACACAGGTGTAACGAGAGGTGATCAAACTCAATCAGCACATGAGTCATCAAGATGTGAGGGCAATGGTAATACAGATGCGAGTGCCAGAAACCGCGGGGCCAATGCAGCAGGTCGTCGACAGATTAAAGGAACGCAATCTGCAGCCCCTGTCATCAGAAGCGAACTGATTGCAGAGTGTTCTCATCCTCCCAAAGAATTCGCACACAGATGAGGGGCAGACGAGGTAGGAGGGGGTGAGGGTGCCCTCACAGCTGAGCTCTGAAATCCGCCAAAAATTCCACTGAAATTTACACTGAAAGCAAACTCCTTGTTCTGGAAAAATTGTCCGGAGGGCTAAACATCTGGATCCCGCTAGCACCCTCTGACTCACCCCACATCAGCCACAGATCCTGGGAATTGTTGCCTCCCAGTCTGCATTCACTAACTGACTGAAGAAAACTGGCAAAATGAGGGAAAATAGGATTTTTTTTGTGATTGCAATGGATAGGAAAAAGAAAATGTAGCTGAAGCAAGCCCCTCCTGTTCCAACATACCTATTTGTGACATGTTGTGACATCACAAAGACACTGTGTCCTCTAAATACAGGAAATGTCTGAGATTAGTATGAAATTAATAACACCAATCAATTAGTGGGAGGCAACATTTAGTGATATATAGATTGCCATCTTCAGCACAACAAGTATAATTGGTAACACAGCAAAATGCCTAGGGCTAATACACAATGGTACAATGAGGTTCAGAACTCTTTTATTGCCTTTAAATGAACAGCATGCATTAACAGACTGTAGAAAGAGCTGTCTTGGTGCATTTGCCATCAATCTGTATTTTCTACAGTGAATGCAAGGAGGCTCTAAAGAACATGCAATTGAGTATACCATGTATTACATTACCTTAAATTACCCACTGTAAAATTACCTCACGGTCACACAACTGTATGCATTATGCATTATGATGATGATAATGATGATGAGGATGATGATAATGATCATTAGAACTGAAGAAATTTTGGCAAACTGTTTTGTGTCCTCAGTACATATTCTCACCAGCAGGGGCAGTGTTGGCCTGGAGAAGGCATTCCAAAGAGTGTGACACATTCTTCTGTATCTGCCCCACCCTGGCTATGTCACCAAAGGTTGGTTGGTTACCATGACAGCAGGGAAGTCACCAGTGGTCTGGATGGCAAAAAGGCATGCTGGGTAAACACAAGCTCCAAATGAGTTTCACTCTATCCTTGCACTTGCAGCAATCGTGTTATGGCCAATTCAATTAGCTTTATGGGCGAAGGGATGAAATCACAGTCTGTGTGTCATTCATTATGAATAACGTTTCACGTCATTTGACCATTTTTTCCCAGTTTGTTGTGTTTTTTTCCCCCTATGTGCCATTGATTCCCTGTCATTGACTCCCCGGAGATCTCTATGACGATGATACAGCCTCCTACTAAGCAAAAGAAAACGGGTAATTATTGTGTCTATTGCATTATTGACTACCCTGTTGTAGCACTAGTTTAGTGGAGAGAGGGATAGCCACAGGGCACTGATACCTCCCAACCCCCCACCAAAGAAGGGGAGAGAGGAGCATTTCAGACCAATAACTATTTAACCACAGGCCTCCCTGGCATTATACCCATAAAGACGGCCCCCTGCCCCGAAACTTCCGGCCACAGTCATAGCAAGAAGACGTTTATGTGTCTCCAAGGCGAAGTGGACGCAGGCTGCATACAGACCAGGCCCTACCCTTTTGTCCCTCGCGGTCAGGCACTTGCCGCAGGCTTAACCCACACAAAATAAATGATTTCCCAAAATACTAGAAGCTCCCACTAATGCAGTAGGGGGCCTATGAGCCTGGGCTGAGATAACACTTACTACTGTTTTGCTTTCTGTCTGGGAAGATTTTTTCGCTTCGAGTACTGTTCAGCGGGATGTCCGTGTTTATTTTTTTGTGGTATTTAATATCTTTAATATCTTTTTTTTAAATTCTTATTTCAAAGTCATTTGTTTCTTCTGGTAGGACAAAGAGGCTTTTCATGAGATAATAGCCATTGTGAGTGTGGAGGATTGAATAACTTCACACCAGCATGACCAGCGCAGAGTGTGCACTTTGGGGCAGGATCAGAGAGAGAGAGAGCGAGGAGTCACAGCTCTTTTACTGTGTGGTTTGTGTTAGTCACGGCTCTCCGGTACTGTTTGGACATTATCAGCATTCAGCCTGTCTGTCATTAATCCTTGGCCTAATTGGGTTTGCGTTAGCGCTCTCGTACTCGCCTGCCCTCGGGCCGGCCTGCAGTGTACTGCCATGTGCGCCCAGCTGCTGCAGTTTGCACGTCTGGCAGGAAACGGCACTGCCTCTGTGGCGATGCAGATCCAGCCCACCTGTCAATAGGCATGAGCTAGCTCTGCATAACGTGTGCTCTGAGCTACGTGATGCAGGATATAGATCACTTCAAGTAAAAAACAGCTGCAGGGTTTTTGAAAAATGGGCTGACTGCTTAATTGTTTGTGAACAAGGAAAGGGCTTCAAGGCTACAGATTATTCTTATTATTATTCCTTTTTTGTTGTCTGTTAGGAAATACCCTTTTAAAGGAAGACCTGATTCATTCTTTCTTTCATTTTTGACCATGGAAAAGCATTGTACATATATTTTTTATTACAATTCTCCAATTTCACCCTGGAGTTAATAAATGTAATATAAAGTGCTATCTTGGGGAAATACATTAATCTTGGCAGTTTTCTCCATACCTGTTCAAGAACGCTTTTCTTCTTTCCTCAGTAATGACAAAGATTCCATCCTGGTGGAAGGATGGAAGAGAACTTTATAAGAAATGACTTGGGTTTCAGCTTGTGTAATTGACTGTTGAAATCTCAGCAACTGATGAACATCAGTACAGTAAATGGGGACAGTGCAGTGGCCATGTGGTATCGTTTTGGTGAACGATGTACCTCCTGATTCCGGTTTCGGCCTCTTAAGTGAAAAACAGTACAAAGGCTGTGCTTTGTTTTCTAATGAGCACTCCTTAGATTTCACAATACGCCTCAGGCGTCCAGTATAATTAATCTCGTTGAGAGATGCCAAAAGTTCCACTGAACTGCAGAACAGCAGTTTCAAAAACTTTAGTTCGAAATTCTATTTGCATGCATGATCTTTTTTGCATGCATGATCTTTTTTCTACTCCATTATAACAGCCTTACAAACACAATGGCAATATGTTGACGACAGCATTTTGTTGAAATATGCAGTAAGCTTGTGTTATGGACCCCTTTTTTGCTTTGGCAGGGAAAGACTGATTTTCCTGTGTACTGCATTTAGCATTCAAAGACGGCCCCTGAGGATCAGTCGCTTCTCAGCCAAACTGCCAGAGGCAGTGCCAAAACTTTTATTCATGAAGACAGCTTCCTAATTGGAGACTAGCACCCACAGGAAACTATTGCATCATGGTGAGAAACGGTGGTGTCCACTAAGCATCCAAACAGGTGTCAGGTGTAACATTTTACTCCATCTTTGTACCTACCGTTAAGCCAATTATTCACCCAGAAAACGCATATTAGTATGTTGGGCCAGTTGCTACCTTAGGTTTGTCCCTTAACCCGCACCTTAACTCTGACCTATGACTTAAACATAGCCGTCGCCAGAGCTGTGGATTTAACGATAAGTCCATCCCTCACACTAACCCTACCCTTAAATCTAACCCTAAACCAAAAACTTCACCCTGGTAATGTACTGTGACCTCATTTTACCTTGGGAGCCCACTGTTAAGCAAAAAATGCTCTGATAGGTTGCTTAATTACTCATGGTCTCCATTTTGCCTTTGCACCAACAGTGCTGGCTCTTCTGCTGTAGTTCAGATATTTACATCTTCCAGATACAATTACAGTTGGCCACCATCACGGACGTGGACTCTTCTATTATACTTTTTCAGTGAAAGAAGGACCTATAGGCCATCCATGCAGTTTCAAGTTTGGTTCTCTTTGAAAAGAATATGTGCAATAACTGTTTCGATGGATTTACTGCCAAGGAAAACAACTACCACCTACCTGAGAACTATCTCCCTAGTTAACCTGTGAAATATCCAAGGGACAATGAATGAAAAGTCTCAGTAGAATTATTATTTCACAATCAGCTGACAATATCATAACAGCTTTTGCTTATAAACTACATTGTAGAGTGGATGGGGTAATACCAGTGACATACACAATCAAAAGGAGTCAGTAGGCAATTGTCCTGCTCAGTCTTGAATCTGCCATGAATCTTTAAGATGTTTACCTCCATATAAAAGGTTTGTGCACAGAAAACCTCTCTCCTGGAACCAATAAATATGGTCCTGAGTGCTAAGCAGAAGACTGTTTATTCTTACGTACAGACTTCATCTCAGAACACTTTGTTATCTGCCCTTTTCCTGGGTTTTAACAGTAGGTGTATTAGTATAACAGAGGTCCATGCTCTCTTTATGGGCGGGAGACTTACGAGGGCCAGTCGGCAGTGAAGGGTGCCTTTGAACCTGAGCCGCCCTAAGCAGCATTATTCACAGGTCATAGAAGATAGTTACATGCCACTTCCACCCCCATTTCACAGAGCCCCCAATACACAAACACACAACAGCTTTTCCTTAAATGGAATGGATGGGGACAGAGAATAGGACTTTTCAGGACACATTATGTGATTGTCATTTAACAGAAGCTCTTTTGCAGAGGAACTTGCATTGTATGCAATTTTTGCATGCTATCCATTTGTACAGCTGGATATTTACTGCGGCAATTCTGGGTGAAGTGCTTTAACCAAGGTTACGGCAGCAGTGCCCTAGTGGAGAATCAAACCAGCAACCTTTTGGTTATGAGCCCTGCTCCTTACCACCATGCTACACTTCCACCCAGTTGCTTTCTTCTCTTGTCTTTCATCTGTGGTGTTTTTTTTTTTTTAATCCATTGATGTAATTTTCTCATTCTTCAGTAGCAGTTTGTTGATTGTGTCCTCAGCAGTTTGACAGTGCTTTGACATTTACATTTACATTTATTCATTTGGCAGACGCCTTTATCCAAAGCGACGTACAAAAGTGCAAATAGTGAGCAAACAACACGCACAAGAGCAAGACATGTACAGGTCATACAATGCAAATAGTGCTGAAGCTGAGCGCAAGGTCAGTGACGCGAGCCAACTAAGCTTTGAGATGTTCAGTCTCAAATTGCGCTATATATAACAACAGTTATTATCTTTGCTAAACTTCCTTAGATTAGACTCTCTGCATGGATTTGGCATACAGCATAGGGATAGCAATGTTGTTTCCTCTGAGAGCTCGCACAACATTAAATGCCCATCAGTGCTGAATAGTCTCATTATACTCGTGTGCTGAATATAACCAGGAATGAGGTGCAATTCCAGTATATGAAAAAAAACAGTGCTGGCAGCCATTTGGACATTCTCGAGTGGAAATGGGGGTACCACTGACACACTCTGTACAGGTGTCCTTGGGAACAAAAAAATGGACGTCTCATATCTTGCTTTTTAAAGACGACCTCTCAACTAGGAAGGAATGATATATTGCACTGTTTTAATTTTAGATCAGGTACAGAAACAGACATGACATGGCGATCTTCCATTTTCTGTTTCAGAGGCCTTTTGTTGTCAGTGATAGCTTTGGCTGTTGTTGTTAGCACAGTATTATTTTTACACGTTACCCCCCCACCACCACCACCCCCACCCCCACATCAAGATTGGTCCCAACACCCCCACCCTGCTCTGCAAATACTATTTAGAGTTTCCTCTAAATTAATCATCACTTTAACATTCCTTTTTGGATCTAAGGACAAGAACTGAAATTACAGGAAAGGAGTTTTAAACACTGAAGTGTGTGGCTGTTTCCGTTTATAATGATGACATATTCAGAACCCAGCAGTATTTGTCTCCAACTCCTGCCATCTCTGTGCCAGTGATCGGATAACTCCTACAGAACTGGTGGTTTGATTCTTAGAGTTGTTTTTGTGTCCTGTTTTTTCTTTTTTTTCTCTTGACTTACAAGAACCTGAGATAAAGAAAAATTAGCTTGAAGTGAATTAGCTGAATGTTCTTCTCACACTGGGCAGCTTGGAGAGGCTATGTTCCCAAGACCTTAGGTGAACTTCGTTGTGTCATTACTGAGAAACTGCCCTGCCTGTGTTAAATCAGAACCGCTGTGTTAGGCCAGCGATGGCTGCACTGAGCTTCCTGCATCGTGTGCGTCTCGTTACAGAGGTCCAAGCCTTGGTTTCAAGAACAATTTATTTTTGGAGGTTCCTAGAGAGAGCCAGAGAGGAGACAGAGAGGCTGCAAAGAAGAAATGGGAGGTAACATAGGCCTTATCTGCAGGCACAGGCGGCTTTGGAGGCCAGGCCGTGCGAGGAGTAATTGATTCTGTCAACTTGACAAAAAAAAATTGTATTCAATCATAGCTCTCATCAGGCCAAGACTGTTGTGATGCTCATAGAAAATTCAAGGCATGGTGCACATGCAAAAAGGGATTTGCTTATATTTTTTTCTTTAGTCAGCAGAATGCTGTACAACCTGGGCTCCTCTTACAACTCATATGCAATAACCATTATCTATCCACAATTCATTTCTACCATGTATGGTCTGTTAAATTGCTTGTAACGTTAGATTACATTTAAAACTTATGATAGATACATGTATGAATATAGGTACTTGGCTGAAAAAAGTTCAGCTGGCTTGCCACCTGACTAACAAAACGGTGAGGGTTTAGCGCAAAAGACAATGGTAACTCTAGCCTGTTACAGTCTTTGTTGGCAAGATATGGCAGTTAAATGGATCTTCTTCATCCATTTAATTTGTGTAGCATGACGATTCTAATCCAGCATGCTCCTGCAGCTCACTGGATTAGAACATTTTTAAACAACCTGTATTTCAAAACTCCTCTGACTCCTGTTCTAGACCCAGCTTTCCCTGCGGTGACCCGTTTATGATGGCCGTGACTGTCACCTTGTACTTTCACACCAGCGTCACACAACTGATCATGAGGGGGGAAGGGTGTCTGGGATAGTCTTTGAGCTACTTGAATGGATTCCTGTCCCGGTTGAGTAAAAATGGCAACTAGACAAAGCCATCGCACAAGAGAGCGCACCGAGCTGGCTGATTTCACAGCGGGGGGGAAACCTTGTGTGACAACAGAAGGGGTGGTGTTGAAAACAGCATTGATTATTGTGTTGGTGGTGGCGGTGTTGTCGTTGCTGCTGCTGTTTTTACCAAAAAAAAAAATCACCCGTTAATGTGGAGGGCATATAAATCTACATTTAACATAAGTGTCTACGAAGGGATCCAGTCCCAGATCAGTTTTGCTTAGGAGGAGAAACTAACATTACACCTCCACTGGAGTGCAGATTTTAAACATTGCACTGATAGCTTTGTGCTGTGCTTTGTCTAATATCACAAATGACCTGTGTTTTTGAACGGCCTGTACTCCTCTCTGCACGGAACAATGAGTCACTTGGCACACACAGACCCAAGTTTTAGACTGTGACAGACAGGATTGTAAACCTACCAACTCAAGCACATCACATCTAAGTTTGAAATAAACCAAACAGCTATTAAAACAGCTGTTTGGATAGTTTCTGCCCGTTTACTGTATGAGCTCAACGAGGGGAAATTTCAAAAGCACCCATTGTAAAGCAGTTTTTATCATGTCAAATAATTGATGTCTGCTTCTGCAAAGATCTACTTTGCTTGTCTACTTGTCATGGACTGCGCAAGCCCTTGTGTATGGATGTATGGGCACACAATAATTTAAATGTCCTGAAAATTACTGTCTGTGAAAGTTTTTTTTTAAATGTTGCATAAGCCTTAATTATATATCAGTGTGACTGAGCATTTGTTGATTTCACTTGGCTTTAATCATCCTTGTACGGTTTTGAAAAATCAAGGACTGATTTTAAGAGATGAGCTACAGTGTGTTTCAGTTACATGTGGCAAAAGTGGCAAGTTCACCCCAGCTGATTAAGACAACCACATAAGGGAGTACATTTCATCTGAAGAATATGGACGAGCATCTGGAGCATGAAATCTAAAATTATATGCACGTTACAAGCATGTAGATTTCTGATGGGATCTTCTGCTGCAGTTGGATGACCTATACCAATGGGAGACCTAGACATGGATATCTCAATTTTTGTGAACACCTTTTATATTTTATTTTTTGATTAGGAGCTTATGACTATGGTTTTAGAGGACATCTTTTGCAAATGATGGCAAATACACAGCCAATGGCTATGAGCATTGTTTAATGTGAGTGTTGAATTAATATACTCCATTATCATTGCCTGCAGGGTTGATGATCAAGAACTGGCTGACATGACTGACATGGCTGCATCAGCTCTTAATTGTTTAATTGAATTTGTTGTTTAGAATTCAGAATCGCGCTCACCCGGCATACCTAACAAAAACTGTTTGCTAATTGAAAAGGGTAACTCTAAAATGTGCAGGTCTCCAGGACTAGACCTGTCTGGCCCCCTGTCCATGAACCTACGTACAGCATTGTGGTGATATATGGGTCAGTGGAAAGTTCCATCCATCATGAATCATAGCCATCTCTAATACCACCATGTGGCTCATCTCTGTCTGTGGTCTCCATTTGGTTTAAATATTTATAGGCAATTTACTTCAAGTCATCAATGACAGGCTACAGCCTTCCATTTATTGGCTGCAAAATGCGTTTATTTGGATCGTAATTTCCAAAGGCATTGCCATCAGGGGTCTGGAAATAGAAGTGGATTTATCAGGAACATAAAAAAAACACATTATTCCAACCCGAGACATGAGGAGGAATGCAGTCGGCTGTTCCTGAAAAGAGTCGCTGTGGAAGTAAGAAGGCAGGAACGTGATCCTAAAATGATTTGCCAACACAGAGGAGAAAGGTCACAAATAAAAGAGAAATCAGAAAAATGCCTTTTATGACATTGGGAAACAAATTTAATAGAGCACCTCAAATAACGACCGTGAACACTACTATAGGGATCAAATGAAAATAAAAAGGAATTGAAACAGAGAGTAGTACAGACAAATATTAATTTCCCCCATGGTCTTGCCTGGGTTTCCAAGGCCTCCCGTGGGTCGTAAACAAGATTTCAGCTTTCTCCCAGTCCCCATTTTGGCTCCGATCCGTGTTGCGTTGCCTAGGAAACCTCATGATACTTCCCGCTCTCTTCTATTGGAGTGACAGCTCTGAAGTCGCTGTTTATTGGGAGCACCAAGTACCCATTACCCTCTCGCAGGTATTCCAGAGATTAACCCAAATGATTTCTTTCAGTCAGGCTGTTTGGCAAGCTTAGTGGGAAAATCGGTTATAAGTGAAGTGTATTCTGCAGCGGAACGAAAAAAATAGCTGGCTTATTCAATGCATCGTCCTCTGCATGGGCTTCTGTCATCATCGTTCTAAAGCTGTCCGTCTGTCTGGCTGTCTGTCAGTCTAATTATGATTATTATGATTAAGTGCGGTGTTATTATGGGGAGTTCTGATGAATGGTGTTTGACGTCCTGACAGCGTGGCATCTTTTCTTGCCATATAACCAAGGTGATGCTGAGGGAAAGATGAAAGAAAAAAAAATCTTCCTGGTACAGTCTTTAGAATCGGAAGCATTAGAAAATGGAAATAATTTCTCAGTACATTCTGCCCAAGACTAGGACTTTGGCAGAACAAGGAATACGGAGATAATGTATACAGTGTAACCCTGAATGCATTCAGCTGTTTCACATTGTGTATAGATCTGATCCGCATGTAAAGTACCTCTTATATGAACTGGGGGAGTGTACCCTGGTGTGTATGGGAGAGAGAGAGAAAGATGTTGTTTCACAACTTCACTGAATAGGTCACGTGTCCATGTTCCACAGTGCAGCATAACAACTCGCAGTGGGGTGAAAGTACGTGCCCCGGGTCTACAACTGGACGGCCGTTCGCAACGTTCCCTGAGTTTTGGGTGGTATTACTGCCCGCCTACCCGACCCCTCCCTCGGTTCGCAAAGCATGTGAACCTGACCCCTGCG
This sequence comes from Megalops atlanticus, assembly GCA_019176425.1. Classification (NCBI taxonomy): domain Eukaryota; kingdom Metazoa; phylum Chordata; class Actinopteri; order Elopiformes; family Megalopidae; genus Megalops; species Megalops atlanticus. The sequence continues at coordinate 26,837,286 of CM032888.1, read as the reverse complement.
CTCTGTGGGACGGGACATCTGAGTCCCCTGGATGTGGACGTGCCTGGCACGGCAGAGTCCCAAGCCTCTCCCCTGTGGTTCGTCAGCAGCAAGAGGGCTCCAAAGCCCAGCCGTCCCATCAGAGGTATTCCCACACTACCCACCCCTCCACCCCCCCACCCCCACCCCCGCTGGGTGCCGCACAGGAGGGTGGGGCGGCTGAGGGGCGCATCCCTCTGAGAGCGGGGACCGGCCTGGAAAAGATGTTCCCATCACATGTGAACGTGCCACATGTCTCTACCCCCCCAGATGCCTCTCTGTCTCCTGGGTGTCACTTCTCTGCTTGTTTTCCACAGCCGAAATCGCTGGCTTTCCGTTTCCGCTTGATATGCATGTGCATGCACACACGCACGCACATGCGCGCACACACACACACACACACACACACACACACACAAACACAAACACAGATGACTGCAGACAGGTGCACTGTACCCTCTCTAAAAATACCCCCCACAACCTCTCGCTCCAGTCATACTCCATCTGTCATCGTGAGGTGTCACGTGAGGAGGCGCGGGGATAGTCATTTATTTAGTCATTTGTTTATTTACACGGCCCCGCTCCAACTGCTGTCTGTCAAGGCTGACATTGGCAAAAAAAAAAATGTTTCGCGCTGAAGACAAGCGGGGAATTTAACGAGTGTTAGGGCCCCTGTGATCTTCTCTGACTGATACACTGCGGTAAGCAAAGCCATTTGTTTGCAGTTTCACCGCTCCTCTGGGTCTTCTCTCCAGTTCTTCACTTTCCCCCAGATTCTGAGGACACGCAGCTTTACAGAGCACCACAGAGGCAACTTCAAAGCTTCTCAAAGGCTCTACAGGCAGATATAAAACAGCTATCATAATATAAACAGCTATGATAATAATATATAATTCTTATTTTAGAATAGTTTGTAGCTTTAGCTAAGACACGACTGGACAGAATGTTGCTTTAACCTGCTTTGTTTTCATAGTGGCTTCCTTAGTATTGTTTCTTGATGTTCGCAACATGGCCTCAGTAGCCCTTCAAAATTATTAACATGGTATTTAAGTGGTGCTCATTGTTTGCAAATTGTTTATTTTAATCCCATAAATTCTCATCTGATTATTATAGGGTCAGCTGTTCTGTGTTCTGTGGTTGCTGGCCTTTAAATATTTTCTTAACATCACTTCCTCTGCAAATGCAACAAATTGCATTTAATCCCTTGACCTTTGACCCCAAACCCCCTTAGACTTTGTGTGAATGCATGCACTTCAGCAGAGAGGCAGTGAGCACAGCCCTCCAAAGCAAAACGTTTGTAGGACAAAGACCATTACACAGGCAGTATTCATTCAGCAGATGACACTTTCACGAAATTTATGCGAGCACAGATCCCTCTGGAATACACAAGGAATTCACAGTGGGCCTTTCCACAACAAACTGAGCCAGCCCGAGTCATCAACCCTGGGTGGGAATCCCGTGCAGGAAGAGAGTCGTAAAAGATTATGAAGAAAAAAAATGCTTTTTTTAATGCTTTTTCCCCTTACCCTATTTTGGTATCGTCAATGGTATATACCAGGCTTGTCTCACTGTGACAACCTCTTGCTCTTGCATCGCACGGTGCGCTACAGTGGAGTGGGCACTCATTGGAGGACAGGCATTACTCCGCTGACATCATCAGAGAAACCCACAGGGGCTTGATATGTCTCAGAGTACCTGAGAGCAGTGAGACAAGCGAACCCTGGCCAACCTACCCACCCCTATCGCCACCAGAACAATACGATCTGCCTCTGTGGGATCCCAGTCAAGTGGCACCGTCAGTTTTGAACCCTCAGCCTGTGCTCAAAGCAAAAGCCTTGCTGACTGAGCAACGCTTATTTAGTGATGTTAGCACAGAAAAGTGCGCTGGTTATTATCTTCCCCAGGAATTCGGATGTGTATGGGTGCCTGTACACGGCCCAGGGGCCTCTTCCCCATTAGACCGCCACACAGACAGGAAGGGACAGGGGCCTAGAGCCCAGTGTGGAGGTGGTCTACCACACGCTCTTGGCTGGGTTTGACATGAGGAGAAGTTTCTGGGATATCTGAGCCCTATGGGCCAAATGGCCAGAAACCAACAATCCACAAATTGGGATGGTAGTAATTTTATATTAAATGTAAACATGCAGTCCAGGGTGGTTGTAAAATAAATAAAATAAGTTTATCTTCCCCCCCTGCAACACACACAAACACACATGCACATCATGTCTTTGAGATTTTATGAGTATTTTCTTTTCCATGTTAGAGTATACCATGACTAGTTTCTGTAGAGATGTCAATACTTTTTCTTCTTTTCAGTGCCTCAAAAGGTCAGTATGTACATTTGAAATTTCACACACTGAAGAATGAAATTACATACAACAAGGCACACTGTAAATCAAAAGACACATATGGGCTGAATTTATGTTTCATTTTCTTGTTTAAAAGGAAATCATCACTGTTTTCAGAAACACAGGATATTTGATTTAGCTGGACATCTGATTTGTTTGGTTTTGCATTTACTTTTAACAGATTTAAAGTAATTTTATCCCTCTGACTGAGACATCCATACAAGAAGTCACCTCTTATGAATAATTTATCATGGAGGCTGGTATGGATGAATGACATTAACATTGGACATTGTAATGAGGGAGTTTTTAAGCTCACAGGACCTCTTCTCTGTCTGGCTGAAGGAACAACACCCTTAAAGGAGAACATGCAAAACCAAGACCCACACAGAGAAAGGCCTGACAGGCTACTGCTATGATGACAGACAGGGTTAGAGGCAAGGTAATACATCAACCCAGCACAAGGCCTGCTGGCCATGTTTTAATTTGTCTCCCATCTTATTTTATGAGACTAATTATACTGCTGGGTGATTTATGAGCAACGGCTAATATGATGAACACTGTGAATGTGTGTGTGGGTTTGTGCATGGTATATGTGCATGCAGATCTGCCTGAGTATTTACATAATTGTGTGCATCCATGCATCTTTTGCGCCTGCATGTATGTGCTCATGCAGATGTCAGTGTCTTGCATGTATCTGAGGTAATGAAGAGAACCACCCTATGTGTTATCTTTGTTGCAATTTTCTCTTTAAGGGATAAACTTAAATGTTGTCCTCACAACCTGTTTGTGGCTGATTAACAGTTAGCTGTGATATTACTGTACTTCTCTGGACGCACAATCCCAGTATGCTGTATGCTTGGCTCTTAAATAAACACCGTGTTCAGTGAATATTCCTATTCCAGTGTCAGTGGAGCTTGATTGTTGTCCAGGTCACTTTAGCATCTAAAAATATCAATGGTCTGTAATGAAGAATGCATAAGAATGACTTAGTGTTGAATTTGTCCAATATATCCAGGAAAAGGGGATTTCATAAGTATAAAATGTGCACAGCGGACAGTTTCTGCTCCCTCATAACCATATCTGAGATGATTTGTGTACTCTAGGTCTCTCTGGAGAAGTTAACATTTTGAAAGAATGATGAGCATTTTGTGACATATGTACTGACTGGAGTCCCTGTGGCCATGTTTGTTCCTTTGTTTGTTTTTGCTCAGTTGCATTTGGGTATCTGATGTGACTGGACTGTAAGAACTGTTAACTAAGGCTCTTACAAAACAGTAGATTAAGAAACATTGTCTGTTTAACATTCTGAAGAAATTATGGTGATCATTGGACTTTGATCATCTGATCGTGCCTGAGAATAATACAAGACCTCTGTTGATATTTAAATTCAGATATGTAGATTTATATTTCATGTTATGTTTATGTTGAGGTAGGTACTCATATATGCATTCATACAGTATAAAATAAAGGGGTATATAATGGAACAGTACAATTTCAAGAAAAATAAAGACATTCTTTTACTGTTATTATCATTATTTTCATCATGCTCAAGGGAAAATTTCATTTAATAAACCGTCAAGACACCTGTTTGCAGGAGTACTTTCTCATATATTGTAAATAAAAGCAGCATATTGACCACTCTGGGCAACAGTCCAGTTCAGCAACATAAACTAGGACAGCCTCTGCTCAATATATGGCCACAGGTGGCAAGAGTAACTGCATCAATCCCACATATTAAATCATGGCGCATAAGTGATATAAATAGATTTACACTGACATTTCAGAGCTTCTTCAGTTTTGAGAATGGATGGTCATTGGAGGTCTGTGGATGCTGCTCACTTTGCTCTTAATTAACCTAATTCCCTACATGCTGTTTTAATTAATGCTCTAATGCATCTGCTACAAAGGTTAGAATAATAGGCAAGAGAAAGCAGGGAATTGGACCTCTTATTTTAGACTGTAGCAGTGCAACTGCACTATCTATAAACACATTCTTCTCTCTTTTTTTTTCATTGTTTTAATTCATCACACATTAATTCCAAATCTCTTGATGGATTTGTTATCAAGTGTTTTTTTCTTTGATTAGTGTTTTTTATAATTGAAACATAATTGTTTTGATGGCCAGTCTTAATTTTTCATGAAGACCCAGCTTGGGCAATGTAATGGGTCTCTAAGTGCTGAGTCATTCTTCTCAGATATCACCACAAGAGGCCCCTGCCTTGAGGAGGTTTAGAATGATCGCATCATAATGCTGCATTGAGACTTTAAAGTTTAGTGGCAGAAGTCCCAGCAAAAATATTGAACACATATCCTACATCAATTGTTTTCTTAGTCATGTAGCACTGTATTGAATAAGCAAGGGACAGACAAATTCCATTGTTTCAACACTCTAAAAGGGTTTTTAATGACCATGTTTTTTAGTCAGTGTGTCCCTATGTAGGAAACAAAGGACTAACAAAGTTCTGTAGCTTTACAACCATTAAGTCATCTTAAGTAAAAGTGTGCTGGCTCATTAAGACCATAGTAACGAACTCTAAATCTATTATTTTATCTTGATACTACGAAATCCTACATAATTTAGCATTTTGAGATTATGATTAGATAAAAACATTATATTCTTTTTATTGGTACAGATGAAGCTGTCATTTATCAGCAGAAGAAATGGTTTCACCACACACTAATCATTAACCATTAAACTCAAGGTTGCCAGCCTGATTTCCCAAACCAACATGATAGTATCTGTCTGCAAGAAAATCTAAAATGAGGATGTGACAGTTTGGGTCAACATTTGTTTAAAAAGTAAGACTAGATTCTTAAAAAAAATATTTAAAAAAACCTAACTATAAAGGAAACATATGGCGATTTCAGCTCAGGAGCAAATCCATTTTGCTCTTGCTCTAACTCAAAACACATTTTTTAGTTAAAATAAGCAAGTGAAGATACAAAATATTGGTCCAGATTGTTTATGTGTTATTTCTTAACCAACTGAATTCATGTATTCCCGTTTCAAATTAGTCACAAGATTTGTAACCAATCAGAGGTGGGCAGTGTGCAGTCTACCCGGCAGCCAAGCCCTATTTGAGTGAACTCTATATAATTGAATCAACAGTGAGATAAAACAAAAAAAAATTAAATTACGGAAAGAGAGGAATGAGGACTGTAGATGATAGTTGTTTGGGAATGAGGGAGTCTGATGGCAGGTATGGCATTTGCTAAGTCACAGGTTGGCGGGGCATACCCCATACCTGTACAGCTTACCAATGACAATAACAGCCATTTTTCCTGGCAGAAATGTGAGTGACATGTAGTTCAACATTTATCTTTTTTCTCCACAAAAGGTCATTAAAGTCAGAATGATATTAATGAGTTTTTCTCATTTTGCAATTCATTTGTCAGTAATCTGAGGAATGAAACACTTCACTGAACCACAGGTCATTAGACAGGAAAGAAAAAGCTAAAAATATTGACATTGTGCATTTAGATGATTTATTTCTGGTGAAAGGAAAAGCGTTCATAAAATATGCTTCTCGTGCCCTGCTGCCTTCTTCCTCACCTGTGAAAAAAACCCAAATTGATCTGAGTTAATGTTCTGAAAACTCTGGGGAAAAATAGCATAAACCATACGCAGGTAGTTAGCAAGATACAGGAAAGGCAAGCAAATTTTATTTCATAAAATACCCATGAATGTGGTGCAGTTTTCTTATTGCAGTATGTTTTTATCGTATATATTTTGTTGTTTAGACCTATTTCAGTTCAGAATACAACGCATCTAAGTTTGCTGACAGACAGAACCCAGAGAGAGTGTTTTGTTTACATATAAAGCATATAGCTGCCATTCCTTTTAAGGCTGATCCACTTGTTCTGTGTCTGGTACAGGCAAATGCTCATAATAGCTACTTTGTATTAGGTGATTGCCAGACAACTTCAACCTAATTTTAAATTCCAGTTAAATTTGTGTAGGATAAAATAAACTATTAATTCTCATGGATCAACCTCAGGTGCCCCTGCATTGAGCTCCAGCGATTTGGTTTTCAGACAATTCAAAGCCCTCAAGTAAAAAGTGTTTTCAGTTGAGTTCACTAAGTATCCCTTTTAGGTTTAACCTTTGAGCTTTCAGAATGAGGGCTGCAGGGTGACAAAGTTTTGGTGAGGATTTAGGAAGATTAATTTGTAATAGGGTCACGCACTGTGGTGAGGACTCTGGAAATTGAGATTAGGATTTAAAACGTATTGTCTGCAGCAAGACCTCAAAAGCAGGGTCATAGAGATAAGGCACATTCTTCCTTCTTATTTTGGATTCTGGGTCTGCACTCTAATACTGTAGGAATTCCAGTGAAGCCTACCCAGAAAGAAACACAAAGGTACGCAATCAATACCAAATGTTAAATCAGATCTTCCTCACCCAAGGACACACGATTGCCATTTCAATGGTTAATTTTGCCGCTGATGCAGTGAGGCTAGGATTTGCTAAATCCTACTCCTCCATCCTGCCTAAATCAGCCAAGTCATCAGTGCACGGCAGAGAGATATAAATGTCTCGCTTGATATATCGGAGTGTCTGGTTGTAATTACCTTTCAGCTTGGACAGCTTGTTGCCCAATTGATTTCACTTCGATATTCACGGTATGAGGGGATATCATACCATGAACATCGAAGGGGATATCAGATTTGCCTGGGTGGAAACAGGAAAGCTGGGTTCACATTTTTTAAACATCAAACAGTGGTAATACGTTTGGCCACACAACACTTTTTTCGTTAAAGCAGACAGAATTATTTTCATTTTAGACAGAATAAACAAGATTGCAAAGGGAACACACAAGTGGAAAGCATCTCTCATAAGTGTGTAGTCTGCGGGGCTTCAGTGAAAGACTTTCACCAGTGGATCGGAAATATCGTGTACTTCCCTGGCAGCAACATGTGGGGCTAATCTCGGCTTGCACTTCAGCCTCATGCTGTGATACTAAGGCTCTCAGCTAAAGTCAAACCTGCTGTGCCACATGAAAAAGACTGATCAAGATAATTAGACTCTCAGTTCTGCTGGCAAGCTATATCACGGCACCTCTCTGACAAGGGAGGGTAAGAGTTCACGTTCCATGTGAGGAAAAGCTTTAAATAAAGGAAAAGGGACTGGTCAGATTTTATTGGAGTTTTTTCTTTTTTTAGCTGAACTTTGCCCTCTGTGTTTGTGTGAGGCATCTGAATGCTGTTTAAATGAACTCTGTAGAAACATTTGACCTTAAGCTTCTTGATTTCTTACGCAGTGGCGTGTAAAGAGCCTCAGCCCTGGAAAGATTTGTGTTGTGTACATGCATGCTCTTCGGAGACGGGCAGGGTTTTGCATCATATGGAAATAATTTTGGGTTGAAAATGCCCCATACAAAATATTGTATGTAATTCAACCAGTCTGAGATAAACATGTCAGAATCTCCCCATAGATTTCCATCACCAAACCATGCAACGTCAATGCAGAGATGTTCCTCCTTATCCATTGACAAAGAGTCGGCTTCTGTAGCTTTTTCTTTGCCTCTGACCTTTACCAGCTTGTTGTGGTGCCTTCCAACAACATCCAGGATGGCCCACTCTTCACCAGATTTGAAAAGGGGCAATGAGCCAACCCTTTTCCCTCATGGATTCATCTGAGAAGGACAGGCATGTTGTGCACAACATGTTAAAGAAGGCCAATGCCTTGCTGATGAAAGCTAGGCTATTGCCTCCTGGTGTGGCATCAATAAAACTGTCAGCATCAATGTCCTAGACACGCTCAGAAGCTCAGTGAGAGCTCTCCCACTCAGGGGAGCCTCCAGCAGACAGGCTTGTAAAAAAAACGCAGACATAACGGCATGGTTTACACTTCGTTTCTGGGTTATATGTTACGTGTTTCTGTCGCCAGCACACGGCGTGCTTTGTAATGGTAGCTGCATGGGTCGTAAGCCGACGCTCAGGGCTGAACCACGATTGACTGTTCTCTGCTCTGGACAGAGATGCAGTGCTCTAGTTCCATAGAGAAGTGTGTTGGCAGGAGTGATGAATTCTGATATTTTGTTCCATAAGGGAAACAACACTTAGTGTTTAGGAAAAAAGCTCCCCCCCACACACACACACACACACACACACGCACAGAGTCTTATGTTCTACTGTGTTTCCTCCTTACTCTCTCTCAAGCCATTGGAGCTGACAACTGTAGGTTGCTGGTCTGAACGAGAGGTCCAATGATGTCATCAGTGTGTGATGCGTGTGACATCATCACAGTTTGTCTGTTTGTGATGCATTCACGTTAGCAAAGATTAAAACATTGAAAGATTGAAATCCAACATGTCTGGAATATCTGGTTAATGTGTGAATATATGTTAGACATTACAAAATGTTACAAAATATTTTCTTTCTATTCAATGTATATCTCTTATGTATACATATATGTATCTATATGTGTGCAAAACAATATGGTCTACATAATAATATCGATCGCTCTGTCATCTATAAATCTCTACCAATATCTCTCTTTCTTTTTTACACACACACATATGCACACGCGCATACACACACACACACACATATATATATATATATATATATATATATATATATATATATATATATATATATATATATATATATATATATATATATATACATTATATGGAAAAGTCAGTCTTGTTGACAAACTGAAAAAGATCTGATGTCATTTTAACTATTCACTCTTGTTTACTCGCACAAATCCAGCCGTGGCATTGTTTGTCTGAGACCCCAGGACCTTGGCTGGGGAGAGAACAAACATGTTGTTCAGGAAAGTAGTGCCTCAGAGGCACAACAGCCCACTGTTACCTGCGCTGTCTCCCACCGGGTATCACAGACACTGCCAGAACTATGATCTCACTGACCCTGCAGCATCACAGGCCATACTGTGAGCTAGCCAAAATATTCCTGGACGCAAAAAAAATAGTTAATTAAATAGTTGCTTCCAGATACATAGAGCCCTTTTCAATGAGTTTGAAACATAAATTGTTTTGTCTTTTTTTATGCACATCCTGTCTGGGGTTCTGGCCCTCAACTGGCCAGCCATTGGGATGAAGTTTGTTCAAATTAAATTAATTGACTCAGATTGGCTGTCAACCCAGTCCATAAAATACATACTTTTCTATTGGGCAATGGTGAGGACTTTAGTGTTAACATAATCAGGTAAATAGTAAAAAACATTTGCAACACACTGGCAAAAAAAACAGAATTGGTAAAGGCCCCAGAATGACATTTGATATGGGGCTCCTCACCCCCACCAAATTCCTGCAGACCACTTAACGACAGCCCTCTGACACTCTCTGACTCACCGTTTGCTGGTTATTAGGTTGGTCACGTTGTCACCTCCAACCATCAGGTGATTATGGGAGTTCCGAGTAAACAGCAGTTAAGTTAAATAGTAATTAAGCAAACAATTCGTATGCATTACCTGCTCTGACAAAGGCGATAATAAGGTGCCGGTGCCTTCTCATCAGCTGCAGATAAAACAGTGCTGTTTTAATTGCTTTCACAGAGTCACTGAGCCCGAAAGTGATAGCCTGACTACACCAAGGCTGAGTCACCAGCCGTTCCCCTTAACTGCACTTGCACCCGGGTCGCTTGCCCAAACAGCCCCCATCTGCTCCATGATAAATCCTCTGGCTCCTGATGTTGAGCCAGCAGAGCGCCAGGCTTGCATTTTTATTGGGAAAACAACTCCCACCTCTTAGTGTTTTAAAATAATTGACAGGCAAAAAAAGGAGAGGTGGGGGAAGTTAAGGCACAAATAAAGAACAATGACATATCCATTTCTGGACCTCGGTTGCTTTCTGAGCGTTGAACTTTGACCTTTGCCCCCACTCGTCGATGGTAATGAACTGCTACCCTGGACGTTTCGGGCAGGTCAGGGTTCACTGCGTCTCACACACGCTCAGTCACGAAAGGAAGGCCGCTCTGCGCAGTATTTATATTTCATGTTTTATTTGCTTACACTCGTGTTGTTTATGCTCCCCACCTCCCCGTGCATGCAGCTGGAATGGCAGTGGAGGCCCAATGCCGAGCACGCATTCAGCACAAAGCCAGAGAGACCCCATCACAGAGACCTCACCCCCTCTGGCCAAGGGTCCGCTGGTCTTTCCGCTACTCCATGCTGGTGCCATTATATGTTTGCCGCTGAACTGTAGGCCACTCTTGGTGGGGGAAGTGAGGGGAAGAGCAGAGAGTTCCAAGCCTCTGCCTTTTAAAATGGATCCCCTGTGATTAGATTACTTCTTACAGCTCTGATAAAAAAGTGAATTAGGCGGGGGCGGCAGAGTTGGATGTTGGAGTTAGATGTTGGTAGGACCGCAGTTTTCCGCAGCCAAGTTGGCAGCCAGCACTGCTGATTCAGAGACTGTCATTTAGGCTCTCGGCATCCCAGAACAGGGTTGAACAGTGGGAGAGCCGTCCTATCTGATGTCCCTTCCAGAATGAATAAGTCACCCCCACCCCCACCCCCCAAAAAAAAAAAAAAACATTTTCTGGAATATTAAGTTTCATCTATAGAGAGATTAAGACTTTGATCAATAAAGGCCATTTTGTGCTGGCCTTGGGTTGATGCAAATTTTTCTCCTTTTCTTGCTACAAGCCATGTAAAGTAAGAGGTACTTGTTATGTCTGAAAAGAAACAGCTGATTGAGATTCAAATGGCCAGGATCTTGGGCACGCTGAATGAGGCAGTCCTTTGGCTTGAAGTGTTTCAGTGACAGAGCAAGGGAGCATAAAAAATATGTGTTTATTTCAAAAGAGTAAAATCATAAATACAGATTGTAAGGTAATGAAAGAACACAAGGAAACATGAAATGCATACAAGCTGATCATACTGATGAATGCTATAGACAAACCCATCAAAACTGAACAAATCCATCATTCATTCCAGTCTAATGTGTCTTTCTGTGTGCCTAAGTGCAACCATGTGTTTTAATCAGAGGGACCCCACGCACACCACGGTCACAGTTTTCCCCCTGCGCAATGATTGTTTTATTACCGCACTGTGACATTAATGTGACAAAAGATTTATGGTTTTGACCACGTTTCTGTGGTTAAACCACTCTAAGCACTCTGATGATGATCGAGCACTACAATAGGGCAGAATGACAGCCAGATATGGTTCTGTGATGAAGGAATCTCTAGACCATGGAAAGACATTGAAACGATTGCCAGCTGAATTCTATCTATGTTAGTGTAAAGAGTCAGTTCTGAGTCAAGCAGCAGCGTAGTACAGTGCTAAGGAGAAGGACTTGTACCCGAAAAGTCGCCAGTTCGATTCCCCACTGGGGCACTGCTATTGTACCCTTGGGCAAAGTACTTAACCCAGAATTGTCTCAGTAAAATATCCAGCTGTATGAATGGATAACATGTAAAAATTGTAACCTATGCAAGTCACTCTGGATAAGAGCATCTGGTAAATGCAAATAATGTGATGTAATGAGTGTGTATGTGTGAATGTGTTCAACTTCTGTCAGAGCTGAATCTCAACACATGGATAACATGACCAATATCAGGTACCATTCAAATGATTGTAATGCAGGCACCTTCTTGTTTCTTAGTGCTTTTGACAGACAGTTACTCTGAAAATGCATAGAAGATGTATACATTCTCTAGAGATTATCTGTCCAGAAAGAAGGATATTTCTGTCCTCTTCCCCTGCCTAGACCCTGGATTTGTGTCTCAGAACACTTAACATTTCTCATGATGAAAATATCTCCCTCCACACTGGGGCTGCTACTGTCAGATGTCAAGAGAGCTATCTGCTAACTTATTTTTGGAATATGTTTACAAAATGCCATAGAAGTTTACTTTTATGCCACAAAATGTCCTCTTTCTCAGATGAAGATTAGGAAATGTTTACTCAATAAAATGCTGTACATGTATCGTACCAAAAAAAAGGAACTTTTTGGTTATCAATGTAAATATAATTTAGCAATTATCAGCTAAGACATCAAGGCTACAGCCCTCAGGGATGTGGATGTTTAGGTGTGACCTTTGACCCCATAAATTTGCTACAGAAACATAATCTATATATGGTGCCACAGTAACGTGGACAGCACCACAACCTCCGGACATCTGGAGGAGAGGAATGCGGAGCTAAATATCTGCTCGTAATAGTACAGTATCTGTGGTGGTACCTGCTTTGATTTGTGGTTTTTTTTTTTTTCCCAGAATGCACCACATGCGGAGAGAGCCCCTGCTGCTTGTGTTCGGTCTCAGAGGGGCAGATGAGGGCTGAGCACAGATGGGGGACGTTACACTGGCCCTGATCCCCATGGTGACAGCCGCCCGCTCAGCATGGGGTGCAAGGGGGTCTGACATTGCTGTAGGGAAGGGGGGGGGCCAGGCACCCCCCTCTTTTCAAGTCTCTCGCTGCTTTCAAAGGCAACATTGTTATCAATATCAGATGTTTGGGTTCAAAAACGGGCGTGAGATGTCGGGGAAATCATGGATCACTGTCTTCCCATCAGAGCGAACACAGCGTCGTCTGCGAGCGGGAAACCTCTCGTCCTGTTTCAAAGCCAGCAAGCTGTTGTGTTTTTGAAAACGTCTCCATGTTACGCCTGCAGCTTTCCCATTAAGACCCGGGCCAGGCTCTGTGATCGTGGGAGAAATCGAAGATTAGCTTTTATTATGTATTTTTGGATGTAACTTGTTTGTGGAAGTCACTCTTTGGCATTGAGAAGCACTCCTGGGTAATGTCGCATCCCCAAAAGTATGCGGCTGTAAACACCTCATTACTGCTGATGACGCCGAAGTCAAACTCTGAAGTGTGCATCTAGTGTCGTCTTCCAAGACAGATGGCAGTGCAGCCAAATTCAATGTTGCTAGTCATTTTATTTTCTCAGATCTAAAGACATCTAGAACAACTATGCGACATGCAGAAGTAAATATACATTTTTATTATTATTTCGGAATCAAAAAATAACATGCAGATATTGTGGTTTTTGTACCAGAGTGCCAACAAATCTTGGAAGCATACAAAAACCAAGCTACATATCTATCCAGGTGATCCATCCTTCAGTCATACCCTTAGCAAAATCTGTCTATAACATGTTTGGGGGGGGGGCAATTCTACACCTTTCTGCTCAGCAGAGTTAGCGGCACTGGCTGGATAACAAGTTCTGAGACCATTAAAGGTCCAGAGGTGGTGAAGGATTGTATGGACATGGCTGGTGTGAGCCACCGGTTTACAGCCCTCTGAGGCTAACAGGGAAGTCATGAGAAACAGTATGCTGGGGGACAGGTCTGGGAGACTCCCTGCAGCTGTGCTACGGTTGGGAAAATACAACCAACACGCATCTTGATTACTCATCATCTGGGAGGGGAGGGGGGGGTTTTGATGGTTTGCCAGCCAGTTCAGACCGGTTCTGTGGATGGCATTGATTTTTCGGGGCACTGCGACCTCTGACGCGCGCCGTCCCACATCCCGCGCACAGCACACACATGCTGCATGCTCTTAATTGCCTGCACTCACTGCCGGCACCACTCCTCCAGCCTTCCCATCATGCTCTCTGCTGCAGTTTGTGCCCACCTGCAAATGTAAAGAATAACTGCTTTGGCGTGCTCTCTCTTGGCCCCCAGAAGCATAGTTAACTTTGGGGTAAGTCAAAACCACAGATAATAAATGATGGCAAACAGAATGGAAACTCTGAAAGAGGTTTTTAGGATCAGGTTGATTTCTCATTTGCAGATTTTTTTTTTCTATTTTAATGCTTATTTTTCCCTTTTCCTTTCTTTGCAGTCACAGAGGCTTACACAGCAAAATTCTCCAAAAAGCTTTTATTTCAATGTCCTTAACTTTGGAAGGAAACAAATTTTCTGAATTGTGAATTAATGAATGTGGATTTGTAAAATTACTAAAATTAGAACATTATGTACACATTCTGCGGGTTGGACAAGCAGTTATTTTCATGTTTTATGAGATCATTCAAAGCTAAGTAAGTTGGTAAGTAACTCTTTTATTGATGTTATCTCATCTTCAGGTATTTATTAGTATAAACAAGCACATTATGCATACATTCTGCGGATTAGACGAGCAGGATAATTTTCATGTTTCTGATATGATTCAAAGCTAAGTACGTTGGTAAGTAACTCTGTTCATGATGTAACCTCATCTTCAGGTATTTATTAGTATAAACAAGCACCACTTGACTATGGACGGTGGACAGACAAGACAGCTGCTGGTTCCATTTGCTTTAGTTTTATGGGCGAAGCACTTGGATACATTAAAGACAGCGGAAGCCAACTGTATTTTGAAAGTGTACCGTGCGTGTGATTTAATGAGGGAACAGTAAATTCTCAGTGGAAGTGAGTGGACAGTATGGAAGGATTTAATTTCTAAATGGACAATGTGACTGTTCCAGTCCCAATGCCATGACTGCATTACACCTCTTTTCTGGACACAAAAGGCAGTAGTTACAAAGGGTCTTTTTTACTGCACTGTTGTGAGCCAAGCACCAATACAATTAATTTTCAGCCTGACTCCATCCCCGCTCAGAGGTTTCTTCATTTCTTAAATGATTGGAATCCCAGCAAGCATTGCAACTTTGATATGGTTAGACAAGTGAAGCACAGCTGACATTTAGCATTCAAAAGTAATGAATGAATAATGAATAGCCTTGAGGAGAGCTTACAACGATACAGAGGCTAACTGCAATCTGCCGCGGAACAATATGTAACACTTTCAGAACCATAAGAGTCCTTGAAGTTCTGATCACAGATATTCCATTTGTTATGGGCACTGTCCAGACTGAAAATACCTTCTCTGCCGTTGTTGAAGCTGTGAGCGTTCTGATTTGCTGGCTTCTTTTGAACATTCTCAACATTCACAGAATTGTCTAAAGGAAAACATCCATAGTTAGTACAGGAAAGAGGGTACCACTGAAACCACCTGTTAGTAGGTGTGACCTCCACACCTAGGACAGAAGGAATGCAACAGCTTAATATCTGCATATCATAGTAGACTGTCTGTGCACTGATGTTCTGAATCATTGCTGTTCTTTCAGGATAGCGATTGAATGGATTCATATGTGAGCTGAACACGGATGCATAGAGAGACCAGGGTTGAAAACCCATGGTCAAAACCCATGGACAAGACCAGATTTAGTTTTAGACAAGTTCTTATTCTAGTAGTACTAGATTTAGGCTTGTCATCTTTCCTACTTTCCTCCTGTTTAATGGGGTTCTTTTTTTCAGCAATTGATATATGTTTTCATGGCGTACATTTACTTTAATATGTGATTAAGCTATTTGATTAAATACTGGTTTTGTCTTAAGTCTGTAAATGTAGTATTGTTTTGTCTTACAGATGTGATTATATTGTGATTTGTGACAACCAACCCCATATGGTGGGGCAATAAACTCAGCCAGCACCTTGTCTGCCCCCCTTGATTGTCACAGGAAACCAACTTAATTTCAAGTGTATTTTTGAAGAGTAAAAAGTGTAACCAATTCCTGTAGTCTTGCAAAGTGGTCACCATTTTTACGAGAAAAAAAAACCATTGCATAAAAAAACGGCTGATTCACTCCAGGCCTATTCAGTCTCATGTGGAGGCACAGGTTGGGGCAAGGGAAGAGAAGACCTTCTGCTCTAAGGCAGCACTTTCCCCTGTGAGGTGACCTTCAGCATCCTATGAGGGACAGTATGGCGGACAAGATTGGCTAGATATGGCGGCCTTTAAATGTCTGGAGAGCCAGTCTGTGTTGAAACTCATGGTGTTCCACTCATGACTCAGGCGACCACCAAGTGGGTGTGATTAAGATGGTTATGAAACCAAGATCCTCTAACGCCTCGCCCCCTCATCTCCTAAGCAAGCAAGGTCACTTACACAAGTATTTTTCTACGTGTTGCACCCCCCATAAAAGCAATACAAAATGAGTTACATCACAACGTACTTTTAATCAAGTCTCGTTTCTTACCAAACACAGTTTTGAAGGCATATATAACGCAGTCACACTGAAGGACAAAAAAAACAACTCAAAAATGGCCACTGGCAAATATTTTGGTCAGTTTTTTCGAGATCAAGAGTGCTTTGGAGAAACCATGTTTCCAGACATCATAAGCCAGACACCAGAATCCTGTGATGTTTATTTATATAATTATGTAAGGAATTTTCTCCCCCGTGTGCGATTAAATTGGCTTTTATTTATTTTATTCTATTGCATCAAAACGCAAGAATGGGGCCTCTCTTTAGAGAGACGATTCACCTCACCACACTGATCTCACAGTCCTGTGTGGGTGTATGTGTGTGTGTGTGTGTGTGAGAGAGAGAGAGTGAAATTTTCATTTCCTTCTAAGGAATATGTGGAAGTTACCATATGAAATAAAAATACGCCTAGGCTATAAATGGAGAATATGCTTTATATAAATCATATATGATGGCTGGCAAGATGGTAGCCTTCTTAGTCTATTAATGTATATTAGATGGCCTTGTGGGTTTGGCATTGGAATTTACAAGCTCTGAGATTTATGCAGTTACGTCTAGTTGGTGTGTTTCAGCCTGCCTCTAGTGGTGACAGGCAGTGTAGAGAGGTGACATCATGGGGTACAGATAATGGCATTTCACTACAGCAGATAATGTAGTGGAGATTGCACTACAACTACAACAACTTATATTAATCTGAAATTAAGACGACCTAAAAGCAATGGGAAGTGGTCATGCATACAATACCATAAATTACATAAAATGCCAATAAATCACATGCCAATAAATGTACAATAATTTAAGTACTCAATTTTAATTTCATAATAAACCGTTGAATGCCTCCCAGCATTTGAGCTTGACGTTCACAGGGTGTAATTGGAGAAACTGGCTTGCAGTTTAATCAGTTTAAAACAGAGCTGTGTTTCACACACAGAGGAGACAGAGGGTGCAACTGTGAGGCTAACCGCTGAACTACATGAAGGCCACCAGTTATGACAGTTTATTTAGTAAGTCCTAAATGTGTTGTTAGCCTGCCAAACTTTGCCATGCCAGGCAGGCACGATTTATTCACGCAGGACAGCATAGCTGACAGCCGATCCCAAACCCCAAAGTCAGCCTCAACGCTTAATCTCCGCACAGTTTTTAATCCCTGTCCAATCAGGCCAACGAAAACCACTGGGGTCCATCGATCGACGATTCCAGCGACACCAAGGTATCCAGGTTACCGTGCCTCCTCCACCGGTTTGTTGGGGGCCAAGTGAACCACGCCTGTGCAAACAGGAGCCTGCTACTTTGCCCTGCTACTTCACCCTGCTGCTTCGCCCTGCTACCTTGCCTTGCCGCTTCACCCTGCTGTGCAGAAATCGTGCAGGCGGCAGCCGTTTATCCCCTCTGCCTGCAGCGGCCTTTACATCAACGCACAGCGATAAATACACACTGTGTCCAGGCTTATATAACCCGAGAGGACAGGGCTGTCACTCCGCGGGCTGCCGAGATACGTCTTTCTGGGCCAAGGGGGAGAGAAACGGAGGCCCTGCCTCATTGTGGGTGTGAAATGGATGTGACACCCTGGGGACTGGAAAGCGCAGTCTAACTCCCACCCTCCTGGCAACCTGCTGACAGATGGGGCTCGCAGCCTCAGTTCCTGCCAAAACAGAGCAGGCAGTGTGTGTGTGTGTGTGTGTGTGTGTGTGTGTGTGTGTATGTGTGTGTGTGTGTGTGTGTGTTTGTGTGCATGTGTGCACACGCATGTGTGTGTGTGCATGCGTGTGTGTGTGCGCATTTGCATTTGTGCAAGTAACATGTTTTCTTGTTGCAGACAAGAGTTGTAAGCCAAGAATGAAGGAAACGCAAAACATGAGTTTACATCTCTCGCTACATTTTAGGCGGCATTATTGAGACATCACTGCACTCTCTGGCGTATTGGCAGCTCAGCAGCATTTATCATGATTAATTGTGTTTTTGTTGTCTTTTTTTCATTATTGTGGTTTGACGGATACTCAGTTTCAAGGGACATCATGGAGTGGGAAGAGGGCGTGTTTTGTTCCAGTTTTTTGATCCAACCCACTCACCAGGGCTGTGATCATGGATCCTGCTGGGAGACCCTGCAGAACCCGCCAGATCCAGTGACAAGAACTTGGCCCCAGTCTGTCCCAGGCTCTCCCTTCCCCTCTAAATCTCTGTGAGAATAAGCCCCCCCTCTCTCTCATCTCCCAGAAGCACATCTCAGTCCAACCCAAACCCAGTTTAATCCACTTTGTACAGAGTTCAGCAGGGGAGTGCTTTACTATGTGCTAATATGCAAAGGCTTAAACGGCAGTGCTAAACGGGGAAATTTTGGCTGCGTCTCACCACCACGAGTGTGTTTCTCACACTCCGGTTGGTTGCGGTCAGAGAGAACGGCCACAACTCATATCCGATCTGAATTTAAAGCCCCATATTCATCAAAGCGTCTGCTCGTAGGGGGCCCACAGGGCTACTAAAACAGCGAAAAATGACAGCTCCTGGAAGAGTGTGCACTTCATTAGGCTAATGGCTGAGGGGACCAAAGACTGTGTTAAAAATGACTGACACACTCGAAGGCTTGGACACCTCATCTAGCCCTGCATATCAGTGTCAGACCATATCAATTGAGTCTGAGGAAGTGCCTGAATTCATAAATTTAGATTCCTTTAAAAACGAGACTGCTGTCATCACTGGATCAGAAGAGTAATATACATTTTCATAACTGTATTGAAAAAAAAACAAGCTCTATTAAGGCAGTGCTGTTTAAGCTATATGCTTGCTTCTGTCTAGGGAAATGAAAATTCTCAGGACAATGTTACGTTTTCTGGAAAGAAAAATGTAAAGCGAGAAGGGAGAAGCTGTGGAAAAATCATTTCTTTTTTCCCTGCTTGAGAAGCGTAGATCATTTTCCATTAGTGTTGCTCAGTCTTAATCATAGCGTGTGTCTCCGAAATAAGAATCCGAATGCTGAAATGAATCTTGCTCAGAAAAGGGCCACAATTTTCCAGAGAGGCAGCGAGATGACATAATTATTTAACAAAAAAATAATAATTAATGCCTGTCACCTTGAGTCCTTGGCACATGCCAAGACACAAACCAGGGCCCTATTTCACCCTAAAGAGTAGAAAATTCCTTATGCAGTTTCACAGCTCATATTCCCAAGTTTCCTGAATGGAGAGAGTGCACAGAGTGCTGTTAGCTGTGTGGGCTAGGCTCCGTGATGCTTGCTGTCACGTCTCCACAGGACCGTAGAGTTCAGTATGCCATTCAGTGCAAGTTCTCCTTCACTACTATTCCCAAAAGGGTACTTGCTTTAAAGGTGGCTGAATTTTTTTTTTTTTTGGTGGTATCAGCGTTTTACGTAACAGGCCTGATAACCAAATCCCAGCTATAGTTCAAGCTCTCAAAGACCTTATAGCGTCATCCTTTGGGTCTTAAAAGTTGACCTGTGACTGCACGCTGTTGCTTCTGGAATGCTGTCTGTTGAATGTTGTATGGCATTGAATTGTGCGATGCCTTCTGTGCATACAGCCATGAGGTAAACAAAGCTGTTACTCAGAGGCTCGCATGAATGCCATTTCATAGGCATATGGCTCTAATCACGCAAAAACTCTCAGAGGATACCCTCTAAAACATTCAGTCCAAACTCTGCAATCAAGGGTTTTTATGGAACTACCTGCCAGGGTTATTATCGTATACTAAAACTAAGACGCAAACTAATGGTTTTGAGACATTTTCGTAAACTGAAATAAAATAATTTACCCGAAGAAAATGTAAAACTAAAACTAAATGAAACTAATAATCATTGCTAAAAAAACTCCGGGTGGGCTTGCACTAACGTGCTTTCGTCATACGTAACCTGGTGTAGGGATCACCGGGGCAGCCAGCAATCTTGTCACATTCAAGGCCAATATGGCCAATGTTACTCTCAACTCAGAGTAACTCGATTGTGTCATTAGGAGAAATACCGTTCAGTCGTCGTAGTAATCGTGATAAATTGTCAAATTGTCAAGTAATGTCAAGTTAGCTAGCTGGCTAATTTGCACAATACATTGTGACAATGTCAAGTTAGCTAGCTGTTAATTTACCCATTGAACGGGTCACCTTAGCCATCATCGCAACAATCCCCCCCGAGAGATTTGGCAGGAGCCGCCACTGGTCACGCTCCCAAAATTCTGTGTAGTCTGAAACAAATGTATGGCATATGTTAGTTAAGTTTAGTCTTGAAATGTTGATATTCTCAATGATAAGATGATTACTTTTCACGCTGTGCTAATCCCAGACAATTTTTGTCCTTAACTAAAATTACTAAATTTAAAACTGAAACTATAATAAACTAAAACAAAATAGAAATGAGTCCATGAAATAAAAACTAAACTGAAACTAATGAAACCACTGGTGAAACTAACTAAAACTAAATGGAAATTCAGACTGAATACAAACATATTATCAAAATAAAAACGAATTTGAAAATGTAAAACTATTATTGCGATCCCTACACACAAGGCAATCTCAGTCCAGACTATACTCATATGTGGTTCCCCGCTGGTGGAACGAGCTACCTTATGCTATCAGAGCAGGGGCGTCCCTCTCTATCTTCACGAACCTCTTGAAGACCCAGCTCTTCCGAGAGCACCTCCTCTCCTAACACTTCTAACAACTCTAACACAATTCCATCTCTGCGCACTTTTTGCCTCACACTTCTTTCTCCTGTCACTACTTGTTTGTCTCTTCTGCCTGTCTATCCTTGTGTTTTCACCTCATTTACCTTTGTTTTCTACTTTCCTTGACTTATTTAGTTGAGTTTAGTTGTTTAGGTTGCACTTAAAGCTTACTCCAAGTTCTCCTACACTACTGTAGCTTGCTTGCTGTTCCTCACTTGTAAGTCACTTTGGATAAAAGCGTCTGCCAAATGACCTAAATGTAATGTAAAATGTAATTATAACCTTGCTACCTGCTTTACAAGGTGTTGTTGTAGTCCTGGCCAGGTAGTCTAAGCTCAAGATTGTTTTGTTTGCTTTGGGATTTTTTCTTCTTAGAGGGGGACATGTAAACATAGCAATGTGCTGCATCAGGCTATATTCCCTCAAATTTCTGTAGCTGCAGGGCTTGTTGGCAGCACCGTAGTGTTTTGGTGGACTGCAGAGAAGGATCATGGGAAATCTTTTACAGCAAAATTAATCACACAAAGGCCGCGAGCGCAGCTGTGACAGGTGTTGTTTCCCAAACATCAAAATAATCTCCCCCCATTATTGGAACCTATTATCCACATTATTGGACCAAGCGCTGAATCAATGGAAGAGATGGACATTTGAATGACAAATTCAGTTTGATTGTTCGGGGCTGGCACGGTTCTGTAATTGCTGTGCCCTTATTAGCGCTGACCTCTTGACCCCGCAGGCAGGACCGAGCCTTTTGCTGGTAAAAACACAATGAGGGTGCTAACAGGTGGATTGTACTGATGTGAACCCACATGGGAATTCCTCTGAAGCGGGCTCAACATGTGAGGAAGCTCCAGGGGTTTTGGGAGTGCAGGCCGATGTGTAAAAACAAACTGTCTGCTCAGATGGCTGCAGGAGGCCACCTGGGGTCCAGCATTGTTTTAGAAGAGTGCCACATGCATGCAGGCGGGAGGGGATAGAATCTGTGTTCAGAGCATGAATTGAGTCCATTCTGAATCAGACGGTGATGGACAGGTCATTGACTAGCGCTCCCTGATATTTATTTGCCCGTGTTCCAGTTCTGATCTGACCCTACAAACAAAATGTTGAAAGAGATCGTGTGTTGACACTGCCCTCGATGATGCACCTGAATCAAAAGATAAAACCCCAGCAGAGTTCGGGGGGGGGCTGCAATGTAAATTAGCATTTGACAGTCTCATCAAAGGAGAGGGTTGCGGCTCTGGGCTGCCTTTGACAATGCCGAGGGTTCAGCTATCTCTCGGGTGCGACGCTATCGTAGCAGAACAGCACAGGCAAATCTATACTCCCCTTTTCCTGCAGCACAGAGGTACAATGTCAGTAGAATGTGGTTCTTCTCCAACATGGAGAGAGATGAGAGGGATGTGAGATCGAGGAGATTAAATAAAAAAGAAAAATAACTGCAAAGCACAATACTGAGCTCTTGATTTTGACTTGCAATTTTTTTGCCTTTAGAGTAAAATATTTTTTATTATAATTTAGTTTGTAATAGTGTCCACAAAGAAAAACCTACATTTTTCCAAATCAGGTTCAATGTCCTGTTGCTATTTTGTCATTTTGTCATTTTCATTTTAAGATGCAGGGTGCTATGGCAGTGAAACAACTTTCCTCTTAGGGAAGTCAAACGGAGAACCACAGGTCGTGAATTTCCCCATGTCAGCAGACCTAATCACCTTGACTTTACATGCTCATTTTGCCCACAGTAGACACTGTCAGAATGTCCTCCCACTATCCTTGGGGCGATGAAGACAGGGTGAGGGAGAGCGAAGGACCCCACACTGTCAGTCGTGGCTTGATTGTACTGAGGCGGGAAGCCCCAGATCCTGCAAAGAGAAGGGGGCATGCAGTGCACCACACCAGCCCCGCCCCTTTGTAGCTCGCACTTGGATTCAGCTGAGCGTCACAGAGTCTGTGGAGGGGAACGCGTCGTGTGCGTTGGACTGTTGTCGTGGAAACCGCGTTCCGCCATCACCACCAAGGGCGCGGGACCCTGTGCCGCCAAGCCAACGGAGCAAAGGGCGAACATCCGGCGGCCAGCCCGCCGCAGAAGCCACAAGACCAGGCTGAGATTTACTGCCCACCTCTGCCGGCATAGCCTCGGCTGTAAAATTATGAGGGGTTGCAGGTTTTTTTAAAGGTAATAAATAGCGCTGGAGCTATCAGCAAGCATGCCAGATAAATCCAGAAGAGGGATTATGATGGCTCGCTTCCCATGCTTCAAGTCTCACTGTTTTACCCTTGTGGGTCTGCACACAACTGAGACAATGGCTCATCGGACAAAGAGTTATGGCTGTTGCTGGTCAAATGCAGAGGGGGGGCTTGGAGAATCTTGACTCTGGGCTGTGCAATAGACCAAATCATTATTTGTTCAGGGAGTGATATAATATTATGATATTAAATAATTAAAATCCTCCATTGGCTATGATTTGTGTGTGTATGTGTGTGTTTGGGTGATTTATTGTTTTTCCCTTTTATGCAAATCTATTTTGTTTTGTTTTGGGTTTTTTTTTTAAATGCCGCTTATATGCTAGGCTAGTCTCAGCACAACAGCCTCTGCATCCATGCAGTAGTGTTGATGCGAGACAAATGCAATCCTCCAACACACTTGCACGTCAGCAAGGGATATTTCTCACACCACAAGTCATATGGTGCATTACAGTGGAGTGGGCACTCACAGGAGAATACACACTTCTCCACTGATGTCATCCGAGCAGCATGTAGGCACCTGACCAATCGCCATGTGTCTGAGAGAGGTGAAACAAGCAAGTCCCACTTCTCTTCCAGGTGGAACAAAATCAATTTGTTCTAGTGCTGTGGGCTCCTGCTCATTACCATCTGATGAAAGGGCTAGGATTGAAGCCTGGCTGAAAAGTCCAACTCACACTTGAAGGCAAGCACCATGACCACTTTTCTAGACCCAAACTGAATTGCTCTGTCACAGACAGCTTTGGCTACATTTTCACAAAGGCTTACTTGCAGGAAGGTTCTGCTTGCCAAAGTGGCCATTTTCACTATTTTATGTGTAGATCTAATCTGTCATTAAATGTAGATAAAGTGTGAAGTAGATGTAGCTGTAATGTATGTTTTGATAAGGAAGATCCATATAATGGCTGGCACCCATAGAAGGATTCAGTGTATTCTGGGATTGGAGACAGGTTTTAGGAACGATCACTCACATACCACAACTGGACAAAGGCCAGGTATAGCACCTCACTTGTTACCTAGTACTTACACACCTTCACTTCACATGCTAAGTCAAGTGTTAATCTGTTTCTGAGCTTTTGAGCCCCTCCTCTCTGCAGTGTAGCGCATTGATGGGCACTCCACTGCTGGATGCAATCCAGACGGATGAATTATGGCAACTTTCATCTAAATTCCATTACTTGAGGCCTTGAGAGACCATGACTGTGATTCAAAAAAGTACATCGTCCCATGCATATTTTCACAGGGACCTTTTATGTCACACGAAAATCAAACGTAAAAGCTGGCAGCCATGACGGGTGTCCACAAATTACGCATTCCTCTGTAATGATCTTCATCCATCTGTCATACTACCTGTGGGAGAAATCATCGCTTTGCTGGAGCAAATAACACACTTGTGACATGCTAATTCCATTTTTATTTAACCACCAGAAAATAAGGCTGTGTGAAACAGTTCCTATCTATGTGTGTCAGAATTCTCATTACTACTATTGGCAAAAGCCAGGTACCACGTTCATAATCTCTTCTATATATCCAGTTAATTACAACACTTCTCATGCCCCCCTCTGCCTTGGTGTTCACCTTTCATCTGTGTCTTTCATTGCTAAAGGGACCCATCTTCAATCAGCATAAGATAATTGGGAGCTTATGTGACCAATTTCCCTGCGGCATTCAGAGTGTTTAAAGACCATGGAGGGACGTGATTATCAGCAAATGTCACAGCTTTGGGGCTTCGGCGCTTGAGGTGACATCACAGGATCACAGAAAATCTGCTGGGCTACTGGCGTTACAATAACACATCTGTGATTACGATAACTCCATGAACAAGTGTAGCTTGTTGAGGAGGGGCAAGACTTCAGCCCATGGTGTATCGGCAATCATGAGGCCCTTACAATGTTTCTAACAAGCATTGACCCCTTAATAACGTTGTCATGGTGGAACCTAATGCAATTTTCAATCAATGCGTCTTTTCAAATGGAAAATTGTGGAGAGTGTATAGCTGGAATTTCTGCAGCCCTTAGTGATGTGATTGACTTTCATGAGTTCTTAGAAGACACAGATTTCATGTATGGGGTTGGATTGACATTAGACCCTCATGATTTCATTGCAAATACATCAGGGATTGGTGACAACATCTGCGAAGCATTCATTGCACAGCCATTTAAAGGCAGGTTAGGATAGAATAAACCAAACACTGAAAGCATGCAAGCTTATTTAAGCGCCATACTGACTATTTATAATCATAGAGGACTCTCCCTGCTCACACTTCCTTACAGCTGAGCAACATTTTGCCATTGTGTGCACCTATGAAAGGCGGAGCATGACAGTTTTATTTTGAGTGATAATTTATGGCACAGACTGCACTCAGAACAACAGTTGCCCTCATGATTCCAGAGTTCCTTCCTGTTTCCATTCTGAACAGGTCTCTAAGCATTCTGTAGTCTCACCTTGCAGAGCCGATTCCTTATACTGACTTGACATTGGAGGACTGGGCAGCATTCCCGAAAACCGCTCCACATTTGTAAGACAGTAGGTTTTCACGGGCACACAGCAATCAGGGAGAACAGGCAAACAGCCCAAGGCAAGCTATTCAAATTTAGAGAATGTGCCAGTTTTTTAAGAAATGATAATATGAGCACTTGTTCCTTTGTTCTTTTTTGCCCACAGAGGTTTTTCATTTCTTTCCATTGCCATTTCATCTCCCTTCTTATATTTATCTGTGCTATACTGCAATGCCTCAGTGAAACATACTGCAGGAAAAAATAATTACAGCACACAGAAGAGCAAAGTGTACTGTGTACTCTGTGAAAGCACAGTCCTTTGTGTCAGTTTCTCATTTGAAAATGCGCCTAAATAACACACGGCATACACTGCGCCGGTGACTGTTCTTCAGTTCTCAGTTTGGCAAAAACATGAAGTGAACGTATAAATGTTAAGTTTAAGGGAAATGCCGATCCATGATAGCACGCATCCTGCAGACCATGAAAGGACTACGCAGTTCTCAAATATGAATGCTTGTCATATTTGGCTGCCAAGTTTCCACATTTCTGTTCTTTTTTTTTGGCTTCTTTTTTCCCATTTTAAATTTGTAGGCATATCTACATGTCCCACAGATATATTAGAAACAGAATTGATACAAAGCATGAAGTGCCGGAGCATATCACGCTACTCATTTGGCTTTTTTCATTATTTTCTCAGCTGCATCAAGCCACATTCCCCTCCATCATCCACTGTGATGACACTGTAAAGAGAACACAAATTATTCTAATTCACTTCATGCGTTTGGCTGCGCATTCTGTCCAATGACTTTCAATGACTCCCCTTATCATACACACACAAACAGGGATACACACACACACATACATACAGGCAGATCCTCAGCCACTTTGTAAACAGACACCTCAATATGGCACATTTGTCGTGTCCACCATTCAGTCTGAACTAATTAACACGATATTGCTGGGCATTTTGGTATAAATTTGATCTTTTTGCTGTGTTTTTGTCTGTTTTTTTCTTTACACTGTCTGTAGTGCACATATATCCTCCATGCATATGGAGTCAACTAAGTTTCTAAACGGCAACATAATAATAAAACAGCCTTGTTCTTACCTGAATCTGAACCCCCAAACCACGGGTTTTAAGCCTGGTACCCTGACCACTGCCCAAAACTGTTTCCTATCTTTTATCATTTCTCTTGGAATAATGTTCTGGGCATGTCAGTAAGGACATGACCTGCTCACCCTTCAAAGAAAAAGGATGTACACTCCATATGTTGTGTTCTTATGAAAAGCAGTGATATTCCTCTGGATCTCTGCTGGCACCTATGAAGGGTTTGGTTTGGCAGTACTCAATGTCCTTCAGTAGTGTACTCTGTACAGTTATACACTAACCCCAGGGCATTCAATCACGAGAAAAAATAAAGCGCACAAATCTCGCCATTAATGTTCAGTTTACAGTATGATGCCATAGAATGCGTTATTTTATGAGCGATATTTTATATCCAAACATCACTCGTCTGACCAGAGCGCTTGTGATTTTCGAGAGATTGAGCAGATATCGTGGGTAATCCTGCCAAAAGCGGGACAGCTCAGGCAGATCAGAACCAGATTTGAAACATTCATCAGAGCGCACATTCCACAAACAAACCTGAGTCCAAAGGAGGACAGCCACGATAATTCTCTGTACCTATACCTACAGACGTCTGCTATCACTCACATGTCTGTCCTAGTCAACACTTTATTGGTGCTTTTATGTTTATTTTGTTATTGTTTGATTCGATTTTGTGCAAAGGTGTTTCATTGTCTTTTTGCATATATTTTTGCCTATAAACAATGTATTCACACATTTATAAGGTCCCCACACAATGTCCTCAATGTGATTTCTTAAAGGTAATGCAATAATAATACAAAAGATATGATACATTAAGTTTTCAAAGACCAAAAAAAAAAACCTTCCATTCTTGTGTGATATTCCTCAGTCGGTCTTAAATGTTCAAGTTTGAATCCATATACTAAGAACTGTTATTTTTTTTTCACAGAAAAAAAAAATGTTTGGGCAGCAGAATTCAGTGAGCGTGTCTGATTCCTCTAATTTCAGTGAAGACGTATTATGCCCCTTTTTAAAAACTAACTTAAAAGTTATTATTGAAGAACGATGACCCTCATTCACTGTTCAGTCACTCATATAAGTACTGTAACTTAACTAAATGAAAATATTTTGACTAATATTGCCAAGTATTTTCACAGGCACTGCCAAAGGCTGGCTTTTCTTTGATAACAACACCGTTTATGGATTTGCTTGGTTTAAGGGATTATGGATGAACTGCTGAAATATGTGGACGCTCGAATACGCAATAGATTTCCCTTATAACGTTTTAAGTGTGTAGGCCGGAAGCGCATCTTAATGTTGAAGTCAACCACTGTTTAACCTACTCATTAATCAGATACTTGAAAATATTTTGTCATCTGATGACGGAAACTATAATTTGCACAGAAGTCTCCTGACCTCGGAGGAAACCATATACATTCACAGGATGTCTACAAGTCACGGGTCAGATGGACGCAAATGAAACGATATGTTTATATATCATTTATATTGTTAAAGGATGTGTATTTTAAGATGAAATAATAATTGTGTGATTAACGAAAAGCATATCATTGCCTTAAATTCATTACTGAAACTTCAGTGTAGCCATTTTTCGATTTCCAATAAATTGCTGGTTATCGTATAAGCCTGCGTAACAAATTATTTTGATACATGAATCTTCCACAGCGTAAATAACAGAATAAGCATATTTTACATAGTTTCGCTTAGCTGTACTTCACCTGAGACCCACAATCACATTGCAAATCGCTCTTTCACAAAGAGCAGGACTCTATCTGTTGGCACAATGTAGTTCCCGCACTACCCTGACTGCGCAACAAGTTGTGCTGCTCGCCAGACGCATTGCACGGACACCGAGGTCTGGACAACACGCCGCCGCAGCACCTTTAATACCCTCAGCGCGGTTTATATATTGTTAAGCATGTGCAATGACGTCACGTATGTATTGCTTCCCAAATGCACGCGCGCCTCATTCATACTTCTGTGCAAGCGCACGGGGAGCAGATTCGCAGCCCAGAAGCGCACTGGCACTGCGATCATTCAGAAGCATACAGGATTAACTGCTGTTTCTTCTGCTTGGGTCTCTTCTGCAGAGAATTTAGGCATCCACGGCAGGGATGAGAGGAGGAAGAGAGGGTGAGCGGCGATTAAGATGAAGTAACTCCGCTTAAAAAGAATAGCGGAAAGGATAGCTTTTATGTAATCTGTTGTGTTTGCCTGCTTTGTTTTTTGTTTGTTTTACAGATCAGAAACAGCTCCTTTTTATTTCTAATAATCTCAATAAAAACAAAATAAAAAAGTTTTTCACAATCATGACAGTTTAAAAAATGAACAGAGGCGAAGTAGATTTTTTGGTGGCTGAATTTTTTTTCTTGTACTGTTCTATGGACGAACACTAGTCTGATATGGAGAAACTCTGTTGTCAAAATGAGTTTGGACACTAATGATGCTGCGAACTTTTGGAGCAACGGTTCCTCGGAACTGTTAGATGGGGTGCGGTTGGCTGCCAAGAACTCCAGCGTAACTTCAAAGAACGAAACCGAGCTCATTCCGTTGGTCCTCACCCGGGCAGTGCCGCTGGGCATAGTTCTAGGCGCTTTCATATTATTCGCAATTGTGGGCAACATCCTTGTCATTCTCTCGGTGGTGTGCAACAGACACCTGCGGACCCCGACCAATTATTTCATCATCAACTTGGCGATCGCAGACCTGTTGCTGGGTACCACTGTTCTGCCCGTGTCCGCCACCTCGGAGATCCTGAACTACTGGGTGTTCGGGAAGATTTTATGCGACATCTGGGCGGCAGTGGATGTGCTGTGCTGCACCGCATCGATCATGAGCCTGTGCGTGATCTCCATAGACCGCTACATCGGGGTGAGCTACCCGCTCCAATACCCGAGCATCGTGACGGAGAGGAGGGCACTGCTGGCCATGCTCGGGGTCTGGGTTCTCTCTGTGGTCATCTCCATTGGACCTCTCCTCGGGTGGAAGCAGGCGCCCCCGCCAAAGGACACGGTTTGCTTCATCACCGAAGAGCCCTTTTATGCGCTGTTCTCCTCGCTGGGATCGTTCTACATACCTCTGGTCGTCATTCTGGCCATGTACTGCCGAGTCTACATTGTCGCCAAACGGACTACCAAGAACCTGGAGGATGGGGTAATGAGGGAGCGGATGAATTCAAACGAGCTCACGCTCAGGATCCACAAGGGTTCGCAGCTGCACGAGGACGGCGGGGGCGCGGGCAAAGGCAGGGGGCACCACACGAGGAGCTCGCTCACGGTCAAGTTGCTAAAGTTCTCCCGGGAGAAGAAAGCTGCGAAGACCCTGGGTGTTGTGGTTGGCATGTTTACACTGTGCTGGCTGCCCTTCTTCCTCGCACTGCCCATTGGTAGGTAGGATTGTTTCCCGTCCTGAGTGGCTCTGAGCTCTAATTCCCCACACACCTACCGCCTAGAACTGGGAGATAGGCATCTCGTCTAAATTTATCCCAGGCAACGCCCTGGCACGAGAGAGTTGGGCAGGCAGTCTGTCACATTAGTAAACCGCATTTCAAATTACAGTACAATTACATATTTCCCCTAGTTTTTCTTCTTGTTTCAGATTTATTTCCACTAGTGTATTTATTGCTCTCACATTTGTTATATATAAGAGTCAATTACTCCACTTCAGGAAACTAAGACTGCTTTTTGTGAAACTAATCATGGCAAACATCAATTTTCACAAAAAGGTTAAATAACTGACTGGATGCTTAGTAACCTTTTGCCAGTTTATCACATTACTCTTATCAGTATTGTTATTAATATGGACACATTTGTGGCAACAAATATACTTTTACTAGATATAAAACATTCTTTAAAAAGTGTGTTTCACTTTTGGCTCACCCATTTATAATTCACCAATAACAATACTAAAATCTGGGTAAATGTAGGTTTGTGTGGCCTCTTTGGTTCATATGATTGAGTACGATTTTGTTGACTGTACGTAAGAGTGAACAGGGGACATAAATGACAAAAATAAATATAATGAAATGGCTAATCTTTAAATTTAAGAAATCTAAATCTAAGGTATCCACATAATATTATTTTGTAAAACTGCAAATTTCTTACTAAGGATTGTGTGGAATTTTTATGTGGAACACTTATTAGTCAACAATGACAAATTAAATGCCTAAAAATGAAATTCATTTATTATTCTCCCTCTCATAATGTTAATGCTTATCACAGTCACTTTATAATGATAAAAACAACAATGATAATACGATGTTTATTTATTAATCATAACTGGTCCCGATAATATTTTCTTTTATAATAGCTTCATAATTTTGTTCAGTTTAATAAATTTACATTCACATAAAATGTAGTATGCCATAGTTTCTTTTGTTTTTTGCAAGAAAATTATCATTTCAATGAATGTCATATCCCATTATTTTATGAATTTTTGTACATGTCAAATTTCAGAAGCTATAGTTATTTATTTTTAAGTTTTAGGAGGTGTAGTACTAGTAGTAATAGTAAATTTTGCCTTTGCCTTATGACAGTGTATCCCCGTAAAAACCATTGAATTCCTTGCCTCCTTCAGAGGCTAAAAACTTCTGAAAATAACATACAATTCCATACATCTTCTTGCACTTAATTTACATTCCTTAAATTCTTTCTTAAGATTAAATTCAAACTCTCTGATTACAAGCTCCGATGACCTAAAATGGTTTACATGGTTGTGGATGAACCCTGTCCATTTCTTTTAAAAGGGTTAATATCTGAGTTAATTAAAAGTCCTTCGGCCCATGTATTCCACCACGAGAATCTTGCCAGAGATTAGTTCAGTTAGACAAATGCAATAGCAGTAATAGAGGGCAAAGACCCAAAACTGAGGTACTGAAGTCTGTTTTAATTAGCAGTGGACTTCACCTCCTATCAGTCCTTCTATCAAAGGTTTTGAAGCAGCCAGCATTTTGAACTCGATTTCAAAACCGTTTATTAAGGGATTCATGTTACATCATCCTTGCTGGAAAACATTGCTCAAGGTTTGACCACAGAACTAACTCTTCACGTCCCATTTCCTGGACCATCCCTCTCCATTTCCCTACCTCTCTCGTGCCTCCTTATCTATCATCATCTGTACAGAAACTCCCTCACATAATTCCCTGGGAGGTTTATAATGTGCCATGGTTTTGATAAGAGGGCAAAAAGCCCTTTCGGCGATATGATAACCACCTACCTGGAACCACCTGATAAAGTGTTCCATTTGGGTCCCATTCACCCTCATTAATTGGACAAAGGGATGGAGAAAGTGAATGAGTCTATGAATCATAGAGTTTACTGTATTGCTGCTGTGGAGTTGGCTGGTGCCAGCCTCTGGTGGTAGTTTCATTCATGTGGCTGTGGTTCACCCCCTTGTGGTTCCACGCAAAAGTGCTTGACGGCAATTCCTCTTTGATTACCACTGTCTGCATATTGTTGGAATTAGACCAAAAGCTCTCGTTAACTCATTTACATTTAGAGCTGGGCAGAATTTATATTGATTTTGTGTAGACAGTGGGACCCCTTTTGAGCATGCTGTAATGTGACATGTAGGTCTTTTATGGCCATCATTCTGTATTTTAATGAGGACACATAAAGGTTATTATAGTACAGACTGCAGTAAGTATGGTAGCTCTAAATAAGTCCTCCATAAACATCCAAGATAAACATGGCTAATGTCCGCATAGCATAACTAAGAGGATTACAGTCCTGAAAGACCTAGTAAGAGCTATTAAATCAGAGCTACTGAATCTGTCATTTGTCATCTTGAACGTTTTGTTTTTTTTTTTTTTACTTTGGATTGGCAATTTATAGTAACATAAACACTGTGCTACTCCTACAGGTTATTATAAATTATCAAAAAAGTATTGAAAGTATAACAGAATGTTGGGATAATCATAAATTTATACAACATTTTGATTATTCATTTTCTGTGTTGATACAGATTAAAATCATTATTTTCCCAGCAGTAAATCATAGATAGGTAAAACTATTTGATTATTGTAAGTCATGCAGGTTTGAGAATTCAAGTGCATAAGCAATATATTAGTTAGCAATATATCAAATAAATCATTTGGAATAATATTTAATCTTTCAGTACTACTCTTCAGTCTGTGAATGTTTCTTTAAATAAAAATTAAAGGGAAACATAGACAAGAACCTGCATAAGTTAATTGAACACCTCACCCTTATTTAAAGTCAGAAAAAATGCAGATCAATGAACATACCATTATTAAAATTACATTACATTATTGTCATAACAGATGCTCTTATCAAGGGCAACTGACATAGGTTACAATTTTCACATACTGTCCATTTATACAGCTGGATGTTTACAGAGGCAATTCTGGGTTAAGTACCTTGCCTAAGGGTACAGCAGTGTCCCCAGTGGGGAATAAAACCACCAACCTTTCAGTTATGAAGCCTGATCCTTACCACAAAGCCACACTGCTGCCTGAGATGTTTAGTTTACCACATGAGCTTTTCAAACATTGGGAAGGGTCCAATTACATGACATCACACATGTTAGCTAGTTAGCTATGGAAGAGCATTCCCTTTTTCCCTGTTGACAGCAACATGTGCACATCTTTTGTTAATTCCTCTTTTTGTAAGGTGAAGGGTGGTAAGGAAAGTTCAGTGGTGCTCTTACTTGGCCTACTGTACTGTATGTTATGACAACACATCCCAGCACACATTGTTTGTTTTCACTGTGGCACAGTAGAATACATGGCATGCAATACAGTACATGTCAGTCAAAAGTGCCTACCACTCCACAGGCCAGTGGGGTTGCTGCAGATGAAAATGATTTCTGAAACAGGCTGAAATTATCCCATTAATATCTGAGCTGACACAACAGTCACACTTGAATATTGAAAATGAGTACCATATCATGATCAATGGCTGTCCAAGTACCAGCTTGGCTTAATATGCAGGATCAATACATCCAGACTGGTACAGGGTAAATGGATGTTTGGCCACATTTGAGATTTAACACAATTTTGACCATTATTTTGACCATTTTGTTATATTGTCAAGGTATTATCTCTGTGGGTTAAGCTGTCCATACTTACATTTCTTTTACACATTGCTGTGTGGAGGTTGCAAACTGTAATATTGTTTTCAACTTGTTATGATGCTGGAATTAAATGTGAAATTGTTGGACAGCCAGTACATACAAGCCATTCTTCTCTTCCCTTTTTTTTAAGAAGCACCCACTTCAGTGTGACAAGTGGAAGTGTGGGAGTTCTCTCTCTCGCCGCCAAGTTATGAAAAGCTGCCGAAGAACACAGAGTTCTGTGTGTTCTTGGAAGTATGAAAACTAATGTTTTTTTTGTACATTTTCGTGAATAATAATTTTGTGATCTAGCCAAAATGGTGAAATGGCGTTCCGCTCCATTTCCATCCAACATAAACCCTGGGGTTAGGCACGCTTAGATTAAAGAGAGCGTCTGTGTTAGCCTAACTGACTGGGGATGAAGAATAATTATCCAGTCAATTTTGAGTTATTTCACAATACACTGTGATTTGCACTTGTGCTGCTTCATACATTTGTTTTGGAATCCATTTTTCTTCACTTTTCTTTCTTTTCTTTCTTTCCATTTTTCTTTGCTAAAATCTTTATTTATTCGATTTTTTTCAGCAACCGGAGGAAATTAAAAAATCCTGGTAGTGGGGAGTTGTGTTTATGGTAAGGCAGAGTGCGAAAGCGAAGAGAAGGCGGGTGTGAAATTTCATTCCTGTGGTGGCACGTTCCCGCAATAATAACTCCTTCTCAGAAACAATGTCTGTGAGGTCCCGTAGCTTTTCCTCAGGATGGACTTTAAGATGCCTGATCAGGCCGATAACACCCAGAGGCTCTGTGGGCAGTCGGCCAAATTCCTGCTCCGCTGCTGGGCTAAGAGGGATTTCAGAAGGCTTCCTCCATGGTGCTCCTTTTCCATGTCCCCCTTGGTGTTTAAAATAACCAGTGCAGTGTGAGTGCTCTTCTGGCTGTACTTTCAGACTTTAGGGCTGGATTGTCTTTGAAGTTGTGCTTAAAGGGTGTACAAACTGGAATTTTGGCTTTGTTGTGCATGCAGTCATTTAGTAGTGTTCTGGTTAATGGGCTTCCTCTACAGGGATTGGAGACATTAGGTTTACCACTGCAAGTTTCCCATTATAAGTAGCTACAGAGCTGCCTGGTGGTTGGGTCCCGCTCTTTCACATCATGCATCCAAGGAGAGTTCCTCTGCAGGGAAACAAAGCAACAGGTAAACAGCAGGGTAAAGCCATGGCCTTATGTGGGAGCTGTGACTGGATGAAGTATACTTCCAGACGTATATTGCAAGCAGACCAAAGGTCAGAGGTATCCTGGGGCCTAGCACCTAGAGTAAATTATGAAAGGGCCCCCACCATACGCTCCCTAGCAATGAACTGTGTTAGTGTCTAATTGTCTGGATTACACCAAAGAGAAGCCCGCTCATTACAATCTGATTAAGTCTCACTAGCTCCAACATTATTTCTGAGCCGGTCGGGCACTGATTTGGCAGCTCTGGTCTCATGTCCTCCTGAAGAACATTACTTCTAGTTATTGTTTTGTTCTGTGAGGTTTGTATTGTTTTCCTACCATTTGGGGATGCCTGTGCAGACATGTGTCAACTATTGGAAGCTCAGACTCTCCAGAGATGGATGTGGCTTTAATTTGAGCTCACAGCTGCTGAATGAAATTGTCTCAGTGGCATTTAAACATCGGGCCACTTGATCACTGTGGTCACAAAGATTATCAAAGGCTTAAGGGAGCAGAAAGAACTGCTTATCAGTTGAATTATGTGCAGGATCACTGTCTAGCCATTCTTGTTTGGCTGTGTACGTTCAGGAATGTATTGGTCGTGTCTGCCATTGATGTCTGCCACGCCTTTTTTGTACCATGCCTTCTCATCAACACTTTCTTTTATCGTGAACTTGTGGCACAGACGCTCTCTCCACGAAGAGCTCATTGAGGGAGATCAGATAGACCCCCTGTGCGCAGCTCCACCCTCCCTCCCACCCTGCTGTGTCAGAGAACAGTCAGACACTTCAGAAACTCCGCCGGTGCCGGCTCCACCTCTGACCTCATTGTGCCATTAAAGGAGCGAGATGACTGATTGATGGAAACCTACCAGAAATCAGCTGGGAAGAAATAAAATTTGCAATAGACAGAACTCTGGAATGCTTTGACCACATAGCAGCAGTAAATTGCCTTTGAAGCTCACAGAGCAAAGGTAAGGTATGCGTGCACTGGCCTGCTAAGAGGACGTTCTCTCCGTGGGGCGGATTTTTGGCTGGGTGCAATGTGATGGGGAGTGGGCTGGACTGGCCCAAGTAGTGTGGGTCCAGACGGGAAAAGAGACTGTCAATCATGTGCTGACAGCTCTGAGGACTGACCCGCACACAGGTCGCCATTTCAGGCATTTTATCATCCAGCCGTTTACAAAAAAGCAAGCGGGTGAAAACTTATCCAAGCAGCCATGGACACTCCAAATGGTGACGGAGCCATGGGGTTGATCACGTGTTCAGTTTGCTCATGGTCTCAGGGGTTAGTTTGTATTCTGCGTCTACACTATCACATATATAGTGCCTGTCAAAAGTTTGGACACACCTGATTAAGATGATGGAAAGCATACATTCAAAAACATTTTGTTCTAAAGACTAATGCTTAAATGCTTGAAATTTGTTTGTTAGGCATCAACTTCACTATTTATATTTGTCTGTGTGAATTTCTTTCCAATTTTTTTATTTTTAAAAAATATTTTTGGCTGTTTTGAGGAAATTATATGAGAGTTTTGTTTAGCACGTTTTTGGTCGCTGCATAAGTCCATTGTCCATATGTCATTTCATAGTTTTTTTGTCCATTTCTATTATTCTAAAATATGGAAAATAATAAAAATAAAGGAAAAACCTTTCTATGAGTAGGTGTGCCCAAACTTTTGATTGGTACTGTATGAGTATGTTCTATGTTGGCAACACTTCCCAAGATCCCTGCATCAGAAGTGCTGCTGTCATACGCAGTTTTCAGCATGAGCAAGTCCTCGGAGAAGGGGGGCCTGTGTTCTGCACCGCAACAGCACTTATTACAGTCTGAATGGATTTTGCTCATGACAAGGTCTCTCCAGAGGGTGAAACCAAAAGTCCCCCAAAAGCCTCCCTCTCGATCTCAAAGGCAGTTATTAAATCCTTGACACACCCTGCTAATCCTCTATTAGATAACTGGCTCTTCAGGGCTGTCTGACTTAAGTCAGGGTTGCTGTCCTCCTCCAGTTTATCTTATGCTGTTGGCACTGGGCCCTGTAGCGCACAGTTAGGGTGCAGGTCACTGTTCTGCTCTTTGCTCTGTGAATCGGTGACGGCTTCGCGCTGTAGTTCCGCCTTAATCCCTTCCACGGTTTTTGACCCCGGCTCCCTTTTCAATATTTGGCTGCTCGCTCTCACCTGGCAAGAGCGGTGACAGCGAAGAGGAGAAACAGATTCTCGTTTTCCTCAGAAGCCTCTCGACACGTGGCAGGGCCCGCAACCCTTCCCCAGCTCCCGGCGACACCGCACACGTCACGCTGCCTGCCGAGCCCCTCTTTTTGGGTCTGTTTGTTTTGCAGTTGCTTGTTGCCCTGGTTTTTTTTCCTTCGCATGATGTTGCCAGCTTGGATTTTGTTCCTCTGATGTTCTCCTGCCTGCAGCATGGCCACAAGCAGAAGGAAGTTGCCCTTTCTTCTCCAGTGCTGTGTGGTTAACACTATGGTGCAAGAAGTCAATTCTGTCTAATTTCAGTGTGCTGTGTCCTTAACAGTGAACCATTAGAAAGTTATTATTTCAATCAAGTCCACACTACTATTATGCAGTTAATGGAAAAAATACGTTATTTGTTCCTCATATTTAAGAACAAAGCATATTGTAGTTAGATTGAATTCGGACCAGTGCCTCCAAGCCCCATCATCTGTAGGTAAATCTGTTATGGCACCAGGCTTGCTATAACTTATTCCCCCGCCCCAGCCAATATCATCCTGTTTTTAAAATTAATGATAAATGTTTGGGCTCACGGAGACACCTCTTGCAAAAATACTGCAGCCTCCATCCCTCAGGCTCTCTGGAGAGTTAGTTGGCCTGTGGGAGACATATGGTTGAGAAGATTAGAATCAGTGCTTGCCATCCATAGCGGCCCATAGACCAGTCAGTGCTGCATTACTGCTATCTATCAAATAAATATATGATAGATATGCTTCTATATGACAGATTTTTTTTTAAAGTTCTGTTGTTTTACAGTTTCAAAAATAATTCATTATACATTTCTCTGAGTTCCATGCTGCTGGTATTTTTGTCTCCAGAGCTCAGTAAAAGAAGAAATACGATGGGTTAAAGAAAAAATGTTCCAGCATTTTCTCGCATTCTTCTCTCCAGTGGTATCATGCTCCTCAATCTTCATCATAAATCAGACACTTTGCATGCGGACTTGGGCTTAGGGCAATCTTTAGCTCTTTACAGCTGCCCATTAACGTAGCACGGTGGAAGGTGGTGGGAAGGTGATCTTTACGTACACATTGCGTATTTCATTCAGCCCTGCTTGTGACTCAGACTTAGCCGCATATTTCTGCCTTTTAAAGTGGAAACTGATCAGAAGATGCTTGTAATCTGCAAGCAGCCCAGGCTACATCTTGTGCCGCCTGTCTGAGCGGAAAGGGCCACGCAACACTGGGCAATTACACCCCACTTTACCCCAGTCCACCCCTCTGATGCTCCCACGTCCGCGTCTAACACGGGTGAGCTCTCTTAATCCTAATTTGGAGCTATTTCCTTTAAAGCCCCTCATAACAGTGTGTAAAAATCATTTGTCCTCCGTGGATAATTGTGTTACTTTTTTTTTGTCCTCCTCGGATTTCATAGCCATTGAAAAGGTAGAATCGGCGCTAATGTTCTGAGCAAGGTTTCCCCATTTAGGGATATGCAGTCTGTTGAATGTGATACGAGCCCCATGGTTTTTAATCTGTCACAGCAATGGAGCCGTGCCTGTAATTAGTGGGGTGGCACTGGGGAGAGTTGGTGGGGGGGTTGGTATTGGCCGTTGCGCTGTGGAAATTGAAATTGTGTTTCAGAGGGGAAGAGTAATGAGGCTGCTAAGTGCAGGGGAATATAGAAGCCAAGCTGTCTCAGAGATGCGACAGGCGGTGCAAGATGTCTCATCTTCCGCCAGCGTTGCGTGCTCAGGGGCGGCCTCGTTCCCGTCCACCGTGTCGCCTGTGTCTGGAAGCACTCACAAATTTTTTTTGTTTAGGGCAGGAGAATGACGAGGGACGTGCCGGAAAATGTTTTTCTGAGGTGGTTTGTCTGTTCTCCCTCGGCCACTCATTTCTCTGAGGTGTTGTTAAAAGTGATCAGAACACACTGTGACCAGATCCGCGCCGTTTGTTTGCCTTGTCTTGTTTTTATTCAAAAGACACTGCCACGCTTTTAAAGCACAGTGAGCCACTGAGCTGCTTCCTCAGGACATGATGGTGTTGGAGAGATGATCTGGGTACCATTCACCCCAATAACTTTACTGTAGGTTCCATGCTGAACTTTTCAAAATCGGAGACTGAACTGATGTAAATGTACGACAGTGACCCTCAGGCGGACGGGTCACATGAAGAATCGTATGTATCTGGGAAGACAGCTCTGCTGGTTGTAGAATTGATGTGCAGAATGGTTTTTTTGCAATGCCAGCAGTCTCCTGGCATCTTAACACAGGAGGTAGATTAATGAGCAGCTCTGTGGTTCATGGCCAGCACACTGTGTTACTGTGTTAGGGGGAACCAGCAGTGTCCATGTTCAATTACCCAGCATGCCATTCCCTGGGGTCTGGCTAGAATCCCTTCCCTTGTGACCATCACCCACACACACACACACACACACACACACACACACACACAGCGGGGAGGTCAACAGGAAATGAGACATATGCTGGGTCCTGACCAGCAGCAATTAAGACCATTCCACTGTATCCGGTACAACACCAGTCTAACAATACAACACAAGAACACAAATACCATAATTATGGCTGTTAATGAGAATGTCAGTATAAATCCAAGATTCAAGGTTTTACAAAACAGTCTTTTTGATTACATCACAACATCCAAAAACACTGTTACATAACCTATAGCTACATCATTATGAATTCCAGTGGTGGTTTCAGCCAAATAAAATGGCAAGATTAATGGCAAAAGTGATGACAGTGATAGCAAGACTCAAAGATAAAGGTCCTAAATGCCTGAGAAATAGTCACAACAGTATATTTCAACAGAATTCCATCGTCTGAGACTAATTCTTCAATCAAGAGCAACTCATTCATGAACAGAGCTTCAATTAATTATTATTAAGGTGGCAAAGGCTCAAAAATTGCTGGATGACACATTAATCAATTTGTTAGGCATCTACATTGCGGAGGATTATGCTTACTGCAATTTGTAAGGGTACAAATAATTATTAAAAGGCTCATGAAGAATATGTTTCTCAAGTCTCACTCCTCTTTGCCAAAGCTGCCAAGATAAACATATACCTTTTTCAAGCTCTGAGTCCCGGCCAAGCAGAAGCTCACGCTGTGTGTTTTGCCAGACCCGATCCCAAGGTCCTGTTGGCGGGCATATCTGCAGGTTCATGCATCCCGCATACAACAATAACAGGATGCGAGGTTTCACCAAGTTATTCTCTTATTGTCCTGGCAGAAAGTGAAGTGTTTGCTTGGAGGAAGGAGGTTCAGAAGTTATTTTGGACAAGGCTGGAGAGGGGCAGCGTAAGCCCCTTTTTATCAGGAACCAATTCATCTCTGTCTATCGTGTGAGTGCGGTGTGTTGTTGGAATTCAGCGGAACATCGCCATTGTTTCGCACAGTAACTGAGCCCTCTTTTAGCACATTGATAGGTGTGCAAGGAACGGAGGGGGACAGAGAAGGGCCATATGCTGAATCTGTTTTCACTATCACTGAAGACTGAAGGATTGTGGGCAGTAGTGTTAGCAAGGACAGCATACTGCTCAAATACCTATTGCCAGTAGATTCACGATTTGACTTCTCCCGCCAAAATCCATCATAATGGGTGATCTGCTTCTCCCTCATATAGAAGATTAATCTCAATTTCATTAAGATCAACACCCATAATTCTTAAGATAATGAACAAAAAAGATCAGAAGATTAGCAACAGTTATTTATCTTACTTTGTATTCATCAACTGAAGAACAGGCCTATCTGTTCTTCCTTCTGTTAATAATTTTCATTCCTTTGAATGAACAAAATAACATTAAGGGTCAAGATAATGTCACTGGCATGTGGTGGGTGTTGCAGTGACCTGTGGACTGGTTAGCCTGGCAGGATGTTCTCCCATTGCTCCTCCTCTCCTGCTATTTCCTCTTACGTTCCTCAGACACACTGCTCCACTACCGATATGCAGGAGGGATAAATGAGAGAAACCCCCCATTCCTGAACATGAAGATACCGTCTGAATGCTATTGCTCCCCAAGCCTCTTGACATTTACACTTACATTTACATTGACATTTTGTCATTTAGCAGAAGCTGTTACCCAGAATGACTTTCAAAGGGATAGTGCAATCTTGACCAGCAGTCTTCTCTGTGTCTCTACTTCTTGGTTTTGTGTTTTTTTTTGCAGGACAATCAGGTATGCTGTCCCATAGCTGAGGAGAATGAAATATGAATATGAATGAAACTGTGACAGGGTCCCTGATAAGCAAAAAATGTTTTCTGTATGTCTGGGACTCTGGTAAGTAAATATCCCTTCCCTCAGTGACTGGTATTTTCACATGCTATTTTCACTCTGGGGAGTGAACGGTAGATAGGATTATATAAGGCATAAATGATGGCGTGATGGTGGAACAGGTCTCTCCTCTCCTGCTTTTCCCATTTGGTTTCTGTTGCCAGTCAGACTAAAGCCTGGTGCTGAGTAAAGACTGTACGCCACGTGTTTGTGGGAAAGCGCCGTGGAAAGGTACCAGGATGGAAACAATCTCTCCCTGACAGTCTGGGGCAGGAGTCTGCAGGGGCTCCGAGCTGGTCTGGATCACATGGCCATTCTGCGGGTCGTCCTTGGCTCACTTCGTGCACTTGGATCCTGCTGTGGTCTATCTGTTTCTCGTGCTCCCGTGATTTGAGCTGGTGTTTCACCTGATGGGTACAACAGACAGCCCATGGCTCGTTTGGCGGGGGGGGGTAGCAGCAGCAGGTTGGCTTGGCACGTTGGCTTCCCCTGAGAACCACTGCACACATTCTTTAAAATTGAACCGTGAGGTAGGATGACACATGCTATGGCTGGGACACTTCAGAAGAAGGAAAGCCAGCGCTGGCACACTACTTGAGCTTAGAAACTGGGGAATCGTGTTGGATGTCGCCGCCTTGGGACTCGGCAACAATTTCAGAGCCTTACAGTGTAGCCCATTGGTCTCTGATGCTGTCCAATGCGTTTATGTAGAGTATACCGCAGCTCCAGGACAAACAGAGTCACTGAGTATTTCTACCAAGCTGCCTGGCTGTTACTTTCCACTCAGCAAGCTTCCATTGTTTGTAGTGGAAGCTGTTTGTGTATGGATTAAATGAACCCTCATACAGCTTAAACTGTAATTCATTCCCTGTTGTAGAGAGGTATGTGTTGCTTTAGGAATTCCCTCTTTGTCCGCCTGTTAAGTGTATTACACATATGAGATTTACATTCTGCCTGTGTTCTGTATGTCATTGTTTGAGTTTTTACGATGCCATTACTGCGCAGCACTTTGTGAGTTTTTAAGAGGTGAAGTGCTATATAAATAATATTTATCACTGTTGTTCTGTGTCTCCCAGTGCCTGCACAGATGAGTTCATGGATAGCCTCACACATGGGGAGGCAGTCCTGCCTTTTCTTCACAGCTCCCACTCTGTTCAAACGCTATTCGTCAAGTTTTCATTGTGTTTTCTTTTCTCTCCTCCTCACTCTTTAACCAGTGAGATCCTATCTGTCCTGTGGTTTACGGCGGCTCACTTAGAGCAGGGATACCGTTGATACCGATGGCCGCTTGTACCAACAGCGGTGTCAATTTCAATGTTAGCGTATGCGCTGTTTCGGGATGCGCCGGTTTCAGTGTTAGCATGTGTCAGTGTTAGCGTGTGTCAGGTTTGGTGCATCAGTAACTGCATGTACCGAGTTCGGTGTTGCAATGCCAGTTTTAGTGCATGCCAGTGATAGCATGTGTTGCTGTGTATGCATGTGGGTGTGGGTGGGTGTATTTGCAAATGTCACTGTGGCCGTAAGTAAGTGTTAGTGTTCAGTTCAGTTTTAGCATGTGTCAATGCGGGCGTACGCCAGTGTTACAGAGGACTTCCCCACAGTAAGTACATAAGGTTGTAGCTCCTTTAACTTGTGAAGTACCAGGCAGTATGGTTCAGCTTGTGGACTTGAGGACATAGTCCTGGGCTGTGATGAGGAAACACTGCATTCATCAAGAGGTGGATATGATCACATGACCCTGGGAAAGGTCTCTGTAGGGACCAGCTGCAGAGAATGTTCGCACAGGCCCTGAGCTTCTGGCCATTTATAATGAACGTAGTGTCCTCCGGTAAAGAGGGACCTTTGAACCTCCAATTACATGTTATTAGAGCTCAGAAACATTTTTGAAAACCTGTGTAGTTTTCTCACACGTTCATTACAATTAGTGACTCGTTGAG
This sequence comes from Megalops atlanticus, assembly GCA_019176425.1. Classification (NCBI taxonomy): domain Eukaryota; kingdom Metazoa; phylum Chordata; class Actinopteri; order Elopiformes; family Megalopidae; genus Megalops; species Megalops atlanticus. Next base: position 26,793,761 of record CM032888.1, on the reverse strand, counting down.
GGAATGTAACGCATTGTTTTCCTTGCTTCTCCAAAGACAGTGCACTTTAACTCCAGCTGCCCAGTAGGACAGGGCACAGCCCATGGTTATCATAGGCCAGAGTCAGAAAAAGGGATGTGAGGACAGAGAGGGAACACTTTCATGGTCAGCCATCCAGCAGTAAAATCTGTTGGAATTAGTGTTTGCTGGAGAGTTTGTGAGGTGGATCCTGAGAGGATGTCAGCTTAGGTCCGAGAGAAACATATTGAAACATATTCTGTATGTGTGTGTGTGTGTGTGTGTGCGTGCACGTGCATGTGCGCAGAGCATCAATTTTTCTTTTTTGATAGTATGCATACATATTTGCAATTTATGTAAATGGGTATGGAATAGTAGATTCAGTCATGTTGATATGTGGGGCTGAATGTCTGTTATAGCTGTGCATTTACAACATAGATTTTAGGATCTTTGCAATAAATCAAGTCAGAGGATATGCATAAACAATATACACATAATTATACAAAGAAAGGAGTATTGCAGAAGCATAGATTTGAATAACATTTGTTTGAATATGCTGCCACCTGTTGGAGAAGAGTATAAGCAGACAGGAGTACTTTTACTGAACAAAAGGGATCCAATTTTTATGTTACAAAAAGACTTAAAAGAACATGAAAGGAGTTAATAAGAGTTAAGAGTTACTAATAAAAGCGCAGCTGGAATTTAAAGTCAAATTTTTATTAATACATCATACTGAAAGCTTTCCTTCACCTCTCGCAGGGTCGTTTAATGTCAGCCTGCGGCCCCCTGAGACGCTCTTCAAAGTGATCTTCTGGCTGGGCTACTTCAACAGCTGCCTGAACCCCATCATCTACCCCTGCTACAGCCGGGAGTTCAAGCTGGCCTTCATCCGCATCCTCAAGTGCCAGTGCCGCCGCAGGAGACGCCCGGGCTGGAGGGCCTACAACTACCGCGGCTCCACCTTCAACTCCTCCAGCCACTCCCGCAAGGACTCCTCGGACAACAACTCGGCCTGCCTCAACGGGAGCCAGCCGACGCTGTCCTCCGCCAGCCCGAGCCCCAACTGGCTGAGCAAGGGCCCCCGCCCGGGGCTGGAGCTGGAGCTGTGCCGGGGCTGCGGCGCCCGCTCCTCCCTGCCCGGGAGCCCCCCCGACGACAGCCAGGGACCCCTGCGGGGGGGGCCTGCCGCCGCGGCCGGCTCGCGCACCTCCAGCCTGGCCTGCCCTCCGCTCCCTGAGGGGCAGAACGGAAACGGGGATGTGGAACGCGGGGTGAGCGGGGGGCTCGCGTGCGGAGCCGGCATGTGACCTCACAGGAGCGAGCGTCCTGTGTGCCTCGTTACTGCAGTCCCTGGGGGACGGTTGCTAATGGTTACAGGTATCATTGACGTTATCGCTAATGGGTAAAGGTATCACTGTTTGGTGCCTCCAGACACAAGTCGGTAAGTGGTGGATCTCAGGGTATGACCCATAGCCAGAGGTTCACAGCCAAGGTGAATTTCATCACAGGAATACTGAAAGTCTCGTTCAAAGACACCAAAATCCTTAGCTGATCAATAGCAATTTAAAATGAGTGCAGATGAATAAAGGGACCAACCCATGCATGTATTGATCGTATGAGAGGAGGAGAATTATCCCTCCTGACAATGTGTTTTGTGTAAATAGGAGAACCACTCGATGTAATTGGTCTGTGTCTATGTTATGTGTTCGTTTTATCATAATCTAACATAGAAAATTGGGTTTGAAATCAGAGAGGATAAATTTGAACTGAGTGAAGACAAGGTATTTAAACTCTTTTCCACTGTCAATTTCAAGAGTTTTCTCCTTACACTGAAGAATAAGCTACGCTGGTTTATCCATAATATCCCACTGGAGCCTTACAGCCCAGTGTGTCATCAATGAATTTATAGATTGTGTCAATACTGTGACTCTTGAAACCACATCTGAGGTCTAAACACATCTAAATTCAAATGAGAGGTGTGCAGAAGAGACTTAGAAGTTAGACGTACTCATTTTAAAACATCATTTGTATTCTGTAGCCTGTACTGATCACAGCTTGTAGAGATACCCAAAGAGTTTCTTTTGCTTCAGTGTATTTGACTGTGTTGGGTGTTGTAGTTATCAAACAGTGGAGATAAACAGACAGTCTCACTGGTAGGTCTGGATGCATTTTAAATAATGCTGTGCATTTTAAATCCTTCACAAAAGATATATAATAATGATATGAAAAATACATATTTAATATATGTCAAAATATATTGGTCGTTTTAACAAATATATAAATAATTGCTGCTTTCATATATGCAATTTCTTAAATACATATAGCACATTTTGTATATACTTACAAATAATGTATGAATACAAATTAAAATTGCATGTAGGAAAGCTGCCATAATTGATATATTTGTAGCATGACATATTTTAGCATATATTAAAAATACCTCTTACATATTTTTTCCACAAAGCAACAACAGATAGATGGCTTAGCTGAAGAGTGAAATTTGTTGCAATTTTTCAGCATCCACTCTGAAAAAAATTCAGAGTGAAAATCTTCTGCCCTACTGTGTGATCAGGTCATTGTTTTCTTTGAGACAAAAAGAAAAAATGCTTGAAGAGAGCACGGCCACTCTTATTCATAAACACTGCTGCCTCTGAAATGCTGAAGTCCTGCAACTGTTGCTTCAGAACAACCCTGCTGAAGTGGCTCCAGTCATTGCTTTGTTAGGCTTTGTCTTGACCAAGATCATCTTTCAAAGGCTGCTCTGAGCAAGCATCGTAACTGGGACGTTCATTCCGTCTACAATGTGTGACTATGATTAGTGCTTGGCCGTATAGACCCCCCCCCAGCGGGGCCAGCCAAAGAGGATGTGGATGTGGTTCACTGGGGGGAAACCGTTCCCACCAATCAGAAGGTCTGATCCTTCCTCATTCCATCCCCCTCTTGTGTTGTATCGCTCACAGAGGGGTGATGAAGTGTCAGGATGGGACAAGGCTGAGGAGGTCAGAGAGGGCATGTAGTGTAGATCACTGCATTTCCCATCTGATCCCCTGTAGCCCTCCCGCTTTCTGTGTTCCCCGCAACGTACTCAAGCGCCTTGTAAATACAGGTAACAAAACATAGAGTTTATGTATTTTATGGTGTGTACTGAAGATCGAAGCATAAATTATTGTAGTCTGTTATAGTTTGTCTTTCGTTTCATTGTGGAGAGGGAAATTGTTAATAAAATGTTTTCATTGATGTTATCTATTGTCATCCATTTTTTCCCGGTTAAATAACAAAGGTGGGATTTCATTGCAGGGGAAACTGTCTTTCAAAATGACTAAAGATATTTTACAATGTTAATATGTTTTTTTTTATTTGACTTTATCTTAAAGGAGCTATGAGAACCTAAAGAAAATATATTATTTGGATGGTTTAGAATGAAGAATGTACAGACAGCTGAATGTTCTCTCTATTTCATGCAAGATGATAATCTGAATCTGTCAGACCACAGAAGAAAAGAGGCGAGGCTTGGTGACACTGACCTTTGTATGGCCTTTCAGGAGTGCTTCTGTGGTCCAGTTAGGGACTCAGATACGCAGGTAAGCATCACAGAGGGACATGAGACTGTGTGAATTTTGCAATCAACAGCCCCACAGACACTTGTGTGGTGATTTAAGATCCACCTGCAGGACTGATCTTGGGTAATTCAGGTATGGTTTGTTTGATTATGTGATGCAACACTGATGGTGGCCTGTCTGGAATTTTGAGTACTGTAACCAGGAGCTGGTCTTACACATCTGTGTGAAACGCATTTCATTTGATTGTGTACTGTAGGCCAGCAGGGTCTGCTCTCTTCCACTGTGGCTAACATGTGCCCACCCTGCACAGCTGTGTTTGAGGAATCAGAGATGAGAGCTGCTGTCCTATTCCTAGATGTAAATTAAAGTCAAATATGCAAATTCACAACCATGGGAATGAATTACAAAGCTCCTTATTGCATAAAGATGAACAGATTTGTCTGTTAACATAACTGGCTTAAAATGGCACACTAACATGAATCACTTAGCCCAGCCCTTTGACACAAATGATGCAAATTGTGCTTGCTGTGTGAAACACTTTCAGCGGGGTCCTTATGGGTAATATTTAGTTAAATCAACCAAAGTACTACACTTGAACAGTGACCAAGGAAGCCTTTGACAATAAATCTTGAAAATAAGGAGCGGTTTTTGGCAGACTGCTTTCTTGAGAGATTCAATCATTTATGAATGAGCCAACTTCCTGCACAAAAGGCTCTTAGACGCTGCTGATTGGTTCTTTTGGGCCAAGCCTGTAATGGTTATGAACTGCAAGGCTACAGAGGTCAGGATGAAGTGCATGATGCTTTTTTTGCTAAGACTCCAGCTCCTAAGATAAGCTGGGGCTATTAGTGGGAAGGAGACTTTACTGCTGGTGCAGGAAAATGGACCGATATTCCACAGCAATATGCTGTCTATGTTATGAATAGAGAGTAATTCACCACTGTCCAAACCCATCTTGTTAAAGGATTTAAAGACATGACACTAACTCAAAAAGAGCTGTGACCATATTCGCCACAGTTAGGCAGGAACAGGTAAGTAAGAGGCATGAAGAGAAATAAGGTACTGAAAGAAGTCTTCCTTATTTCAGACAATATGGCCTTTCTCTCTCTCACTCTCTCTCTCTCTCTCACACACACACACACAGATGAACTTTGGCCTTTCTGATCAAAAGCTGTTTCTAAAGAGGAAGCATGTTGATAATATATCTACATTTTCTAGGATTTCCACACCATTGGATCATTTTTGACGGGTTTTATCTGGGGTCTTATAATGGTGTATTCCTCACGACAGCCCCCCCTCAGTGTTGATACACAATTTTCTCCGCTCTATGCAGTCTTCCAGCTCGGTTTGACCTCTATGGCATCTTGGTTTGACTCCTGTTCCTGCATTTGTGGCAGGGTACAAATCAATCAGTGCTCAGGGACCAAGCCAAAGACCTGCCTCAAAATTGTCTGTTTTATGAAATATACATAATGCCACGGCAATCGCAGTTATCATAAACTAATTGTCACAAGCAAATCTTGGACTGGGAGCTGTGTAACAGGATGCATGGAGAATTTTTTTCCTTTTATTATAAACAAACCCTCTGAGGGGATCCTCCTCCATGTGTTTCTTCTGGCTAGAAGCATCATGGGTGTTCTGCTGCTCTGATGGCTCAGAAGTGGGCCAGCTGAACCAACACTGCGGGAGATCAGGTCAGCTGGTTCCAATCCGGTTCTGTTGGGCCAAGAGCCCCTGCCACCCAAAGCTCCAACCAGACCTCACCATGAGGGCAGAGGGGAAAGCTGCCAGACCCTTGAGCATCAAAGTGGATATCCCTCTGCTATTCAAGCTGCCCCTCTTCAGAACCAGTGGAGAAAGCCCATTATGTACTGTGTTGCACTGTACCGGCCCCTAAGATTTAAAGACCTCTGTAAGCAATTGTGCTCTTCCAGGTGCACTTTTATTCCCTCCCTATATGCCCTGTTCAATACAATGTTTGACCATAATACCATTAATCACAATATCCTGTGCTGCTGGATTTGTGTGGGCTGGGGGCGAAACCAAACCTGCCATTTCTCTCATCAAGTCAGCTCCCAGCCAAACTTGGGACCATAGCCAGATGATCAACCTGCTGTCTCCACTGACATCCCGCCCACTGGGTGGCGCTTATGTCTTCAACGGCAAATCAAAAAAGACCACACAGCCACATAAAACGGACCAGGCCTGGGAACCGCCAAGTGAACTCTCTCTCAGCCTCTCTCAGCGGTGCAGTTGTAGAAAGGTCTCATGAATAGTTTATGCCTGGATGAGTAGATTTTTCAGAAACACACACGAAATCACAAACATTTTGTGGGTATGAAACAGACATGCTGCTCTGTACTTAGTTTCCTTCCTGCAGCCTTTTTCCTATTTATTATGCTATGCTTCTTGCAAACCTTACTCTTCTGGGCAAGAGTCTAATCAAAAGTCTGGAGCCATTTCATTTTTTGTGATGGCATGCTGTTACGTCCCTGGACGTATGGTTCGTGCGTCTGCTCCCGCTCTCGCGCTGTTCCGCCCTCCGTTTTCTTTTTTTTGCAGATTGGCGCCCCGCTGCGATTGGGTGAGGAACGAGCGGGAAGATTTAAAAGGAGGAACCCTCACGATGAAGCGGCGCTTCCCCTCTTGTTAATGCCTGTCTGTATAGAGCGATACCGCTGTTCTTTTGTACATTTGTAAAAATCTGTAAATACTTTGTTACCGTTTTGTGATTTAGCCATTGGGTAGTAGGGGGTGGGTGCCCTTTTCTGTTGGGTTATTTTTCTCCTGTTTTCGGATAGTTAGGGAGTCAGGGAAGAGACTGTATATTTGTTTTCTTATTTTTCTTTGGCTAGGTAATTTATTCCCTGTCTCCTAAGCAAGTTTTGTTCTGTTTGTTATTTTGGCCTTGCCCACCCCTGAAGTTTGTGTTTAATAAAACAACCCTGGTTTTATTTTACGGTGTGTGTGTTCTGGACTGGACAAGAAAGGGAGGTGTCCACACATTCCATTTTATGTTACACCTTACCCTAGACGGGGTCGTAACATAAAATTTGGGGGCTCGTGTCCGGTTTCGTCCGCCGTCCTGCTGTGCTGGGCTGCAGCGTCTGCTTCGAACGGGTGAGTTTTGCGTTGTTTTTTTGGTTGGCATTTTCGTTTTTGTGTGTGGGGGAGTCATGGAATTTAATTTGGAGGAGTTCGCCATACGTCCCACGCTCGGACAGTTTAATCGCTGTCGCAAGGCAGATCTGTTGTTGATTGCCGATTTCTTTAATTTGTCGGTTCCTGGTGGAGCCACAAAGAAAGAAATCAGGTCTGTGTTAGAGCCAGCGCTGATGGACCAGGGAGTGTTACCGCGGGGTGAAGGGGCCGACGTTGCGGGTGTTGGTCTGGTGAGGGCAGGTGCGGCTGAAGCGGAGGCTGACGCCAAAAACTTGTTACCGCCAGCCATAGATCCCGGTACCGCGTTGGTCAATCCCCACTTAGCCATTGAGCTGAAAAAGTTGGAGTTGGAGCAGAAGAGGCAAGAGTACCAAACTCAGCTCTTACACGTAAGGGCGTTGGAGATTGAGGCGGACAGGGACATACAGTTACGCCGGCTTGAGGTGAAGGTGGAGGCGGGTGTTGTGCCGTCGCGTCCGGTGCCTGTACCTCAGAGGGCTGGGCCCATGACCAGTTCCCCCGCTTCTCCTGTCTCATCTCCGGTTATTGCTGCAGCTACCACTCCCACTCGCTCATCTCCCATAGAGTCCTCAGTGATAGCTTCCAGTACTCCTGATTTTGATGTGAGTCGGCATATCAGTCTGGTGCCTCCTTTTCGAGAATCGGAGGTGGATTCGTATTTTACTGCCTTCGAGCGTATTGCCGCCACTCTGCGCTGGCCGAAGGACGTGTGGTCGTTGTTGCTCCAGTGCAAGTTAGTCGGGAAAGCTCAAGAGGTTTGTTCAGCCTTGTCTATTGAACAGAGCTTGAATTATGACGTGGTTAAGAGCACTGTACTGCGTGCGTACGAGCTTGTCCCTGAAGCTTACCGGCAAAAGTTCCGGAAACACACTAAAACTGCCGACCAAACATTCGTAGAATTCGCCCGTGAAAAAGCGGCACATTTTGACAAATGGTGTGCAGCCAGTAAGGTGGTTACTTTTGAGCAACTCCGTGAGTTGGTCCTGCTGGAGGATTTTAAGAGGTGTTTGCACGAGGATATTGTGGTGTACCTAAACGAGCAGAAAGTGATGTCTTTGACTGATGCTGCTGTCTTGGCGGATGAATTCGTGCTAACCCATAAGACGGTATTTTCAGCACGCACTTGGGAAAGGCTATCGCCGCAGGTGGCAAAAGAACCAAGGGGGGTCTCAGCCTCGGGACAGGACGGTATAAAAATGTCTCGGCCCGCCGGTTCCCCTCGTGCGGGAGAAAAACCGGAATGTTTTTATTGTCATAAGCCTGGTCATTTGATTGCGGACTGCAAGGCTCGGAATAAAAAACGTTCAGATCCCAAAAGTGTTGTGTTGCTCCAAACTGTGCCACCGGTGTCTGTCCCACCCGTCGCGGAAGGGTGTGGTGTTAGTTATAGCCCATTCTTGGGGAAAGCTTTTGTTTCCTTTAGTAATGATAAAAAAGACCAGAGACCTGTTACTGTGCTGAGAGACACTGGTGCGGCAAAATCTCTTATTCTCGATAGTGTGCTACCTTTCTCGGAGGCGTCATTTTGTGGATCGTTGTGTGTCAGTTCCCCTACATACCATTTACCTAGATTCTAAACTCGTGTCTGGTTATGTACGGATTGGGGTGTGCTCGCGACTGCCTGTGGAAGGTGTTTCTCTCCTCCTCGGCAACGATTTGGCGGGAGGTAAAGTGTTTCCTTTGCCTGAGGTGGTTGACGAACCGAGTGTGTCTGATCAGTTAGCTGAACAGTTTCCTTCTACCTTCCCGGCCTGTGTGGTGACGCGTGCTCAGGCGCGCGAGTTTGGCAAGGACGTGGACCTTGCCGAGACGTTTATGAACGTGTCCAGTGTGTCCTCAGAGGCAAATGTGTCTCCGGCTTTCACGTCCCCGACTGAGCTGCAGTTTTCTTTGGTTGAGGACGATAAAACGCCGCCTTTGAAAATCGGGAAGGAGCAGCTCCTAGCAGCTCAAAAGGTTGACCCTTCCCTGTCGACATGTTTTTCTGCCGTTGTTCCCTACAAGGAGCTGAAAACCCAAAAGGCAGCTTACTTTTATGATCAGGGAATTCTGATGCGAAAATGGACACCGACTACGCAAGCTGATATGGAGTGGAACACAATTTATCAGCTTGTTGTCCCTGTCGGGTATCGGCCACAAGTGCTGGCTTTAGCCCATGATAATGCCTTGGCTGGTCATTTAGGGGTCTGGAAAACGTATCATCGGGTTTCCCGATATTTCTTTTGGCCCGGGTTGAAGTCAGATGTATCAAAGCATTGCCGTTCATGTCACACTTGTCAGTTGGCAGGGAAGCCCAATCAGGTGATTCCCCAGGCTCCGCTTCACCCTATCCCGGTTATTGGTGAGCCATTTGAGAGGCTTATTATTGATTGCGTGGGTCCCCTGCCTAGAACTAAATCAGGCAATCAGTATGTTTTGACCTTGATGTGCGCTGCCACACGCTATCCCGAAGCTGTGCCGCTACGTACACTCAAGGCAAAGGCAGTTGTGAAGGCACTGGTGAAATTCTGTTCTACCTTCGGGTTACCTAAGGTCATTCAAACGGACCAAGGTACAAATTCCACCTCTAAACTGTTCGCCCAAGTCCTACAACAGTTGTCTGTGAAACACCAGGTGTCTAGTGCCTATCATCCGGAGTCCCAAGGTGCGCTAGAGCGCTCCCATCAGACTCAAGTCTATGTTGCGGACCTATTGCCTGAGTTCCGGTAATGAGTGGGACGATGGACTTCCCCTCGTTTTATTTGCCGTACGGGAGACCGTGCAGGAGTCCCTTGGTTTCAGTCCTGCGGAACTGGTATTTGGCCATACGGTTCGTGGACCGCTGAAACTGTTACGTGAATCCCTGGTGTCTGGTGAAAATCGTGCTGAGCATAACGTGCTGGATTATGTAAATTCTTTTCGCGAGCGGCTTCACAATGCTTGCGCTGCCGCGAAACAGTCTCTGGGACTGACCCAGTTCAAAATGAAAACTCATTTTGATAAAAGGACGAGGCAGCGAGACTTCTCGCCTGGCGACCAAGTCCTGGTTTTGCTTCCCATCCCTGGCTCTGCTCTGCAAGCCCGATTCGCTGGCCCTTACGTCATCGAGTCAAAGCTTAGTGAAACTGACTATGTGGTTAAAACACCGGATAGGAAGCGAAAAAGTCGTGTCTGCGATGTGAATATGCTAAAAGCTTATGTCTCTCGCAGTGTGGCTTGCGACAACGTGTCATCTCCGACGGATTCGGAAATTAAAAGTGTTGGTTCGGGTTCCTTGTGGTCCACTTATTGCCCGGAGGAGGATGGGTTGGTGATGCGCTCCGCTCCGGTGTCATGTGCTCGGTTGCAAAACTCCGAGATCCTGGGAGACTTGGAGTCTCATCTGTCCCACCTGCCTCTGCCTGCCCGTGATGAAGTGACTCAGTTAATTAAGTCATCCCACCATCTTTTCCGATGTTCCCACACAGACCGATGTTCTGTCTCATGACATCGATGTAGATGATCATTCACCGATCAAGCAGCACGCTTATCGTGTGAACCCCGCTAAAAGGGACCTAATGCAGAAAGAGGTGGAGTATTTAGTCCATAACGGTTTTGCCATCCCCAGTGCTAGCTCCTGGAGTTCGCCATGTATTCTGGTGCCGAAGCCTGACGGCACAGTCCGTTTCTGCACGGATTACCGGCGGGTAAATGCAGTTATGGAGGATTGCATAGATAAGGTTGGTTCTGCTCGGTTTGTAACCAAGCTAAACCTGTTAAAAGGTTACTGGCAAGTGCCGTTAACTCCCCGTGCTTCGGAGATCTCTGCTTTTGTGACCCCGGACTGTTTCCTGCAGTACACGGTCTTGCCATTCGGTCTACGAAACGCTCCTGCAACGTTTCAAAAACTCATGAAAATAGTCCTTGGTGATGTTCCGAACTGCGAAGCCTATCTGGACGACGTTGTAGTGTACACGTCCACCTGGGCTGAGCATCTGAAATGTCTGGCGCTGGTGTTTGGTCGGTTGCGAGATGCGTCTCTCACTCTTAACCTGGCCAAGTTTGGGAAGGCTACTTACTTGCTTACTTTTACATGCTTACATTATTTTGACAAATTAATTTAATTCGGAAATCAAGTGACTATATTTTCTTATATTAATCTATTTTCTTCAAACCAAAGTTATTATCCTAGTTATCCTAAATAAAGTTTTAGGATTCTACTTCGTTTGCAAAATCAATCAATGTTATTGGCTTGATATTTGGTCAAATTTGTTTCAGCGTTTATGTTGATATGTAAAGCTGTTCTCAGATATAATTTAGGAATAAAATTACTTTAAAAACCAATCAGCTGATCGTAGAAAAAAAATGGTAGGAATCAAATTGCAACATTAATTTCAGATGTGTAATTAAATAGAAACGAATCTACCACAACAAAATATGCAGAGAGAACAAAAAATGCATTAATTCTTGTGTGGGCAAAAAACGACGAGCTGCGTGTTTTTGGATGATTGTTCTCACAGCAAAAAAAAAAAAAAACATGTTGCCACAATGGATATTCTTGTGTGAGTGGGATTGATAACTGAAAGATGAAACATGATAATTTGTGTTTATAAAGGTTGCACTTTCGTTATGATACTAGTTTATTTTTTCCAGGCATGCACGCGCGGCAGCGAATTCCTGCCGTGATATTGGGAAAATCTGTTTACGTACTTTATGATATCATACGAAGTCCTTTTGACTGAGCACTAATAACTATGGATTACCTACATTCTTTGTATACAGATACGCAAGGAGTTTCTTTTGATATTGAACAAATAAACGTTTTTTTAAAATGTAAAAACGTCGTAGCGCTTTGTCAGACAAGAAACTTCATGTCCCAGAATTCCTAAATACCGGTCCACAACTCTCGGTTTTGATTCGTCAAGAGAAGGCGGAAGTGAATCTGCAGAACGACGATTTGTACGTCTCAGGTAGGAATGTCTTACCAAGTCGTTTTGCAGTATCTTTTAGTTATTTCTTAGTTATTAGCTTGTTGATTAAAAAATAATTATGTCAGAAGTATTGCTAACCACAATCAACTGGATGTGTACGTTCTCGAACCACCTAATCTAGCTAAATAAACTGAAGTAGCTAAAAAGACTAGCTATGCTAGCGAGACATGTTTCACTCCGGCTTGCTCACTAGCAACGTCAAAAATAAAACTAGCCTCGGAATGCTGTAACAACAGCTTCGGTGTTATTTTTAAACAGGGTTTCTGTGTTTGGTTGTGAGACTCTGCGCACAGTTGGTTAGCTGGATACCCTGCTTTCATACCTAAGTTAGCGAGATCACTTGTTTAGCTAGCTAGCTTGCTTACAGTCCCAGCTTCATCTTGCCAGTCACGGCTGGCGTTACTGTGCGCGCTTCACTGGGCCCCTTCCAAGAAATTGAGTGTCAGTCAGCAGTCAGGCTTACTTATAAACTGACATATTGGAACAAAAAAAACTTATTGCTTAAAAGGTGTTTCTATCAAGCAGTATATGGTTTCTTAATCACACATTCCAGAGCATTCTGCGTGGGCCTGCACTGTGAGTGTAGTCACAAGAAACAGGCACTTCATGTGCTGTCGGTGACTGCTGTATGTTAACGCTATTCAATTTGAGGCGATGGTAAAGACACCATACAGTGAAAACGAATTTTGTGCGACCAGGGATTTTTTATGATTCGTGTTTGTTTTAGGAGAATGCGTCTTTGATTTGATTGTAATTAGCTTGCTTATATGCTAGAGACATTTGATGAGCTATTTGATGCAATAGCCACGCAGCCAATACTTTAATATTGTTGTCACGCCAGTGTTAGGTCGGAGTAATCGATGAACCGCCCTTGAAATACGGCCACAAGATCGCCGTGACATCTCTTGGATGTGTTTTTTTTTCTTTTCTTTTCTTTTCTTGGCTAGAACACAGAAACAGAACCCAGATAATCCTGTCGGGCCGTGCCCAGTGAAAATGTCTAATGATTTCCCGTTGTCAGGCAGGTTCAGAGAAGTCTCTGTGACAGTGGTGGTTTGAGTTTGTAGGTGCCCTGTCTGATACGCTGCTGTCGTTGTCTGCAGACTGCAGGGAGAATTGCGCATGGAGTCTGCTATGGAGGTGGGGTCACTTCCTGAGGCAGTGGGTGCCCTGAGCGTCTCTGAACAGCACAGCGGCCCTGACAGGGGCCCCGGGGGCCAGATGGCTCCCAAACAGGATGAGGACTGTTTCTATGACTGCCAGGAGTCTCTAGAGGAAGAGGCTACTCCAGGCGACAGAGGGAGCCCCGCAGAGAAAGGGATTAAGGACACAGACACAAAGAGGAGGAGCAGTCATGAGGATGGAGAGGAAGAAGCTGAAGTTTTAGGAGCGACGTGTGCAGCTCAGGAGGAGGAAGGGAGGGAGGGAGGAGGAGGACAGTCGGGTGGAGATGGGGAAGGAGAGAGGGAGAGCTGGACAGAGTGCAGCGAAGAGGGAGAGAGAGTGTCAGGGGAGGGTGGGAAAGAAGATTCTGACTTGGAGCTGAAGGCAGAAGAGGTGGCTGAGTTTGATGATGAATACCTCCGAGATCTGGAGAAAGACTTGACCGAGGAGGAGAGAGAGGTTTTTTTTTCTTTCTTTCTTTGTTTTTTCTCCTTTTTGGTGGGAATATGAAAATGCATAAAAATAAAGAATAGAGTCATGAGATCCAAAGAGCAGACTTTTGACTTGAGACTTGCCTTGTCGTTGCAAAGAGAGCTTGTTTTCACATAGAGAATACTGAGTAGTCCAGACAGTGTAGAATGTGGCAAACTCTCATTCTGCATAATAGTTAATTTTATGACAAAAATATCAGACCAGGTTAAATCAAAGAGTCTTTACTATATCCAGGAAAAAGATGAAACCAAATAAATTCATGAGCACACAGTAGATGTATTATTTAATCTGAGAAGTTTCTATCCAGCGAGTTTCCATATAATACAATTCTAAATATCTTATTAAAATGCCCTGTGCCTCTTGGGGTAGCAGTGTTACAACACATGTAAAGTTAGAACAGATGTGTCCTGCCGCAGATGATGGGTTCTGACCTGTTCCATCGGCTGATGGTTTTGTTCTTCAGAGCCGGAGAGATGAGAGCACGAAGCTGAAAGAGGCGGGGAATGCGCAGTTCAAGAAAGGAGGTGGGCCGTGCAGCTAACCCTTTCAACACTGTGACGTTGTATTAGTCTGTGTTTGTGTGGTCTGACCATAACAGGAGAGCAAGCTGACACGCCTTTTGAGATCCAGTCAGGGAGACAAAGATCTGACCAGAACTATCAAACACGTTTTTGGTCATCTTGACTCACTAGTGCAAAACATGGTTGTAGTTAGAGTAGTGGGTGATATGCTGACACGTCCTTCCCTCCACTGCATGTTAAACTGCTTATTGGTGCCAGTGTACATGCATGTGATCATATTAGGAGAATATGTTTCCCCTTGTATACCTTTGGTTTTATATGTATTTGCAGAGGAAAAGTTCTTTGGACTTAAAATCTCAGATATAGATGATTTAATGTTTTGTTTTAATTAATATGCTTGGATTGTGTGTGTTGTGTGTGTGTGTGCGCGAGTGTGTGTGTGCGTGTGCAAGCAGCTGCGTGCACATGGCCACGCAGTGCAGCATTCACCTGCCTGTCGTTGCAGAGCACGCTGAATCAGAGGCATCCTACACTGCAGCCCTCAGGGTGTGCCCTGTGTACTACAGCAAGGAGAGGTCCATCCTGTTCTCCAACCGTGCTGCCGCTCGGCTGCACCTGGTACGTTCCTCCGCTGATGTACCTTCCATTTCATTTCCCATGCTGGCCATTTATACACGGTACCTTTACCCCTGAACCAATTCAGGTTAAGCACCGTACTGAAGGACAGTGTAGGAGTGTCCCTAAACACACTGAGTCTCTAAACTTCTTTACATTGCTGCCCTGTGTGACATCATTTAGCATGCCTCAGGGTTTCATTGTATAAGTTACACTGAAATTATGAAAATGTATATGTAAGGTGTTGTTAAATACGGGTTACCAAATATGCATGTACAGTACAGTACTATTACAGTACAATGCAGTGCTACTTATTAAAAAATGCACATAATACAAGTCTTAATATAATGCAAACAAAATGTGGTCAACTGGCGATTGAAGCAGCAGTGGCTGCGGGATTGGAAGAGGGAGAGTACAGTTAGGGTGTAGCCTGTAGGAGAAACAGGCTGTTTCTCATCCTTCTGGAAAATGGATGAGGTTGCGACTCTTTTTTTTTTTTTTTTTTTGAAAGGAAGGTGGGATCCAGGGTTAATTGTCTTGCCTGCTGCTTCCTATTACAGAGCAGTGTCTGGCTTTCGCAGAAGCAGTCAAGTAAAAATGTGCTGTGTTCCACTTTGGGTCATTTTCAGAAAAAAAATCCATTACCTCATTGATTTTTGAGTTGCCTTCTGTCCAGACGGTACAGCTCAGCACATTTGTGTGTTACAGCTGAAGGCTGCCATTGAAGAGTACCACTTAAAGGGGAAAAACTTTCCTTTTTTAACTTTTAGCGCTAGCCCCTAAAAAAATCCATAATCAGATGTAAAAAGAGGATAACTGTATTATCATTTCCAAAGTCCCCTTTACATCTGACTGGTTCCAGTTCGAGGACAACCTCTCGAAACTTCAGAGAATAAAAATGGCCACTGCAGTCACTCAGGTTCAAACACCATACCGTTTAACAGCTTCTGACCATTTCACTGGACCGTGAAGGAGTGAGCACAGTGTTTGTCCCTCTGTTTTCAGGATAAGAAAGAGGAAGCCATAGCTGACTGCACAAAAGGTAAGAGCTGAGCTCATTGTCGGCTGCTGATGTTTACTCTGTAGCAGATAAGAAGGTGACGGCTGCAGCCTTGGCCTCAGCTGGAGAAGGAGACCCAGAGCACAAAATAAGCACGAAATGTGTCTTCAGTTAAGGGCTACTGACCAATGCCCCAGTATGCTGGCAAGGACACTACTGTAGGAGATACAGGTTTTTGGATGTTAAACCAAGGACTCACTGGTCATTAAGGATCCTGTAAGAGTTATTGAATTGTAGGGGTGTAAACCCCCATGTCTTTTTCGAAGACTCATTGGCTATCTACATCTGGCCACGTCATCATCCCCTACTGTTGACTGGCTACATTTTACACCCACCTTATTTCCAGATTGGCTTGGTTTGGGTCGTTTAGGTTTACCAGGGTGCTTCTGTCAGTCCACTTTCTACACCCTTGGGCTTGCGTGGTTGCCTGTGAGATACTCTTTCTACTATGTTTGCCTCCTGGTGCATTGTGGGACTTGTAGTTTGAAAGTGTTTAGTCGTTGTCGTTATGGTGGTGATGAGCTTAACAACATAATTAGTGGCTACCAAAGCTGGGTGAAATAAAGGCGAATATTTAAAACCGTAAGTAACAAAAGAAACCCACTGTGATTGCATGGTGAATGAAATGCATATTTCTTGTCAATCCTTAGCCATAGAGCTGAACCCCAACTACATCCGTGCAATCCTACGAAGGGCGGAGCTCTATGATAAGACGGACAAGCTGGACGAAGCCCTGGAGGACTACAAGGCCGTGCTGGAGAAGGACCCCAGTGTTCAGCAGGCCAAGGCTGCATGCATGGTGAGTTCCCGTCACCTGAACACTGCTGAGCACAGCTTAGCAGCACGCATTGGCAGTTTCTTCCACTTGAACACAGACGTTATGCCTGCCTCACTAATCCTCACAAAAAGCTGTGTGTCTACACCTGAGGATACGGAGATCAATGCTCTGCAAATTCACGAAACGTTCCAATTTCACAAAAAAATCATTTCCTGGGTATCGGTGATATCGCTCTGGAAAATTGGAAGTGCAGTGAAGTGCAACGCTTTAATCTACATGTGAAAGCGTCTGCTGTGTAGCAGTACTCAGCGACACAAGAGTAATTCAGGCTGTAAAATTTGCCGTAGTTGTGACTGCATGAGAAATCTATCTGTGATTGAACCCCATTCCCCTGTGAGGTCACAGTTGACGGTGACTGTTTCCGTGCGAATGACAGCGAGCTTCCTGCCAGCACTTCGGAACACTGGCCTGCCGTCGTCACGGGAACAGAGCCTCTTTCATCTGACTGTGTGGGCAGGTTTCGTAAGGGACAGAGTGTTCCTGTACTGTTGAGTACTGAGAGAGAGAGAGAGAGAGAGAGAGAGAGAGAGAGAGCAGGAACGGAAAGCTGTCAGGGGGGCTGGGGTCCAGTTTGTGGCACCTTGTTCTGTTCCCTGCACTTTTGTGATGTCAGAAAACAGACAGTCTTCAACACTCCTGACTCACCTAGTGTGGAGCCACATTTCACTCACCTCAGGAGAAGCTCCATCGGTGGAAAGGTGTTCCAGCAGCTCTGAATCCTTACCTATCCCCACAACACTAATGTCTAGCCTTTCTCAGCTACGCCTCCAGCATGAATTCCGGGGATATTTTTACCCCACCCCCCGTCTTTATATTTAGTTTGTTGCGGCGCTCTTTAAAAATGGATTTTGCGATGAGGTCTGCTGGGAAGCTGTCTAGACCGTAAAGCGTTATGAAGTGCCGAGCTGGAACCGTAAATAACCGCCACACCGTGGGCGCAGAGGTGAAGAGATCAGACGGGTGTCAGGAAACCGTGCGTCTGGCAACTCTGACAAGCTTGAATTTGGAGAGTTACACTTTTTTTAAATGGTCTGGAACAGTTGATCAAGGCGAGAATTTTTTTTTTTTTGGTAAATTCTAGAATACTGTGTCTCTATAAAGGAAGCCTGTCTGTTTGTTAAAGCCCAGAATCCACACTATACCACAATGCTACCAAACTTTTGAAACCGTTGCTAGAAAACAACTGTCATCTTTTCCTGCGAGTCTTTGCGCAATGCACCGATATCATTGTTTTCAGCCTTTTTTACTCTGTCATGTTTCATGTGTTGCCCTCACGGCTATTTACTTTCCATCCTTCATTGTAGGCTGAGACCTTCGTCGAGGGGTTGACAGCAAAGAGAATGTTATGTGCAGGGAAACTCTGAGGTTGTCAAGACAACCCAGGAACAGCATAACCCTGTCCTTGAGTTTTCTTTTCAAACAGTGAAAGAAAAATAAAAAATAAGAAAACGGCAGCAAAGAAAACACTGAAGGTATAAAGTGCTGAGGTCCTGTCAGGCTGCCATTTTCCCAGCATGCATTGCCTTTGCGTGCTGAGAGAGGGAATTGGAGCAGGTCGGGTTGTCTTGACCTGGTGGAGTAAAGAAGGGTACAGCTGCAGCAGGGAGGGGAGAGCTCATTGTTTGACCCTGTCTCCCCATCGTGCTCCCTCTCTGAAGGGCCCTCATCTCTCCTCTCAGAGCTTTGTGCTCTGTGCTGTTCACACATCCTGAGTTCAGTGTGTCTGCTTCTACCCCACAGCGCCTGCCTCAGCAGATCCAGGAGAGGAACGAGAAGCTGAAGGAGGAGATGATGGGTATGCATACGCCTTTATGTCGTCGTTATTGCCATTGTTATTACTTCCTATTTCCCTGTTTCCGCACGAGCGCCGCCACACTGAGGCTGTAATGTGGAGAGATATATCAGAGGCCCCGGGGCTGCGGCTGGAGGGAGACAGGCAGGAACGAGCAGAGAGTGAAGCCCGCACACGTTTGCAGATGAGAAGGGACATCTCCGTTTCCTCTCTTACTTACGTCTTTCCTCTCTATCCCGCTGATTTCTCTCCTGCTGTCTTTCTCACTTGCTCCCTGTCACTCCCCCCTCCCCCTCTGTGCTGTGTCTGTCCGTCTCTTTGACATCCTTTCTCTCCCGCTCCCTGTCTTGCTCAATTTCTCACGATCTGTACCGCCCCCGTCCATCTGGCTTGGGCTTGTCGTGTGCTGTGTGAGTGTGTGCATGAGTGCGTGTGTGTGTGTGCGTGTGTGCATGCATGTGTGTGTGTGTCCACGCGCATGCATGTGTGCATTTGTGGTGCAATGAGGTCTGCTCTCAGTGTACAGCCACAGAGAGAGAGTGCGTGTCAGGGCCCTGCTCAGAGGTGTTGTTGTGTCGCTCCCTGTGATGTTGTCTAATATGGAATCGGGGCCACATGAGCTCAGCAAGAGGCCGTTTCCTTTAGCAAAGCAAGCCCTGCCATGTCATACGCGGTCAGGTGACCCAGACCTGCCGCACCTCTCCCCTCACCTCCACCGAGCGTCGGCTCACCTGCGCATGTGACAGTGCCGTGATTCTCACCTGCCTCTCAGGCTGTGGTGCGAATGAAGCCAGCTCTACCCAGGAGGGGCTCCGGAAGGGGAAGCGGTGTGCTCTCTCCGGAGGGGCTCTGAAACGGGCCGATTTCTGTGCTCCAGGGTGAGACTGGTAGCACGGCACACCAAGCCATGAACCCTGGCACACCAAGCCATGATCATAAACGGTAGACGTTTACCCTGAGGTAAAGGGCAGCTGGCCCCCACGACATTTATCCTTCAGAATTGCGTTGCATTTGTGCCTGCTCTGCAGAGACCACATTAAATCCACTCTGTACTGTTTCTAGACCACTGCTTGTGTCCCTTAAGGGTCACAGCATGATGTGGAAACTCTCCGTTTTTGCAGGTGCCGGTGAATGCCTGCATTGTTTGATTTGGTTTTGTTTATTCGGTCAAATATTTATACAATCATCACATGGAGTATTTTTCTCAATGCGTTTGTTGTAAAAGGATGTGTAAATCAATGAAAGAAGGAAAAAAAAAAAGTCTAGTGAAATCACCAATTTTGGGTAAAACCTGAAGTAGGCCACGACTGTATTAGAGAATGAATTGCTGCTCAGGAAATGGAGCAGAAAACAATGGAGGCTTCTTCTGCCTCCCCCCCTCCCTGACTGTGATCTCAGCTAGTTGGATATGACAGGGGTGATGTCATGAGAAATCGGCCAACGGGGACTAAATTCACCGTGGCAGGCAGATAAATAGGACGGCCGGGTCTTCACCGTGCGAAGTCCTGGAAGAGAGAACACGCCTCTCTCTGTGTGTCACACAGACGTCCTTTCTAATGACACCTCCTTACAGTCGGAATAATTTGCACAGGCCCTCATAAAAGCTTTTTGGACAGCTGACGAACTAACAAAAGACTACAGCTCCACGGCTCTGAGACAGAGATGGGGTAATGCTAGGATGTATTTATTGAACAGAAAAGGCGGATGTGCAGGCTCGAGCTAACACAAACTTTGTCAGGACTCGTTTCTGCCTTGGGGAAATGTTCAGTCATTCTCAAGCTCAGGAAGTGCCAAAAAGACCAAGAAGACGTTACTTATGAGTAAAAACACGGTTATCTGTATATTAAGCGTATTTCATAAAGCATACAAACTTTGGCAGACATAGCAACTTCATGGGTGTGGTATTACTTTAAAGTTGTCACGCTCACCTTTAGTGCTTTTTGGTGGCTGGCGCAGTCAGTACAGTGCATGTGATGTAAGAAATGTAATCCAGTACAAGGAGCAGGCAATATGTCATTCTGTCAGCAGTCATAAAGCCCAGAATATGCTTATAACTGCTTCATCATATTGTAACACTATGCTCTTGAAAGTGTTCTGTGCGCTTTGTGAGGGCCTGATAAAGTTATACTAAATATAAAGTGACCATACAAACAGATGCTTGCAAATTAACTTATTCATTCAGAAATCGGCTCTCATTATTTCAGTCATATTTTTGAGCACAGAATTCCTGCTGTCTGGAAATAAAAGGCCTGGCATTTGAGTTGCCACACAGGGAACGCAGAGATGAATCAGGGGAGCGTGTTTGGTGGAGACGGGCGGCTCCCTCGGGAGACACGTCAAACACTCACGTTCCCCCTGCCAGTCCCTGCCAGACAGGCCACAGAAAGCGGCGCGAGTCTGACTGTGTGAGGGAGGGTGGGGAGTTGAAAGGACCTGAAAGTTTAATCGCAGAGACATAAAAGAGATGGAGTGAAGTTTAACAAGGAGAGCGGGTATGGAGGGAGGATGTAGAGAGATACAGCGCTGGCAGGGAGAGAGCGGGGAGTACGGAGGGAGGATGTAGAGAGATACAGCGCTGGAAGGGAGAGAGTGGGGTCGGATTCGGATTAATGGAGCACCATGACAAGAGTGCAGACACAACACAACTGCAGGAGGCCCAGGGCATTGTGGGAAATGACAGTTGGGGTCCACTGCTACATTTGCTAGCACCAGGTCTCAGGTCCATTTTAATTGTTATTTTATTGGTGCCCTGCCCCGAAACTCAGGGGTTGTTTTCAACCTGGAATTCGTTTTCCACAGATTTACCAGACTGCAAATTAGGGTGCAGCACGAGGCAGGGCAGCTGCTAAGCAACATTTCCTATTGATCTGACTGCAGCAGAGCTTGGGAACGGGGGGACCAGCCTTCTGCACTGGAGGAGCTAATTATGCCTAAGATCAGGACGAGTGTTTCAAGAACCATCATAACTGATCATTAATGATGAGATCATCGATCTTCTCTCTCCGAGTTGCTCTGGATGAGAGCATCTGTGAAATGATAAAACGTAAATGCAAATGGTCCGGTCTGAATATTGTTTGTCAGTCGGTCGCTGGGCTGACACCGTTTTACGTAAAAACCATGGGTGAAAAGTTGGAAAAAAGTCAACCTGTAATATCGGAGGAACAGCAATACAAGGTTTTGCTTTAAAAAAAAAACCCTTTTCTCATCTTTTTAAAAAAAAAAGTTTTCCTGTTTTTACCACAAGGCAGATCCTGCCACCAGCCGAGCGGGTGACTCAGTGCCACACTGTGTGATCTCTGTCTGCATTGATCTGTTTGCTGAGACAAATGGGAAGGGTGTAGCCGGAGCCCGCAGTGTGGACATTCTGCCTGTTTACTGCGATACTCTGAGACGCCAGCCTGGGACAGGGCTGCCCAATCGAGTCGCGAGAGCCGTCCCCGTTGACCTCCCGGACTGCTGTCTGGGACAGCGCTGATTAGCTGTGAACCGCAGAGCCACAGTTTCTTGACCGTGCGTGCGTGCATGTATGTGTGTGCACGCGTGAAGCAGAAGACACTTCCAAGCCATTGGTACTTGTTGTACTTCTTGTGTGAGTTTTGATTATTGGTACCTTTTCTGTGTGCGTATATGTGGGGGTGTTTGTGCTCACTGCTTCTTTGTGATTGTCGAGGTGTGTGTGCCTTCACGTTTGTACACTTGCTGCATAGATGCTTCACAATGAACTGTCCCCCAGCCATGAACCTCAATGTAAGATGTCCTTTTGTAAGAGAATATCATTGATGTGGGCATTAAGAAGCAAGCCACATCTGTTAAAAACAATCTCTTCATTTGATGAATGAGTTTACTGCTATCGTTTTTGTGTTTCATTAGTCACTCTGTCAGTACTGGGGTAGACTGAGGTTAGCACACAGAGATGCTTTGCTAGTACAATCAGGTGTAGGGCCATTTAATGTGAGGGCTCTACAGGAGAAGTATTTTAGCCTAGAGAAATATACATGTTTTTTTTTTTTTTTTAAATAGTGGAAACCAGGTTTGTGGAGTCTTCTGGATAAAGTAGTTTTTCAGATGCACTTGTCACGTGTTCTTTTGTCCTAATAGAAAGTGTGCCTTTCTATGCACGATGTACATCCGCTGTGTTAGAGAAATGCAACTCTTTTGCTCAATTTTTACAGGCAAAACTTCTGGAACATTTCAGAACCTTTCAGTCTAAGTGTAATTTGCGGACACTGTTAATGTGTTAGTGCTAGAACTTCTTAACCACCGTGTCTCTGTAAATCTGTCCTCATTTGTGCCCCCCTTGCAGGCAAGCTGAAGGACTTGGGCAACATGTTCCTGCGACCCTTCGGTCTCTCGACCGCCAACTTCCAGGTCAACCAGGACCCCAGCAGCGGATCCTACTCCATTAACTTTGTTCAGAATCCCAACAACAACAACAGATAGCCGAGGTTTCCGTCGCCGCGGCAACCGTGTCTCTCGCATGGCCAGCGACGCCCCCATGCCAAAGGACTGACAGAGAGACATGGCCTCTTCTGCTGCTGCTGTTGTGAGGGAGCGCTCTGGAACCGGAACCGGAACCAGAACCTTGCTGTGTTTGTGGACTGAAGGAGAGCCTTGAGAAGTGAAGTATGTCTCGCAGACCATGTGTGAATAATGACTAAGATGAAATGTCTGAAGTGGCTTTTAAGCAATGGAACTTTCATTAAAGTTTCACTGTTACGCACTTCTCGGATTTTTTTTTTTGTGGTTTGTGTTTTTAATTGATTTTTTAACTCATCCCAAGGGCAAATCCTGTTGATTCACAAATGAGGTAAGAGACATTTATTTCATTTTATAGGGATATTTTTTGGCTCAGATGCGTTTCAGTAGAACATGTATTTTTTTTTTTTTTTTTTTACTACCCAAGACGGATATTAAACTTGGTGCAGTGCTTTCCCACAAAACTTTTGCCAAGAGCACTTCAAATAGAATTTTAACTCGCAGTAAAAAAACATTTGTTTATCTGAATAATTGATAAATACACAAATGATGTGGTCTCAGTAGAACTTTTACGTGAATCCCCTCAGATTCTGTTTTTGTGTTAATCCAAGACTGGCAATTTCTGTCATGTTCATGCAACCCCTGTACAGATTACTGATTATGGGTGTGGATTTTTGCATGTTTATTTTCAGCTTTGTATGTTATCACTGTTTTCATCCTGAAAGACTTCATTTTCCCCTACATTACATTTAGTGTTAATTCAGCCATGATATTTCCATTATCATTTGAACAAAATGTATAGTACAAGGGTACAACCTTATTAGGTTATTATTCTTTCAATAGTTTTGCATGAAAAGTGATAGAAACTTCTCAGTACTACAATTTTGTGAAATGCATACATCGTCACAGTGACTACCTTCCAAGTGAACTGAGATTTTTATTACCCATAGCTGAGGCAGTGTCAAAACCCATTAAATAATATATAGCTTCAGTCTTGCATCTGAAAGTACCTGAATAAAAAATGACCAGTCCCACTTGTACAAGGTTTATGAATAAGTCTCCACTAATACCATACAATTTAAGTCACCCTCAAAGAATAAAAATTATAGCCTCTTCCCAATCTACAGTTCGATTTTCAATTTTAAAAAATCACCATCTTGAAGAACTGCTCTCAAAGCATCTGAAAGATATGTATATTTATATGTGTATACGTACTTTTAAAAGGAAACAGGTCTGTATCCAAACATTTTTGGCAATATTCTGTTTTACATTTTGTTGTAATTGGCAAGACATTAAATGAATAAACGATGTGGTCCACCTGGATCTCCTGAGCTCCGGGTATAATGGCAATGGCAGGAGGGACCGGGAAGTGTTTTGTTGTTTGAGTGAGAGAGGGTTTTATGGCAGTATCCTCTGTTTTATTGAAAAAGGTGGTTTCTGCCTTGGGGTAGCTTCACAGTTCCTCCCCCTCCTTCCCAGTGGCTGGCTTGTGCTGCTGGTCCTCCAAGCTCCTTGCCAGATGACATTTCTGGGTCTCCCTGCTCTGCCCTGCATGTGTAGGCTGGTTGTGGGAGGGAGATAAGTGCACATTCTAGCTCTGCAGCCATGGTGTTGCATCAAACACACACAGACACTCGCACACACAAATTCCCATTCCAGTACAAAGGCATAAAAAGTAGACCTTTCATGTTTTTGTTTCACAGGGGTTATCCAGAAGCAAATGAGAGGAGATTCCAGCAAGCAACACTTTCCCCGGTACAGACAGGAGGTCTCGCGACTCTGCCGACACAAGTCCGTGTGCAGGGTGGAGGGGCAGGGCGTTTGCCGTGAGGTCGGTGCCCGGGAGGCCGTGCTTTCCTGCAGCAGGGGGTGGACTGTGCTCCTCCATTCTGGAAAGGGCGGCCTTGAGGTCGGGCTGCACTGCCAATGTGACGCCCAGCTCACTACAGGGGAAGCCATGATGGATGATGTTTGTGTGTGTGTATGTGTATGTTTGTGTGTATGTTTGTGTGTGTGTGTATTAGGGGTGCAATGAATAATCGACGTTGTCGACTAAAATTGATGATCAAATTAGTTGCCAACGAATTGAATTGTGGATTAGTTGGTGATGTCATCGCGTGTTTTTCGTGCAACACCTTCACAACCAAAGACCTCAAAAGTGTGGCAGCATTTCACTTTTAACCCTTTTGCATGTAACTTATTTTTTGTAGCATGCCTGTTGTGTTACATAGTTATATTTTCAGTAGCGTTATTAAGGTTCTCATAGTTTTCAGGTAGCATTGCCTATACTTTTGAATGTTAAATCACTGTTTCCTCAAACCTAAAATTAGGTAGATTTTTTCCAATGTACTTTTATAATTGCTGAAATTTGGTTGGTTGGTAGGTGGTAGGTAGGTAGGTAGGTAGGTAGGTAGGCAGGCAGGCAGGCAGGCAGGCAGGCAGGTAGGCAGGCAGGCAGGCAGGCAGGCAGGCAGGCAGGCAGGCAGGCAGGCAGGCAGGCAGGCAGGCAGGCAGGGTGGGTGGGTGGGCAGGCAGGCAGGCAGGCAGGTGGGTGGGCAGGCAGGTGGGCAGGTGGGCAGGCAGGGTGGGTGGGCAGGCAGGCAGGCAGGCAGGCAGGTGGGTGGGTGGGTGGCAGGCAGGCAGGCAGGCAGGCAGGCAGGCAGGCAGGCAGGCAGGCAGGCAGGCAGGCAGGCAGGCAGGCAGGCAGGCAGGCAGGCAGGCAGGTGGGGGTGGCAGGCAGGTGGGCAGGCAGGCAGGCAGGCAGGCAGGCAGGCAGGCAGGCAGGCAGGCAGGCAGGCAGGCAGGCAGGCAGGCAGGTGGGTGGGCAGGCAGGCAGGGGTGGGCAGGCAGGCAGGCAGGGTGGCAGGTGGGTGGGCAGGGTGGCAGGTGGGCAGGCAGGCAGGCAGGCAGGTGGGGCAGGCAGGTGGCAGGCAGGCAGGCAGGTGGGCAGGCAGGTGGGTGGCAGGCAGGCAGGTGGGTGGGTGGCAGGCAGGCAGGCAGGCAGGCAGGCAGGCAGGCAGGCAGGCAGGCAGGCAGGCAGGTAGGTGGGTGGGTGGGCAGGCAGGCAGGCAGGCAGGCAGGCAGGCAGGCAGGCAGGCAGGCAGGCAGGCAGGCAGGCAGGCAGGCAGGCAGGCAGGCAGGCAGGCAGGCAGGCAGGCAGGCAGGCAGGCAGGCAGGCAGGCAGGCAGGTAGGTAGGTAGGTCGGTCCCAAAGCCGAGATGGGGCCGGGGCCACACTGATCAAGCCCCTTGCGTTAACGCTTGGGCCTCAGTTCCCACCATCCACCCCCTCTGGCATCTGTATCGTTCGGGAAGCGGCGGGTGCCAGCCCAGGCGTCAGAGCATGTCCTCAGCTGACTGATCACTCCGCGGGGGGCCTCAGGAATGGAAGGACGTCTCCTTTTCACCCAGCGCACAGGGCACCTAAGAACACAGAGGAGTCACGCTGGAACAGAACCTTCCCTCCCCGGCCTTGGGAGATTAGCCACACAGAAAGGACCACTGTGTCTCTCTGTCACGAGGGAACAGACCAGGACGTTCCTTTCATTTGTACATTTGGTTTTTCCCCCCACAGCTTTTGTCTTTACACTTTACAGTTACTCCTTCATTTGACTTAGTTTCTCAAATGTGCAATTTCAGGAATTAACTTACCCAAAGACAACAGCAATCATATTGTTAGGGTTTTTGGTATTACTGGCATTGACACATCCTGTATTATTCATGCAGGAATGGATAATAAATGTCACTGACAGCACTTCACCATGGCTCTTAGAATAAACAAGGAGAAAGGAGGAACAAAGGGACATTAGCCTTCTTCTGTTCATTACTCTACACCACAGCTGAATTCTGATTCACTGAAACTTTTTTCAATTGAGCGGTTTCCTATAAGTTGTCCTTTGCCGACCCGTTAAAGACAGCTTGGCCTCTCAAGATGAATCGGTTAAATGTATTCCTACTGAATTACACTGTTTTTCAAATTGCATACCCTGCCAGAAACAATCAGTCAATGCACCTTTTGTATTCAAAGTGTTTACTTGTCAGAATCATTGGGGTGCAGTACACATTATGGCCACCTGGGGCAGTGTACATGTCCCAGGTAACCTTCACCATCATGAGGTTGAGCGCATGTTACAGATTTTGTCAGCCTGCTTCTTTTATTGGTCGGTGAACATGGTAGCAGAAAATGTCAGCAACCTGGAGTAAAACCAATATGCCTATTATGGAATGACTGCCGATGGCAAAAGAAGAAATATTTTAGGACTGCTTCGTAACGCCTCTACCAACAAACACACTATCAAGTCAAGTCAAACCTTTTCTCCCTGACTAAACAAGCCCTTAATGCCAGATAGCAAAGTATCCAAAATCACATTTAACTGATTCTGTCAAAACTGAAACATACAAATACTCCCTGACAGACAGTGCAAGCAAGCAGGCAGGAACAATTAGTTCAAAATTACTAAAACACAAAACTAAACAAAAGTTTAGTATCTGTTTGCAGGTGAGAGAAAATATTGTTTAAAAGGCAACATTATAGTATTAATTCCATTGTTTTTAAAGTCCATGAAGGCTTTCCTTTTGTTTTTTTGACGTACAAATGTTTGTTTGAAAGGCAGCGGCACTTTCATCCCAGATTTTCCCAAGACAGATTTTGAGAAACACTTCAAATCCTGGCAAACACCTGCACACATTCTATTCCGAACTGTCCGTACCTTTTGAAAATGTTGCTTTCCCAACTAAAACAGGCCACACAGCTGCTTTAAAAACTGCAGTCACTTTTCTTTTGCACTTAAGAACCGGCTGATTCTGAGCTGGAAATCCACCACAGACAGCCTGACATTCAGACAGGAGTTGGGTTACAAATAATGACAAATAGATCAGATTCTTGTAGTTAACATTTTATTTACATAGCTTTATACATCAGAAAACATTTACACAAATAATGTCTTTTTTCCCCCCCCAATGCATTTTCTATTCACTATACAGCATTCTCTGATCTGCAAACAGATAGGAAAGACAAATCAAACATTAAAAAAAAAAAATCAACTAAAACAACCCCAACCACCATTATCAAATTTTGTTTCACCCTGGGGTTAACAATGGTCAAATCAGTGTGTTCTACCAGGAAGATGTCCATTTGGTGATCCTTTCCCAAACCAATCACTCTCAAATTGTTCAAGCAGACGGTACAGAGAAGGGAGGGGGTGGGGGGTCTGTGGGGTGACATAGCAGGCGGTGAGGTGCCTGTTATATTGGGGCAAAGCAGGTCCCTTTATAGTTTCAGGCCAAAAGAACAACATATTCGAAACGGATGCAAAATGGTTCATCTCAGCTCATACTTTTGCATCATTTATCCGAAACCAGGCCTGACAAAACAAAAAAAAACAGGCTTTGCAACGACTGCAATGATACTTAAATAACTGTAAATACACAAATAAATAAGTCATCATTTGGTGAAGTGTCTCCTTAGAGGAACAAAGAAATATAAAGCCAGAGAACTGATCTGTTGTGTTGTAAACACCCCCCCTCCCACCGCCCAAACTAATACAAAAAAAAAATATGATCTAGGACAAATACCAGTCAAAAACACAGTTACAGTATTCACACCATTCAGTATGGTTCCTTCAAATAAAACCCTTTGGATTCTTTGCAGTATCAGAATTACATTGTACACACAGACTCAAGATGCACAGGTTTGGTAGACGGATGAGACATTAAGATGCAATAACTAAGCATAATCTCTTACCTCACGCTTACTCATCAACAGAAATGTCCACCTAAAGTATAGTCGCGTAATAGTAATTAAAGACTACAAAATCTATGAGTATTCATAATTAAATATTTGATATGAAAGGTTTACCAGTCCTGGAAAATATGAGAAATG
Organism: Megalops atlanticus; assembly: GCA_019176425.1. Lineage (NCBI taxonomy): Eukaryota > Metazoa > Chordata > Actinopteri > Elopiformes > Megalopidae > Megalops > Megalops atlanticus. The sequence goes on along the minus strand of CM032888.1, from coordinate 26,765,234 downwards.
AAAAATTAATTTAATAAAAAAAAAAAATCATTAAGTAAATTTTGTGAGATACCCTCTGTACTGTGCGAGCAGTGAGCTGCAGGGGAGCTTTCCATGCTGCAGTAAGAAACTGAATGCATATGCATGAACTGCAAGAATCATAACTGGTGTTCACAACACCAGAGACCTCGCACACCCCCGGAGGAGGGCCTCGCCACCACTTTCAGCCCTTCCGTAAATGTCAAGTACCAGCCCATTTCCTATTTTTTACATTTTCACAGACGTGGCAAACAGCCGGTCTCATTCACTCCCTAAACCGAGAGCGCATACAATATGCACTGAGTAAATGTGGTTAAAACACACCGCTCTCCAGCGCTCGGGTGTAGTGTCCCATTACATTACAGTCACGGCAGGCCACCGCTGAAGTGATCATGCTGAAACACACTTCGTGCGCTTTCCTTTTTTTAATCGTACAGCAGACGAGTCTTTATTGGGTGAAGCGTGAGAGAGGATTACCTGTCCTCACTGTATCAGTCCTTGTGGGCTCGTTTCCAATTCCCCCACCAAAACTGGCAAGCACGTTTAAAACAGGCCAGGGTGTCTCCTACTCTACAAGGCCACAAAGATTTTTTTGGGGGACAGAGAGAGAAGGGAAAAGAGAGTGAGAACGCTCGGGAGGAAGACATCAAACAGAAAGGCAAGATTTTTAAAAAAAAGTAAGTAGAGAGATATAAACAGATAAAGAGATTAGAGGAACACTGCTAGCAGGCAGAGTGAACGAGAACAGAGAGAGAAAGACGGAGAACTCCAGAGACAGAGAAGAAAGGCCAGATGCTAGCTGGGGGGTGAACGCCGTTCGGACTGGCAGGCGCTCCGGCTGGCTGCTCCTCACAGAGCCCAGAGGAAAGGAAAGGGAAAGCGCTCCCGCCCCCCAAGAGCACTGGAGGTGACTGAAGCTTACGAGCACCTCTGCGCTATTACTGGAAGTGGCTGAGGCTTCAGAGAACCTCTGTGCTGGAAGCACAGCTCTCTATAGAGAGGCAGCTGGCTGCAGGCCAGGCCACCATTAAGGGTTTTATATCCATCCCGTGGTCTCTGATCAGCACCGCGGCACCACAGTTATCACCACGACTTTCCCTGTTCAGCCGAGACTACTCATCCCCTGCACCAGCGCCGTAACTTGCAGAGAGAGGAGAGCATCTCGCTTCTCACTCTCAGACTCCACGTGCGACTCCGCTAATCCGATTTCACCGTTAACAGACACTTAGCGGTCGAGCAGACGGGCCCCGTCCACTAGATAGCCATCAGATCAAATTACCCAACTGCCACGGCACTTTGCGAGAGTAATCCTCCCGTACAGCGAACAAAGGGCCGCCTTCCCGCCGACAGCACGAGCTCACGAGCGCAGGGGCAACCGGAGCCCCCAGTGCTGCCTGGCCAGCCCTACGCAGCCAACAGCTGGGGAACGAGCTGCACCCCCACCCCCTCACTGCCCCACCCTGTCCTCCACAGCCCCTCTCCTGCAAACAGCTCCAGCCACTCCTCTGGAGTGAAACGGTGATACCTGCATCACTACCAGCCTAAACAGACCCATCGGGCGCATTACTCCCGAAGGCAGAGGGAGAGAGAGAAACCTTCACAGTACATAACTCGGAGCACACGCAAGCAGGAAACCGCTTTCATTCACATCGCATTAAATCTGATTCCTATGCACAGTGAGGGGAAAAAATCTCACACTCAAAACTTAGTTAAGGGTGCAGATAAAGGCCTTGAAACCAGCAGCAAGTAAAATCGATGCTGAGCCCCCCAGCTCCATTACAGAAGGTTGACCCCGCCCCGACACCCCGACGCAGTGGCCCAGAGAGCAGCGTGTGTCGCCTGACCCCGCCCTACAGACGGGCCAGGCCAGCGAAAGCACAGAGAACCGGGCTCCAGGACACGCAAGACATCAATAAATAATCAGCTCCAGCGAGGGGTACAGCCTCTTCTTCCTCTGCCTACCGTGCCGATTCACGCACTGTCCTCTTAGACTGAAGCAACGGAGACATTAAGTAAAAAAAAGAGTGAGAACAATATGCTGGTTTCGAACAAACAAAACCGTAAATTCAAGAATCGTCACCCCTGCAGGTATTGTAGTGTTTAGGTATTGTAGTACATTTCACGACGTTGTAATGAGCAGTAATGGCAGCCCAAGTCTGCTACTAATAAAAGTTTCTCATTTTTAAATGGAAGTAATAGTGCATGGTTTTCATTTGCTAAGTATCCGCAACCGCTACCATCATAAAATAAACTGGACTGTGATGCTGCAGCCCTGAAAAGGTAATTCCCCGGAATGGTTATTATGTTGATACATGAAGATTAACATAATAAACTGAGTATTATAACAAAGATTGTGCAGAACAGATTTAATGTTTCAATAAGATCTGACTGTGCCATCATCGAGTTACCAATGAAAAATCACACTGAATGAAAGGACCATCCATGAGAGGTTTCGGCAGACGAGGTTCAGTCCCGAAATTTTAGGTGACCTTGGTGGGCAGTGGTCTGCTCAGGAGTCACCATGGTAAACGGGCAAAACCAGCCAGGCCCTCTGCCAGAGACTGGGAAGCCTCTGCAGTCCACTGCCCCATCATTCTCACCATTCACCTTACACTGGGTACTTCCTGCCTCAAGAACTGATCTGGGGTCAGTTTAAACAGGTCCATTCCTAACCCCTCCCCCATCATGTGAGAAAAGGTGAATGTAGTATAGGATCAGTGCTTAGGGGTTATGGCCTGGACTGGGGACTGCCAGACTCATTTTTCCCTGTTGTGCATGCGGAGGGATGGATGGAAGGTCTGACCAGAGAGAGAACTCTGACAGAGGAGCCTGGCCTCTTTCTCACCTCTATCAACATCACAGGTAAACAAGATGTAGTCAGAGAAAAATAAAAATAGGGTATGAGATCAAGAACACTTAGGGTTTATCAATCCCACCTTCAACTTCCTATTCCATCTCATAGTTTCCTGGACACAACACTAGCCAGAATACTAGCCTGCCACACTGATTTTTGTTTTACCCCACCATCCTCCCCCCTTTGCCACAGTCGAGAGAAGAGACAGAAAGCGATACAAGGTTGTGGTTGGCTGGCCAGCGTTTTTCTTCCCTTTAGGTTGTGGGAGGTGCCTGGTTGGGGATGGCTTTGGATTGGATGGTGGGTGGCGGGTGGGGCGGGGCTGGGGGCAGCGGGGGGGAGACGCACCTGTTTTTCCTACCTTTCCTTCTGAGACGCTGCCGCTCACGTCTCGAACTGTGTGAGCAAGGCGCGCACCTCGGGGGTGAGCTGCTTGGCGGCCTTGGCTGCCTCGGTGATGGCTTTGCGGTACAGGCCTTTTCTCTTCTTGTCGAAGCGCAGCTGAAAGTTTTCGAGGAAGGGGGTGACCTGCGAGAGGGCCAGGAAGGAGGTGGTAGGCGACCCGAACCAGGAGATGCGGGCCTCCTGCCTGACCAGCAGCCCGTTGTCTTTGCGGCTGACGGTAATCACCAGGATCCGGGCCGGCCACCAGGGGAAGCCGTAAATTTTGGCCCAGACGATGTCCCCTACGCATATGGTCCTGCCGTCTGTGGTGACACACTTGGAGACGTTTTTGGAAAAGACCGCGGCTTTCATGGATTTACTGGGCTTTTTGTCCTCCTTGGGGGCGGACGAGGAGGAAGAGGAAGAGGAGGAGGAGGAGGAGGAGGTAGAGGAGGTGGTGAGCGTGGAGGACGTGCTGGGGGCGGGGGGTGAGTGTAAAGCACCCGGAGGGGGAAAGTCAAAGGTCTCGGTGGAGCTACACTCGGAGTTGGAGGACTTTAAGTCATCCGCGCTATCGCCGCTACAGACTGAGATATTGGAGGAGTCCTGCTGACTGGGGTTAAGGGACATGTAAACCGTGATGTTGCCGGCCTTGTCCCCGCCCTTCTCCTGCACCTCCTCGGGCTCTGCCCCCAAATCCCTTTGCTCCTTAGCTGGCAGGGGCTGGGCACTGGGCTCCATTCTGGGGTGGGACTGGGGCTGGGGCTGGGTTTGGGGACTGAGCTCAGGGTCCAGCTCTGTAGCCAGGCCCTGGGTTTGGGCAGCAGCGGTGACCTCACCTGATAAGGAGGAGGAGGAGGAGCGGGTGGAGGTGCAGCGGGGTGGGGGGGTCAGCTTAGGCGGGCTTCTGCTGCCGCCCCCCGGCACTTTGTCAAACCCCGGCGGCTTGCAGGTGGAGGAGTCGTTCTCCTCGTTGCGGTACCGCTGGGGTTTTATGCGGATCCGGGGCGGGAGCGGGTTGGCGTTGCCGGCGCCGGCCCGCCCGCCCCCGCTGATCTGATGCAGCCGCCGGGTGTAGTGGACCTTCTGGTGCGCGCCCTGGGGGGAGGAGGCCCTCGTCACCCGTGCGCGGCCGCCCATCTTCGAGTTCGCCTGGGCGCCGACCCTGTCCCGCTGCCTCCTCTGCGCCGCCTTGGCCATCTTCAGCACCTCACCGGCCGTGGGGTGCTCCACATTCTTGTTCTGAAGCACCTTCTTGGTGTTCAGCTGGACTTTGGAGCCGGCGTTGGCGGGCGAGGCGGCTGCGGCGGTCGTTGTTACTGCCTTCACCACGGCCCGCCCCTGGCCCACTGCGGAGACCCTGACCACCGATGCCGGCCGCCGGGCTCCGTCGGCGGCGCGGCCCTCGGCCCGGAGGTCGGCGCGGGGCCGCTTGGCGACGGTTGCCACACTGTCGCCGCGGCGCCTCTTGGCGTCCTCAGCGCGGCAGTCGGACACGGGGCCCCTCCTCGGCTCCCGCTTGTCGGTTGCCACGGCGCCCTTGCACTTGTCGCAGAGCACCTGGCGCGGCCGCAGCTTGATGGCGTTCATGATGGAGGTGGGCTCCTCCCGGTACAGCTTGCGCTTGGGCCGCTTGATCTTGCGGGGAAGGGGCTGAGGTATCGACTGGCTGTACGTGTCCCTGATAAACAACGGCGGGGGGTAAGGGGCCCCCTCCTGGAACAAAGGAGGGGGCTTTGAGGTCCACTGGTTGAGGGTGGGGTTGGGCGCCGAGGGGGGCTGGGTGGGCTCAGTGGGCAGAGCTTCGGAAGCGTCCCGTCCCGCCCCTTTGTCCACCTCCAGTGGGAGTGGCTCTGTCTTTAGCTGCATAGATTCAGGTTTATCCCTGTATTCTCTCTTGGGGAACACAGTGACTGGAATTCCATAGGGCCCAAACCTGGAGAGAGAAAGTTCAAACGGTGAACAAAAGGTAAATGCACAGCAATTCTACCAAGCCAATCAATCTCGTCCTCATGTCTCCTGAAGCAAAGGCCACATTATGCACCAATCTGGCGACTGCTGTTCCAACCATTCTCATGAATGAAATGACAACAGGCTAATCTCTCCCGCTCGAGCACATGAAAGGCTAGGTGCTCAAAAGGAAAGGCATTCTTCTGTTGTCTTCGGCAAGACCAACACACAGCAAACTGCTGCATGAGAGGAATGATGCAGCGCATTAACTTAATTAGCTGGCAGATCAAAGGAGCGCAGGCAGTCAAACGCAAATCCACCCTGAGTTACAAAAACACGTTCAAATTCGGAACAGGAGGAGGAGGAGGGGGGGGGGCATGTGACATTAAAGAACATCTTCCTGGCACAGCTTCTGTCAGTAGGCCTACATGATGCGAATACAGGCGGGGGTGAGCAAAACCTACAGCAAACTAGTCAGAGCTCCTGCCTCTGATTGCCTCCTCTGTCCCTTGGGTAACGAATGAAAGCGGAGTACAGTGACTACATTCAAACTGAATTTTTCCCCAATACTGCAGTGAACCCCAGCTCCACACAGAAACTCCACTCCGAGAGGGGTATTTATCTGTGTTAATGCGACTCTGTAGCACCTCTGTGAGAATCTGAGCCGTGGCATCGTGCAAAAAACGAGCCCCGCACTCACTGACCGTTCCGGTTCCCTTCGGAATCCTCAGTGAACGAAAAACCAAATGAGCCGTCCTCCACCCCCTCCACAGCTGCTCACTACAGCCCACTACCCTGGCAGGTCCCACAGACACAGGGGGTGGGGGGGCTGTAATGCTATACGACAACAGCACACCAGTCACGTTCAGATAAGCCCGGGCCCCAAGCCACGCCGGGGCACAACAGCATCGCACCCCCCCCCCCGGCAGATCTCAGCGTCGGGCCATAAATCAGTGCCTCCCTGAGGAGTTCACACAGCCAAGAGCCCGCTGCGTTGCCACGACACCCACTCACACCGCCACTTCCTGTCCCGCCCACTCCTCATTGCCCCCATCCCCCAGTCCTGTCCAAGCGGAGGCAGCTGAACCCTTCTGCAGAAACAAGCATGGGGTTAGTGTTTTCTCTAGGCCTGACAGGCACCTGTAAATATTTACAGCTGCAATCTTTCACACTTCGACTCGTTTCGGCCAGCTGAGGGGGGCGGGGGGGGGGGGTCTGAGACTTACAGGGAATAGCTTCCAAAAAAAAAAAAAAAAGGAAAAAAGGACTTGCAGAATTGCAGTTTTGAGATGTACCAGCTGCAGTACAAAACATCATTTGAAATATTCAGCTTTCAAAACAGAAGCACATTAGCTTTCATATCAGGTAGATAAAAATTTCAAACTGAGCTCAGGTGTCGAAGCACAAGAAGATTAAAAAATGAGCAAGAAGCCTTCTCAAAAGTAAAACATCAAACAGACCACCGAGTTCCTATGACGTAACTTTAGATAAATCTAGTCACCGCTTCCTTCGCACAATGTTCTATCTGCAGCATTAAAGAGACCGCAGGATTCAAGCTGACGCGAGAGGTCTCGTGCCTGACTCTGACCACATAAACACAGAGGCTGACTGTGGTCGTTAACTGACAGATCTCGACCGCAGCTGTAGCGTGCTGCTAACCGACCTGCACCTCGACTGCGCTTAACCTCACTCCCGAAGCAGGTTTTCGAAGTTCCCAGCTGCAGTCTCTGCTGCAAATTACACAGACAGGAGCCCTGGAAAGGGTGTCAGCCGCCTGGGTGAAGTAATGACCACGCAGCAGACAGAGGGAGGCCGTCCACAGAGAGGTTCCTGTGGTGATGCAGCATACAGCGGGGACGAGGCTGCAATACAGAAGACAAGGCACACAATTGAGCGCTAATAAACCTTTGTGTTCAATCTGATGAGTACACATGCACCAGGAGTTTTACCCAATGAGACAAACTGCATTTAATCCTAAAAACCTGTAATTTATTTCAGAGTTCCTACGCCCTTGTCCTTTCTTCTTACAGCGCTAATTACCGATATAAACCGGGGCATGGAAAATCTCAGGACTGTTTTGTTTGAGGTAGGTGTGGAGGAGTGAGGGGCTCACTCTGTGGCTGAAACCCAGATGGCCTCCTCCAGTCCAGCGGATGGCTTCTTTTGTTGTTACCTGCTACATCATGTTCTGTATCACCTGCAAACACAGGCACTTAAAACGACCCCCCCCATGGACCCATCTGCGTGTCACCAGCACTCCCTCCTTAGTAAACTAATGACACACTGTGGGCCTCTCGTGTCCCACACGCCAGCTCCACAGCTCATTACTAACAGCAGTATTGGCTGTCCGCTCGGGCTGCCAGCAGGACAAGCCACAAGAGCCCATGGATGTGTGTATGAGGCATGCGTGACCGCCGTCAGCAGGAGGGAAACACTGCTCCAGCCAAAATACTGAATTGCACTCGCATCTCTGTAAGGGACCGTTTTTTTTTTTTTAGAAGTGACAAAAAGAAACCTGTCATAAAAGTGTCATAATCTCTTTCGTCCCGCCTCATTAATTCCAGACTGTGACGCTGACGGGGATTATGAGCGCAGGAAGGAATGCGACACGCACCAACGGGACGCCTGCACGAGAGACCGCGTGAGGCAGGCGGACGGGTTTGCGAACTGGCTGCGTGTGCAAACGGCCCCGATGCGAGCGTTCGGCCTTGGCCCCTGAGCCCTTCCCCTCCCTCTCTCTCATCCATCAATGCCATAACTCTCCATCAGAGAGCCGCGCCCGCCACCCCGCCTCTGCCCCCCTGCGGTGCACCACCGAGGCGGCAGACCAAGGTCACCCCGCCCCACGCCGTTCAGTCACCCATCCATCTCCACAGCCTGCAATCCCAGACCGGACCCCTTTACGCAAAGGGGCCTGCTGCTCCTCACCACAAACAAACACGGCCACCAGCCCAAAGGCGCGGGCCTCGGCTTTATCTGCTCCAAAAACCCGAGCAAACAAGCAGGGGGGTCGCTAACCACACGCGTTCAGACGTGCCAAACACTATTAATCTCGTCCATGCAGAAGAGAGATGGTCCATTCCATAAACGCCACAGATGGGAGTGTGAGGAGGTTTGGAATATACTGCTGCTCCATGCTGCCCGCTGTTCTCTGTCCAATGTAGAGGAGCAAATTACTACAGTTAGAAATAATTACCCCGCAACCCCACAATTACCAGCTCTGCTTGGTGCGCGTTTTTCCTTTAACTTACAAACAAGCGGATGAAATGCAGAAAGTTTTTTTTTAATGACAAATTGGGTCACTTCATGCAAGCTTAGCTCAAAATTTCCTGCCTTTCCAACTTCAAAAACAACCACGTTCCATGTACTTATGCATGCTAATTCAGAACAAGGAGAATACGCTATGGCACATTTCAAAGGGGTGCACAATATATCAAAATATCAAAAGTGGAGGGTGAACGAGTGCACGCTCGTGGGTGTGAGCAGAGGGGAGATGACAGCTAGGTGGGGGGGAAGGGGGTTGGTGGAGGGGGCACAGAGGACATGAAGAACCCAACTCAACTACCGAATGAAATATTCACGCGATGCAGCCAAAGCTGAAGAAAGAAAAATTTGTTTAAGTGTTATTTTGGACAGCGATGGAAAATTTCTTCCTCTGTAACCCTCTCTCACAGACGACTGTTGCCGGTGTCGGTTGATGACGAGCTTAACTGAGAGCAAGACCAATTTCTTGCCCCCTCGAGGCGCCACGTGAGACAGTGCAGCATTAGAGCAAACAGAGCTTCATGATGCCGTGGAGCTGTCAATATGTTCGGTTTCACGTCCGCTGAGAGCATATTTTCACTCCTTTTCCACTGTGAGGCTGGAGACGGGCTGGCTGGCCAGGTTCGGGTTCCAGGTGGACGTCTCGTTCGTTGTGTTGATCTGTGTCAGCTCAGCCCGCTAGCGTCATCAGCACTGGCCTATTTACAAGCGTAGCTGTGGGTGAAATCGGCGATCTGCGGAGATGCTCACTTCTACCGACATCTGTGCAAAAAGCTAAAGGAGACAAATGTGGAGGGGAGAAATGTGCACACTGCCTGCGCTGAGAACAGGGAAAAAAGAAGACAGACAGAGGTAGATTTGGAATGAACACAAAATTGTGTCATCCAACTTTGGCTCCAGGACATACAAGCCTGGATCCAGCTCTAGAGTGGAAAAGGAGTATCTGACGTTACATTAATTTTCAGAGGTCCAGACTCCAGCGTGAGCTGAACCCAGCTCTGGATGGTGCCTGATTTAGCCAAGGTGCTGGGTAGCCAAAACAACTCATCACACATTCACAGCTAGGGGGTTAGCACAGTCATCTTTCAGCGAGTCAAAGACCACTTCTTCAGGAATGAGAACGGATTCCTTGATGAGACCTCGGAGAGCTGTGTGCTGAGCTAGCATGGAAAATGCTAATTTAACAGAGCTTCTGTGCCACTCCGAGCTAAAAATAAACCTGACAATGACTGGCCACAGTCCCTTTGGAGGCAGAACAGGGATGGGTTTGGTGTGTTTAAAAACCCGCCATCACTGCTGTGCTTTCTCACTCCGAACAGACAAACACATGTGAGAGGACAGGTTGTGAAATGCCCTGCATGCATGTTGCTGGATGCCGGCCAGATACACAGTCCCTTCAGCAGCCTGGCATACATTGGAGCACACTGTGTTGACAACAGTGTGTCAATGTCACCCTACATGGTTCTACTCGCAGATAATGATGCATCCAAGCCAGGAGAGAACGTGCTGTGCTCTCTCAGAGCTTTATCTGATTTCTGTAAAAACCCTTCCTGTCTGTGAATGGAGGTGGCTAACAGGTCACTTTCAAATATGAAAAAGCCCACGGCCGTCTTCGGATTCTGAGGCCCAGGGTGTGAGAACTGTCAGCCCATGCTGTTCATGAGAACAAAACCGCTGTTCGATTCACGTGCATTGATCTGTACACATCACTGCTGTGCCAGTGTAAACATTAACACAAAGAGCAGCTCCCACACACTGCGTAATCTACCAAAAATCTTTTCTGTTTTATGTTGTGACACCAATTCTTTGCTTACATTTTCTGATAATGGACACAGATGAGACTAATGCGGCTATATAATAAATGTAAGGCGCTGTGTTTCTTACAGATACAATTAAGGAGGCCACTTCCTGTCTTCTATGTGGACCACAGAATCTGCATGAAAAGCCACCTTTTGAATCAAAGACACATTCTACATTTTTTTCAGTGGTTTGATGTTGACATGCCACAGAATTCAAAGACAGGAGCGTGATTGCTGTTCCGTTCAAATACATGCGTACATGTGAACACACCCCTCAACGGACCACAAAGGTGATTCTCAGAGGCCACGGACAGAGAGAGAGGCAGAGGCAAGTTCTTTTCCCTTGATTACCAGCTGGGGCACACCCCATAACCAGCAGGGAAACATTCAGGGCATGTCACAGCCAATCCCCGGGCAGGAAACTCAATCCGGCCAATCACTGCCCATGGACCCCCAAGGCCACGTGGTCCCTTATTCTTTGTCAGTCCCTGGAAAACAATGGCCATTAACCCAATCCCACTGACTCCAATATGCAGATGAAAAGAAATGGCTTTTGCCCTGCTGAAGTAAAGGCAGGAGTGACCCCCACATCCACCCCCCCACCCCCCCCCCCCCACCCCCACACCCCCACACCCTCTCCCACAGCCCCCGCTTGGAGACGATATCTGAGGACGCCGCCATGAATCCATCGACCCTCGAGAGAATGTGCAAAACGGCATCCCTGAGTTCAGGAACATAACAGCAACAGGAACAGAAAGACAGCAAGGGCGAGACACCATGTGGAGGACAGGGGTGTTGGGTAGAAAATATAGAAAAACAGACAGAAGTAAAAGAGAGAGATAAATACATGTGTGGGAGGGAGAGGTTTAGCAGAAGGTAAGCAATGAATACAACATATTTTTACATCAAGTTACCGCTTCAAAATTCATATGCCATAATATAGCCCAACTCAACGCTGAATGTTTTCCCCTTAAATGAATGGCATGAGACTGTCAATTGATTCCTAGCCACGGAACACACATATACTCATGGCTAAATGCTTACGGAGAAAGTCAATTCAGTTTACTAAAAGGGTGGGATTCTCACCAGCCTTGGTTCAAATGGGGTTGAAAAATAAGGAATGCAATCACTCATCATGTTTGATAGACAGCTGAAGCTATCTAAATCATTGTCAAACCTGCTGGCTCGGTCGCTGCCGCCTTTAGTTTACGCAGCTAGCTAACCTTAGCTAACTTTACCCTGCACACATCTAAGGTGGACAGCTTTGATTCGAGATCGTTACTAGCTAATTCAGGACTGTAAACAAAACGGCGTGCAATGACAGAGATCGGGTATATAAGCAACAGACGTTCACTTGCTATTTTCACACGATGAAAAAACTTAACATGATCCTAAGTTAGTAAATATTACATTAGCTACTTGAAAACAGTAGAAGACCTACCTATGATAGCCAGGTAGCTAGCAACTCATTCAAAACAGTTGGCTAGCAAGCTAAACCAACTACTAGATAGCTAGCTACAGTCTGGCATGCATAGTTACCTTTTAGAGAGGTCCATGAGAACCCCGGAGAAGATCTTCTCGCCAAGCCGAAACGAAACCACCAGTGCGTCATCTATTATATGATCCAGCGACACCCGAACCTCTGATCCGGGAATGAGATGGGCGACAGGTCCGGAGAGCAGCCCCGCATCCTCTTCACCTGTCACCGTGGGCTTCAGTTCGGGCTCGCTTTCACCGGTCTCGTGCATCATCTGCCGCGCGCTCAAGTCCTCCGGTTCCGAAACCGCGGGGACTTGTGGATCTGCTATAACCAAAGGAAGTTCTGAAAACTCGCTGTTAAGATTATTTCTACTTTGTTCCTCCGCGGTTACGTGTAATTTCTCATTATCTATAACCGGTACGCTCTCGTGGTGCTCTGCGGTCTCTGGGCATTTCAGAACCGCGTCCTCGGCGGGCTCGTTCCCTGACTCTGCACGAGGAGCAGCATCGTCCCTCGCGACTAGTTTCAGTTCGGTTTCTGGCGACGGTTCCGTTAAAGCTCGGGCATCACACTCAAGCTCCTTCGGTTCGGCCAGGTCTTGATCCGAGAGAGCGGCATACTCTACTTCGGGTTCCGCTGGCTCTACCAAACAAGGCAACGGCGCCGCGAGTCCCGTTTCCATGAGAATCCCGGGATCATGTTCCGAATTCGGAGAGGTTCCTGCTGCTGGCTCCGGGCTTAAAGCGGGTTCGTGGTAGCTGGATGCATCGTACGAGCTCACCTCGTCTGTAGCCTCCATAGTTGGAGGCAACTCCGCTTTCAAATTCTGCGCCTCGCACCCGAGGTCTCTCAGCCCCCCTGTCTGCGACCCGTGGTCGGTCGAAAGCTCACTTCCTCTGGGGTTAGCCACTACGGTGTGCTTACCTTCTTCAAAATTAAAGAATGCTTTTCCCACGCTCTCCGGGTCGGGTTTGCACTGCGTCTCGGCGTGCATGAGACTGCATCCCTGAGCTGCATCTCCGTTCTTGGGTAGGTGCACAAGGTCCATTACGGGAGAGAACTCCTTTGTAGCCTCGGCCTCGAGTTTGGCCTCCGCTGTGACTGGCTGCGCTATCTCCGGCTCGAGCTCCACTCCGTCCCCCGCTGCTGTGGTTAATGCCGCAGAGGCTCCTGGCTCCGCAGCCACGGCCGCCATTTTCTTTCCGCTTTTCAGCCACAGCTCTGCCTTCTCTCTCTGTGATAGGGCATAAGCCCGCCCACTCGGCCCCGTAGACACTTACGATTGGCCAGTAAATTATAAACCCGTAGTTTTGTGGTTCTCTTCATTGTCTGTCAACTCGGGGCGCTGAAATTCTTAGTTTTAATTGGGTAGTTTTTTGTCAATAATGTAAGATGCATTGTTTGAGATTCTATGTATGGCTCCACAGGGGGCGACATTGTGTATGTTGTATTGTGGGGTCTCTATAAGCGGTCCCGTTTTCAGCCATCGGAATCCTCAGCCATTTACCTGTGATACATTCTTTCTTTCTTTCTTTCTTTCTTTCTTTCTTTCTTTCTTTCTTTCTTTCGGTTTTATTTTTATTTTCTTTAGCTTTCCCTATTTTAACTGATAAACGGAAATGTCTGTTGAGGTCCTTGTTTTATTGCTTAAATAAACCGGGCTTTAAAGTCTCCCTCTTTCTCAGTCTTTGTTACACAGTACTTTACACTAGTTAAATAAAGCCACATTTCTCCGTCTCAGTAAGTCTTTGATACAGTCCCTGCCTGACATCCTGCTGTTGAAACTTACAGCAGCCTCGTACTGCCTGTAGTAAAGCGCATTTAATCAAGGTTTCCCTCTATACCTCAGGAGTACCTGCAAAATCTTTCTGTCAAAGACAAATTCTACCGTGAGTTGTCCTGTGTACTGTACAGTCAGCACCCAGTGTATTCAATCTGTTTTGTACATTTTTACAGAGATAACCTTACCAGACAATTACTCTTACAATGCATTGCACAGATAAATATTGATGATTAAGATAAGCGGTTCGATATAATATATTCAAATGAAATAGTTAAGCACAGTCACACATCTAGCTACCCACTTATTTATTCATGTTCCATCCCCACCCCCCCAAAAAAAGTTACACTTCAGCATTTTTCAACATATAATTCTCCAGAATTCATATTTTTGTATTCATAAAATCCATAGTTCCACTGCCAAAGTGACATCCAGATTAATAAATCTTCTTCTATGTATTTAATGTCAAATATTAACATTAGAAATCATGTCAGAAATAGATTGGCAGCAACAGTAGATATGTATGAATTATGGGTCTGGGGAAAAACAGTACATTCTAATGTGAATTGGGAAAGGTTCAGTCGAATTGGCAAAGGATGCATATTTAAAAGATAGTGATAGGATCTAAAGACTGACCCTGTCTGACTGAGACGGTGTGTCACTCCTCTAGTTGGGGAGTACAGTGTTCTCCCATGTGCGCTGGTCTGAGAATGAGCCCTTGTATCAAAGCCTCCGCTGAGAGAAGCAATATTTCGCAATCAAACGTTTGTCATTAAAACCCTGAAGTGCACTTTTTCGAGGAGTTCCGTTGTAAAAGTTTAAGTGTCACTGTGATCCGCGCAGAGTTAACACCATGTGGGAAATAAAATAATTTAGCTTAGTGCTCAAGGCCACTGTAGTTTATGACCTGTGTTAGAGTCATTCCATTTGGTGCCAAGGCAAGCACTTTTTACCATCTTCTGTTAACATGACTTCATTTCTACAACTTGAGATGACATAAAAGGAACCTGAAAGGTGTCAATCAGTAACCTGTCTGCATTTCTTCACCTCTCTCTACTTCTTTCTGCTTCGGTCATTGATCAGCTCAGGGTGACTGTCCCATTGGTCATCTCGACACAGTTACCCCTCATTGAAATTAGCAACTTTTTATCGTATTCATTCATACACCTGAAGATACTACACTATAAAGTACCAGATTTCAACAAGTAAGTCCAGCAGCAGAACAGCTACTGCATACATTACATTGCATTACATTACATTACACTATCTTACATTCATTTAGCAGATGCGCTTATTCAGAGCGACTTCCATCACAAAAGAACAAACTCCATACTTGCAGTTTGGACAATACTTTTTTCTTAATGTATCCAATGATCAGATTATGAGGTGTTTATTAATGCAAATCTCACCTGAGTGCATTAATTAAACATCAGTGCCACATCTGCTTCATTTTCTTTCCCACTGAATGGTTGGGGTTAAGATTAGGATTAGGTTATCAGATTCAATAGGCATTGTTTATATGCATCCCCAACTTGGGGCAGATGCCCAAAGCAGGCTTTGCACAACATGAGCGTGACACAAAAGCAAACCAAATCTGATTTAGTTAAGATCAAACAAGGTAAGTGGGAAGTAAAAAGTGCATTTTTGTGTTCACATTTTGAAAACTTGCAAAGTTTTGTTCATCCTGAAAATTTGAGTCAGCATAATCTTTTTATCTGAATGTTTTTAGGCTCATCCTACAGCCCCTTCTCAGGATCTGTCAAACTTTCTGTGACAGAAGAGACAGCGGTTACACTCAAATGTGTTTTCATGCATTCAGCAAAGGCCGTTGACCTCAGCATGACATGTACAGAGAGAGTACACTTACATGGTTGGTTATTTCCTCCAAAGCAGAACACTGGATATTCTCCAGGATATGTCTGCATGTTAACTTTAACCAACATTTAAAATGTCAGGAGCAGTACTGTGATCATAAGAGGGTGCATTAAGTCTTTTTTTGGCAGGGTTATTTGTGGGTGGGAGGGGATTGGGGGTGTTTGTCTCTGGAGGTACAGAGGTGGTGAATGTGTACTTGTTTCGGGTTGTGCAGAGAGAGGCCCTGTGTAACTGCATCTGGAGCCAGAGAGGGGAGATGAGTTTTTTCGGTGCCCTGAAACACACTGAGTCTGGGATTATCCGCTCTGTTCCGGCGGTGATGTAAAGAGCTTAATGCGCTCTTATGAATAAAGGACTGACATCCCGTGCTGCCAAGTCCCGGCCCTGGCTCAGATACAGAGCTCTCTCCGTTCAGTCAACCTCCCAGGAGAGCACACACAGTTCTGCAGAGGCACTTCTGGCTTTCACTGCTCCATCATGGATGCCTAAAAAACTAGCAAGCACACTGAAGGGAAAGGAAGTCAGGTCTCAGAGCTATAGTCTTTTTTTAGTAAGGCTGAGACATGACACTAGCTTGTACGTTGTCTGGCCAACTATTGAAACCTGGTCATGCAGCGCTTCTAATATTGTGTGGCCATGTCTGGCTTTCGCTTGTGTTGTACTCTGCCTCACTTGTAAGTTGCTTCGGATAAAAGCGTGTGCCGAATGAATAACTGTGAATGCAAATGTATATGACACTGTGCTACTCTTCTGTGGTTTGAAGAAGCGGGAGAAAATGTCCATCACAGGCGTCCACTGTATGTCGCCCTTTGTGTAACTCAATCACACACTTTCCCTGTCTCCTGTCCCCACACCCTCCAGCTCCCGCAGGTAAATGACAGCACGGTCACTCACTGCTGACTGGCCTGGTGCCAGCACTGTGGGGGCACCATAAAAGTTTATGATTATGGTGCTGTCTGTGTGATGGGGAGTCAAGGGCATTCAGGGGTGGGGGGAAGGGGGGGCGTCAGGTACACCTGTATTTAAAGAGGGAGCACCTGTCTCTCTGTACCTGTACCTGCCAGCCGGCGTCCTCGTCTCCCGCCTCGCTTTCTCTCTCCGAGCTCAACGTCTTCCTCCGCTCCCACCATGGCCTTCACCGGCAAGTACGAGATCGAGAGCCAGGAGAACTACGACGAGTTCCTCAAGCTCCTCGGTAAGTGCTGCTCACCCTGTCTGCTGCATCGCCTGTCTCTACCAGAGAAATCCCACAACCAGTGCATTTCACAAGTTAAATGTGTCCATGTCCATGTGTTCATTTCATTCATTTCAAATGATTACATGCCAATGATTTTGCCTATAATATATGCTTCCCTTCTTTGCCATTCTTTGATAATAATGTGATAACTGTAATGCTCATTTTTTAATACTAGCTAAAGAGGTGGCTTTGGCCATAGTAAGGTTATTGCACCAAATCTTTTTATAGTAAGTGTACCGCAGTTCGAATATAACTCAAGGTCAGAGATGAGTAATGACTGCCACCTTGTAACATTGCGGAGTGTTCCAAACAGAGCTGAAAAGTTTTGAAACCTAATACTGACTCTCTGCTCGCTCTCAAAACTCAGGAATCCCTGATGATGTCATCGAGAAGGGGCGCAATTTCAAAATTGTGACAGAGGTGGTGCAAAATGGCAATGAGTTCACCTGGTCCCAGATCTACCCCAACAAGACCATGTCCAACAAATTCATCATCGACCAAGAGTGCGAAATGGAGACCATGTCTGGCAAGAAGTTCAAGGTCAGAGAATCAGAGAATGCGCCTTCACTTTCCTGATGGAGAGTTTCAGTGTGCTGACATCAGTGTGGCACGCACCTCGTTTGAGGAGCTGTTCCTCTGAGCATGGGTTTTTCAAAAAATGTTCCCAAAATAATGTTTTTCATCGGCTGTGAATGAAAATTCTAGGAATAAATTTTGTCAGCTAAACGAATGAATGAATGAGCCAATTATAATCAGAGTAATAAAACGATGACAAGCCATGTGTGACAGTTTTCAGGATGCTGTAAGTCACAGCAGCACATTACTACTCTGCGTTTTGAAAGTTCCTACCACTGTTTCACATTTCAGTATATCTGTCAGAGTGTATCTCACACCAACTGTGTAAAGCCCGAGGCTTGAAATGCATCCTTACCTTTCGATTTCCTGCAGGCCACCGTCACCATGGAGGGAGGGAAAGTGAGCGTGCGATTCCCCAACTACCACCAAACCTGTGAAATCAGCGGAGACAAGCTGATTGAGGTAAGAAAAAGCACTTGTGTTAAACACTATTCTGACAGACTGCTGTATGCAGTGGTTACATTAATGGGAGTACAATACAGCTCAGTTCCACGTCATAGGGTAAACTACAAAATGACGTTTCAAGCATATTTATGTGTACTTAAAAATAATCAAATCATGGCCTTAAAAAAAAAACAAAGGCAATGTTCCCCCTGAAATCTGTCTGTTTATGTGTCGTGAACCACTCTAACATCTGACATCCTCTAACATAATTTCAAAGCCTTTGCAAACCCAAATATTACCAGCCTGTGCCACATGTCAGCGCTAACCTCTCTCTGTCCTTTCTCCACTCATCTGCTCCAGTGCTCTACGGTGACCGGTGCAAAGGGTGCTGTGACCATGAAGAGGGTCAGCAAGAGGATCTAGCTGCAAACACCTGTCCTTCTGTCACACCCTAAAACGGAGGAATAAAAACAAATTTGACAAGCACTTCAAATCACGTCTCTCCCAGTGTGATCATTTGTCTCTGTCTCCGCATGACACCTAGCCTCTTGCAGTGAATGTTCATGAATACATTAGCTCTACCTCCTCACAAACTACAGAATGAAGGTTACACAGGTTTCGAATGCATAAGGGGTAAATCACCACAAGAGGGCGCTGGTACTTCAGATTTGACTCTTGCTTGGACTTTCTGAAGTATCGACCCTTTTTACGGGACAGTTTTAGGGAACATTCTTTTACATATTAGCTCAGTGTTTCAGAATATCTTTACAAAGGAAATCTCATCGGCATGTCTGTACATTAGTCACTGTTGGAGAAGCATTTTGTTTATGACTCACGATTTAACCCTGGGGCTTGCACTATGCAATGTGTATCTTTAATATTGAACTGAAACTCAACGTGGAAATTATATTACTCATTTTGAAGTAGATTTAGTGAATATGGCTTCTTTTTCACTCATCTGACATGCGAAAGTCTTGGTGAGGATTGAGGCCATGTGCCTATTTGTGTCCGCACATGAATACCGATTTAACCCCCCAGTAAATTCCTCAGCACGCGTATACAGACACCCATCACAAAAAGACAATAGCAGGGTGAGGGCTCTCAGTTTGAAAGCTTTTCACCCCATCCTACAAATTAAAGTGTGCTGGCTTCCCCCCCTCCCAGCTCTGCAAACAAAGGCAGTGAGAATGATCCCAACTGCCCAACCCCCCACCCACCCCACTGGACCCCTGCCACCCTCCCCTATACAAATGGGGGAGGTATGTGAGCGCTCAGGACGCTGGTTTCAGGCCCCCAGCAGGCCATGAATGGGGACAGGAAGGGAGAGACTGAGCTTATTCCTCGGCCTCCACTTATGATTCTTCCTTCTCCCTCATCGGCCGGTTGAGCTCAGTTCCACAGCTGTTCAGTGAGAACTCTGGGTCAACGTATTCAGCCCAGAACCCCTGGCAACCAGTCAGAGAGACCCGTCCAAGACGCATTCCACCACCACTTGTACACTCTGTCCGTTAGTGAAGGCAAACAGCTAGCTGCAAACAACCTAATATGGTTCTCCCTAACTGGTACTGTTATGGAATACTATCTAGAAATACATCTCTGTTAGCTCAATCAGTTATGGCACATTCACAGAGCAGGGACTATCTGCCTTCTGCAGCCACTGTTAGTAAATCTTGATTAAACAAAAACCTGTTGGTTTGCAGTCATGGTCTGCAAATGCTTGGCATTTCAAGAGGGCAGCGATCTAGCATTCCATTAGAATAACTCAACAAAGCTCGATTTTATATTAAAAACAACTCTTTTAAAAACAGATATTCACCGAGGGCGTTCGGTCCCACACTAAAACCTACTTTGCATTGGAATACATACATGAATACTGGCTGTTCTGTACACACCAGGGCTGAACACCAGTGACCGCTGAATGGCCAATGGAGGCGTTGTGCTCCACGATGCTTGCGGTCCACACAGCACACGGCTATCTTGATATAAGAGGGCATTGAGAGAAAGCACACAACAACACAGGCCATCATTGAGCCTGGCGTGAATAGGACACTGAGCGGAATTTCATAGCCCGTCTCACAGTTGGGTGGTGGACAGAGGAGAAAGGCCGGACAGAGCCCAATCTTCAGCGATTTTTCCTCAGGCTGCTCAGAGCACAGAGCGTGGCCTTGGCACAAGGCTATATAAAATGTCTCCTGGCTCCATTTTATAGATCATGGTCATGGCTGGTGAGATTGTGGAACTGCTGATTAAATTAACTGCAGAACTGTCCTGTACCTACTGTCAGCAAGCCCAGCCTTACATATTAGTGGTGCATCCTGTCTGTTGGCCGTTTCCTACAGGGTTTCCTTCCTTTAGCTAAAACCCCAATATTCAGTCATTACATTATTTGCATTTAACCGATGCTCTTATCCAGAGGAACTTATTTAAGTTACATTTTTTTAACGTTACCCATTTATAAAGTTGGATATTTATTGAGGCAGTTCTGTGTTAAGTACCTTGCCCAAGGGTACAACAGTAGCGCCCCAGCAACGAACTGAACCAGCAACCTTTCGGTTACGAGTCCTGCTCCATAACCACTATGCTACACCGCCGCCCAGTCATTCATCCCCGGAAATCCTGCATTCCTCCTGCTAATTCTCTGCATTATTAAATTCATCCATTACTGCCTGTCTCACCCTTTCAACGCACAGCGTTTCGCCCTCAGCCCCTCTCTCTCTTCAGAGGTCTTCAAAGACCCACAGGAATGCTCCTCTGATTTTGTTTAGCGACAGGAGGAAGAGACTCTGATAACAATCTTCTCAACCCATTGTCCTCAATGACACTGATTTGAAGCGGGGGACCTGCTGATAGTGGTGGTGGGGGGTACAATTTCTGCACAAGACACCAGAGAATGTTTCAAGCCCATTTGTGTTCAGATGTATTTGTGCACCACGACTTTTGGAAAAAACTAAGTAGGCCATTTAAAAGGTTACAAAACCAAAACACTGACAGCACTGTGGTTGAACTTCAGGATACATGCGTTTGAATGCATTTGCACACAAATAAAGAGAAGAAAAACACCATCAGCGCAGGATCATTTTTCATTCATCTTTATTTGAATGGCTCATTGGATAAACGGGACCCTCGGGTTTGTCCTCTCCCTCCATCGCAAATACAGACAGTACAAAAATGGCAGACGGGCCTGTGACCTTGATTCGGCATGTGAGGGTTACTCAGTCCACCGCTTGTCGAACGCTCTCCTGGTCTGTGCACGAATCAGATCTCCAAGGTTGCAATATGCAACATTTCCAGCCATGGTTAAAACCCACTGCTTTCCAGCAGTATGATCTAAAAACTACAAAACATCTTTTCTGCTCCGTGTCTGCATTTAAAAAAAAAAAAAAAAAAAAAAGAAAAAATTTAAGCAATAATAAATTACAACAGAAACTACTGGTGAGGATTTTGCTGAAGTGGGTCTGTCATTGTTCAGAGAGTTATTATACATATTGCACCCTGAGACTTCATGCAAGAAGTCCTATTCCTGTACAGTGATGGTAGCACCTGATTTATGAAGTGAGCGCAGATGCAATTAGCATAATGGATATTACACACACAGAGGGAGAACGTGATAGCATTTAAAAAAAACTTTACAACTTAAAACAAACTGAATGTTGACACTAAAAACCTCGTAAATAATAAAACGCAGCCTCAGTACTTTTGAGTAAACAGTAATAAAAGTGGTACTGTGAAAGACACACCTGTCAGGTAAGCGAGCTCAAACACTGCAGGTTACCTGTACCCCACAAACACTGCGCCCACTGCGAGCAGTGGAGATTTCAATGCTCAGAAAGGAAGCAAGCTCATTTGGAAAGGGCACTGGCCTCATGCTAAGGAGTCTGCAAATGGGACATTACTTGTGGCAGAAACATTCCTAGATCTTAAACTACCAGCTCACAGTCACAGTGGAGATAACAGCCCCTAAAAGAGAGAGCGCCATGGTCTGTGCTGGGCTCACATAATGAGTCGGGTCTGGCGACAGCTTAGAACACACCGTCATAATCCAGCACAGTTTGTCAGAGCTGCAGCGGTGTACAGCAGCATACTGCAGTGTACAGTAGTGTACAGCGTTCAGGGGAAAAGCAGAGAGTCAGTAGTTTCACACACCGAGGCCGTGACCGTACTGTGATTAATCCACCACACGGTACAAGCACCGCTGGACAGGACATTTCTGCCACATTGTTACAACTGTCCCAGAACAGACGCATTGGCACAGTCCGAGTACAGGCCCCAGCCAATCAGAGGACTGCTCTGGCAGGCTCCATGTGAACGCGTGTACCGGACAGGTCAGGTGACCAAGGCTCTGACACAGGGGGCCTTCAGGATGGGGTTGTGTTGAGAGGGGAAGAGGCAGACTAGAGACTCTGCACCATTCAAAACACACAGCAGAGAAGGTGGCTGGTCGTTCATGAGGGAGCTGTTTGCAAGGGAGCCATCTCTGGTTATTAAAAACTTGTTAAAACTGATTTTTGAGTAGAAAAAAACTTAAACATTGCTCCTCAGACAGAGAGACAGAGTGTCAAAGGGGTGTGTCCCCTGGGTTTCTTTAACTTCCACCTCAAGCCACAGTGAAGGTTCAAACAGAAAGCAGGAGGCCCTTCCTACAGGCTCTGAACCTGAGACTGAATCTAGCGTTGCTTTCAAAGGTCAGGAACCACAATACAATAGCACCTAATTTACAGACAGTGTTTACATATCGATACAAAAAAAACTAAGCTAGCAACAGAATACAAAATATGACAAAGAGGAGAAAAAAAAAAACAATAATCATAAATAACAGCTATGTTTCAATGGCATCGTCTTCAAGTAATCCGTTAGTCCCTGATACAATGTGGTTCATGTAAACAATACTAGAGGAAAAGACGTCTCACAGTCATAAACCCATTAGCTCTCATAAGGCAGCAGCATTGGAGGAAAATAATTCATGTGAACAACTGAGTCTCCTCAAGACGCGTCAGTTCTTCTTCATACGTCTGAGAAGGGAGAAAAATCAGAAGTTTAAAAAAAAAAAAAACAAAGCTTTTACAGTCCTTAAGGCGTTGAATTGCAGCAACTTTGAAGCGTGCTCTGGGGACTGTCTTTGAGCATAGGAGAGCCAGAGGATTTCAGACAGGGAATCACACAGGGAGGGGAGATCTGGGCGGGGAGGAGAGGCTGAAGGAACGTCAGCTTTCATGGTACAACCACGTCCATGGGTACTCGCACTACAAACAGAAAGCTTGATGCAACCCAACCACATCATTTCATGTAATACGCCCCCCCCTCCACCACCCCACAGAATTGTGGGAAATATTCTTCTGGGAGCCCAGGCTGATGATGGGGGTAAGGGAACCCCATCCCCCTCTTCACTGACATTTCATTTCTTTAAACATTCTTTTCCAAGCAGCTCAAGAGGTATCCACAGTATTGATCATTTTTCCCTTGTTGATTCTTTTCTGGTTTCGTTGGTAATTTTTGGACCAAAAAGCAGCACTTAAGTGAATACACAGGCATTGTAACGAGTCTACTGTGCTCTTCATTTACAGTGATAAAAACTATGACATCATCATTAAAAATAGTCTCTTTCTCTGGTTTAAAAAGGGGGGGGGTCATAAAGCCTGTTTGTGTTTGCTTTAGTGATCGACGCATTTGTCCTGAAGGACGACAGCAATGGCTTGTGAGTCACGTCAGCACGATGACCTCAGCGGGATCCGCGCCGGCATCGGACCTGCGCTTGCGTTTCCTGTGTCTCTGGCGGGCGGAGGGGGGTGAGGGGCAGGGGGATGAGGGAGGGGTCGGCCCCCCCGGCTGGGGTCTGTCCTCCCTCGCCTGGCGTCACCTGTCGAAGCAGCCGGCGGCGAAGCCCGGGTGGGAGCCCAGGTAGCCGCCGCCGTACGCCACGCTCAGGCAGTGCCTGGGCTCGGCCGCGATGGCCACCTGCATGGAGATGGGGCCCTGCAGGGGCAGGGCGCGGGCCCCCGGCTGCAGCCCCGACGCCAGGCTCGGGTACGAGTGGAAGGGGGCCCCCGCCGCCCCGCCCGACAGCAGCCCCACCCGGTGGGACGGGAGGTAGTCCTGCGACACCACAGGCCCCAGAACCTGGGAGTCGGCCAGCGCGTGCAGCTGGGACAGGGGGCCAGGGTGCTGGGAGAGGTGTGGGTAGCCGCCCGGCTGGAACAGCAGCTGCTGGGAGGAGGCGGAGGAGGAGGCCTGTCTCTGGGCGGAGGAGGCAGAGGAGGGGGGCGTGGGCTGGGCATGCAGGGAGGTCTGGCCTGACGGTGGGGTGGATTTGGTTTTGTTGGCCTCTTTCACATCATTGTCGTGGGCACTTCAAAAAGAAAGGAAAAAAAAAAACCCAAAACAATGTTACTATTTCTGCAAAAGCCTCAGGAATGTATATCATAGGGTAAAAACTCACTCAAATATGTATCAAGGAGGGAAGGTTTGGAGAAGAAAGGATCTTTATTTTTAATTTTATCCGGAAACACCACACCGCCGCCATAAAAAGAATATCTGGGGATTAATTTTAAGCATAGCAAAGTTAAATTACAGTTAAATTACAGTTAGAATTAGAAGGTAGAAAGACACCCAAGGAGGGATGACAAGAATGCAGGAAACAGGAACCAGGGCATTGGGGGAAAGGAGCGAGCAGGAAGAGAGGGGTGGAGAAGGGAGGCAGAGAGGGGAGGAGAGGGGAAGAATGAGGACTGTGAAGCAGGAAAGGGAAAGGAGGAGTAGAGCAGAGACTGAAAGGAAGGGTGCTGGGGGGTATAACTGGCTTGTGGGTGGGGCTTACAGCAGCATGAGCTCGATGCACTGGGTCAGGTGGTCCCAGCTGTAGCCGGTCAGCAGGTGCAGGGCCGTGGTCCAGCTGGGGGAGACCTGGAGACAGATCCGGGACGCCGCGATGCACGCCGCCGCCACCTGGGAGGGCCGGAAGCTGAGGAAGGCGTGGTCTGGGGCACGGAGAGACGCAGGGGGAAACAGACTTACATTATGGACTGAACTGAAACTACCCTATCGCACCAAAAGGCCATCTGAGGCCTGCTTACGATGTGTGCTCACTTTGACTGAAAACTCCACATCAATGTCTCAGTTTGCCTTGAGAATGTTCATATACAGCAGGCAGCAGAGTGGTGTGGTGTGGTGGTAAGGAGCAGGTTTTGTGACCGAAAGGTTGCTGGTTTGACTCCTCCACTGAGGTACTGCTGTGGTACCCTTGGGCAAGGTATTTCACCCAAAAATTGCCTCAGGAAATAACCAGCTGTATAAATTGACAAAAAAATGCAACCTACATGTATGCAAGTTGCTTTGGATAAGATCACCTGCTAAATGACAATAATGTAATGTAATGTGTTAAGCATAACGAGACAGACTTATTTTATGATGGCACAAGGGACTGCAATAAGCCTGCCCTCGGTCCCGCTCACCTTGCAGAGAGACCTCCAGGAAGTAGTGTGTGTACTTGTCCATGAAGGCTTTGGTCTTGGAGAGGGAGGACAGGGGCCAGCCGTTGTGGAGGTCGCTCTCCTGCACGGAGGCGTGGAGGTAGTAGTCGATGAAGTGGGCGGGCGTGGGCATGCACAGGTTCCAGCCGAAGGTTTCCAGCAGCAGCAGCTCCATCCGGATCAGGTCCCGCTTGTTGAGCACCAGGTTCAGGCTGCACATGAAGCCCAGCGCATTCAGCTGCTCCAGCTTGGGCACGCGGTCCTCCTTCTCCTCAAACTTACCTGCGAGAGAGAGAGAGAGAGAGATTTACATTTACATTCATTCATCTGGCAGATGCTTTTACCCAAAGTGACTTACAAGTGAGGCAGAGGAAAAGATACAGAGAAAAAGGTAGAGAAATGGATAGGGAGGAGTGTGTGAGAGAGAAAGAGAGAGAGAGAGAGAGAGAGAGAGAGAGAGAGAGAGAGAGAGAGAGAGGAAAGGAGACAAATACAGAAGAAAGGGAGGGGGTAACAGAGAGAGAGATGCAGGGAAGGGTAGAGTGTTACAGAGAGGAGGTCCGAGAAAGAGAGGGAGAGAGACAGAGGTATAGGTAAGATACTACATAAAAAATCTGACTCATTAACAAAGTTATATATAGGTATTGTGATTCAGGAGAGAGAGAAACAGACCATGCCCCTCCTATGCCAGAGCTCCGCAGGGCCACTCGGAGTGGCAGTCAGAGTCCGGTTGGCTCAGCTACAGCAGAGCCAGAGAAGGGCAGCGAGCAAAGCCGGTCACAAGACCGACATTCTTTCAGTTTGTGTTTTGCCAATATCTGCACGCCATGTCACTGTGCATTTCCTCCCAGTGGGGGAAGCCGGGACCCACGCTCCATTAAGCTTATTTGCTTCACAAATACATCCATGCGAGAGCCTCTTCCTCGGCCATGTGACTCTGCTCTCTCTCCTGTTGATTTTTCTATTATGCGCAACCGAGACTAATTACTGCCATCATCGTTTGCTTAGCAGACGCCCTGCATGAATGTTTTAAATGATCACAGATATATACGGCCCATGTGTATCCACATGTAACTGGATTTTTTTTTTGGCTTACTTCACATGGACTACAATTGTATGCAGATTGTTTCTATTAAGAAAACAATGTTGTTTTGTTTTTTGTTTTTTTGGTTTTTGAGGGCCCGAATAAACAACTACTCCCCGACATTTTTACATGCTAAAAACAGGCAAAGTAGTCCTTAAAAGATAAACACACTGGCGGCCGACTGATAGTCCCACTTTATTCCAGCTGACTGCGATAAACGCAGCCACATGCTTTCACTGGTAAACCCTCCTTTATGGGAAATCCACACTAATCTAACGAGCATCCCCAACCACCACCGCCCCCCACCTCCAAGCAGCTTGGGACAAAAGACTGGCTCCAAACCGCAGCTACAGTGGGTCTCAACTCAAACTTTTCTCCAGGATGCTCGGGGAGAGGAGGAGAGAGGGCCAGGCGGAGGGCGGCCGGCAGAACAATGGGCATCACCCCCCCACCCTGTGGGGCAGCACACACGGAGCACAGGAGCAGCGGGGCGCAGGCATCTTCCCAAACGCTCACCCCCGGGATCCTCACTGGCACCCAGGGGCCCTCCTCCTGCCCAGAGAGAAGTCCACCAGGGAAACCAAAAGCACAAGACCAATAGGGAAACCAAACCAAACCAAACTGCGCACTATGTTACTGACAAGATAAGACAACGCAGAGCACAGTTTGATTCAAAGTGACACAAAATAAGGCCAATAACTGAAACCGAAAGCCAAGCTCGGTCTCATTGACTAAGCTCCACAGCTCTTTAGCTCTCTTCTCTCGGAAAGACTGCCAGTCTGCCCACTTTAGTATTGTATACTCTCTAATTTCACCTTCGAAAAGCCTACATATCGTATCCTTAAATGTTGCCTACATCATGATTGTGTTCATCGGATTTAAAGCCTTTACTTTCACAAATCATGATTTTTTCCTCCATTTTTCCTTCATCTGTTTACTCCTTCGGCTTTTTCCCCCATCTCAATGGTACTATTTACGTGCTAAAATTTCCAACACATTACATTTTTTGACAAATTCAAAACAATTTTTTATTATAGACTTTGTTTTTTTTTGTATTTATCTTGAATTGTAAACCAATCTCAATAAGGGCATATGCTAACAATAATAATAATTAGCCACCCCAAATTCCTGGGGAAATTAGCCCTACAGTGGAGGCATTTATCTTGGGGGCAAGTGTGTGGGGTCCCAGAGGTTAATGAAATGGGGCTGACATTTTAAAACAGCGTCCAATCTGATCTTGAGAGGCGCGTGTGTGTAGAATGAGCAGGAGAATTATGCCACCAATAACCACTCAGCAGCGCAAATAATATTCAAAAAACAATCCATTAACACCCTCAAAAAACTCCGCCGGCCCTCTGACATTTCGTTCATCATAGTAACGGCTTTCCGACAGCCAATGAGCGGCGGGCTTTTTGCCTTTTAACCCAGGACGACGGCTGGCCCCCTTCTCAGCGCATGACGGATTGAGGGGTCAGATTACACTAGTCCCCCCCCCCCGGCACACACACCAAGGCCTCTGTCCCGCATAATAACGCCTTGAGGGAATGTGGGGACACCTTTGTAATGCAAATGAACAGAGAATTCTTTGAACCACACAAACTTATGTCATACGATTAAGAGATGCTAATCGGCCCAAGGGTGGAAAAAAATTGCGAATTCGATAAATACACACCCTTATTCTGGTGAAGCAACTGGTCTGGGTACTGGAGGACAGCAAATGGCGTTACGACACTGAATGACGACTACTGTAACCAGAACAGGGCACCTCCACAACGGACCCTATCCTCCCCCGCCCACCCTCACCATTCAGCTAGGCCCGCTCCGGAAAGTCAGGATGCCAGCGGTGAGGTCAGCGGTGATGTCATCACCGCAGGACAATGAGCATCAGAATCTGCCACCTCTGGCTTTATGCGTCCCAAGACGCAGCCAAACACAATCATCCCACACAAGCGCATAAGGCGCAAAACGAGGGAGAGCAGAAATCCCACACTGAGCAACAAAGAAAGGATGCAGCTACATCCACCGTGGACAATGCGCACGTGCACACACACACGCACACGCACACGCACACACACACACACACACACACACACACACACACACACACACACACACACACACACACACACACACACACACACTCACTCAAACACATGCGCAACAAACAAGACACTGTGGCCTTGTTTACTGGGTTGTTTCCCCTCTCAGAGCCACGGTATTAATCTTCGCACTAAAACCCACAGGCCTGGATTAACTAACAGCTCGCCGAGCCCTGTGCGTTCACCCCGCCGGCCATAAAAACAACTTAAATCGTCGTCTGGTTGGGGCAGCGCAATCACTGCAGTAAACACAAGGCAACAAAAGGCAGCGATTCGTGGGCCCTCTGCTAATGAGCGTGCAGTCCTGCAGCTGTAAAACAGCACTCGCTGCGAGGGGATTAGCGCCAGCTCTCCTGCGGGCTGCGAGGGACATGCCAGAGAAGGGGGGACCCCCTTCGGCCTCTCTCTCTGCCTCTGCCTCTCACTTTCTGTCTCCCTCTCGCTGCCTCTCTGCCCCCCGTCTATCTCTCTCACTCCCTCTATGGCCTCTCCCTCCCTGTCTATCTTTCACTCCCTCTGCGTCACTCTCCCAGTCTGTCCCTCTCCGTCTCTCCCCCATCTCCCTCACTCGCTCCCTCCCTCCCTCTGTCTCTCACTGTCCGTTTGTTTAATGGCAGCGGGCAGATGTGTGAAGCTCCTCAGAGTGTGAGTGTGAGTTTGACCGCAGACGCTACTGCCTGCCATAAACCAGGGAAATGCCACAGTCAGTGGGCTAAGGGCGGGCAATTAGCAACCAGGCTGCAACCGCCACTGCGTACCAGCACAGGAAACTGTCCATCGGCCAATCACCACGCGGTCTGTGCGGGCCCAGGGATGGTCACTCTCTCACCCTGCCTGTCTGCAATAAAGAGCTGGGAAATCAGCAGCATTTGGTCCTGGCACAGAACAGAACGGGAGGGGTGCAGTTTGGGCTGAACCTCAAAAGGTGCCAGTGTTCCAGTGATCAGCTTCAGGGCATTAGGCAGTCATCTGTCATGGGCCCTTTCGCCATGTGCTGCAGCCTCAGACCACAGAACACAAGCCCTGCTTTAAAGTGGAGCGCCCGCACCGCACGCGTGACGCTACCTGCAGGCAGAACTGGAGAACGGCACACTGAGTTCAGCCAGATGGAAATCAGAGCCCACAGATGAGGGTGCGAGATACTCCCGCAGATGCGCCCTGTTCCGTCATGCATACAGTGTGGGCCGTACATTTACATTTTCTATATACCATTGTTCCCCCCCTTATCTGGGAATCAAAGACTCTGTGCATTAGTTCCCAACGGAAAAAAAAATCACAGAAGCGGATCACCCCAATGCCAGCCATGAGGAGGGCAGCGTAAACATGGAGAGCTCAGCCTGAGGGTCTCCCTCCTGCCTGAACGTCTCTGTTCTCACCCACATCAGGGTGGCCCATTTCAAGACAAGCCCAGCTCCTCTGTGCCTTGGCACCCTGCCCTGGCTCGCCCATACCTCGCCCTGGTGTTTGGCCTCCCATTTCAGGAACCCCCAAAACCGTCCGCCCCCACATACCGACCTGCGGGCTGGGGACGCCGTTCCCGCCCTTACAGCCCGACCCTCCGCGCCACCCTCTTTACAGCACGACCGTTTTCGACTAATTAGCTTTTTAAAATGCCTTCGCACACGTGCACGGGGCAATGAAACGCTTCCCAGAGAAACCGCCAAGGCCAGGAAACCTCCAGGGCTCAGCTGCGGACTTGTTAAAGCGAAAAGCCCTGGTTACTTGGTAACAGAGACCTCCGCAAGGCGGCGGGGGGGGGGAAAATAAGAAGAAATAAATAAATAAGAGGACAACACAGACCCACATCTGCTCTGGTGGATCTGAGAGGCTGCTTAAAAGGGTCTCAGGTTCTCCTTCCAAGGACAAGCGCAGGGGGGTTGGGGGGTCCGGATGGGGGTTCTCTCTCCTCCCTCTCTCTCTCCCTCTCCCCCCACCCTCAGCGCCACGCAGTTTGGCTTATTAAATCTGTCACACACGGCCAGCGTTGCTCTGCACCGACAGCCAGGCTGAGGTCCCATGCAAAGCATGGAGAAAACGCCGCCCCTCTGACGTCAGCGAGGGGTCCCACCCATCTCAGCGCGGGCCTCTCACACAAACACGCCAACTGGAAAAAACACATTTAATATCAAAAGGATAGTCTTACATACACTGGATTCTAATTTGGAAAATCTGGCCTTTACATAAAAATAAACCAAGGCAGTCTGATCGGATATTTCCATAAGGAGGAGAGACATGACAATGGAAGCAATGGGGGGTATGTATGTGGGGACTGGCAGGAGGACCGCTCAGAGACACCAGTGAGACACATCTCTGGGGACGGTGGGAGATGTGCTGAAACTCCTCACTGACAGAGCAGCACAGAGCAGCGGCCAGCACAGCAGAGCCCTGACAGATGGAACACTGTGGTCATGCCCTTTACCTCAACTACCCCAGCACAAATCCAGCTGTTTAAATACAAACATCCAGCATGCGGTCGTTACCCTGGCTCCTGCAAAGAGAACGAATAATAATCACACTAATAAAGCAATCCATTACGGAGCACAGGATGCAGACAGAGCCCGTGAGCACCAAGTCATCTCCTACCTCTGGGGCTGATGTGGATGATAACACCAGTGAGGGCCCTGCAACGGCTCTGCTGTGTGTGTGTGTGTGTGTGTGTGTGTGTGTGTGTGTGTGTGTGTGTGTGTTTTTATGTCATAACAGCAAGTACATTGACGGGTGTGTGCGTGCAAGCGTCAGTATGTCTGCATGATTCCACAAGGCAGCTACCTGCATGTAACATTAAACACTCTCAACCAACAGAGGATAAGGGACCTAAGACTGAAAGCAACTCTGCTTTCAGTCTTAGCTGTATTTTCATGCGGTGACAGATAAAATCTAAAAGCTATTCGGGCAGGGACTTTGGGTAAACAACAGTAGGAAACTCAGTTATGAGTCCTTCTAAGCAGGACAGCAAAGGCAAATGGAGGCAGGAAAGGTATGTATGTCTGTCTGTGAGAGCGTTAGAGTGTGTGTGAGTGTGTGCACATTCCTCTGATCTGACTTCACATCACCTGGAATGCAGGTTGTAAGACGATGCTGTCTGGGCTGCAATGCTGAGCGGAACGCAGGAGACACCTCTACGCCAGGTACATTCCTGCGCTAGAGTGAAGGAACTCACACACAGTCTGATCCAGACTTGCCTGCCTTCCCCCAGCCAATCAGGGCACTGCTTCACTGGAGGGGCTGGCGCTGACCGGCCGGCATGGAAACGAGGGCAAGGAGAAGGGTCTGGCTCTGGGCCAGAGGGGAGAGGGTCAGCAGAGCTTTGGGAGATGAAGAGAGGGACTGAGAGTGGGGTCATTCCGGGGTTAAGGGCAGGGGCAAGAAACTCCCAGGTGTGCAATGGGTCATCCCTTATGGGTCTCAGACAAGAGGATTCGCCCCGGAGAAACCCAAGAAGGCCATTCCAAATGGCGTGTGTGTGTGTGTGTGTGTGTGTGTGTGTGTGTGTGTGTCCATCTGAACTGGAAATCTACAACAAGGAACCAGCAGTTTCTTTCACATCACTCTGGACTTCTGCTGGGAAACTAACAATCTGATGAAATTACAGGCCTGTCCAGTAACACCATGGCCTGAGAAAGCAGCTTAAAAAAAATCCTGTAAATAATAAACCCAGTGAGTTTTTTTTCCCCCATCCCACCCAAAGGAAAGACAACCCTTGGTGAAGGCCCAGAGGAATGTCCTTTCCCCTCTTTTAAATTCCCTTTAATTTGGCAGCTCCTCTTTCTCAGGGAACTGTGAAATCGGTCGCAGCCAGATCCACAGCTCACTCCATGTTTCTGCCCCCGGATCCAACAGCCCCGACAATGCCGGCCCTTCTGACCTCTGACCCCTGCAGCTTACGCCTGGGTGCTCAGATCAGCCCCCTTCTTTGAGGCAGACCCAGATCGGGACCCCGGGGTGTGGAGGGAACCCACAGAAAGTGGGGGCTCAGATCTGACCAGCGGAGAATAATAGCAACCCCCCCCCGAAACCCTGACTTACGGGGTTCCTCTACAGCCCCACCCATGAACTTCGGTCCGTCTACATACTTAACATCTGCTCATTTACAAACAGGTTTTCACTGTTGTCTTGAATAAACACACTGAATAATCAGGTTTTTGGACAATGGACAATTGATGCCTATTGCTTCGCTTAAACCCACATTTTGGGACTTAACATCTTCATCAAGCGAAGTCATGCTTGAGGCTGAAATGTTTGCTTGAATAAAGCAAAGGCAGTCAAACACACTACCCTCTTCTTTTATTTATCGATAACTAAATATTTAATAAGAACGACTAAATCCTGCTGGTCAGCATACTGGAAAATCTTGGTGCTCTAACAGAAATGTATTTCAATTCACTATTAAAAAGCTTAAATCAAGCTTTTTTGTTGCAAATACCATTAAAATAGTTCTTCATGAACAGGACGTGATAATAAGCAGTCGTCACTGAAATCCATGCAGCGCACTGTATTTTTTTAAATTATCTGCAGAGGATTAATTCCTTTGCATTACCGTCAAACCCCTGAGAAGGGCTTTCAGTCTCACTAATCTACATATCGGGGCACCCTGCTGAGTGTCTCAGTTCAAACATGCCCAACAACTCCCCCATACCCCCACACCCAGCCCCCTTCCCAGCCCCAATTCCACACTGCTAAACATCAGCAACCAACCTGCCTTTGAAGCTCCACTGTGCTGCTTTCCTAACACTCCCCTGGGAGGAAGAGCACTTTTATGATGGGTTTTCTCAGGATAGTTACCCAGACAAGGTGTGTCAGACAGAGGAAGCACCCCCAAGTAACGCAGTACTGTTATTTATGATCTGATCGAACTGACTGATAATGATAGCATGTGTGCGTCACAGTTAGCTTTCGCGGTCTGATATGGCTGGAAAAAAACAGATCTTGCACGAAGGTGTTCAAATGTGGAAGTTTTAAAATATCCGTATGATAGGAGGAGCCAAAGAACTCAGGCCCTTGAATACATCTGGAAGATTCCGCTCGCGCTTTGTCTGAGGAAGAGCGTACTTACAGGTCGTTACCGTGGCAAATGGCCAGTGAATACCTGAGCATCCTGACAGAGCAACACATTACGGCCATTACCTCATTAGCGAGGCTGGGGGGCGTGTGAGATGAGGCTAAGATAAGCGAGACTGTGTCCGTTCCTGTGTGTGTCTGTGTGTGTGTGTGTGTGTGTGTGTGTGTGTGTGTGTGTGTGTGTGTGTGCGTGTGTGTGTGTGTGTGCGCGTGTGTGTGTGTGCGTGCGCGTGCGTGTGTGTGTGTGCGTGTGAGTCCGTGGTTTCAGCGTGGCCCAGCCCCCCTCCCCCGCCTCCTCACTGCCCCCCTGAGGAGAGGCGCAGGCCCGCTCATGTTGGGGGCTTTTGTTTGTGCCCGGCTACAGGAGCATATGGCAGGTGCCCCCTGAGCACACAGCCCCACCGCCCCTGGGGCCTCACAATGGAGATGCTCTTTCCAAGCCTTTCACACAGAGCCACAGGCCTCACCACCACCACCACCACCCGCACACACACACACACACACACACACACACACACACACACACACACACACACACACACACACAGACACACACACACACACACAGGAACAGACACACACAGGAACGGACACACACAGGAACGGACACACACACACACACATACACGCCATAAACACCCCACATATTCCCACATGCATGCACCCACACAAAAGCAGACACACACAGACACGCAACAGCCAATGGCCCAACAAGAGGAATACTCAACAGAAAAGCCCATTGTAGAAACCAGCCGACCAGCACTGTGACAGTGCACAGAACGTTGCAGACCATCAGGAACCCGCTAACGTACATTAATGACTCAGCGCATCACAGCATTCTACATTTCACCAACATTCTACATTTGGGGGACACAGGAGAAGGAAGACAGGAAGGATTTAGAGAGACACAGCCATGAGAGGAGGAGAGGCACCGTAAGCTTATCAGAGAAGAAGGGGTAGAAAAGGAGTGACGTGACAACGTTTTGCCCCCATCTCATTTCTGAATGCAAGCTATTCTAACCAGGCTTCTGCTGAGTGGATGAAGAAAAACTCAAGCGTCCTGGAAGGAACCGCAAAGGCAGCCCAGGGACTGGGAATGCTCTTTATCACAAACACGAGTACCGTGAGTCTTGGCCCCACCACTTCCCATTCCCAAAGCTACACTCCTCACTCTAAAGGCATCTCCACCTCCCAAATAAGAGCCCTCTAAGCCAGCCAATGACAGACACCTTGGCTCCAGTAACCTCTTTATTAGGTACGTCTAGGGATTATAGATCAGCTCACATAAGAAAAAAAGATCGGTGCCTGGTTCAGACGGGATGAGAGATCAGGAATTTGCTACAGCCAGAACGATGGGAAAATCAACACCGAGCACGACAATGGCAGCAACAGCCTCACTTAACAGACACAGGAAGTGAAGGGCGTTCTAAGACAATGACTACACAGCAAAGAGCCAGGCATTTAAAAAGAGATAGTGGCCAGACAGACCAGCCCGGCAGGCTGAGGCAGACACCTTCAAAGCAGCACGGAACAATCAAAAGCAGGAAGACTCTGAATCAAACAACCTTTCAGCCCTCTCTCTCACAAGATCCCCCTCCGACCGACAAGGAATATGGGAGAACAAGGGCTTGTAAGGACATCTTCTTCAATTATCACTGAAACGAGGGATAGAACCATTTACTTACTTACAAAGAACCTCCAGAATGATGTGGTTCGTAAGATTTTTTTTTTGGGCTAAGAGCAATGCATGTGTATGTCAACACTTCCAATTTTAAAAATATTTTGCTTCGCTTCCAGGGACAGAATGAGGAAATCAACGTATGGGAACTTCATTGTAATACCTGACTCACATATCTAGGTCCTTCAAACTTTGAGCGTACATAAACACACAGGCTCGCACACACACGCACGCACATGCAAAATCAACCCCCATCCTACTACACCTCCTGTGGAAATGCCTCATGCAGGTCAGGGCACTGTCTGGATTTCACCATGACTTTAATTACCCATTCATGAGCAGCACACTAATGTGTGGAGACTTACAGCCAGTGTACCATTAATCACAGTTTACCATTAATCACAGTAACACAAGGGGGCATATCATCACTGGCCATCTTATCACTATAAACAAATGCAACTCCATTATCATATTCTTATTCCCATCATTTTCCTGACCAACAACTGAATTTGATTGGTCTCTGCAACCTCTCCTGTGCATTACCAGACTCCCCCCAACCCCGGCCACATGTGGGAAGATTCCAGAATGACAGAGGTCCGTGAGGGTCCGGGGAAGGGGGAGGCACAGACTCTAATACACACCGCTATCAGGAAACATGATACCAAGCAGCACAGATCTAACACCAATACAACTCCTTTCACATTCGCCAGTTGGGTGCCGAAAGGTCCACTGCAAGGCTCGGGACAGACGTAGGCATGAGAGCAGGAACAATCAGCATACACCCCGTCCACGTCCTGTGGCTCCATTAAAATCTGCACGGATGTGCCGTCTCGTGGCCTGCA
Organism: Megalops atlanticus; assembly: GCA_019176425.1. Lineage (NCBI taxonomy): Eukaryota > Metazoa > Chordata > Actinopteri > Elopiformes > Megalopidae > Megalops > Megalops atlanticus. The sequence goes on along the minus strand of CM032888.1, from coordinate 26,729,349 downwards.
AGTGGAACTCCCTGAAGTCATAATGGCACTCGAGTCACCTGCTTACTTCCTTACCCAATGCCATCATCACTTCTTTAACACCTCGTCACAGAGCAAGATGGTACTTCCTGGAGATGGCTAACCAGGCCCTGCTCTTCTTAAAAAACATTGTTTTCCGCTGGCTATGCATTCAACTGAAACAGACAGACACGCTGTTGCTAACCACAGATGCCTCTACCTGTTTCTTCAAATGCTGCTTTCCAGGGTCATGGATGTTTACACACTGTCCTGAAGAGTGACGGAAGAGTCACCTCTGTCCTTTAAGTACTGTGAAACTGAGACACTGGTGGAGGAGCAAAATAACTCAAGTCTACAATTTTTTTTTTTTTTTTTTTTTTTTTAAATATATGCTGCCCTTTCAAACTGCCTTTTGAAAGTACTTAGAATGCACCCTAGCCTATAACTACTGTGTATTTCTAGGAATTTTCTAATTATTATTTCTAAGGAATATTTCAAATATTCAGCCATGTTTGGTAATTAACACAAGTGCTGTATTCCTTCTCATCAATTTTCAAGAGGGCAAGCCAGAGGACCCTGCATAAAACACTAGATAATTCACTGGTATCATTAATTTTCCTGCCTGAAATTGTGAGTGAAATGAGGTCTCCTTGCAACGAGTCATTATTTACGCAGAGAGATAATTTATCAAGCGTGAGTACGCATAAATTGGCTCATAAAATGGGGTGTATATCCACCGCAGAGTAAACAGTATGGTTTATCATTGGATTATGCATGTACATGTTCTTAAATGTTCAGACTATACGACAGAACATCTCCTTAAAAAAGTACTGTAAGCAGGGAGGATTTTTTTTTTTTTATCTCGACAGCCATTTTACGACTACTGTATGAGGTTGGGCTATCTGGAATTCATATTGAATTTCACAGAAAACTGCATTTTGAATGCTGTTCAGTTCTGTGTGCCAACAGATTGCAAAGTATTACCCAATGCATAAAATCCATTTCAAAAATAACAGTAAGCAGACAGAGAAGTAACTCGCACAGTGCTTCCTGAATGAATCATCCTGTCCTTTTATTAGACATAAGGTTATGCTTCAGTTGAACAGACCTCTATCAGAGCATCTGCAGTTCCCACAGATCCATTAGCTACCATTTAATAAAAGAACACAATGATTCATACAAGATCTCTTTTTGTACTAATCGCCTTTCCACCTAATGCACCTGCAGAGGCTTTTTTTTCAGGTGTGCAAATACTGTTCTCTTTATCTTATGTTTATCTGAGAAGAAACTTGCTCTTTAGAATGTTTCTCTTTAAACCACCTGAATACATTAACATTGTGTGCAGTATATTGTTCATTTTGGTATTGCCACATGCAAAAACAGAAGTATCAGAAACCACTTAGATCTTAAATTGCAAAGATATTTTGGCAGGATTAATGATATCCATGAAGTCAGCTAAAGTTAAATTAACATTGTACAGTATTAGTAAGTTAGTTCCAGTCCACACATTGGAAGGTGTTTGAGTACTGCAGACTGCTCCAATCAAAGAGAGGGCTGGAGAAAACTGCTCTAAGGAGTAGCAAATTAGTGTTACACTCCAGTACAGTTCAGGCTGTTCTCTTGTGAGCAGTCTGGGATTTGCGCATCCAGCTTTAGATTAAACCATTTCTTTTTTAAAATCTTTTCTTGAGGCCCTCTCAGTAAGACAAAATAACAGCATGTGTAATTTACTGCAAATTAAGCTACACCACACTGCCACAACCATCAAATAAAACACTTCTTAACTTGTACCTCTGACAATTATTTCTACCCAGAATTCAGTTTCAGAATTCAGTTTCTTTTCTGTTGGATCTAGTATTCTAGAGGCAGTATCACCAGAACACATAACAATTAAAAGCAGACCTAACTTGGCTAGTGAGGTGTTTTATAAGCAAAATTCAATCTGTGTGCAACATCTGAGCCAAAGAACTTCAGCAGTAATTCTACATGAGGGTCCTGAAGTTTCAAGTGTTTGAGGAAGGGCGTAGTTTGATGAAAAATTGATCTTGTGAGGCACAAAATATCCACATGACATTAATCTCTTGTTATCTCTGAGAATACAGGCTGCTGCATTAGTGTGATGTGCAAGCGCACAGAGGTCAGAGACACAGGCTGCACAGCAAAGACAAAAGGCACGAAAAAAAAAAACAGAACATGAGAGCTCCCCAAGAAGGGGGTGTCCAACAAACTGGAGTGTGACTTACTGGCCAGGAGCAGGCAGGACAGGGCGATGACGTAGAGCTGCTTGACCGCCACGTCGTAGTGGTCCATGAAGAGGTCCAGCAGGTAGACGGCCAGGTGGCGCGCCGTGGGGCACAGCTGGTAGCGGTTGCTGAGGATGGCCAGCAGGTCGGCGAAGTAGCGCCGCATGCCGATCTGAGGGGAGTGGGCTCTGTACGCCGGCAGCTTCAGCTCCTGAGGGACAGAGGAATGCATCAAGAAGGGGAAAAAAGCTAAAGGAAAATGACAAGAAAAATGCTAATTCTGAATTATCCTTCTTCCTATAACATAAAATCAGTGTTAAACACACATTAGCACTGACTAAGACAATACAAAACAGAAAAGAGGGAGCAAAAAAAAAAAAAAAAAAAGAATGACAACTAAAGGCAAATCAAAACAACAGGAAGATGACTCCGTGCTGAAGCAGGCACTGGGACGAGAAATGCAGTTAGGAATGATGTGACTCTGGGGGCGAACTGAGTTTTGAGCCCATAGTTAAAAAAAAAACATGGTGTTAACATGAAAATGTTTAAGGAACATTTTCAAACATGGGGTGCTTAGAATATTTACTTTAGGCATAATGTAAGAAGTAGCAAGTGTAGGTGGCAACATTTCCGCTATACAGTTAAGAAAGTCAAAAGCTTTCCATGTTTTAAGACAGAGTGTACTGTAGATTTGAATAAGCAGCAGTTCTTTTCTTGAAGGTCATGCGTCATTCAATTCAACCCATCTGACATAGACAGCTTGTTCTACAAGGTTTTTTTTTTCCACTACCATAAATGAGAGACATAAGTCTTGCGTATCTGAGAAGGGAGGCAAGACATCCTTCCTCACTGCAACAGTGACTCATGTCCTTGGCTCTCAGCTCCAGTACGCACATTAACAAACACAGGACATGCTTCTATGCCCTGTGTCTGATCTGTGAAACAGCAACACAAAAGCACAGCCTAAACTAAGGCCACATACTCTCCCTTTTACCTTTACCTACTTTTGAGCAAAGTTCTACTTATTCTGCAATAAAGCTCCAAACAACCAACAGTTTGAAGAAAATGGGAGCAACACAGGTAGGCACTTAATGAGCCTAAGGAGTTAACAAGGCTTTTAAAAGACAGCTGTATTAAGTTGCTCCGGCCATTTGCATTTTTGATGGATGGCTTTGTCTGTACTAAACCCGGGGCTATAATGACCGCAGGGCCTGGACCCTGCTGGTTCCCTGTGAGCATGGACTCCGGTTAATGTGCCAGGACTGCAGCTGCTTCTGAGAGCGTGAGGGCTCGTTTTTGCAGCACCCTCTCTGGCATGCGTCCTATCAACACGGATAACGGCCGTTTCTGTGACCCAGTCTGGGGTTTTTAGATACTTACTCACACCCTTAAAGGCAAACAAAGCCTGCTGTTGCAAGGGTATCACTCTCTGCACACCCCCCCCCATGCCTCCCCTCCCCCTGGAACAAAGACTGTGTTTGTGTGTGCATAGGACTAGTGGGTCTGATTTACAATGTAGACTACATCAGGCCATTAGCACTTTAGCCTTCAGTCCATCCCTGGACCCTGTCCGGGAAGAACCGGCTCCACAGGCAGTCACCAAGTTGATTTGTATAAACTGGCTGGGCCCAAGGCATTAATCAATCTGATCATCTCATTTTAAACACCACTGGTGGACAAAATATAAACATACATGATGTTTTTTTGTTTAAATTATTTTGCCTTTATATTACAAGGTAGGGTCAACTGAGAACCAGATATCTTTTACAATGACAACATGGGGGGATGGAATTATTTAATCAATTAATCCGTGGGATTAGCAGATGGTCAGACCGAAAGGGCTCATTAACAGAATTTGTACATAGTAACATGGTTTGCTTCATGGAAAAGATTAACCTGTAACTTTAGGACCTCATCACAACTTGTGACAGCCTAAGCTTTTAGTGTCATGAGCAGCATCCTATGCATCTTTTAAAATGAGTGCGTAATTACCTTAACCTTTGCATTACATAAACTGAGCAGGGTAGTAGGGAGTTAAACATTTAAATAAGCAGATACTGGTCAGTTGTATACTGCATAACAGGAGTGTTAAATTTGTTACAACATACTGTTCACTAAATAAATACAGACTTGATTTTCCCATCCATTTTGTTTTATGCCATATAGGAATCGTTGTTTTCTTTAGACCACGATCCATGGATTCTTTGCGAATTGACAGCTCTAACATTTAATTTGTATTTTGGATCCTAAGAGGGAGTTGAATCAATTAATGAATTACACAGACAGCACCTGTTTACTTGTGCAGTGTTTACCTGCAAACACAGTAAGTCAATACCAGTAATGTGGGACATTGCTCTTGGAAATAAAGAATAAATGTGAACAACAGTGACAGATAAATATAAATGACAAACTATATAAAGATGAAGAGTAAAATTAAGATAAATTGTTCCCTACACTCTTCCGGTAGAGGTAGAGGGAGAGGGAGAGAAGGTAGACACAGAAATCTTTAGTTTGCTTAAATTAATTAAGATGCAAATCAGGGGCTGTCAATCAGCTGACAAATCAATCATTTTTGTTTCACTCATTTTAACCATGTCATTGAACAGATGCTAATGATAAGTCTGTTCACGTTGTAATTCACCTCTGCTCAACAATTGGAAGCACCGCAAACGGTGTCACAGTGAATGGAGAAAAGCATTCAATGTTTAGCACATCTGGAACACAAATAGAAAGTTAGTCAGCAGCAACTGCTACAGCAGTGCCACATGAATGGCTTTTCACACATAGGGGTGACATTAGAGAGGTGGGCTACATTATCCCCACAGAATGTAAATAGGCCTTAGCATCTGGCGCAACAGGAAGAAGCTGAAATTAATGGCAGCAGACAGTGCTGCACTGAAACCTTTTCAGAGAAATGAGGCTGTAAAGCCCAGTGATTATACTGCACATTTTCATATGACAACTTTGAAGTGACCCTTTCACTGTAAAATTTGGCTTGCCTGATATTTGCTTTAGCTTTTCCCCCTTCCCCTTTTCCCAAGCAGGATTAGAATAGTCTTTTGAGATTTTTCATTAATAATTAATTTCTTCAAAATAAGTTCAATAGAGACGTTTGCAGTTCACTTAGTATTTCCCCAAAAAATCTTATCTTAAACACTGTGACCAAAATTTATGATTCATCAAATTGTTTTAACTGCAAGATTACGGTAAGTGTTGTAACTACTTAACAGCTCGTCATTGTTGAGAACTGGATTATGTGGTATAGTGATTTTTGTGGGATCTCTGCTGGGCCAAGAATGGTAGGTTGGTGTACTATGTGGAATGGGGTTATATCCCAGGTGGCACTGAGTGCCTCCAACAACAAACAGCCAGGAGCTCATCCCATTCATGTCCAATTATCTGGCAGTATTTCACAGCGGAAGAGCAGACACTGAAAAATTACCATTCGAATGCTTCTCTAACTCATTTCCTCTCTCATTAGAGGTGAATCCCTCAAATCGTACATTATAAGAGAATTCAAACAAAGGGGACACCAAGGTACTCAGGGATCAAACGGGCGCTTAGGACTGGTGTATGGGAAAATAAAAACTAGAACTGCCATTTTGTTGGATGTGTCATGCATTTGTAAATAGGCCTTGTACAGACTACTTTCCAGAAACTCCAGGGAGATGTATGCATTTAAAAAAAATAAACTTACTCCAACTGCAGTTTTAACATTTCCACAAACACAGAACCGACAATTTCTTGTCCTCATTTTAAGTGCTAATCAATCTTTTCTATTAAAACAAAAAGCAATTGGGTAAAAAAGAGGAAAAAGTAGAGAGTACTCTGACTTTATTTTAGGTGCACTGCCTTAACTTAAAACTCTCAACTTTAAATAAATACTTTTCATAGCAGGGGGTTAATCATCTTACGATTGCCTTTAGGTGCCACAGTAAAAGATAGGAGAAAAAACAACCAAAGCTTGTTTTCTGTAAACAAGGACTCGGCTATAAAGATTTTTAAAAAACGAAGCCAAATCGCTGCAGATCTTGGCAGCGCAGGGAGAAGGTAATGTGACCACATGAGAGGCCTGGGTGAGGTGGTGCAGCCTCCCAGAGCTCAGCCTCCCTCCAGCCCCAGTTAGGGTGTCTCTGGCCCATCTGTCTGTCTGGGGGTGCCGGGCTGGAGTCCGTGAGGTGGGAGGGAGGGGGGGCCTTTGTGGAGCCGGAGGTAATTGAAGATTCCACAGCTGCCTCCTGATTTGCATGTCTGGCAATTTACCACATGGTATCCACTGATATCACCAACATCACTGCGCTTATACTGGCTGGCTCGTTAAATATAATTACTGGGGGGGGGGGTTTGCAGGGGTGGGTGGCGGCGGTGACGAAAAAGGGGGCCCAAACCTACAAAACTACAGACAGGGGATTTTTAATGAGCTTCAGCAGATGGATGTTAATTTGATCCAAAACTTTTACAAAATGGAATTTTTCTTCCCCCCCTTTTTGGCACTTTAAAGTGCAGAGCACTTGAGAAACCGATAGCAGTACCCTCCACCCTCCCCAGCGTGTCCGTAACAGTTTCCTTCACGACCATGGTGTCACTCCCCGGGTGAGACCATGAGCGGTGGGTTAAATCTGCACGTAATCTGCGGCCCTCTGACCTCTTTCAGAGTCCTCCCCGAACGCGGCCGGCACAAAGAGACGAGTAAATTAAAGATTGTGAAGGAGCGGAACATTCCCTGTGACAAGAATGACCTTTCCTGGGAGAGGCAGCTGCTACGAAGTCTGCCTAATCACCCAGCGGCCATTCTCAGTCCCACCACGACCCCCAGCCTCTTACTGGACAATTAGCCTATTTTTAGACGGGCTTCACAAGTAAGATCCTGGCCACACAACAGATGTTTTCTTTCTTGTTTTCAAAAGGCAGGGAGGAAATCTGATCAATCTGGAAGCAAACAGGTTGAATTACTAGTAACGCTTAACCGATGTGGGCCCTGGCTGTTCTGTGCAATCCTAAATTCGTCTTCTGCAATCATGCACACCATAGGCCTTTGCCATGCATTGACTCAAACAAGCACACAGAAAGTGTGCAATGCAGTTCATCTGGAGCAGTATATTGTGATACTCATTATGTGAAAATACCATGCTGGAATTACATGTTTCTCAAACTGCAGTTGGCTGCATTCATTGGGATATAGGGTTACTTTAAGAGCCCTCTGGCTCCAAACTGTACGGCAGTTGTTTGCACCCCCACATCCACCCCCATTCCCCCATTTTAAAGACACGGCCAGTTTACAGGGGCCAGGAAGGATCCTTACATTCAACCAAAGAGGTAATTTTTCAGAAGGGCTGATGTTTCTTGGAAGAAAAAAAACAACTGCCAAAACGCAAAGCAGACACCATGAAAACAGACATGCTGAAACATCACATGAGGTTTCCAGATCGTGACTTTATCCCCCACAGAATAAGGAGTGACGGTTATTGGTCAACCAAAGGGAAATGGAGTGCGAAACAGAAGACACTTGAGGGATCATCCCTCATCAACCCATCTGGGTAAACCTAAACAAGTAAGCAGACAGAGAAGAACAAAGTCACCTTAAATCACTCATCAGCAAACTTCCTGTTTGACTACTTAACTCAAAATAGAGAGGGTGTGTGCTTATGCAAGCACTTAAGTTAGAAGCTAGTCCTTTTTTCCCTTCCAAAACAATAGTTTCTATGATATTACACATATCCACACATCCATCCAATTGTCCCTCCATGGCTGCAGTTACTTAAAAATAACCTGCTTAAATGGGAATGGTATTACCAGAGACAGTATGACTAGAGACCGAGGGCTGTTCTTTCCAGATCTGGCTAAGTAGTTCCAGGCCCTACTGAAATAGCCGAAAGTACAGAGCTCCTTCAGGGCTGAACAAGACCGATTGGACTGAACAATACAGACAGGGAACTTTCACCATTAAGGACCGAGTGTCCCACATCTCTCTTACCATTAGAGTATCACTGGCATTACCATTGCTCTACCATTGTTCTACCACAGTTCAGACAAATCGTCAGCCCGTGAAGACAGATGGGGTCTGCATTTGTGACTGGGGACGTACAAGTTACTGGAAGCCACTGAGCAATTCTCCCATGATACTGTGACGGAAAGGTGAATATTCCTTCCATCTAAGTCAGCAACACCGAGCATCCTGTGCATTGCATTACTCATCCGGACACCTCTGCTCTCCCTACAGAGTTCACACCGGGACACGGGGAGAACCAGCTTCCCTAACAAACAGCTGGTGGAAGAGAGGAGGTATAGGTCCAGAGATCTGCCACAGCTGAAGTCTGCTCTGCCTCCGGATAGCCGAACCGAACACCTGGCCTCTCCTCTGCACGGTCACGCAAAGCCGGTGCGTGACTGCCTCGTACACCCCAGCAAAACCAGGGGGAGGATCTGGAACCCAGACAATCCTCATAAAAACAGTTTCAAACACAACTGGTTCCAGTCTTCTTTTGTTTTTCCTCCAACATTAACAGCCTACCATGAGTCAACCATGAGTCTGTTTAATAGAGTTGTCCTTTAATTCAGTCCTTTTTCCAGGCCTAGTCAGCCTGCATTGAGACTAGCCTCTGCTGGCAAACTCAATCTAAAAGTAATTGATAAATAAAGATCTGTAATTAAACAGAAATTGAAAAAACAGAAACTGCCCTAATTAATGTCTGTATCAACTGGTGCTAGATGCTAGGTGCTAGACATGTTGAGATGCTTACATTTTACATCCTTTTTTTGGTTTTCTTAGCAAAGAACCATTTGCCTGCAACTCAAAAATTATCATTTTACACAAGATCCAATGACAGCACTAAAAAAAAAGTACTTAAGAAATTTAAGGTCTCATTTAACCATACAACTGCAATGGGCCCTGAAACATTCACACGTAGAGCAGCCTAAAAATTTTCCACAACGGTTCCCTTTCGCACAACACGCCATGGTCCCGACACCTGAAATTTTATACACACTTAGACCATACACTTAAAACTGAAAAGCAACCGCGAGTCCCTAGGGGTGGACAACTCTCTGGCAACTTTTCCTCAGGTCCAGAAGGCAGATGCTTTCATGGAGTGGGAGGGACATGCGACATCTCGCACCTCCACATCAAAGGGCGACCTCGTGCGTTTATATCACACGCAAAATCCACCCACAATCATTGTTTCTAAGTACAGGTCCGTCAATGAACTTTGGAACAGACTTAAGGAAAAGGTCTACCCACGGCTCTCCAGCAAGCCAGCACATCAATAAAATGTACCATTCGAGTTAAGAGACTCACCTTGATGCGGAGAGACTGGTGTATATCTGCGGCGAGCTGGCTCTTCCACCACTGCCCCTCCGGTTCCATCTTTCCCATCCAGAGCAGGCACAAAGGACGAAGTGCTACCCTGAGAAGATCAAAGCGAGCGCGACGGCGTGTGAGACTCGTCTCGGCCGGATTCAATAGCGCGCAGGCTTTTAATTAGGTAATTAATCAAGCAGTTAATTCCACTTTTAATTAGTCTGTCTAATAACATAAAACGAGGGGGAGGTGGTGGACACCGATTATATTCAAACTTCCCTCGTAGTTCTTTGACAGTATATGCAATTTACTAACCCGTACAATTTAGTTAAATGCCTAATTGTTGGTCAAATCTGAAAGCATCGCATCTGCCAACAAAACGTCTACCCAATTAAAAAAATAAAACATTGAAGGAGAACAGCCATGCCCAACAGCAAACTCTTTAAAACTCAAAACCAAATCGAATGAACACATCGCCGGGTCTTGCCTTGATATATGCGCAAGTCAATGAACCACCTCTTCGCCCTAGAGCCTTTTAAATCGTGCACGCTGTTGCTCAAACGCTACATCGCGTTGCTAAAGTGGAGGATTGTCAGGATTTGGTAAAGATATACCAGTTAAAACGTTTCTTTCCAGGATATCCCCAACTTGTTCGTTACATTTTCCACACATCTGTGTGTGTGTTTAAATTACCACTCACAGCAGTAACTTTTCCCGTGATCATGATAATTATAACACCTGCATACTCGCATTTACCAAAATTAGGTACTTCTTAGCAGCGTTGCTATAATATCTTCATCAAAGTGGTTTGCATGTAAGGAAAAACCATATGACTGCATGAGCAACGTGTGGGAATACTGTTAGTAACCCGTTCATTAGTGTCTTCGCCACGAGACAGTTATCATTAGCTAGCACGCTGGCTAATGTTATTGTTTGATCGAATAAACGAAACCTTTAGTTCTTTGTTGGGGGACTTGCTGCTGTCCATTTTAAAAAAACGGCAAATTTACCTTGAGCAGAACATAATGAAATGGAACAGGAAAAACAAGGAGCGCAAAACAATTTGCAACAATCATGTAGCGACCAGATAACCCTTACCACTCAGACAGCAGTTCTTCGGACCCCTTTGTTTCAGACCAACATCCTGAATTTACAAATCCCTCGCTGGAAGTTTTCTTTTTACCTTAAGAGCGGTACAAAACAAGGAAAAGATGTCACTCTCCCCTTAGCCAAATCGCGCAAGTTCCGAACAATACAAAAGTCGCTTATCCAACAGTTTTAGCGTGTTCTACACTTTTTATCCTTGTTTTCCCACTGTCGCCCTTCCCCACGCGTTCCTTCAATGGTGTGTGGTTAGGCTACCCCAGCTGCTGCTCCGGCGAGGAGCTCGTGGACCCTGCACACGATAAGGGCAGCGCCAGAGGTGCTTCTGGGAGTTGTAGTCCTAAAGAACCGACCGCATGACTCCATGAATATCTATCGGTACCCCTTTTATTATATTGTATCTTAACTTTGGCGTTCATTAAATAAGTATGCTATGCCCGCTCTTTCAATATCTAGAAAATCAAATACAATAACCTTGTTATTTATTTTAGCTTTATATGTTATCATACACACACCCAACTATATAGCCACCCGTTTGTTGTTGGTAGTGAAGTCGATTAAATAACATCTCTGTGACTACTATATTATCAATATTAAAATTGTGTCCCCCTTAAAAGTTGATTTTTAATAATATGGTAATGAGTGAGTACATGGTTTATTTCTGTTTAAAGAAAGGTGGTGTTCAGTGGCAAAGAAAACCAAAACCCACACCTCTGGTGTTTTGCATGTACCATTACTGTCGCCAGTTGACTGGTATATTTGTCATCCATCCGAGAAAGGTATTATTGCTCCTAAACGGGAAGTAATGGGCTATTCATACAGTAAAGAGTAAGGGGAGTAGGGATGTTTCAGCCAAGGACATTAATCTCTCTTCCTGGAAGGCCAGACCTCCAATTTCTCCTCTTAATCTTACTTAGACAAACCATTCATTGATTTTGGGTTCGTTTGTTAAAAAGGCACACTGCTACTTAAGATTATCCATGTACCCTAAACTCAAACATTTTATTGCAGTGTATTTTATGGAATATATCATTGCAAATTTACATACTATCTACTAAAAATATTTTTATTATTTTATCATTTTCCAGGAATTAAAATTAAGACAGGGTAACTGTCATGAACAAACATTTGTATACACATCTACCCACCAGAAATTCCTGTTTAACACCCGCAGTTAAAGTAGAGCAGTGTTTTGTCACCACAGAAGGAACTAATCTACATGGAGTGCTCCACATGAAACTAGTTGAGCTACCATCTGAGCGATTTGCAAATAGAGGTGATAGCGAATAATATGAATAAATTGCTCTACGGCCCATTTGCTGTGATCTTTCACCCAGTCACCATTCCTCTCTCTGTGAAAAAGCACGTACACTGGATATTACTTTGAAAGAAAAAAATCAAAGTTCGCTTGAATTCTTCATATTATTAAGTGAAGACTGGCGCCACCTAGTGTCAGTCTATTTCTTTATCAATTCATTTACATGTGCCCAAAAACAAATAAAAACATCTCGAGTGTGTGTAAAATTTCAACTACTTTACATGTGCATTCGTAGTCTGATGTTTAAAAACCAAACAATCAAAAAAGATAATGGACAAGATCAAGTATTTGTAATACAGATACAGAGAGTTACACTTAGGCATGTTTTAGTGACCCTAACAGAGTTCTCATCTGAAACACGTCATCCGATGAACACCGACACATGACGTCATAGAGGGTGGTTTGGCAGAACCCTGTACCTCAGCCTCAGCCGAGAGGAGCTACTGCACTGAAATACTGCAGTGAAGGGGGCATAGAGAGAGAATATACAAACTGAGAGAGAACAGGGACAATGAGCAAGGAAGAAAAGGTGAAAATCAATATTATATATTGTATAATATATATATACTTGTGAAGATTGCATAGAACTGTACCCCCAAGGCCAAGCTCCCTGACATTCACAGAGACAAAATGGCTATGTTTCCATGACACTGCATGCGTCCAAACACAGACCCTCCCGCTGTTCTAGACTGGAATTCAATGCTCTCTGTGTAAACTCGGGGAGCGAACGCCAGCATCTCTAATGGAAACATAGCCACTTATCTGCTTCGGCATCAGACGGATCCAGCATTGGCCTTCTGATCCAACTCGTTGAGAAAGTCCTGGTCGGCGTAAATGAGGAAGCCCGTGAACAGGCTGTCCGTCCAGTACGGGTCAAAGAAGAGCCCGTTCTGCTCTGAGTAGAAGATCTGCAGCCAGACCTGGTCGCCCCGCTGCAGGCGCAGGACGGTGGAGCCGGAGGCCACGTCGTGGTTCCCGGTGTTGGCGTCGAAGGTCTTGATCTTGTATTGGCCGTTGTGCACCAGCCCGATGGCCAGGTGCTTGTTGGCCAGCGTGATGTCGTAGGTGAAGTAGTAGACGCCGGGGATGGCGCAGACGAACTTGCCGTCACTGGCATTGTAGTGGCCGCCCTCATTCATCAGGATGCGGTTGAGGCGGATGGGCAGCCGCTCCCTTGGGTAACTCTGGGTCACCGCCACGGAGAAGGCCGACCGGGCCGAGTTCTTCCCGCAGTTGCAGCAGCCCGGCAGCCCCACCTCCCCCATGTCCCCCGTTTCCCCTTTCACCCCCGCCACCCCCGCCGAACCTGGGGCCCCGCGTACCCCCTTCAGGCCCCTGGGCCCTGCTTTGCCCACCACGCCCTGACGGCCCTTTGCTCCAAGCTTGCCAGGGTTGCCAAGCCGGCCCTGTGCCCCTGCCAGAGAAAGAGAAGCATTTCGGCTTTATTGCCCCCCACCCCAAACCCCTCCAAAGACCCTTAAAAAGCTTGACCAGTTTTACTAGATTTGACTCATTTCTTCAATTAATTTTGATTCAGACAACAAATCAAGCCTAATGGACATTGCTTGTAGACTCCCATATCTTTAAAGCTCATCAGACAAGGTTGTCCTTCATGTGACTGTGCTCACCCTGGTCTCCCTTCTCCCCCTTCTCTCCATCCTTCCCATCCTTGCCGTCTTTCCCGGGAAACCCCATCCTGCCGATGGCACCAGTGGTTCCTGGGGCTCCGGGAATGCCCGGGGGCCCCGGGGGGCCCGGCATACTGCACACCAGCTGGGAAGAGTGGATGGTGTAGTTGCGGCCCTTCTTATTGGCTGGCTGAGGGGTGGCGAGGGGCAGCAAGCAAGCCAGCAGGGCAAGAAGGAACATGGCGCCGGCTAGAACAGCAGGAGGAGGAAGCACAGGTGTGAACAGGAACTGCGAGGATGCTGAGGGAACAGCTCTGCAATGAGATGCCTATTGCAGAGACTGACGTCATTAAACCAGAGGGATTTACATAGGTTACAGTTTTTACATATTATCCATTTATACAGCTGGATATTTACTGAGGCAATTGTGGGTTAAGTACCTTGCCCAAGGGTACAATGGCAGTGCGCCAGCAGGGAATCGAACCTGCAAATTTTTGGTTACCAACCCTGCTCCTTACTACTACACTACTCTGCTAGAGTTAGTTGAATGAGTAATAACAGGGAAGGGAAGTCAGATTAACTGAATTTGAAGTGACATTGATAAAAGGATGACCTTTGAGTCTGCAAGAAGCATGGCGGTGTTCCAGGAACTTTTTTTAAAGAGAATGAAAATGAAACGTGCCCTGAAAGAGCTGATAAGAATTCGTCAACATTTCTGAACCGCTGTGCTGCAACATGGGATCTTGGCTCCCTGAGCCCAGATTCCTGCTCTCTCTGAAAGCTGTCATCCTTGTCGCCACATGTTCTTGATAACTGGTGCGCTCTCCGATCGCTGTCGGAGCACTCTCACACTTGGCTCGCTCCATGCCTTCCTCTTCACTTGTCCGCAGCTATGTTTACTGCTGCGCTGCTTCATACAGTGACCCGCTGATGATATGGACCTGTGTACCTACTACGCTAATTAAGTCATTAGAAGCATTAATCTGTAAACTGCTCTGCAAAACAGCGTTTGATGTAGACTAGAGACCAAATGTGCAACGTGATTCAATGTGTTCTTATATTAATATGCGAACTGTCACCCAACAGCATAAAGTTTACCAAAAACATTTTTTATATTTACCCTCATAATGAAAAGCGAAAGTTTTAATACCTGATGCTTATTACCATTTCCAAGATAACTGCTTCTTGAAATTTGTATTGCAATAAAACAATTAAATTATTTAACATCACATTACATTACATTTATTCATTTGGCAGACGCTTTTATCCAAAGCGACCTACAAGTGAGGTACAATACAACACAAGCGAAAAACCATACAGAGTCAACAATATTACATCACAGCTGTACAGAAACAAATGCAAACCCGGAGACCGACAAACCCGGTAGTACAATCTGAAATAATTCCTTTAAATTCATGTTAATTGTTACAGTTCAGTTTTTTTGCTTGCTCGGGCATGCACAATTATCGGAAAAAAGAAATGCAAAAACGGAATTAAAATAAGTGTTTTGCATTTTTGGAGTATTATCATTCGGCGCAAAACATGTCCGCAACCGTAAAACAATCGGCTGAAAATACTATGGGAAGAGGGAGATGTACTTACCGCAGATTTTACTGTTCAGAGGAGATAACGTCATCGGATCTGTAAAGCACTTTATTCGAACCGAGTCTGTTTCCCACCGAACGCGGTTCCTTACACCCTGTATGTTATTCCGTTGTTGAACTCATCAGTTCAAACATTGCAGCTGTAGAATGTTTGGACAAAAAACTTCTGCGAAAATTTTAACCCTCAGCTTTCAGCATACACCCTGTTTCAGTGCTGTGGCAGTTCTTAGCCAAGAAATTTTTTGACTGTGACGCAATTGCATAGATTTGTTCTAATACCACAAGGTAAAGGAATGACCGGTGAGTGCAAACATTTACAAAAAAAAAATGGAACAATGTCATTAATCCCGTGTTATTATCTCAAGCGCTTTGACTTGTACAAAAATTGTTTTCAGTTAGATGCTATTTAGATAAGATTATTGCCAGATGGTTACGAAAACATGCCAATTTTCCTTGTGAAGAGCGTTATCCGAGAGAGATGAGCACATCAGACAGCGCGAGGTGGTGGCATCGTTATGGTGCTTAAATGCACGTGGTCCTGCAACGTCGCAGAATGAGGGCATCGGAAAATAAACATCATAACGCGGAGTCTTGCCAAGGGAGGATCTTGGAGAATTGGAGCTAATTGGGTAAACTGTAGCGGAGGATCACCAGATGTGATTTGCTCCACTCTGCTTCGAAACATGGCCAAGAACTGAGGAAGATTAGAAACGACCAGCTGGCGGGCAACAGCGATGAGCTGCACGTTGCACGAACGAAGCGAACACGGTTTTTTTCCTTAAGCATGTTTGCGCGAGTCCCTTGCAGTCGTAAGCATTTGATTTATCAGTTGCAACAGCAGTGCTACATCACTTTGATTTCGTTGAAATAAAATTTAGCGATGCTGCTGCATCTCCCCCTCCTGAAGGAAACTTTGCCAAAGGTAATTCAGTTACTATAACCGGGAGTACAGAATTATATCTCCACACCAGCCTCCTTTAGCAGCATTTTACCACGAGCACTTACTACAGAAACCAGGCTAGCCGATGGCATTTGACCAGCAGCGATGCAAGGGCGGGGTAACTTGCAGTGCCTCGACTGCCAAGGCTGTTCCCCCGGAAACGCTATAAACGTCCACCCCACCAGAGCCCCATTTAAGGTCTCTGCTCTTGGATGTCACTGGAATTACTGTATGCGTTGGAACGCCTTCAATATTACTGAGAATTCTTATTTAGTTTTGGCTCAGGGAATTTTTTACAGCTTACTTGGGGTCTCTCCTTAAGGAAAATGACTAGTAAAACTCATTTCCAGACTTATCGTGTCCTCCTCCTAAAAGCAATGACAGCTATTGCTCTGCAATCCGGCACTTCGAGTTTATTGCCACAAAGGAAATAGATGCTCCACATTAGCATAAAAACATGAAATATCACAAGCTTTCTACAAAACATTTTTATTCTGCCAGTGGAAGTTTCAAATAGTGAAGTGACTACTTGACAGAAAACTGTTGTAAAGGTCTCTTAGACATGTGTGAGAAGACACACTGACTTATATTTACAAATGGGGTCAAAATTAGGATGAAGTAAGGTCGGATATTGAAACCTCCGACTTCCAATGCAACACCGGGAAACAGACTGTATAACTGCAAATAAAAGATTAAAAAAGGGAAGTAGATAAACATGAGTGAAGCATTTCATATACTGTACAAATCTAATGACTAATATCCTCAGCCTGACACTCAGAGCCCTGAGGCCTTAATGTTCCACAATTTTAGTTTTCCTTTTCAGATATACAAGAAAGGGGTGGTTTCGCATCGTGGTCCTCGGTGGTTGTGTCCGCAGGAGTCCCGGCATGGGGGGTCACTGGCCCAGGAAGGAGGCCATGGGGTCGTCGGGCCGGCTGCGCTTCATGCGGAAGGCCTCCATCTCCTCCTCCGTGGGCTCCTTCACCTCCTGCAGGCTGTTGTAGGGGCGCTTCCGCTCGTCCATCTGCATCAGCTCCGCAACCTGCTTCAGCCGCTGCTCCTCCGCGCTCAAGGCCTGGGGACGAGACACACAGTGAGGCACGTATTCACACACGTGCACATGCACGCCGCACACACCGCACAAACACGCACACCGCACAAACACGCACACTGCACAAACACACACAACGCACAAACACACACACTGCACAAACACACACACTGCACAAACACACGCACGCTCACACACCCCACACGCACGCATGCACGCACGCACGCACACACACACACACACCACAGATATGATGGAGGGTTGGAAAGTGATTTGGTAACAAAGTGTAAAACAGCTTCGTATGCCTGTTTTTTTCTAGTCCGTGAAAATTCAGAGCATAAAACCTGCTTTTGAATTCTGGCAGATCGCTGATGTGTTTGTTGGCGTCTGATGATGGAAGAGGCTGCTGAGGCTGTCCTTACCTTCTTCAGCTTCTCCTTCTTCTTCGCTTCGTCCTCCTCGTCACTGCTGTCCGAGTCTTGCTTCTTGTGTTTCTTGTTCTTCTTCTTCTTTTTCTTCTTCTCTTTCATTTTCTCTTGGTGCATCTTTGACAAAATATTGGAAGTTAAAATTAGTTTTAAGAGCCTAAGATCAGGGAACAAAATGATCTTCCATAAAGTCTTAAGTTGCCATAACCAGTTGCGGATAAAAGAAATAATGGTTATAATATTAATGGTTACCTCCATTAAAGACTTTGGTTCCTCTGCCTGCTCCTCCTCTAGCCCCTCCTCAAATGGAACACAGGAGTTGCTCTACAGAAACAAATGCTTGTCAGTCAAAGTCCCATACACGTAAATACAATCTCAAAATACCTGCACCAGAGAAAGCATCACATCTTGATGCAATCGAAAAAAATACAATCACAATAACTTATGCATTTGCTTTGAATCACTACAGAACATGATAGTACAGGGCTAGATTACCACGGTTAAAGCACCATTTCAAACCAAAACCTTTTTGAATTTGGTATTGCACTCACTGCAGTTTTCTTGCCAGCGTCTCCGGTGCAGTAGCTTTGCTTGACCATCGAGTGGCAGCACTTGTAGCCCCAGCACCCATCCTTCCAGTACGATCCCCAGATGCACTGCAGTCCAACAGCAAAAACAACACATTCCTTAACTCTCATCTGAGATCACACTCCTCTCTGAAACAATTGCTCCATTGGTCAAAATCTATAGCTCAATGTACAGCTGATCTGGTACAGACTGCACGCACGTTTGCTCGTAATTATTTGGATCTGACTGCAGCATGAACTGAGACGACCTGGATGAGGTCATCAGGATCAGTCTGTAATCTATTAATGAACCACAGTTTTCTGTAGACATGGCAAAGTATAAATATCGCAGAATTATGGTGTAGTGGTTACAAAAGACCTGCACACTTTTGCATGTATGTGGGTGTGCATATGCACGCACACAAATGCATATACACACACACACACACACACACACACACACACACACACACAGTAATAAAACACTAATTAACAGCAGGGGCAGGGTGTTTCAGTGACCAGCCTGAACGCTCACAGTGTGGTTGTTGATGAGAACATCCTCCTCGTATTTGGATCGCGCCACAGCCTTCTCCAGCCCCTTGATCACCGCGCCGTGGCGAGAGTACTCCACGTAATCCTCCGTCTGGGCCAGCAGCAGCTCCTGCGGAGGGGCATCCAGGTGCTCCTGGCCCCCATACTGTCACCACCCCAAAAAAACACACAAACCCCCCTTCAGCTTAAACAGTCAAAGCCAGTCTATCATACACATCCACTTACACTATCAAACATACTGTGAATGAGTTATGTAGACAGCCACAATTATATGCCACGTTTCATATAAACAAGGGAGTCTCACTTCTACACAAATGCCAAAGTGGACAGCTGTCTTTTCTCACCTATCGCACTGCAGCAGAGCACTGCAATTAAAACTCAACATGGCAGGAAATCCAGTGTCCTTGTGAGGGTAAGAACTTATTGAGAAAGACTGGGAGCTCTGCAACATTTCTGTGTTGAACTTCTAAATTTGGTATTTGACTGTTATAGTGCCAATGTAAACAGAAACAGAAATATCTAAACAGCACCATAGCACTGGGGTGGGAAACTGGTTTAAACCTTGTTTGCCTGCCCAATTTCATGGATTTTGTAATAATTTTATTAAAAATAATGCGGTAGAATAAAAAATAAGCAGCTTGTCTGCCATCTCTATCAGTGTCCCGAGGGAGACAGAACAATGTGTTGATGAGCAGAAGGGAGGGAAAGTGGCATGGCTCCCAGGTGGACATACTTTCTCCAGGATGCTCTCCTTCTGCTTGTCCTTGAAGTCCTCCTTCTTGACCTTGAAGGACTGGTGCAGCAGCTCCAGCTTGGTGGGGTCGGCCTGCAGGTGCACGTCTGAGCCTTTGTCATAGGCCTCCCATGCGAACACTGACAGAGGAAGAACACAGCACCATGAACCCCTGCCTGCCTGCCTGACTGCCTCACTCACACGCGCACACACACACACACACACACACACACACACACACACACACACACACACACACACACACACACAGTCACTCACTCATTGACAAATGTACAGCTTCGAGATCATCCTTCATTTTACTTACCACTCATGCACTAACACAAGCACACACACACCAGGCACACAAAGAGTGCAGTCTTTTCACATCATGTTTAGACAGGAGTGAAATCACTGCAGCTCCCCTGGCAACAGAGTCCCCAGGTTAGCAGACAGCTGGAACAGCAAAGCAGGGATGTGAGGGTTTGGCCGAGGGAGACAGATGACTCACGCTGTGACTGGGCCATGGAGATCGTGTCCCCCGTGTAGCGCACAAAATTGTCTCCAGCATACCCCACCCTGAGAGAAAAACACAGGCAGTCACGAAATGCTGCAAACAAGGACAGCTGTTGCTATAGATTAAAAAAAAGGATATTTGGAGTGAATGTGAATTTCAAACGCTACACGGCTGTGAGAAACCTACTCCTCTGGAATTTTGCCCGTGTTGGCATACGGGTTCTCCCTCATGGCACGGGTCTTGGGGTCATAGTAGGCCGAGTTTGGATCCAAATTTCTCAGGTACTACCAAAGCCACAGGGAGAAAAAGAATAATTAGCAACATTCAAGAAAGCGCAGCAACAGTTCATACATGAAATTACAGGGAATCAACAGCTGGATAAATATAAAGATGGACAACAGCCTTCCTTAGAGGCCTCAAATTGCAGTGAACTAGAATATGTACACGTGTCTGGATCTAAAAACCGAACTCAACTAAAAATAAGAGGAACTCTTGCCTCAGAGCGGAAACAACATTCACCACCTCAGGTTTGTGAAAGGATAAATATACGTGTCCATACATACGACGCATGCCTATCTCACCTTGGCGATGTCCTCTCTGATTCTCAGGTTTCTCACGGTGATCCGCCTCTTGGAGTCAAAGTTCTGTCCCGGCATGTCGATGTCGTCGGCATACTTGTCCTCGTCCTCATCCTCGCTGTTGTGCTCACGCTCCTCCTAAAAGGGTCACATGACAAAGCTGCCTCACCCGTTGCTCAACATGCGAACATGGCCACACCATCCAACTCTATGGGCTCTTCAGCTTGGGTACACATCTGGGCCAGTCAGAGCAGTGTGTGCTGAGATTCTGTTGAATGAAAATTTCAACACTCATCGCACACCGTGCTGTAACCTAAGATCAGTGGAGCGCTTAAAGGCTCACTCAGACACAAAAACAGTAGTGCGGAATGTCACAGGACCACACATTCCATTTCCACCATTCCATCCAAACTCCAGGCTCCAGACTCTTTTAGATGTTCTAAACATGGCGAATAACTTACCACGGATACAAAATCTCAACTAAAATACAGTGACTGCATTTTCAAGCTCTGAATCTTGGTTTCTCTAAAAACAGGACAAATCCTGTTCATATGTCTTACTGACAACTTTGTCTCAGAAAGAAATCAAAACTGGTGGTTAAAGACGGCATACTTGTGAACCATGTTCATTGTCTCCCCACTGCCTCCTGGAGGAGCTCTATTGGAAGGAGTGCAAGATGCATAAACACACAAATCCATACAGACTCAGAGACAACAGAACATCTGTGAGCTGTCTGCAATTACAGATGCAGGCAAGGCCAAGAAATCCCAAAAGCCCAGAGTGATCTTACAAATGAGGAGTTTGTACAAAGTCAAATTGTAGACAAAGGTAACTGTGGCAGCACTAGATATATTTTGATTAAAGACAAACCTGTTACCCAAGTGGGGTAAGTTATACATCAGTTTTGTGCTTAGTTTATAGTAGATAAACATACACATTTCACATACAGCTGGAATACTGAGCCAAGAATCTCTTGCCTAGAAAAGAACTTTCAGCAGTTCTAAACTTCTTTTTGACATGGATCAAGTTTTACAACAGCACTGTTGTCATAACGGTTTAATTTTACAAGAGCAACGAACGTAAAGTGCCTTGGCAAATATTACATAATCCCCCCGCTTAACCTGTTATTCATATCCAGATGAACAGACTATATGTATGTCATAAAATGCCAGTTTCATTTCATTCTGGCATGCACCTGTGTATTACAGTCATTGATGAAAATGGTGGAAAAACAAAGCAATGGGTTTAATATCTGAAAAGACTTACTGCTTGATCCATCAGTTTTCCAGAGGCCAGTTCCTCCTGCAGTTTCTGTGCTTTGAGAGTACGTTTTGCCTGTGAATTGAAGTACAAAGGAAACCTGAGAATCCAGTTAAAGGCTCAAACAAGGCAGTTTAATTTTGGAGTGGAATTATTGGTCTGCATTTAATGTAATGACTTTTAATTTTCTTTGGCAGACATCCTTGACTCTGTTTCACACTTGGGGTGAGGCACACACTAAGCCAAAGCTTGACTACAGCCCACCATTTTTTTCATCAAACCATTCCAAGAAAAACCAACAAAATGTTTAATATGCCTACATTACATTACACACTGTTTTTGATATTTTCTCAACAGAGGCCCTAATCCAGAGCAGTTTACACAGATTTATCCATTTATTCAGCTGGATTTTAATGAATCAATTCAGGTTAAACACCTGCTTAGGGCTACAACAGCCCTGCCCCTGGGTACTGACTCAGTAACCTTGAGGTTTCAAGCCAATCTCTTTACCCGCTACATCACACTACGGCCCATAATTAGCCTGTAAGAGTGACATCTCCGCTTGGGAGCGAGACAGAAGAGTAATCCTCCTATGCCAGAGATTTGCAATAAATGACACAGCGGGCGGAAGGATCTCTCACAGTGAAATGAGT
Source organism: Megalops atlanticus (assembly GCA_019176425.1). Classification (NCBI taxonomy): domain Eukaryota; kingdom Metazoa; phylum Chordata; class Actinopteri; order Elopiformes; family Megalopidae; genus Megalops; species Megalops atlanticus. Next base: position 26,706,883 of record CM032888.1, on the reverse strand, counting down.
GCTATGTGGTATGCGAAGGTCAGGAGCGGACCCAGAAAGGTCAGGGCATATTGGCTGACTGTCTGGGCAGAGGCACTCACCAGGTCTACTTTGGCATACTCCTCCACAATGCGCATGTGTTCTTCGGGATCATAGCCATTCCAGCGGTCCCGCTTCCCGTCGTAGTCCAGGGACAGCTGGATCTGGCTATGCTCGTCCGGCGCGATACCTGTGCCGGTGAACTTTGCCCCGACCTTCCGGGGCCGCTGCGGGAGGACAGAGGTCAGTCATAAGCAGGGCTGCCTGCATGTCTCCGTTATACTGACAGACATAAATTTGATCATTCCATTAATCAATCCCACATCATTCTGAGTAACAACAGTTTTTTTTCTCCTGGTAATAAGTACCATACATTCTCTACATGATAAAATGTTTACTAATCCTGTCTTATGACTCATGCAAAAAAAAAAAAACTGCTTTCCTGAAATACGCATTCCAATCTTGCAATTTCAGCAGTGGCCAAGTCCACATGGACGAAGAAGTCTAATGCGTATGTGAATCAAAGGGCTGTAAGAAACCCCATGATGCACTGAAAGTGAGGGCTGGTGCACGCTGGCTGAGGTTGCTGTGCTTTATAAAAGCAGCACAAAGCATATTTTAATCTAGCGTTACAAGAGTGTAAATAAACATTTTGTGCAATGAACCTTACCAACCAAAAGGTCCAGACAATTGTCAGGTCACTGATGTATTTGCATTACTGACCCCACCCCCTTACCTCCAGACAGTCCTTCTTCTTGTGTGTCATAGCCCCGCAGTTCTCACACGCTCCTTTCCGATATTTTGTACAGACAGGTTTCTGCACCAGGGAAACACACACACTCCTTTATTTCACAAAATAAAAGTGATTTGGATCATGAAAACCCCAAACTAGCACTGAAGGACTAGAGAATAGGAATGTGTATCAAGAGAGAGACAGAATCACTAAGGTGAAAGCAGTTCAGCCTCTCACCTCCTGGACTCCCCTCTTGTACCACTCCCCAATAGCAGTGTACTGCTTCTGTTTCTCCTCCTGGGGCCTCTGGTGTTTGAGGGTGGGTCTCTTGGAGGGATCGATGTACCAGGGGACTGATGAGATGTACTGAGGAATGTGGGGGTTGATGTCCCTAAAGAAGAGCACAAAATCAGACAGGTCATGGGGCAGTTCAAGCCTTTCAAAACACTGAAACAAAAATCCCAGAGCCAAATTATCAACCATAGAAGTAACTTTCCTTCTAAATCATATATACTCACATTTTCATGCAAGGTAAGGAAAAAAGATTGTCTTGAAGCATGTTGCAGTAATTATAAATTAAAATAAATATACCGAGTATATCAAGTGTTGCGGTGAAGTTCAGTTCGTGCGTACTCCAGGTACTCTATCATTCAAAACCGTACTTCAGTTTATTTATAGATACATTTCAAAAGGTACGCATAAATTCTATGCTATATCTGCAAATTAGACTTGAACATAACAAGCAGTTAAAGGCACACAACTAGTGGTCCTCTAAACGAGTGTAGCCATATGTCTTTTACTGGACACACTGTATCTCCAAACAGCACTGCTCAGAGAAACTTGTTTATATCCTCCTCGCGTTGACATACTTTCCCTCTTCATCCACTTCAGCCGGAGCGTTTCCAAGCTTCCTCTGCTCCTCCAGTTCCTTCTTCTTCCTCCAGTCTTCCCTGGTCATCTTCTTCGGCTCCTCCAGACCCACCACCCCCTCCGACCCCTGACCGGCTTCACTCTCTTCCTTCATGGCTCCTACTTGTCCTGCCACCACAAGAGTGGAACGAAATGAATTTACAATACAGATCCCGACAAGCAATATGGACAGATTATGTTCCTGTCTAGCTATCTTGTTAGCCAGCATACGCCTCAATAATATGGCTAACAGCTAACGCACTACCATTAAAGATCCACGTAGCTAGCTACACAATGATTGCATAATATCTTACAAGACAATATCTAGTTGGCTATACAGCAACAACACAGCTACATTCCTATACGTTTGATTGGAAATTGTTTCAACTCGCGGTAAGAGAAAAGCAACTGCTAGCTAGCTAGCTAGCAAACGTATAACGAAAGCATAGCATGTTAGCTATGGCGTAGGCAAGATTTCAGCCGAACGGCACGGCAGTCTGTTACAATTTATTATCAGCCAAGTTCGAAAAACAGCAACATAAATTATTTACCTTCCTTTTACCTCGTAAGTAGAGACGCTGCTACGTAGCTACCGTTGGTTACCTCTGTAAGACCTCTGTCTTTTTAGTTGGCTATCTTGCTGTATTTACAAGATCGCCGTAAACGTCGCCATCTTCCCAGATCACATTGCGAACTGATGTCTACGTCATACAATAGAAATATAGGAGGAAGTGCTCGCATGTTCAATATGCGTTTAAAACACCGATTGTAAACATGAACTGAATAGGCCACTCGCTTTGTGAAAGAAGCCAGACTCAGTCCTTTGAAAATTAAGAAACATAGCTCTTGAATTTTCTAAACAATGGCCCTTAAAATATTGTGAAGGATACATCATTCTGTCAGAGCTATTCTGATGCATTTCAGTCAGTAGATTTGCAGCAGGCCTGTAAGTGTAATTTTCAGTAAGAAAAACTTAATTTTTACTATCCTGGCTTCGATAACCACTTAGCTTCTGACTGAATTTCCTCCACTGACCTGTCAACTGGCCATTGTCATAGAATGGAGCCTTCATATATTCAAGGAGTGAGCATGCACGATTTCCAAAAAGTATTCATTGTGCATTATTCAATAAACACTGTGTTTCTCTCTAGCTTAAAGGGCGGCCAACACTTGGAAGAGTGAATAGTGAGCTCCCGTGCCCAAAGGCAGCGAGGTTGATTGAATAAAACTGCTTTTTGTTCTAGTACCCATCAGATAACTAGTCATTTTGTGATTTCCTCTGCGAGTATAATACACTCATTCAACACACAAGAAACTGGTCCTAAAAACATCACATTCAGTTCAATACACTGCCCAACTGGCAAATGAGCCCAGGACCCCATCCTGACCGTTACCGTAATGTATGTACCTTTCGGGCTTGTAAAATTCGGGCTTTTAAAATTCGGGCTTTTAAAAAAAGAACAGAAGAAGAACATTAGCTTTCACAATTCCGAAAGCTACCGAACTAATCCATTGTTATATAGCTAGATATATAAATTTTATTACATGGCTGATCTGATTTATTAACGTTAGCAAATCTATATAACATTAAAAGGAATACCGGGAGCTGGCCGACAAGATGTGTAATTACAGTAATATTGTTCTCCCTTACTTTAGCAACCGTTTCTAAGGTAATCTTCGAGCTGCTTGTGTGGAACTGAATCTTCGCCGTGTCCGAACTACGTGTGAATGGGTATTTAGGTAGCTTGCTAGCGATCCATTAATTTTGTTTTGTGCTGCTTTGTTTTATTTATTTGACCACAAAATGCAATCATCATCGATGAACGTAAGTGACGTGGTGTTTGAACAACTGCAAGATGTCATTCGGATACAACAAAGCGTTATCTTGAGACTGAATGAGAAGGTAGCTATCGTTTGTTAACTTAGTGTAACTTGGGAAAGTCGCTCTAACGCTAGCTGACGTTTGCTAGTTAGGTTATTTAGCTTCTCTTCACTCATCCATTATGTTGTTTTTTGTAGCTGTCCCTTCAGGACAAAGACATGGTGCGATATGATAAATATGCAGGACTTGTTTCTGAACTAAAGGTAAGTTGGATTCCTTCCCAGTATTTCGTGATAAACCAGGTCGAACTAGGTCCACAAATGCATGGTCATTTGAATTGAACCTATAGATTGAACAGTACTTATTGTGTTATCTTTAACGACTGCGTTAAAATCTGTGTTGTACAGTACTGCATGATCCGACGTTTACATGGTACAGCATCATGTTTATTGCATTAGATGTGGAGTTTTTTTTTGTAGCAACAGTGCTGTTATTATCGACTTGCCGTATTAATGAATGACCAGAGCGCAGAAAATATCATGTACAGTAGTTGGACTCCAATACATACGTGTGTGTTTGTTTAAATATTTTCAGGAGGAAAGACATCAGCACAAACAGACAAGGGAGCGGCTCTTGACAGAGTCAGAGAAACTAAACTTTGCCATTGGAGAGATACAGGTTCTTAAAGGACACCTGGAAAGCGAAAGGGAGTCTTTTGAAAAGGCGTAAGAATCGTCTCATTGCTCATTTATTTAATCCATTTATCGTTTTTTTAAAAATATATAACATCACAATGTTTTTCCTTCAGGCTACACAACGAGAGGAACAGAGCAAGGAATGAGTCTGCCAAAAATGACAAACTGATAAGCAAGTGTGACCGTGAGCGGTGTTTGTTTTTATCTGCATAAATATGACTTCAGTTTTAAATTAATTTGACCACACGGAAAGATTTGGGGGATGTTTAACATGTAATTAAGAATCTGTGAAACAGTAGATGGCACTATGAAGTAGTTTCTCTGTTGCTGGTCCAGGGACTTCCCTGCAGTAGCCATTGTCTAGCTGCTGGATGATTGTGGCAGAGAGAGATCTGCCTAATATGGACATGTTCATCGCAATTATAAACACAAACATACCTTCTTTGCCCACATACAATGCATCTGTCTGTCTCTCTGAAAGGCATCAAATCCATCATTATGAAGCGTGAAGGCATCCTAAATGAGAAAGAGAATCAAATAAAGGAGCTGCAGACCAAGCTGGAGAAGCAGAGGAGAACTCTGAAGTAAGTTTTCCCTCCCTCACCTGCTCCGTCCCAGGTGCTAACAGCAGGAACGTCACAGGTGTCCGTGTGTGTCTGCGCAGGGCTCGGCTGACAGAGCTGGACATCCAGAGGCAGCAGGAGGAGTACATGGCCAGGGTGCTGCAGCAGAGGAGTCGCGTTGAGGGAGCGCCAGGTCACAGCTCACCGCGCTGAGCGACCATGTGGATCATAGGCAAGAGGCTTATCCATCCAGCGTTCCAGCGGAGAAAAGCACTATTGCAGCAGCTCTGCTCACAGGCTGAGGAGCTGGGCGGTCTGCCTTTTTGTGACAGTTTCCATGCGAGACCTCTCCCCATGTCGGGGAGTTGCACTGGGACAACTGAGCAAGGTGGACATTTTAGACACATTCACTCTGTCAGTATAGCTGTAGGGACTGACGAAAGGGAACAGAGAGGAATTAGAAATGTTTGTAATGTAAAATGTGTGATACTGCCATGTGTTTTAAAAAATAAAAAGTTGTCTTGTTCATGAGGTGCCTTTCATGCTGCAGTACCGTATGAATAATTTTGTTTATTATCCTTTGTTTCATTAGGTTTGTAGTAACACATTTGAAAGTCAAGATGAAGTTTGAATGCAGTGGTTTATGTGGCCAATTAAGTGCAATTTGAGAACCTGATTGGATTTTAGCCCAGGACACCAAATATGGTAAGTGTTACTGGTAGTGGCCTCGGTTTAATGTCTCTGTTTGAAGATCGCTCCTCTTGCAACACAGTGTCCCAAACACGAAGGCATGGGGTGCATTTTACTAGGAAGTAAGAGTATCCCGCAAGTGGCTGACCAACACCAAGTCCAGCAGCAATGTGGCTTTTCCCGGAGGTCTCCCATCTACGTACAGACCAGGATTAGCAATATGTGGCCTTTGAGCTCTTCTAGAAGGCTACAAGGTGGTATGGCTGTATGTGAGCAGTTTGAACACTCTTGGGGTATGACCTTTGACCTTTTAATGTATGAGGGCACACTGTGTCACCGAGGATAAGGCTGCTTGTGGTGGGTTATATGTGACGCTTTAGGCACTAGATGGGAAATGCAGTGACTCTTCTTCCTAATCCACCCTGCCTTTTCGTAGCTGAGGAGCTTGGCATTCTTTCCCTCTCAGTGTTCCACTGCTGGCCCCAGAACGGTAACCCTTTGAACACAGGGACTGAGGGACAGCCACAGCAGAGTGTCTGTACATACTGTAGCATGCTGACTGTAACCCACACTGCAAGCCTTGTGATCCCCCCATCCATGTTGATATTTGCACGTAAAACATCTTGGTCTCCATATCTGTGCGGTGCCAGCAGCTGGGGTGTGTATCACTTAATCAAATCAGCACTGTCAAGGCAAACCGTACACACACATTATACCTCCTCTCACGGTAACTCCCATGAGATCAAACCTTGGCTGGGAGGCAGCCCTACGGACCTTGACAAGCTTGCACTGTTCAGCATTTGGTCCACCATACAAAAAATTAAGGTCTCCTGCACAGTTGCACTTTGATTGCAAGAGCACCTGGTTGTCACCTTGTTGTGACTGAAGTCACATCATGTGCGTATATTTAACCCTAACTTCCAAATCTGATACAACTTGAATGAAATGCATCTAAATATATGTAATGACACATCAGACACAGACTTTTGTAGCATAAGCATTCTTCACCAATGCTCTAGACCCTACCCTTCTCTCACAGGGTTAGCCTTTGCAAATGAGTAGTTCACAGCATCAGCCACTAACCTGAACCCTATACCAGCCATTTGAAGGCGCACATCCCGAGACCCGTCTATGAGCAAAGCAGCCATTTTGTGCCCCTGTCCTGTCTGGACTGTCCCTGGCGCCCAAGTGCTATCTCCCAGTGATAGCTTGGGGGGGTTATATTTAGCAAGCCCTGTGACTGCGATGGCCCTGGCGTGTCAGATTCCAGCAGCGTGCTCCGCTGAGGCTGGATCAGCAGCTGCTGCTAACTATAACTCCCAGTCTGAGTGGGCCGAGACCCATGCTGCACTGCCACAGCACCACAGAAAAAAAAAATCTCCGGGTCAGATTTGTCCAGCCTTGATCCCGATGAAACCCGAAGGGGGAGCCGTGTCCTCCTGGTTTTTTTCCGGAGCCTTCTTATTTGATGTGGAGGCACCATGAGCTCCTAAAGTTTTAAGGCTTTCTGCACCCGAGCTGTGCCGGTGCCTTCCTGCAGTGTTGACTGAGTTGACCAGTGTTGAAGAGTTGGACCTTGCTGGGTGCTGCTGCAGGATTGGGTAAGGGGTCACTGCACCCCTAAGGAATTTGTCCCCAAGGAGCTCCTGCGCTTCACTTGAAAGTACAGTAAGTCCTGCTCTCCTGCGGAAAGTTACAGAGCTCACTCTCACAGAGCAATCCCTCCCATTTGCTGCGGTCTGGAGATGGGACCATGTGCACAAGTTAGATCAGGTGAACATAGCATTAACATTGCATCACCTTAATCAAAGAAATACACGACCGTAGAACATTTTGGACTTTGTGTTTAAGCATAAAATAAGTCAGATAACATATTCATGAAGGAGGGTCAAATATTTTTCTTTTTTTTAAATTTAGCTTAACAAATGCCTGTCAGTTATGTGTAAATTAAATATAGAATTGCATCAAAAAGTCACATGGACAACAACAATAAATAGTGATGATACATCATGTTACAAAATGAAATCATATGTTTTAATACACCAAAGATATATATATATCTTATATGTGAGCATTATAATAAGAAAATCATGACATACTACAGTAATATTTTTAAATCATCTGCATGGGTAAATGTGACCGAAAAGGCAATCAAATGTGTCCTCAATGTGAACGACTGAATAATTCTACCAGCTCAAGTAAATGGTCTTTTTATTTATATATTTTTTAGATCAACTCCTGTTACATTTATATATACAAAAGTTCTTAATGTTTTGTTATTAGTCAATATATCAGTAAGTGTAACTGTATACATTCTGAATTTTTCCTGAACTTTTTGTACATTTTTAAGTGGTTTATTATGTGGGTTTCATACAACTCATATACTCTGTAATTGTGCAGATTTTTGTTATTTGATTTGAAGTGTGCTTACTTCAGGACCATCTTCAGTCTTTATTTTGATTACAAATTATATGACAAAATTACTTGTTTTGAAATCACTTGATGAATCACTTTGTTAGTCATACATTTAAGAAGGTATCAGCTTTCCTACATATTTTTAATCTGCTTTGTCACATGGGTTTGATCTGAATGTGATGTGTTGGGGGGACGCTGACTCAGGTGTGTGTTGGATCTTGTAGGTTTTCCCTGAATGCAGACATTCCACCTCTCCTGGAAGTTCCGGGAGTCTCCCACATATTGATAGCAGCTCCCCGCAAATTATATACAATATCCTGGAAATCGATTTTTTTGAGAGCGAGAGGGCGAGAGAGAGACAGAGAAACCGAGAGAGTGAGTGACAGACGTAGCAAGAGAGTGAGAGAGAAATATAATATAGGTACATATTTTAATGTCACATTTTCTGCATATACCCAACTTGGTTTACAGATTAGACAAAATCACTGAACAAAGTATTACATAAGACAATACACCTTATGCTTTTATTTCTTTGAGTGACCATATGTGATCAAATAAATTGTTGTGTTCTTTCATAATCAAATGTCTTGTATTAATACACCCTTGGAGGTCGACACGGTGGGGGGTCTTGTTACCTCCCTGAAATGAGTTTTTGCAGGGTGGGATGTCTGTTTACATTTACATTTACATTTATGTCTGTGAATGACTCAGGTGTGTAAGATGAATCTTGTAGGTCGTCCCTGAATGACTCAGGTGTGTATGTTGAATCTTGAAGGTTGTCCCTGAATGACTCAGGTGTGCGTTGGATCTTGTAGGTTGTCCCTGCATGACTCAGGTGTGTGTTGGATCTCGTAGGTTGTCCCTGAAAGACTCAGGTGTGTAAGTTGAATCTTGTAGGTTTTCCCTGAATGACTCAGGTGTGTATGTTGAATCTTGTAGATTTTCCCTGAATGACTCAGGTGTGTGTTGGATCTCGTAGGTCGTCCCTGCATGGCTGACGTGGCTGAGGGAGACAGCGTGTGCTCTCAGCCCGTGATTCGCTGCCTGACACCAAGCGCAGCCCTGTGACCCTGTGCTGCCGGAGCAGTGAGATGGAGAGCTGGTCTGCAGAGGAGGACCGCTTCTCTCTCCTCCACACTGCACCCCTCAGCTTCAGCCTGCGCCACCAGGAAGGCCCCAACCGCGTGGAGATCTTCGACATCATCAACATCCCCGGCCCCCACAGCGCCATCTCCGAGACCACCTGCCTGTGTGACATTTTCGGAGACGAGTGCGAGTCCCCCTCGCTCTCCAGCAGCCCGGCGTCCGGGTCTCTCTCCAAGAGGGAGGAGGACGAATTCGGTCTGGTAAATGACACGGCCAACGATTCATCCGGCTCCTACCACACCGCCCCCTGCTCCGAGCAGCTGAGTGATTCCAGCGGCACGTACGAAGATACTAGAGAGGATCTTACCCCTGTGCCCCCAGTTACTCCTCTCCTGCCTGAAGATAGGAGTGAAACCCCTTCACCAAAATCCAGAGGTACACCTCCCTCACCTGAACACAAGGGCAACAACATCTCTCGCGAACCTGGTACTGCTGCCACCCCACCTGAAGTACAGTGTGGATCCCCCTCATCCGAAGCCAGGAGTACAACCCCTTCACCCAAACCCAGGTGCACTTCCCCTGCTGAATCCAAGGACATCACCCCCCTACCTTCAGTTGTAGCCACCTCATCTGAACCTGGAGGGACTGACCAGTCACCCAAACTCAGAGATACATCTGCTTCACCTGAGGCCAGGGAAAGCAATAGCTCTCCCGAACCCAGCGCTACTGCTGCCTCACCTGAACTCAAGGGTACATCCCCCTCACCTGACCCCCAGTGTACAGCCCCCTCTCCCAAACCCAATACAGCCCCCTCACCTGAACACAAAGATAGAGTACCTTCACCTGAACCTAGGGGCACTGACCTCACCCCTGAACCCAGGGCTATTGTACCCTCAGCTGAAACCAGAGACACAGATCTATACTCTGAAGACAGAGCAGATCCCCCTTCACCCAAACCCAGGGGTGTATCCCCTTCACCTCAATCCAGGGCTATCACCCCCTCATCTGAACCTAGCGACTCTGATCGCTCCCTCAAACCCAAGGATACTGTCAACTCAGCTGAACCAAGAAGTGCAGATCCTTTCCCTGAATCCATCTCAACCACTCCCTCACCTAAGCCCAGGACTATTAGCCCTACACTACAAACCGGGACAACAGACGCTACACCTGAACCTATAGACACTGACATCTTAGAACCACAGAATACACTACTCTCACATGAATCCCAAGACATAGAGCCTTCATCTGAAGTCGAGAGCCCTGCCCTCTCCATCAACAGCAAGAGTCCAGATTTATCATCTGAGCTTAAAGACCCCACGTCTGAATATTCAGACACTGCCATTGTGTTAGAGCCTTTGGATACAGACCTTTCACTGAAGTCAACAACTGAACCCGGGGACAAAGACAGAGAAATGAGAGCCACAGCCCTGGCTAACACTACTGCTAGGAAGGGACACCGCTCCCCACAGCCCTGGTTCACTTCAGAAACGGTCTTAATAAGGCCGTCAGGGAACCAGAAGGAGGAGGACACTCACAGAGGTCCTTCAGAAAACGAGGCACAGGAGGACACAGAACCGGCCAGCGGCTTGCTGAACCCAAGAGAAGATTCTGTGACATCCAGGGAAAGCCCCACAGAGAGCCTAGGCAGAGGCAGTGAGAACAGGCCTTTCAGGGAAAGGGAGGAGAGGGAGGGGGAAGAGGAGGAGCTGAAAGCAGAGGGGCAGGGGATAGAAGAGGGGCAGGGGGAGGGGGAGGGAAAGCAGGGAAAGGCCAGTTACGGAGAGCAACAGGTTGAGCTGTCATTCAGTGCCAGGAATAGAAAAGCGCCTGCAAGCCCCAACTCGGCACCCACATACAGAGAGCTGCGGTCGGGCATGCCAGCTCGTTGTTATTCAGACTGTCATCTTGTAACCCAGCAGCAGCAGCAGCAGAACCCGCTCAGAGCTCAGAAGGAGAACCAAGTTCGCGCCAGGAAGCCTCAACCAGTCCCTCAGGCTAACAGAAGCAGCGGCGGCCGTTCTGCCCCGGACTGCTCCAGCGAGACCTCCAGCATGGGCAGCGAGTTGGATGAAGCGGACAACGAAGTGAAGTGGTTCACGGACCTGGCCTTCAGGAGCCTCTCCAGCCCCCAGGCGGACTACCTGGACGTGTACAACTCCAGCCACAGGTCTTCCACCAACGTCTCGCAGCTGTCCACCGAGGACAGCCCCGGGGCCAATGCCTGGTCGGCGTACGCGGACCTGCGGGGCTCCGCCCGGCATGAGAGCGATGACCTCTCCCACCAGCTGCCCGTTGCCCTACCCCCAGATGGACTCGACGCAGCCAGACGTTTTGAGATGGGGAGCTTCGAGTGCGTGGATGTGGCACTGGAGAGCCGGGAGGAAGTGAGAAAGGGGAAGAGGACCGTGCCAAAAAGGCAGATCCAGTTGAAGAGGCGTGACACCAGTGAATCACGAGCTAGCGAAAACAGCGAGGTCGCCGCCGAAGCCACATCTGCACAGCGGCGCTCGAGGGATACCTTTCTGCGCCAGCACAGTACACCGGCTGCCATGCAGGAGGAGCTGTACAGAAAGGAGCTGGAATCTGATCCGGGCGACAGGAAGCAGAAACTGCAGAAGTCCCTCTCCCTGGAAGAGACGTCCAGCAAAAATAAGATGGCCTCTTGCCTGATCAAGAGCGTTCTGTCTAAGAAGATGCAGAATGAACACAAGCTCACTAACACACAGGTGCCATTCCAGAATGGACACTCCAGCCCCCCTGTTGTGAGAAATGTATCTTCTGAGAGCTCGCAGTCAGTTAGAGAAACCCCCAAAACAGAAGTGTCCAATCTGAGCTCTGGGATAACCTCAGATTGCAGCCTTTCTTCAGAAGATCTTCCACTCCGAGCAGAGGCCAGCCCTCAGAGTGACTCCATCAAGCAGCATGGAACCTTCAGCTTCAAACCCCAGCAGAAACCATTGTGTAAACGTAACTACAGCCCTCCTCACAGCAACGTGGGGAGGTCTGAATCGCAGAAAAGTAATCCAGGGCATTCGGGTATGAGGTCTGAGCTGGTCGTCCCGTTCGAAAGCAAGAAAACGGAGAAACGTACCCCCGCAGATGGGGGGAAGCAGCAGGCCAGCCACAACCTGGGCGAGAAACACTCCGGTGACTCAGCAAATGCCAGTGCCGGGAACACAGGCAGCACTGCCACCCGAGCCCAGACTGCTCAGAGCGGAATGACAAACAGAGACGAGGAATGCCACGCCAGGCCGGAAAACTATAAACAACAGAGCACCAGGAGCCTCTTCATGTCCAAAACACCAGAAATAACTCTCAAACCCTGCACCTCCAGGGAAAAGAAGATGAGTTCCTTGAAGGTTGGCTGCCTTTCTGCCGACCTAGAAGTTAAGCAAGAGGAGAGCCGTGGAGCCCCCTCACCTGAGGGCACAGAAAGGGAGAAGCAGGATGAGAAAGTGGAACCCGTGCTGAAAGAACAGACAGAGAACGAAGAAGCCAATGAGAAAAGCAAAACCAAAGCTCCCATGCACAAGGTAAGGGATGTTAGGAAGCTGGTGAAGAACACCTATAACCTGTCGTTCAAGGCCACCGCTGTGTCAACGCAGGTGTCTGCTTCGCCTGGCCAGGCAGAAAAGCTCCCCCTGTCTCCCCCGCCCATGCAGATCGAATGGAAAGCCATCAGCAGGAGAGAAGAGAGGGCAGCATCCAGCCAGGCGGATGAGAGACAGAGAATCCAGGAGGAGAAAACACAGACAGCTCCATCGGTCTCACCATCGCGGGCATCTCCAGAAAAAATGAGAGAGACGGCTTCACTTCGCATCACGTCCAGGAGCTGTTTGTCTGAGAGCGTGCCCACGGCAGAAACACGTGTAAAGACACCCGAGGCTGTGAAAGCGGAGGTCAGTGCCCCAAGTGTGTCGGATTCAGCCGACCGTGCGGAGAAAGCGCAGGGGGTTGGGGCGCGATACCCCAAGCTCGGCAGCATCCCTAAGCAGCCCAGCAAGGACAGGGAAGTGGCCACACTGCTGTTTCTGCAGGACGGAATGCCCGAGGGTGTGCAGGACCCCACGGCCCCCCCCTCTCAGCCTGACAGCCACCAGCAGCAGCCGTTCTGTATCCATGCTCCTGAAAGAGAAGGGCTTCCAGGCTGACATCGGAGTCTGTGACACCCCGGGCGACGACCCCAACGCCACACCAAAGCACGTTAACAGGCTGGAGGTGCCCCTGCAGACCTGTTCCGTGGAGGAGACCTCGGCTGAACCACAGAGGGAGGAGGGTTCAGACTCCATCCCACCGCCTGCACACAGCTCCCCCTCTGGCCCTGTCCCTCTCACAGACATGAGGGATGAGCTCCACCAGAAAGCCCTCCCTCAGACGCAAGAGCCAGAGCCTGAGAGGACGAGCCTCAAACCCAAACAGAGAGACGCGAAGCCACAGGACATTACAGCAAGTTCCACACAGAAAGCAGCTGTGTCCGCAGCATCCAGCTACAGGATGCAGAAAGAGGTGCAGAGAGAAGTGATGACAGTGTCCTCCTACACAAAGAAACCAGCAGTGGAAGCAACCTCTGGCTCCAAACAGCAACAGTCACCGACTACAGCAACACAACCTCCCAGCTACACACAGAAGCCAACAGTGTCAGCAACATGCAGCAACATAGATCAGCCTTCAGTGTCTGCAACCTCCAGTTACAGACAAAAACCAGCAGCACCCAGTAACCCACAGCAATCAAATATGGAGCGCAGGGACACACAGGAACAGGTGTCATACTGCAGTTCCGAGCGATCAACAGTGTCCATGACAACCCAAGCCCCAAGCTACTCACAACAACAGGCAGTCAGAACAACATCCACCCAGCGGACGCCGAGCGAGGATTTCCGTTTCTACGCCTCGGACGACCCCCCAAGCTATGACGAACGGGAGAGCTTCAGCCCTCTGCTGCTGACGGACTTGCCGCCAAGGAAAATGGACCGCTACCACCCCATCATCCCCGCCCCCCCTTGCTCCTGCACTGCAGATAGCATCCCCAGTCCCGGTCTCGCTCCTCCTGCATCCCCGCCCTCATCCGCCCAGGCCCCGCATTCTCACCCCCAAGCCCCGCCCTCTCACGCCGCTCCAGCCCCGGCACACCCGCACCAAAAACGGTCGGACGCCCACTCGCTGAGCCACCAGCAGGGCTCGCCCCAGGCCGCTCAGCCCCCCCTCGTGTTCCAGCCTCTTCATCAGCCGCCTGGCCTGCCTGCCGGCCCCGCCCCCCTGATGCAGCCCCGCCCTGAGGACGGCAGGCAGCCTCCCCCGGGCCCGCAGGCAGACAGGAGGGTGCCTCGCCACCGCTCACCCCAGCAGCCTGCTCAGCTCCCGGGCGGCGGCCCCTACAGCAGCGGGCACCACGGCCACTCCCCCGGCGTGCCCTCTCTGGAGGTGAGGCCACAGTACCTGTGCAGCCCTCAGGGCTTTGTGTCCTCTTTCGGCTCCGAGTACGGGGGCGAGGGCGGAGGCAGCGGTGGAGTGCTGTACCCCGAGGGCGGCGGGGGCCTCGCCTACGGGCAGAGCCCCCGGCGCGTCCTCCTGGACCCCGAGACGGGGAAGTACTTCTACATCGAGGTGCCTGTGCAGCCACTGCGCAAGATGCTGTTTGACCCAGAGACGGGCCAGTACGTTGAGGTGCTGATCCCTCAGCAGGCCCTTTCCCACTCTGGCCTGTACCCCCCGGTCGCCGCCCCCTATCCCTCTCTGCACAACCCCGGCATGTACGCCCCGCAGTACCTGCCCTACGGGGTTCCGCCCCACCCCCAGGCCCCGTCCCCCCGGCACCCTGAAGCCCCGGCCGCCCCGGGACTACACCAGAGCAGCGCGGGGTTTGGGAGCCCAGCGGGTCAGGGTCCGCAGCCTGAGCCCCAAAGCCACCCGCCACTGGATCAGAGTTACCTGGAGAGTATGTACTACATTCCCACAGGGATGACCGCCAGCCCGAACTCTGCACCACCGGACTTCTACCACAAACTGCCCCCCAGTCTGCCTAACTCGGGGGGTAAAAGGTCGTGAAAGTAGAAAAGGGCCTGGAGGGTAACATGTCCAAAATGTATCTATGGGGAGCCTTCTGTAAACAACATTATTTTCACAATTTTCACTTCACACCAACAGTGAGTGGGGTTTTTTGGGATGACTTTTGTTGGTGAGTCTACTTGTGTATGTTCAGCGTCTTCTTGTGCATTCTGTGCTGTGCTGTGGTTATCTGAATAAATCCTCATTCACATGACCAGCTTGAAGTAAAAGCAGAGGTGAACTTGCAGAAGAACCCATGCGAGAAATGTAAAGGAAGCAGATTAAAAAGTGAGGACACTCCCTGAATGGGGAAATGTGGATGCTTCGGGAAATAATGCATTATGGTTGGACAGACATAAATATTGCACCAAGCCAGCTCTAGTCACCTGTGTATTGCCCCATTTAGGGACCTGACCACCTTTTTTATCAGCCTCAGCTGAGTGTCTCATGGGTTTTCATGTCCTTTAAACAAATACTTAGCAATAGCATTTTAGTGAGAATTATAAACACACACCATATTATGAACTGTATGCCTCATATATTTAAATATGTGATGTAGATAGATTGCAAACATGTTACAAATAGCATCCTTACTCGTAAAATGTTTTTGCTGCAGGCTTTTTCGTTTATTTTACTGAAAATGCAAACTGTTGTATAACCAGTGAGAGACTTCTTTGAAGAGCATGGAAGGACAGGAATTTGGAGTCAGGCAAGATTATCTGTTCCAGTTTCTCCCATGGTGCTTTGCAGGTATTTCCAAAGGCTGACATATGTAATCCATTGACTTTTGATAATGTTTTGTCTTTTCAGAATGAGAAGCACAAATTTTCACCTTCGTTGTTCCCCTGTAACCACTGTGTTTGTGTGTGCATAGAGTGGAAGAAATGCCATTGTTAGGAGGTGCAACTGTAACATACAGTTATAAAGCAGCTACCCATCCCATCTGATCACTGATGTGCACTGGAAATATGAAACAGTCAGAATCATGGATCGTTGGATCTGATGTAAACTAAGGCTGGACATGAAGCACCAGCCTTCTAAACGTCTTCGTTTGCCCTTGTGGAGATGCACACACTGAACATGCTCACGGGCAAGCCTTGAGGCTTGAGCTGGACATTCTCACACCTCGATCACTCGAGTATACTGCAGGATCTGCATTGCGGTTTCATGTGTCTGGAGCAGGATCTCTACAAGCCACAGCTAATCACTCTTCAGGGAAGCTTGTCTCATTTCACTGGTGCAGACCTGCTTCTCCCTGGTTATGTGGAACCTCTGTCGATCTCTTCCAGAGCCATCCAATCCATCATTGCATGTACTGATTTATAAAAAAAAAACAAGCAAATATATACACAGATCAAATGGGAAAGACTGTTTCCAGTGCTCCAAATTTACTTTTGAACATACATATTAAAGACCTTTTAATAATAAATACAGTATATTCCTGATTGAGTTGTCTCTTTAGTTTACTTATCTTTTAAAGGTTTTTGGTCATGCAGGAAAGCACAGCTGCAATCATGTGTTTCAAGTTCAGGTTTTAAAAAATAGAAATTTAAAACAGCTGAAATACAAATACACATCCAGATCCACCTATACAGTATATATAATATAGTATACACACAAGACACAGACAGAGAAATACATTCATCCATAGTAAGACATATGCATATACGTTCACACTCACACATACACAAAGATACAGCAACAACACAAACAGCTCCGCATCATTCATAATCAGTCCGTGAGTATTGCAGGGAGGGAAGCAGTTTTCCCACCACATTTATACCCATTTCAGGTTTCACAAGAAGCAGGCAAATGCATTCAGTGAAACCCTGTTGATGGCTTCCATTCTGTGTGCTAGTCTCCGGCTAGTAAAACCTAAATTGACTCTGACTGCTCTGCATTGGGAATGCTATTTCCATCCCAGCATCGGTTATTTCAGTATGGCTGAACACGGCTGACTGCAGCGATGCATGAGTGTGCCTGTCATGTCCAGTGCAAGAGGCAGAAATCTCACAACAAGCACAGCTGTGAGCCAGGAGGAGTGTGAGCACTTGGTTAGTCTGTAAATCAACTGTACCAGAATGTATATCCAGGTGACTGGGCTGTATGAGGCTATCTATGTGCAATATCATGCTGTGAACAACCATAAAATATCAGCGTAATAACTTATTTTTGGACATGACAGACCCATGCTTCCCCTGAATGTATGTATGTGCATCTACTAAGAAACAGCTGCTGAAATGTACTGCCCCCACATGGACATAAACTGATACTACCACAGCAGTAAGAGGATATCTTACAGTTCCTTACCCAACAAGGTGCCCATTCCCCCTGAAGTGAGATCGGGCAGAGATAAAAACAGGGTGGCGAACTTCCCACAGTCCCTAACAAAAACAGGTTGAGAGCTCAATGCAACAGCAACCACCTGCTATCTACCTGGGCAGGGAAACATCTCACAATGTAACCAGAACAAAATCAACATAAGAAAAATAATAATACAGCACCATAAAATGTTGCAACAAGACACTAAATGTTACAATCCTATGATAAACTGCAACACAAAATACAAAATATATAATTATATACTATGTATAAAATTAATACTGAGCTGTGGCATCCAGTATAGGGTAATTTAGGGAATAGAGCAGATAATTGTCACGAGGTTAAAATATGTGTGTGTGTACAGGTAAAAGGATGGAACAGCCAACATAACATTCATCATGTCAAACCGTGTTGCCACGCCCAGCACAGACTACTCCCCCCCGCGGATCAGTCATTTACGGTGCCTCTTGTGAGTGCAGGCTGAACCCTTTGGCCCGGGTTCCAGCCCACCTGAGTCATCTGATAACAACGTCCGTAGGAGTCGTCACCCATTCCTCCTATCAGCCCTGTGGCCTTTCTGCACGGGTGTTCTAAGTGCTGGCACTCTGCTGCAGAGTGACTACATTCGCACCTCTGAAGGGGGGGGAATTAAGAGGCTGATGTCATGCTCTTCAGAATCTCAAAGCGACATCCAGCTCCCGCGTGCCCTGCCAAGTTTGAAAGGCAAAATTTTAAAAATCCCCCACGGTGGGGGAGTTTCTCTCTCCCCTGCTGATGTGACTGACATGGAACACGGAGCGGGTTATTTCTGACAGCGCAGGAGCCAAAAGCACCCGTGGGTAAGGGCTTAAAGAGGGGCGGGGCTCCTGTCTCTCCACAGTGAGTGGGTCAGGAGAGGTTCAGGGCTTGCGGAGGGATCATCTGGACGTTGAATGACACACTAACCTTGGCTGTACTTCTACACTGTGACCACATGCGGTATGGAGGATTATACAGGCGAGATCGAAAAAAGGAGGACAAGAGACCGAAACACTTCCCTTGTCACTCTGTGCTCATAGTGCTAAAACAAAGTGCTGGTGTCAGTGTGTGGGAGAGGACTAAGGCTGAGCAAGCCCTACCGAAAAGGTCCTGGTGACCAAGAAGCAGACCCTCAAACGCACTACTGATGTCATGTGTCTTTCACAAGACAAGCATTATTTCCACTGCCATGTACTCAGCCCTGCATACAAAGCACATACAGCAATTTCACAATGGAGAAAGAGAAACAAAGCAAACAAGTAACCATGTGAAGCACTATACATAACCACAATCATATCAGAATAAATGAACACAAACAGTACACACTACTTTAAATCTACCACAAGGGGGCAGCACACCCCCATACAACATAGCCACACTGCAGTTGCTGTTTTGATCCCATCAGTAGTAACTGGAGGCGTTTCTCAGAGTGGGGTGGTAATGGCTTCAGGGGTTATATGTCCCTTCCAGGCTGTTTCTTAGGCTACACATGCCATACATATTAATGACAGCCTTCTTGTCTCTCTGTCTGTACATGGTGGTCTAAAAAAGAGAACAGGGCTAGTCTGAACAGGAGTAAGACACAGGTCTCCTCTGTGGGTGCGGCAGGAAACTATATCAGAACAGGTGAGATGAGGGATGCATTCAATGATTGCTCATGTAATGGAAGTTTTAGGTATTCATCAGAAATCGGTAGCACTTTATAGCTCTGATGCCACTTAATTTCATGTGCAGTTGTTAATTCTCTCTTATTTTCCTGAGCAACAAGCCACGTTGCAAGGGACGTTTAGGCAATCACAATTTAACACTGCAATCTCACCACATTTTTGCAACAAAATGCAACAGCTCCTTCTTTCCTCTGTACTGCTTGACACACACGCACGCAAACATCAACCCATTCAGAAGAAATCTAGGGAGGGTGTTTGGAACAGGCTGATTTTCTCCTTGCTTTAGGCCAGGACTTACAGCAGCAGAGACAGAAGCAGAGACCATAGACTGAAAGGAAAACCAGACATGAGCATGCAGACACACACACTGAGGAAGTCTAAGTTTACCGTCTCTGGATACGGTCCACCTCCAGGCCCAGAGAGAACCTCCCTCAGTCCCAACACACTGGAGACGCAGAGGTGTTTCAGTGTCCACTTTTATTATTTCATTACCAAAAACGGCTACAATACAATAACAACATTACTACCTCACTCCTGCCTCAGGCTAGGGCAGTCATAGTGACAGATACTTATCACCGGGGACCATCAGAGATAACAAAGATGGCAGAACTTTCCAAAAATACATTACAGAAATTGTGTGTGTGTGCGTGTGTGTGTGTGTGTGTGGGGGGTCTTAGTTCTGTGTGCTCCCATCTCCCATGAACAGAACTTTCCAAAAAAAGGGTCCAACGACCAAGTGACTTTATCCTCTCCTCATTCACACAACACTGTCTCATCTGGTGAACGTTGCTCTTTTGCTTCTACGCATCTCTGCCTCAACAGAATGGGGGACAACAGAAGTCAGACTCTCACTGTGTGTGTGTGTGTGTGTTTTTCTTCTCCGCATCACCGCGCAGGAGTATGAGCTCCTGCCCCGGCCGGTGAGAGTGCGCGTGACTGCGTGTCCCCGTCCGCCGTGTGAAGCCGCTGGGGGCTCACTGGGCCCTTCTGGCCATCAGCATCTCGCGGATGTTGTCCTCTGCCTCCTTCACGCTGCGCTCCAGGTACGTCTTCTTCTGCTGCGGAGGGGGAAACGGACACGCGTCACACACACCTGCCACCTTTACAAGAGACGCTCCACAAACCGCCGAAACATGGAAGAAAGAATGAGTGTATGTGCGTGTGAGAGAGAGAGAGAGAGAGAGAAACTGGTATTTTCAATGACAGATGACGTGATGTTTTTTTCTGCTCGCCAGTCTCAAGTCATCTGACATTTGCACGCCTACACTGGTTAGTCACTGTGCTGGGACAGACGGAGAAGAGTTCCCGACCCTCACGCCCCTGTGCGACTGACCGGCCAGGTCCGCTCGAAAAAGTCAATAAATAGATCGGTAAATCACACCCTACACACGAGGAGGGTGATATGACATCACAGACCGGGAGCCTGGGCCATCTAGCGTGTGTCTGTGTGTTATTTTTCAGGTTCTGTTTCCACTTCCCACCCCTGCGCGGGCTGACTGTATCTGACTTCCTGTCCCGGAGGGATCGGGGCCCATGGACCCGGCCCGGCCCGGCCCATGGAAAATCTCCTCTGGTGTTCCTTTGTTGTGACTATAGCGATGGCAGGGCAGCCGAGACATGTGTATTCCCTTTGGCCGCTGCCTATCTGTGCGGGGGTGTGTGGAGGGAGGGGGGCATGCTGATAAGTAATGCTCAGATCTTTTTGCATGTTTTTTTCCTGTTATTTTATATTAAACCACAATATATTTCCAGGCCAGCAGCAGCGAGTCTTCACTGGGAGGCCACAAAGGGGAAGTGTAGTGGTGAGGTAATGTGCAGCAGGAGCCTCCCTCACTTGGCTAAGCTAATGACAGCCGTAACGAACCTCATCTGACCTGACCTAATGACCAAAAGCCTCGAGCTGCTTCTGCAATTTAAATGTGGCCAAGACAGGCTCTGCAGCACTGTGTTGAGGCCACCAGCAGGGGGCGACTGATGTATCGCAGTGATTCAAATTTCAATTTCAAACGCAGACATACACACCCACAAAACACATACACACAGGAAGATACACGCCTCCAAACACACGCAAAAACATTCAGAAACACTGATATACTTCCTATGAACGCCAGCTCATAGAGCTGACAGAAACATAAAAGAGAACTTCAAAGGTGAGGCCTTTCTCCTTGGCTGTTCTGGGGGTCTGGGCAGCGGCCTGTAGCTGGGAACCAGACTCCTTCAGCCTCTGCCTTGGCTGCCATGGAGACGAAGCTTGACCCCCTGCAAAGGCAGGTCCAACTGGAATCAGAACCCCAGAGCTTCCATGTGACGGAGCTCCATGTACCTCAACACCACAGGAGGAGCAGGGTGACGGTCACCAGTCAAAGGTCAGATCACCTAGTTCTAATCCTTACCATGCCCACTGTGTGGGGGAAGGAAATAAAATAATCTAGGGTCAGTGTTTGAGGACAGGCCTACTGTAAATCAATCCCCCACACGGAGAGCGCCACGCTCCTGTCACCGTTTCGGTACTGTCACCCCAGCCTAGCCCCAGGCCCAGCCCCCGCGACGGGCCCATATAAGGCGCTGTTCCGGCGCGAGAGGCCTGACGTGGAGGCCTCACTTCAGCGACATGCCCAGACACGGCCCACCCTCCGTCCTCCCCGCCGGCAGGTGAGCGAGCGGCATTGAGAAACGCTCTGCTACCTGAGCCTTCCGGCAATTTCCTCACCAGGCAACAGCCACAGTCAACAAACCCACGCCCTCAAATCACAGACTGCTGCAACGGGGCAGGGGGAGGAGCCATCAGGTGGAGTTCTGCCTCTACAGCACTCACCTCAGTCTTACATAAACCATTACCTGTCACCTATGTTTACTTAACAGTGGACAGATTCGATCCAAGTAGCCGAGGTTCTCCCTCAGTGACTCACCACATCACACTATCAGCTGTACAGTTGCACAACTGTCTTCATTAAGAGGGACTGCTGAAAAGCCTTGCTCAAGGGCACTTGAATTGACGACATTCCTTACTTTATCACAGCTTTATCACCCATTTTGATGGGTGAAATTTGTGAAATTGGTGAACTTTGTGAACTTTGAAACCTGTTGACAAGTGGCAACAGCTATCTGGTGAGACTCACATTTGTCTCTTTTAAGCTCAGAAAGAAAAAAAAAAATCCCCACAAAATCAAAGTCAGAAAGGAAAGTAAAGGCAGGCCTCAGTCCCCCAGGCGTCTGTCCGTGGGCGAGTTAAAACGTGAGGTAATGGCCAGAGCATTCCGGTCAGCCTGCCTTCCTGCCGGGCCTCCCCACAGCAAACCAGGAGAGAAAGCAAAGCGCTGGGGAATGGGAGGAATGTGGTGAAAGAGGAAACCAAAAGACTTGGCGCTGGAGGAGAAACCGTCAGCTATCAGCACATGCTGCCTCTAAGACCATCCACCTGATCCCCACACTGTCCACTGAGAGAAACCATCCCCCTGACCCCACACTGTCCACCGAGACAGGGTTTCTGCTAGGATTTTTTTCTTGCCGGTCCGGTGTCCGGAAAGAATTAATTTTACCGGACAAATTTGAAACATACCGGTCACGTTTCAGACAGTCTACGTAACAAACGCAAATATAACGTACACCTAGGTTGATGAAAGAATGATAACAACCTCAAATCAGTTTGACTATTTAATGAACAGGAACGATTAAGCGAAAGGAACAGTAAGGATTGAGCAAAACCTCAACATTATCCATTCAAATGTACGCTATTACGAAACATCTGTAACCTGTAACATCTGCAGGCTGTTTAAAAAAAAAAGGCTAGGCCTACATGGTATCAAATGTAGCCTATAGGCTACCAGGTAACATTTTATTTTTCTCCTTTTTTTCATTGCGGCAAAGTCCTCTGCTGCCGACTTGAAATCAAATGTGTCCAAACTGTCTTTTCAGTTTGGAATGCGCATTAGCCGCGTCACTCTCTCCTCCTCCAGACGACTTCGCAAGTATACTATATACTATATACTGTAGCAAGTATCGCACAATAAAAGAGAGCACCCTTTTGGGGAAAAAAAGTACTGTAGGCTGTTAATAGGTTGTTTTGCTGTCAAAACACAAATGTCCTGTTTAGGGATAGCCTTTGTTATAGCTACGTTTTGTATGAGCATTATTACCGGACATTTTGATCGGCAAGTTTTTAATTTATCGGTTTTTTATAAATTTTACCAGGCAAAAAACAGTGATTACCGGATAACGGAAACTCTGCACTGAGAGAGACTATCCACTGAGAGAGACCATCCAGCTGGTCCCGACACTGCCACCGAGACCATCCACATGATCCCCACACTGACACTGAGACCTCCGAGCTGCTACCCACACTGCCACTAAGACCATCGCACTGATCCACACACAGCCAGTATACAGTACCGTACACTGGGGTCCAGGAAACTACTGTGACAGACATGCAATAAGAAAAAAAAGAAGAAGAATTTATGGCCCAGATGCGAGCCAAAGTATTGTACATTATGTACACCTCCCACACAATTACAGCAGAGGCATTTACAAGTCTATAGAAACAGACAGAAATAGAAACTACAAGACAGAAACTAGAGTGGGGGGAATCTCCCTCAGATCATTTTCAGGACAAAGTTTCAGAGCAGCAGGTCTGTCTCGGTCTGAGGCAGGTCTCTCTCTCTCTCTCAGGTAGCAGGACTGGAGCTCTAATTGCATGAAAAACAGGCTGTGAGTCAGAGAGCCAGGGAGGCTGCGGACACAGTCATTCTTCCCTGCAGGAAGGCTTGCTTTTCACAAGTGATCCACTTTTTTTTTTTATCTCCATGTAATGAAATCTCTCCCCAAAATCCTGTGGCCTTCCTCTCCCGGGGAGTTATTCACGGAACGTCTCTCGCCCTCGACAGGAACTCATGAGCTCACCTTCTGCAGGCCGGCACCCTAGCCTCCGCTGCCCCCGCCCCACCCCAACGCCCCACCAACACCACAACAGGACAGACGGGAAAGATCCGCCCCAGCTGGGAGGGGAGTCCAGATGGCGGAAGTCTTGAAATCTGTCCCGCATTGCCCAACAGGACGAAACGGTCCCCCACCCCCTTCTCTGAGCGCATTAATCGCGGCTCTCACTTGCAATAGCAGTAGGTGGCTAAACCGCGGTTCTTGGCTGCCCTTGCAGCATCTATTCCAGAGAACCTGAGCAAAACAACCTCTGACAGACCAGTCATTAGCCTGAACAGCTTCCTGTAGAAGGGCATTCCTGGAAAAGGCAGCTGCATCCACGAGTGACAAGATTTTCTCCTCAAGACCTCCCCTTTCTTCAGAGACGGTGACTCGGAGCGGGGGAGAGGAGCGGGGTTTGTGCACCTGCTCTCCCTCTCTGCTGTGCGCCCCGCGAACTGTGTGTCCATCGAGGAGCGGAATGCAGGCCATGTGGAGCCCACTCTCCACAATCCGCGGAATGCGGGGATGGACCTGTGATTCCGCCCTGCTCAGAGCCTACAGCAGGGCGGCGCTGTGGATTTACACAAACCCGATACCCTCTCCACAAACATGCCACTGCACAGCATAAATCATAACCCATGGACACAGACACACACAGATGCGCGCACGCGCACGCACGCACGCATGCACGCACACACACACACACACACACACACATTCCAAATACAAAGGAAATTTTTTAGTTAAGAACCTGATAAGGTTAACACAAGGTTAACAAAATCTCTGCCTTCACAAATAAAAAAGTCATAATATAAGCTACACGGCAGCCACCTAAAGAGCACAGCCACATCTACAGTTTCCTTCACCACAGTTAACAACAAACTCATTCACATCAAATACAAACACACTGAGAATGGGGAGTAGTTCCTGCTGCAGGAAACAACTTAAGACAGCGACCTAAAAACATCGTGGGACAGACCCCTGACTGTGAAGGACACTCTGCTGTACACAATGACTTATATCTATGTAGTGGTCACAGTCCTCGGTACATCTGTGAAGGACTGCGACACTGATAACTAAAGGAACAACAGGTCCACAAGCCTGACAGAGATACCCCTCTACAACTATGAACTGGTCACTGGCCTGTAGCTACACAGAACTTGGAGGTCTGTGATTAATCTAAGACTAATGAACTGTGAAGGACAAACGAGTGTACAAGTGCTAGCTGTGAAGGCTGCTGACAGGAAAGTTTGCTTTCAACACACAGCAGCTGAGTGGGCCACCATGATAAGCGTTCTGTGTAATTTTCCATGTGTTTTTCGCCTCTGTGCCGTGTTAACACTTGGCTCCACACCTGAGAACACAGCGTTTGGGGAAATGTTTTTGTATTTACAAGGGGAGCAGTGATAATGATTATGACATCACTGATAAAGTCTTCATGCTTCACATTCCGCAGTATTTGTGGCAATACTGAGAGGGGATTTCTAGAAAACTGATTTTGGGCATGCAACCAAAACAGATCTCCAGTTACATCTCCCATATAAGGGGTGAAACAGACCGAGGACATGGTCAGATGGAATGTCCCCCGACCCATGTCCTAGTACAGCTGTGTCACAGACAGTAAGTTAATGAGCCATCCTAACCCAGGTGATTCAGGTATGACCTGTTCACCAGCTAACTTCTACTATCTGTTTCTAAATCCACTGTATCACTCATCTGCCTGTCTTTCCATCCATCCATTTCTGAAAGAGCAGAACAGGAAGAGCTTTTGAGAGCTCATCACTCATCCACATGCATGCACACATATGCACACGGGCAGCTGCATGTGCTGTCAGCTCTCCCAGAACATACAGCCACGGTCATGTGATTCACAGCACTGTACCACCAGGCAGTGTGCTACAGGGCGCAACACTGTGCTACAGTGTGTAACAGCGTGCTACAGTGTGTAACAGCGTGCTACAGTGTGTAACAGTGTGTTACAGTGTGTAACAGCGTGCTACAGGGCGCAACACTGTGCTACAGTGTGTAACAGCGTGCTACAGGGCGAAACACTGTGCTACAGTGTGTAACAGCGTGCTACAGTGTGTAACAGCGTGCTACAGGGCGCAACACTGTGCTACAGTGTGTAACAGCGTGCTACAGGGCGAAACACTGTGCTACAGTGTGTAACAGTGTGTTACAGTGTGTAACAGTGTGCTACGGTATGCAACAGCGTGCTACGGTGTGTAACAGTGTGTTACAGTGTGCTACGGTATGCAACAGCGTGCTACGGTGTGCTACAGTGTGTAACAGCGTGTTACAGCATGCTACAGTGTGCAACAGCGTGCTACAGTGTGTAACAGCGTGCTACGGTATGCAACAGCGTGCTACAGTGTGCTACAGCGTGCTACAGTGTGTAACAGCGTGCTACAGCGTGCTACAGTGTGTAACAGTGTGCAACAGCGTGCTACAGCGTGCTACAGCGTGCTACAGCGTGCAACAGCGTGCTACAGCGTGCTACAGTGTGTAACAGTGTGCTACAGCGTGCTACAGTGTGTAACAGTGTGCTGCAGTGTGTAACAGTGTGCTGCAGCGTGTAACAGTGTGCAACAGCGTGCTACAGCGTGCTACAGTGTGCTACAGCGTGCTACAGTGTGTAACAGTGTGCTACAGTGTGTAACAGTGTGCTGCAGCGTGTAACAGTGTGCAACAGCGTGCTACAGTGTGCAACAGCCTGCTGCAGTGTGCGCAGGCCTGCAGAAGAAGCACAGTGTCAGTGCTCCCTCTGCAGTGGTGACAGTCACAGGCGGGGTGTGTCGAAACCTGCACCAGGTGACTGTGCACGACACTGGAGAGGGAGGCCTGCAGGGAAAGTCCAGGGAAAAAACGCAGGCTGGAGCACAAAGAGATCTAACATCTCAGCAGGAGTGCCCGGGATTCAGAAAGCGAAAGCCTCCATTGTTGTGGAGTGAATGGGCGCCCTTGTGTACGGTACGTGATGATCTCCCCTGCCTTCGTCACCGATGGTGGGCCAGATAAACTCCACTGAAACCGCCCTGAATTAGCCTGTTGTGCTGTTCTACGAGATTAGGAGGGATTCACTTTATTTGACCTATCAATAAATATCACCGCGAGTATTCTGAGCTCGCCACAGGGGAAACTGCTGATGCCACACGCTTGCTCTGAGCCAAAGTTTCAGGTTTTTTTTTTTTTTTGCTCTGGTTGTGTCCAAAATTTCCCCGGACCTGTCTGGACTGGCCTTGACCACCTGAGACCTGTGGGGTTATGCGAGTCTGCACCACAGTATTCTAGGGGCATTCTGTTTGTTTGGTTTTGGTCCATATCCCCACAAGCTGCAAATAGACGGTTTCCTGTTAAGTTCACCAGCAGGGACTGCAGACGTTAGCAGATCTGCTCTTTGGACATGCCAGTAAGGGAGGGGGTAATGAACACTCCTGGGCAAATACCAGGCTAAGGGTAAACAAACGACCCCGGGTCAGATGAGACTAAGAGGTGAATATATGCCCTGTGGTAGATAAGGGCTCTGTATTGGTTCTGCTGAGGACAGCCACGGTGGCCCAGACTGCTGTGGCAGGGACACTGTACTCCTGGAGGTTGAGACCACACCTGTGTGTGGCCTACATCCCCCTGTACGAAGACATTCCATCCCCGTGGTCTCACGACCTCTAAACCCCACCTCACTTCCTGTGGTCGCCCGGCTCTTCCAGTAGCCGCCCACAGGCCCCTTCCCTCTGTCATTTCAGCAAAAACAGAGAAGCCCTGCGGCGATGAGTAGTAACCACGGCATTGGGCAAGCCGTCAGATGTCATGGCTCCCCGTTCCTGCGGCACAGTTTCCTCACAGCTTTCTGACGAAAAGAAAAAAACAAGGCCTCGCCGCAAAACAGGTTTATCCCCCCCGTCTTTTGTGTCCGCCTTAACTTTAGCCCTCGTAAACAGCGGTTAAGAGTTCAATCTGAAAGCATTTATTTTGGGGTATATTTAGCGCATGAGCATCACCCAGAACCACGCCAGCCACGCTAACAAGGCCGGGGCAGGCTATATTTACAGAGAGCCGCGCATCTATCACCAGAACAGAGCCCTAACGCCGCCGCCGGCCGGAGGCAATGACGACCCGGAGAAAAGCACAGCGCAACCTGTCAGTGATTCCAATCCCACAGGCCGACTATTTAAAACAGCCCGCTGCTAAAGCCGGAAAGGTTTCTGTGCTTAAGGTGGGGGAGGACTGAAGCGGAATCAGTGAGTGTGTGAATGAGTGTGTGTGTGTGTGCATGCGTGCAGAGTCGAATCCAACTTCTGATCTTCTGAGAAGAGAGATCGACTGGAGCATTTAAACACCTAAATGAAACGACATCACCTGTTTCTCCACTGTGCATGACTATGTTTAATGCCTATGATTTATAGATCTCCTAAACAGCAGTTACTGTTCAGCATTCTCTCCCCATGCAACACAACAGCCCTAGCATTGGGGTGCATGTAGCCCAGAGGCAGGGGGTACATACTGTGTCATGCAGTGACATAACCTACACATCCCGGAGGAAGAATCTTTTCCAGGTGTGACCCCCTTTAGACGCGACGCAGACACAGGAGCATGTCGTGCCTGCTGTGCAAATGCACCTGAGGGGGGTTGTGATTCACAGATTAACGTTTGTCAAATATGTGAAAACTTCACGGAAAGGGTGTGACGGGCCGAGAGCTGCAGGGAGGACGGCAGCCGCTGCCCGTCACCCACGGAGGGGGGGGGAGAAAACGCACACGCCTTTTAGGGACATTTGCCTCAGAGTCCCGTGGGAGCTGACACTCAAGCTGCTGAGCTAATCCCCCAACTGCCCTCCCTGGGGGTATTAATAACACTCACCGCCCCTCATCTGCCCTGTTTGTAAACAATAACCTGCCCCCTGTCCAGTGTGCATTACTGACAGGTGCTGAAAAGAGATATCATCGGCACCCCCCCTCCCCCTCACCGCCCTGCAAAGCACAGACACAAAGAGACTGAGTGCAGTCACCCAATCAGCATTCTCTAAACCATCATTATTATCACTACTAATATTCCTGGAGTCATCACTCACGCACACGGCACGGCACCAAACACAGGGGTTACAGCCCGCTGGGGGGTTAGGGTTTTGATGACATCATGTTACCTCGTAAACGACCCCGGCCCGGCACGGCCGTGCGAACGCGTGGACCTCCAGAGCGCTTAGGTCACACGCCCCTGTGGATCCAGGCTGTGGGAGACTGCTAAATACAGTGTGTGGGGGAATGCTGGCTATGCACCCACACTGTACACATGCAGGGAGGCGAAGAAAAAAAAATAATAAAGGCCCCTCAAATAAGTCATGAGGCTTCGGGGGCCTGGCTGAAGTCAGGCCTGCACCCCGCTGTCAACCCAGCAACGCCCCACGCTGGCCCACAGCTCTCCCAGAGCAACTCCTCCACCACCATGCAGGACTGCTACACAGTGGCCATGGTGTTCAGTGTACTGCAGACAAGGCCAAGGAATGATGGCGTGACTCTGGTGTCCATGGGGAAGGCACCACTCTGTCTCTGTTCTCCTGGCTACACACGGCCAGTTTTGCCCGAGCTGTCCTGTCAATCAGAGCCATTGGCAGCTGCTAAGGTTCAGCACAGAATGGGCAAACCAGAACCAAAACCAAAACCAGCCCAGCAACAGGCTCACCAAGCAACTTCCAAATTCTTCAGGTTCATCAATGCACCATTTACACGATACAACACGCTCCGTGGAAGTGCTTTTCAAGTTCATTAAACACATAACAATATGAAGAAACAATGATTATCATTACACCTACAATGACGCATGACACACCTAACAAATGAGTTCATATATGCATGTATAATTACATACGCACTTGCACTTACTGCTTACCACTGTCATAAAACCTTATCACGAAGGAATAAGCTATTGCTTTTGCATTTACTGTATGTGTGTGTCATTTGCATTTTTGTATTTATTATGCCAATAAAGACACTGGAATGGTTTCGCTGGCCATAGAAATATAGCCTTGAGTGTTATCGCAGACGTGGGGGCAGGGTGTCAGACAATAACATAGTAACCACAGGGCGCGTTTGTGTACGGGACAAACAGAAACCGGCCCCAGGGAAAAGGGGAAATAAAGGTAAATAAGACAGTGTGTGTGACGGGGCTGTTTGTTTCCAGAAGACCATAAACAAGCCTGATCTTGAACGGGGAACCCCTCCACCGAATTCCAGGCCCGTGAGGTCGGCCCTTAATCAGTGTGATGTCACAGCCCGCACTGTCATTACAAAAACATACACAGGCCCGGGCAGGGCAGCTCCGTGCGCACCGTGGAACAGAACGCAACGTCCCCTCAACGCACCCTCAACATCCCCCACAGTCACCACAACAGGGCCTTTGGGTCACCTGCTTTACATTCCTGCAGGCCTGAACAAGGGATAAATCTGACTCCCAAGGATATCTGATTGAAGGTGGATACATACCGATCCAGGTCTGGGACTGGAGATTATCTTCCTTCTCCGACTCCTGACAGGCACGTTGGACTGTGGCTCCTTTGTGTGGCGGGTCCTCGCTCATATCCGCGCGGAGCCTCTGAGGTTTTGCGTTGTGACATCTTCACCGAAGGGCACTGTAATTAGCGCCGTTGGCTCCGCCGCACAGATTTCAAAACAGGAAGCTCTTTGTCTCAAGCCGTGAGCTCATCCTGCTCACCTGGAAGTGTGAATAACCCTGGGCGGAGTGGGTCGCTTTGACGAAACGAGGGATGGCTGCGGGATTGAGACATCTCGAATGGGGCATGCACCAGATCCCTGCTCTACTGAGACACCGCTCATACCTCCCTTTGTCCACTGTGAGGCACTGTGGAGGCGCTCTCCCTTCTCACATGGTAGAGGCTGTAATGGCGTCAGGTTCCCTGAGCTGAGCTGGGACCCACGGGACCGCCGTGGCTATGATTACAGCAATTACTGTCTCATTGTGTGACTGATACCGCCAGATCAAAGGGCCGGGGCTAACGACACCGAATACAGACCCAGGAATTACAGGCAGTGAGGCAGGACATTAGAGAAAGCAGGGCAGCATCACTTTCCATGATGCCATACAGGGGAGTGCACGGGCAGGCCAATGTCTCCAGTCCAACACACTGTAGCAATAAGCACCACAGCGCCAAACAGCTGTGCAAACATGGCCGCCCGGGGGGCTGGGTTTAATTTAGACAGGCTGTGGATGAAGGCGTGGTGTGGCATAGCAATAAGGTACAGGGCTTGGAACTGAAAGGTCGCTGGTTCGATTCCCCGCCGGGGCAATGCTGTCAAACCCTTGAGCAAGGTACTTAACAACCCAATTGCCTCAGTAAAAATCCAGCCGTATAAGTGAATAAAACTGTACCTTATGCAGGTCGGGCTGGATTACAGCGCCTGCTAAATGACAATAATGCAACATAATGCAGTGACGGCAGGTGAGTGTGTGAAAAAGAGAGGGAAAAGTAGGCAGCAGGCCTTTTACCTAGTCTCCCGCTGTGACTTCCTGCGTTGCCTGGGGTCAGAGGTTTTAACGGCAACATTCCTCTGCACATGCCACCACTGGTGACACAGCACACGGTTTCCACACATCCCTCCACCTGAGAGAGGAAGAGGCATCCAGCTTTCACCATCGCAGTGATGAAATCGCAGCGCAACGGCTCTTACTGGAAGGTCAGATTCCTTTCTGAATGAGGAAGAGAAAGGGCGCCGCCGGCTTCATTGTTCTACATCCGGATGGATGACGCGAAAGCCGCTATCAGTCAGAGTCGGTTAAATTGAGGGTACTTTGCCCTGTGTGAAAGTAATCACTGATCTCGCGTTAAAGTTTCACTAGATGGACATGGAAAAAAAAACGAGGAAACAAGGAGCAAATCCTCACCTCCTCACTCAGTCACCACTGCCTACATAAAAACCCTGGTATTTCCAGTTTAGATTACTCTCTGCCCTCTCAATGTACATACCATTCATACTCTCAGTCTCAATGTCCACACACACACACACACACACACACACACGTCTTGACACTCCACGATATTGTGGGTTTCAGGTAGGCATTCCTGTTTTCTTGGTTAGCTATAGTGATTCAACCGACCTGATGAAATTATCTGAAATTTAATCTTAGTGCCAGTTTTCCACAGAATTTCTGTCATGTTCTTACTCATTCTCTCTCTCTCACACACACGCACGCATGCACACACGTACGCACAAGCGCGCGTGCACACACACACACACACACACACACACACACACACACACACACACACACACACACACACACACACACACACACACTCCTGTGGATATCGGAAGCTCTGGAGTGGGTGAGGCAGGCAGAGAGGGACATGCAGGCCCTGTGAGTCAGGGTCCCCCACCCCACGGTCGTGTCCACCTGAGCCTCACTCACCGGAGGTCCCTCGCATTCCAGCCACACCTCTCAGGCACACCTGTGCGGCGTGGCTCTTTCATCAGGCGCTCATTAGCAGGAGCTGCTGCCTTTCCTGCTAACCTGATAATCACTGCAGGCCCTGCAGCGCACAGGGGAGCGTGCACCTCTCACACACACACACACACACACACACACACACACAGACATGCACGCGATCACACACACACACACACACACACACAGGCACGCGCACACACAGCACACACGCGCACACACACGCACACACACACACAGACAGACACGCACGTGAGCGCACGTGAGCACACATGCGCGCACACACACACACACACACACACACACACATACACACACTAACACAAACACACACACACACACACACACACACACACACACTAACACAAACACGCACACACCGACACGCACGCGAGCACACACACACTGGCACGCACGCGAGCACACACACACGCACACGCACACACACACACACACACACACACCGACACGCACGCGAGCACACACACTGGCACGCACGCGAGCACACACGCACACGCACACACGCACACACACAAACATGAGCAGACATACACCGACACACATGCAAGCGCACATACACACATGCAACAACATGCACGCAAGCACACACACTCACACATACAGACATATGCCTGTCCAGACCAGCAGACACAGCTGGGCACCCCCAGAGCGTGGCAGCGTTCGTTAGCTTTGGAAAACCTGACAGACACACAAAGAGGCACCCAGAGTACTGGAGACAACAGGCACTATAAACCTGTCAGTGAGCCTTTAGGACTCCAAGCTGAAACAGGCATTCATCATTTCCACTGATGATAAAGTGGTTATACACACACACACGCGCACACGCACACACACACACAGGCGCGCATACACACACACATGCACACACACACTCACAAAAACATACATACACATGTGCGCATATACACACACACACACACACACACACACACACCCCTGCTATTAGCGTGTGAATGACGGTGATTTACGTAGGGGTGTGTTCTGTGTGCTGTGTGTGTTTTGAGGGGGATCCCTAAGAGGCCTACGGTATTTCTGCCCCCAGGGCAAGAGAAAACAAACCCAGTGCACCAAACACGACCACAAGCCAACCGCGCCGCGAAGAGCGGCGTTGTTCTGTGCAGGATCTGATACGGGCGCTAACCGGTCCTCACCGGAGAGTGAGT
This sequence comes from Megalops atlanticus, assembly GCA_019176425.1. Lineage (NCBI taxonomy): Eukaryota > Metazoa > Chordata > Actinopteri > Elopiformes > Megalopidae > Megalops > Megalops atlanticus. The sequence goes on along the minus strand of CM032888.1, from coordinate 26,673,348 downwards.
CACCCTGACGCACCTCCCTGGCACCTCTGCTACGCACCTCTGCTACGCACCTCCGCCTGGTTCTTTTCCACCGGTCTGGTACGCACCTGCCTCACGGCGCACGCGGGGCCCCGCGACGGAGGGGCCGAACACCTGGCGCGTACACTCTGCCCGTTTCCCTTACATCAAAAGTCAGTGGCGACAAAAGAAACCTCTTCAGAAACAGTGACCCGCACATCTACAAAGGGGGAGATTCCAGAAAGGAAACCGGACCCCTTTGTGTAGAGGAGGCTTTGAAGAGCTTCGTTTTCAGGTGCAGCTCGGATGTCACGTTGGCTCAGGTTACACGCGGCAGAGGTGGGGGAGGGTAAATGGGCTTTGTGGTATGTCACCTGGGGGCTGCGCGGGAGGGGGGCGGTTTTGTGTGTACTCCCAGGTGTCTACCCCGTGAGTCAGTGGGCCTCTCACTCAGTACAGAGGGCCCTAGAGAGCTCTATCTCCCTAGATAAAGCCTGCAGCTTTGTGCCCCGCCCCCTCCCAAATCAGAACACATTCCAAGGCTCTCACCTGAGAGAGCGCAGGTAATCTACAGACACCCGGGAGTCATGTTCTGCCGTGGAGAGCGCTGTACTCTTCCACACCGTCTAACGCAGCTCCGCGCATTCCTGTACCTTTCCGCAAATCCCGAAGGCAAACAGCAAGCTCACGAGAGCCGGGCGAGAGCACCCACGCGCGCACACCATCCAGACCGGTTCGGCGTGATAAAAAGCTCCCGGCTCGGCCCCCTGTGGGCTTGTCATCAGCGCCCAGCACAGACAGGAAGGCCGTCTCGCTCTCCCACACAAATATAGAAACACAAAACGGGCCCATTCTTTTTCGATCCAGACGCGAACTATAGGTGTGAAAACGGGGCCGGGCACAGTAAAGATTCTCCTGCCAGATAACGGGGCTAACGCCCTGCTGGTTTTTCCCACTTGTTAACATGCGGTTTCCTTTGTCTTTACAATTCTTTACATTTTCTCAGATTGCAACAACAGAGGCCAGAACAAAAAAAAAAAAACCCCGCTCCGCGTCTCAGCACTCGGCCTTCGGTGAACGGCACAGGAAGCGTTGCTCAGGGGTGCGTCATCGTTGACGCTCTCCCTATAGATGCTGGCGAGGCGCGTGAGGAGGGAAAGAGGGCCTCAGGTTGGCACTGCCTGAGCCGTGCTGAGACACTGAGCTCACGGCTGCGCGATCGGGCTGTGGGAATCAGGGTTTCCATGACGTCACGGGGGCCCCTCACTTTCGCTCTCCCTCTCTCTCTCTCTCTCTCTCCCTTCCCCCCTCGCTCATTCCCTCTTTCCATCGTGTCACAAGATGGCACAGGGGATGAGGGATGATTTGGAGAGGGTGGGCGGTGTGCCACCTCTGGCCGGGCCCCTGAAGCGGGGAAGCGGGGGGGGGGGAAGAGGAGAGGGAGCGACAGGCTGGGGAAGAAGGGTGGCTCTGGAACAGCGCACCCAGCCAAGTGCATCATGGGAAAGGCCCATGTCCCGACAGGCGCACATGTGGGAACAGCACAGGAAAGCGTGGCACCAATTATGCCCTGGTTAGAAACACTCAGACAATATCACCCGAGAGTCAGCACTGTGAAGCAAACCCTCTCAGGGGAGTTCCTCTCGCACTGCCATGTGAGAGCCGGGGTAAAAGGTCAACTCTGAAAACTCAAACACAACCGTTTGGCTGGGCCTCTACGACTCTATATATACTCCCTCCAAGGGGCGTTGCTCACGGCTTTAGTTTTTGTGTGTGCGCAGGGTTAAGCGCAGGTTTATAGCTCAGTGCCCGGTTGCCCTAACCACAGTGCCCCGCCACCTAAATGCTGGTGAAACCGCTGCACTGGGCAGGGATCCAACTGCTGATCTGGCTCCTCTCACTCGCGGCGCTGAAGCTAATGAACAACATCCTTAATATTCCGGGTGCCAGATCAACCGCAGAGATTATCCGCCCATTTCTGCGCCACCGTGCCCCGAGCGCTGACAGACCGAAACGCGAAAGTATGCGCTCCCCTTTCTCTCAGAAACTTCCGCTCTTTCTTTTCCTTCTGTAAACTGTTTTCCTCTCTCCGGCTCCCCTCACGTCATGTCTCTGTCTCAGCCTCCTCCTGTCAGTCTCCTGTCCGCACGGGTGGCCTGGGAGGTAGGGCAGAGAGGAGGGGAACCAAATGGCACTTTCCTGGGCAGCAGGACTTGTGGAGTCAATGGCTTCAGTTAGTCGGTGTTGGGAGAGGGCCGCTTCACTGACTGTGGCCCCCTCCCTCCCCTTCCGGCCTTTTCGACCATTTTTAGATCATTTAGCATGACCAAATATCCCCCGATTTCCATGAAAAACATCACAAAATAGACAAAAAAAAAACCTTGGGTGGGTGGGGAAAACAAAAACAAGGAAATATCTTTTTCCTCTGAAACGAGCATTATCTTTGAAGGCTGTGATGTACCAGTCTATTCTCACTGCCCAAGGCCTTATATAGAGAGGTTTAGCGGATTTTCAGGCTTTCTGTGGTGAAGAGGCTGTTAGCAAGCAGGCTCTTCCTGCTTGAACTGATAACCTCACCAGCAGCAGACTTAAAATAGAACACAAGGCGGCCCGTTCAACAATGACTTTTATCAGGGTGTCTGAAATAGAGAGATTCAGCATGGAGGTGCGAGTGGGAGAGGTGAAAAGGGAGGAGGAACACATGACATATGAAGGGGGGGGTGGGAGGGGGGGGGGCTGTGGGAAATAAGGGGGCACAGCCGGAACAGGTTGGAAGACAGTGGTGTGCGGTACCTTTAAATAAGCACGTACATTTTCAGCTGTATGAAGTCAGATAGCACATTGCATGTGCAAGCAATATGCTCATACAAACACACAGTGATGTGAGGCATTTTTGAACTTCATGTGAACAGGAGACACCTCATTCTGAGCCTGGTGAGGTCACAGGACATATGACTACTGAACTGTAATACCAGGAATTCCAGCAACCGACACGACCCACCGCAACAAATGAACAACAAATGATCTCCACACACTATGACACAATTCACTGGAAACCCAATTAAAAGTGTGCGTAGAATAAACCCGCCTAATAAATATCCAATATTCTCTTTCTTTTTTCGAAACTGATGAAGTCTTACACAAAGGTCAGAAACCTAAACCTGCGGTAAACTCTTGATAAACAATTGGGTGGAGAGTCCAGGGCAGTGCAGTGGACTTTACACAAATACACATACACACAAGCGCGCGCGCTTCAGCAGAAACTCAAGAAGCCACACTGAGGAGGGAACCTCTAGCCAGTCTGCTGATCACGTGGCCGCCATAGCAACTGCACGGTTTCCAACGGTAGGTTCAACGGGTTTGAGTTCTGGCAGAGCCTGCTGGGCCGAGACTCCCACGATGACTCCACAGGTTCACAGAGCTCGTTACCAAAAAAACGATTAAAATAGCCACTTTCATCATGCATGCTGCTTCTGAGGTTGCAGCACGAGCACGGCATCCGCGCTGATGAAAGAACGGCAAACTGTGTAAGCGGAGAGAAATGCCAGATATGTGAGAAATGGGGGGGGGGAGCTGGCCGGGAGTCAGAAGAATGAGCCTGAATTCCGGGCCCTCGGTTTCCCTCAGCCGAGCCGCAGAGACGCAGGGAGACCCAGACATGCTGTCAGGCCACGGGCGCACGGAGAGGCAGACGGGGGGGGGCGCACGGAGACACAACAGAGACTCGATGAGCCCAGCAGAAACACGGAGAAACAGAGACACCGTGAAGAAAGACAGAGCCGGACGGAGACGCATTAAGACTGAGACGCGGAAAGATGACTCATACGGAGACCCACGAAGAGGCGCAGAGGCGCGCGGTAGAGCCGGGGACAGGCCCTTCCTCTCGACTTTCCCCCGTCGCCCCCAACAGCACCCGAGGGACACGGTGACACAGGACAGGCCCGTGCGCACGCAGCAGCATGGAAACTCTGATCCTGGCCGCACTCGCTGCAGAGCAGGGGATCGGGGACCCTAAAGCGCTCCGATGAGGTCCGGCAGCCGCCCTGCACCCCTCTGATCTTTAATCGCTCTGCCGCCTGACGGAACACCGGGGGGTGGTGCGCATTTGTGTGTGCGTTCACACACACACACACACACACACACACACACACACACATCTGCTCCTAGTTACGGGCCTACCCCTGCCAATGAGGCCTTCGGCGGCCTTCTGCTGCCAGAAACGCTCATTTCGCACGTTTAGCTCACTGTTTGAGCAGCAACACCACAGCAGTGCCTGGTGACCGCTCTTATCAGCATGCGCCCGGAGTCTAACCTCCAGCTCCTTGATCTTCTCATCCGCAGTCTTCTGCTTCTCCACCAGCTGCCCGCGGATATCCTCCTTGGACTGCAGGATGAACCTGCCGGCGAGAGAGAGAGGGAGAGAGAGAAGGATGAGATACTGGAAAAAAAGAAGACACACCCGCAGTAACACACAGCGGTCTGAGACACCGGACACAGAACTCCTGGAAATGAGCTGTCGCTAACCAGGGAATGGGTTTCGGCCGCAAAGCCAAACAGACATAATGGCATGTGGCAAAACACTTCCATTCTCCTCGCGGTGTGATTCAGAGCTCATGTGCAGCTTGCAATGAACAATTCTGTCCAATAAGCAACCTGGCAGAGACACAGCACAGCACTCAGTAAAAAAAACCATCACACCTCCTTCCCACACCATGAAGTAGTCCTAGTTACTGCAGTATCCGAACAGTCTAAGCTATCATTGTCAGCTATTCTTTTTTTTTTCATTTTTGACCTTTTCACCCAACTGTAGAAGTCGCCAATCATACTTTTCCCACTGCAAAGCCAACCGCCGAACCCACTTGGGAACAAAGGGTGAGACGCATGTAATCCCCCACTATTTTTCACCCTATAAATCACACAGTGCGCTGGGAGGCAAACGTCACAGGATGTTGAGGGTGCTGAGAGCGAAGCGACCTATCCACCCCTATTCCCAGCGTAACTATGCTAAATTGGCTGGCCAATGGGGGTTCCTCGTCACTGCTGGCTCAGTTTGAAACAAGCACTTTTACTGTGTGAGCCACTCGGGATCCAGGAACCGCCGTGCTGACACAGTCTGGCGTGCGCTCAGTGCCCACTGCCTATCCCTGATGCAGCAATGCTTCACTGATGAATAGTTGATGAACAGATGAATCACCTGCACCAAAGACATTCTATACTTTACTCAACCATCACAGGCATCTCCTCTGTAAGAGACAGGCTGTTTTTACCTCAATTATGAAAACACAACCAATATGTTCTTGTTATAAAGTACGTTTGTTTCATAACCTGTCTCCTTGTGCGCTAAACTGTGATTACGAACGAGATAAGTGTTCTTTCGAACAGAATATCTGTAAAAATCAATCATAAGTTACCTATTCTGAATCAAATATTCTTTCAATGAAGTGCTCGCACGTTAAAGAAACAGCAGTACTAAGCATATCATTTTTCCCATGAAACAAAGGGCAGCTATTTGCCAAAAAAAAAAATTGGCAAACTACATGTTCTAGGAGCAAACTATTTAAAGGAACACGTAACAGCAGTAAATTTGGTGTGGTAGCTGTGGGCATTTGTACTGTTCGTTTCATACAGTTTCACTATTGGTCCATGAGCTTAATGAGCAGAAACAGTCAGTCCATGCTGTGCGAGAGCTCAGAGTACTGTCCGCAGGTCTCCCCAGCCTGCCAGTGACAAGACAACAGTAACTAGAGAGCGGCCGATGGTGATTGCGATCAAAAGAAAAGAAACGGAAAAGGAAAAGAACATTCCGTATGCAGAAGCATGGCAGAACACGGCCGAGAGGTGAGGAAGATAAAAAAATCTCACATTCTAAGAAATGTGCAGGGGACAGCTAATTCAGGCAGGCTTACGGCACTGATTATCTTGTGACTGGTTCACACCCATTCTGATCGATATCTGTTACTGAACATGAGCTCAGCGAAGATCGCTTGAAATAACAGACAGCGTTAGTTGCTCTGAACACACCCGTTGGTGTTGCTGACATAACACAAACACGCCATATGCACTAAGGAAACGATTATCCTATACTTTATGACATCCTATCATGTAAAGGATTACAATTAAACACGTCCACAGAAGATTAACAGCTAATTTACTGTGTACTTTGGACGACCTGACATGACTGTGGACTACCAGAAAATATGGAAAATTTTAAAATATGATTATGAGCCTTAAACATTTACCTTAAACATGAACCAGAGCAAAAGACAATATAAAAGGCAATATCTTGGTTGAAGACAGGACACCTTTCCACTCACATCACCCCACTTCTATCAGATTACAAACTTACTGCTCTGAGTAAGAACTCCTGGCAAGCAAACAAATAAATGAGTCACGAGGTAATTATCCTTAGATCTTTAGTACACGTCACAGACAGACTGGATATGATAGCCATGAACAAAACACTAACAGACTAGCATTGAGCAATTTATTGCTACTATAATATGAATAAGAATATGGTAATAGTCTGTGTACTGCAGCACTACATTTACATTTACATTTATTCATTTGGCAGACGCTTTTATCCAAAGCGACATACAAAAGTGCACTACCCGCTTTGCCTGGCTGATCTGTAACTGGTGGCTCAGTGGTTCTCACTGCTTTCTGAATCACCTGAGATTGAGAGCTGGACACACTGGTAGAGAGGACAGGGCAGGGGAACAGGGCGAGCGCTGGAGATGAGGGAGAGGGCGGGGGGGTAAGTGAGAAACACGTGCAAATGGAGGCTACTGAGAGCACAGAGGTAACAGGGTGAGAATGTGGGTATAACAGAGTGAGAATGCGGGGGTAACAGGGTGAGAGTGTTGGCGTAACAGGGTGAGAATGAGGGTGTAACAGAGTGAGAATGCGGGGGTAACAGGGTGAGAGTGAGGGGTAACAGGATGAGAGGATCAGAATGAGGGGTAGGTGGGTGAGCATTTAGGGGTAAAAGGGTGTGAGTTGTAGGGTAACGGAGAGAGGGTGTGGGGGTAACAGGGTTAGACAGTAGGGGAAACTGGGTGTGCTGTGTTCACTGTGAAACTGAGTGAGCCAGACCAAACTGAGAACTGCACATGTAGAAGAAAACACTTCAATGACACACATCTTTCATGACTCTCACTCCTTCCGTCCCACATACAGACTGAGTGACTCTCACTCCTTCCGTCCCACATACAGACTGAGTGACTCTGCCCTCTGAGGGCCACTGCTGCACACAGGCCTTGGGGCCTGTCTCTGGTTTCAGGAGTGATGCGAGCGCTCAATCACTTTCTCCACGCTATTCTCAGGCCCCCAGTTTGTTTTCCTTCACGGCCATTCCTCTTCCTGTGCAGGCCAGACGGACTCAAAGCGCCAAAACAACAGGTCTATTTCTGCATGTATGCCCCATCTCCATGACCTCAGCGCCCAGCCTTCAGCCCGAGCCAGGCGGCCGCTTTTGTGGTAAAGGCCTTAAATAGATCACAGCGCATGCATACGCGGTGACGTGGCGCAAAGGTGACGGGATTCGACAAAAGGTGACGGAAGCGGACCCCCCTGCGCCCGGCGACGGCGGCCCGTTCCCCCCGGCGATGCGTCACGCTCCCATGCCCCATTGTCCCCCGGCCTTCCCCCTTGGCATTCCGTAGGGGTGACCTATCGGTTTGGGGGCTCCGAGAGGGATTCACACCAGATCACAAAGGGCCCGTGCTCTGACTCACACCCGCACACAGAGAGGAGCAAGGGGGAGAAAGGGCTGAGTAATCACCTCCCGCGGGCTACCTTTTACAACCCAAAAAATCCGGGCCGAACATAAAGACAAGACATAATGGATGGCTTTTCAAGGCGGCGGAGGGAGATCAGAGATCAGCGATTAGTCAGCGGTAGATGTGCAAAACAGACGCGGGGACGTTACTAATCGCTTCCAACTCTCGGCCCGGGACCCGGCTCCAAGGGCGCTTACTTCATCCAGGCTGGGGCCTGTGCCAGCCATTCCCTCACGGGCCTGTTTCAACATTACAACAGGCCCATACATAACCTGCATTCAGAGACAGGGAAAGCGGAAACCTTCCTCCCACCCCCGAAACGAAACGAGGCCGCAGTGCGATTTGGACTCAGAGAGACGGCACGTGCTTCGGTGAGACGCTGGAGAGGGCTGCCGCTGGTGCTCGGAGGGAGAGTCTGCGACTGCCGGTTTGTGTTTGCACAGCAGGTCCCGGGCAGCCCTGCCTCCACGCCCTGAGAAGGCAGCTATGCATGACCTCACCTCCACAGAAAATCCCCCTAAACTTCTCCAGCCGTACTTCCAGCATTCCTGTGCAGCCAGCAGGGGCCGGGCTATTGTTCTCCTCGCGGAGGGAGGGAGGGAAGGAGGGAGAGATGGAGACCGAGAGAAAGAGAGAGGGGCCGAGGAGATTTACTGAAGGTCAGGGACCTCATTAGTGACCACCTGGCTCGCCCCCCACGCGGCCACAGGCGTGGGAGGACACAGGAGGCCATGCCGGAGAGAGGGAAGGAGACAGCGTGTGTTTGCAGCATTCCCCTGGTCACCACCCCCCGCCCCCTCTTCACCCCATCACTGCAAATGTCAGCACGCCTCGGTGGAGGAAGCATTCGAGGAAAGGCAAGGGATTAACTCCTCCGGGGGGTGCAGGGATGTCCCGCCAGGAGCATTCGATCACCACGCTCCTGCTGATTTAGGACTTCAGGGGCAAGAAGGACAGAGTGAGGGCGCATTCTCCAGACGCTACCCCATCCTCTTCTCCGTCCCCATCTGTTACACCCCAGTCAATGAACAAACATGCACTTAATCATCACAATAACAATAACATAATAACAATAGCATGATTATATCACAAGGACAATAAATCAGTACCCTTAAATTAATTTCCCTTGGTATTGCCCAACTGAGGATCCAAGTGGGTTGCAACCAATTGAAATTTTTGGTGTGGCAGAATGCCAAAAGCTTCCTGGAGCTTCCGACTCCTAATAAGGCCTGGATGCCGACAAAATCCTCTCCCTCTCCTCTCCCTGCTCCCCCTCTCCCTCAGAAAACTCTCTGCTGTTTTCCTGACGCTCCTGCGATCTTCTCTGTGTCATTGGTGTGTCACATAGCCAGGCCGGCACAGGCAGAGTTTTAGCAGATCAGCACCGACCACATTACACATGCAGAGCGGATACGGGGGCAGGAGGGGTGGAGCGGGTCCAACTCCCGGGGCAAAAAAAACAACGTGACTCAAGCGCCAGTCATTGTGTCTCCTGCGCGCGGAGATGCAGCTGGGGGCATCGGCACACTTAACACTACCGGGGGAACGGAGGGCAGGGAGGGGGCGTTACTCCTCTGTGTGTGTAGCTCCGCTCCTTTCTGCACACTCCCTCCACTCTCTCTCCTCCTCCTCCTCTCATCCCTATGAAACGCGATGAAGTCAGGGGCCTCTCCGACAGGCCTAAATAGACCGCGGTGCGAATTTAATAGTGTGATCGGGATACATAACAAGTGTCTCTCTTGCAGCATGAGGTCACGGCGGGGGAATCTGCTGGCAGCACGGTGCAGGATGGCTTGTGTGTATTACTGCTATTTATGCCCCTGTGGCAGCCTCCATCAGAAGCCCCCTGAGAACATACCGCGAACCACTGCCAGAGAGACACAGACAGACAGACAGACGGACAGACAGACGGGCAGGCAGACGGGCACACTCTCTCACCTCTGTGTGCGCTCCCTTATGCTTCCCTTCTATTTATGCGGCTGAGCTTCCACTTAAGTCTGGCAGAACAACCTGTGAGGACTGTACCGAGGGCTCAATGCGGCAGCACCAGACCCCACCACCCGCCAGCGCTCAAATGTCAACCGCATCGTAGTGGAAGCTCGTGGAAGGCTACAGAGTGCCAACATGCGGCAAGAAACCAGTACCAGACTGGTCCAGGAAGTGAGAATCCAGGGGACTCAAACCGTGGTGCTACTGTCAAAAAAACGTACTAAACAGTACAGACTTTTAGATCTGACAGACTGAATGTGTTATTCATCTAAGGAATATTTTCCTAAGGCAAATCAATAGAAGCAACAGTGAATTGTATGGTGAATGAATGCAGTGCATTGTATAATGAATGATGCATTGTAGAAGGCCACAGTTCTACCAGGTTATTGTAAAAAATGTAAAGACAGCTACCTCAAACTTAATCTTAGTCAGACCTTAATATAAGTGTGCCTGCGGGCTTCAGAGAGCCCTCTTACATGAAGATCACAGAATGTTAAGAAATATAATAGACTGGAAATACTGCAGAATTAATTCTGGGCCTACCTATAGCATACACCAAAGCAACCTTTCATACTGCAGTCATAACCTCATACATACATGCATACTACACCCAACCTCAAACATGCACACTGCACACCCAGAGAACATCATACATGAGCACTGTACAGTCACCCAGACATTCACATACATACACAATGCACACCCAGACAATTGAGTATACAAGAAGGTCTTCCACCAGGCTCTGATTTACATCGGATTTACAAGTGGAAATGCCTCAACAGATTAAGATGTAGCGTTGGACATTCCAAAGTGTGCCTAAACGAATGGGGATACCAAGACAACCAGATTCCCACTTGTATATGTGGTACAGAACCACAAACCATGGAGCACCTACTATGATGTCCATCATTGCAGCACCAATGCACGGCACAGGATCTTGCAGAATACAATGATGTTGCTGCAGAATATGTTCAATTTTGGTTGAATCGCATCCAGCTTTGTACGTGAACTCGCCAAGAAGAAGAAGACCCAGACAATGTCAAACATGCACATGACACAAGCTCATACATGCACACTACTGACCCAAAAAAACCACACGCACACAGGTACAATTCCTGTTGTTTGCTGCTGTTTAACCTGATGAGATTCCCAGCTGCCAGAGTGCGCACTTCCACATGGCTGTGGAAACAGCCCATTGTTGCTCTTGGGGAAGGCAGGAAACACCTCGCACAACATCATATGCCCACAACAATAAAAGAGGAACACACAACAAAGCTTACACAACCGGACCAGTGAAAACGCTTCTGCTGCCAGGGTGTGGGGCAGAGCCTGGTGCCACTTCCTTACAAAGGTGGGGCGGCTTGCGTGACTCTACGGTCCCTGCAGCTATGCCAAGGTCCCTTTAGATCTAACCAACGCAGAAAGGTCAGGGGAAAGGGGCCAGATTAAGCCGGCCACCCAAATTAGGGGGCTGCGTATAGGGGCTAACAACTCAAACACTCCTGCCGAAACAGCGACCAAAAAGAAATGAACGCTATAACCCTCCAATGTCAACGACCTGCATGTCTGCCAACAGTGAAATCGCTGGGGAAACTGCTGACATAACTTTAGATCCATGGGCTCTGTTGCCTTTGTCCTATTTATTTATTATTAACGCAACACACAACAGATGGAGTTTAAGGCTGTGGCACACCTTATAGTGGGTATCAGAACAAAGTGCACAGCCCCATGCAAACTGGACAGCAATCTCCTTCATTTTTTTTTTTTTTTTTTTTACATTTTTCATTGCTCTGATGTCATTAAATTTCCCTTGTCCAGCAAACAGGAAGTGAATGGACACTTGACTCCAGGCAACTATCAGTATTTTACCATCTCAATGAGCTCTTACATGTTCAGATGGGTGTTCTGGACGAATGAATCCATTTACATTCCAGCCAACAGGCCCCAGTGGGCACAGTGAACCTGTGCAAACCACAAAGTTGGCAGCATAGATTCTGGGGTCTGTAAAACACTGTTGTTGTTGGTGCTGCTGATGGAACTATTAAATAATTGCAAATCAGCACATTTTAGGTGAGGCAAAGATGAACACATAGATTTATATAATTTCAGTTGAATTATATGATATATTCACATAATATTGTGGGTAATATAATATTTACTAGTCACCAATATTGGGGAGTTTGTATTTCAACCATCCTTCTAAAATAATGTAAAAACAGAATTAATGACCTATTTAAAACAATCAAAACAAAAATTACAGTCCAAAAAAAACAAATAGCAGACACTTACAGAACTGAACAATGCCGAGTGCAGACTGTTGTCTGGAGAATTACTGTTGTAACTGTGATCCACGCTGCGTATTTATGGGAAAGTCAGATTTTTGACTTTAAAAAATCTAAATTTCATACTTAATCCATATTTCAGTCAGTAGGCTTAAATATGATGTGGGCCACTCTGCGCTTATTCTCCATTTTGCATAATATGGGGCTCGCCTTATCTCAGCATTAACAGCTGCAGAACAACAGAAAAACTACTGGTGGATTCCCACCTGTCCCGGCTGCAGCTCAGAGGGATGCAATCCACAGGAAGCATTTCTCCTCCCACTCTCTTTCCTGTGATTGGCAGGGAAATCCCATGTGACCAGTCTCGGCCAACCACAGACAGGTGCTCAACAAGTGCGAAGAGAAAAGCAACCCACCAAAACTGCTCCCTAGACCCATCTTTCCACATCCACTCCTCTGAGCCACGCTACAGAGAAAGCTCCCACCGGGTTTGGCTGTTGTGAGACGCAGCCCCTGGAATAGCAGCTTCGTGATCATGACAACACCGTGCTATTTCTGTGGCCGCCTGACATTGAGAGGCCTGGTTTATATGTGGCCTCTACTACATGATAACTCCACTGCATGATGCATTTGCCCGAGGAAGACCCATTCCCAGGTCGAAAACCAAAATCCATTAAAGGGTGCTCTACTAACGCAAGGCATTTTTTCCTGCATTAAAATCAAACATGCATTATCGCTCTGGGCCGTGTGTCACTTAAAGGGACAAAGAATCCACTTCTTGATAATAAAAGGCATGCTATATTATTATGACGTGTACAACACAAACCCTTGAATACTCAGCCCAGAGGCACATATGCTGCACAGCAATGGTGCTGAACAAAGTGTGCACATCAGGCCGTCTAAATGTGGACGTTTTTCTTGGCTGTGTTTTTTTTGAGCCTGTGTGTGTGCACATAGTTATGTGCTTACATGCATTAATTTGCACGCATTTAACTGGGCCCTTAATAAAGCACTTGCACCTCAGTGTGGCTGTGTTTTTACCATCGCTGCAGCCAAGACTGGCTGTCGGGTTCAGTGTCTTCAAAATCTGGCCAATCGGAAGTAGGCATAATTGCTGTGTCATCACTTAGTTAAAATACTTTGCGTGCAACAAAGATCATTAAGATGGTATTAAGTTAGAGAAATACAGAAAATGTATTCAATCATTACTATTTTACAACTTTTTTCCAAAGTTGACCTGTAATGAATGACATTTCTTCACCTGCACACGAATGCTCCTTTTCTGCTGAGCAGCTGTTTCAAAGATGACGAATGGGCGAGCTAAACTAGACAAACAATGTTATCGAGTTCCAAGCAGGGGCGGTGTACATTCTCATGCAGCCCAGGAAACATCTTTCATTAAACTATTGACTGAAGGCAATTAACATTAAACCTTTGATTTCCTCAAACAAGCAGGTTCAAAAGCATTACAAATGAAGTTACCGTCAACCCTCACCTCAACCGCTAACTACACATTGGTGTAGAGTTAACTAGAATGAACCAGGATTCAAATATGGTAGCAGTCATAAAGAGACAAAACACCGATGAGAGTCATTTCTGTACATGCACGAGTGTCTCAGCGATGAAAAGGGGATTGGTATTCATTCCTTTAGTGTGATTGTGTGTGTATGTGTCAGAGACAGCGAGCAAGCATCTGTTCTTTCGCTGGACTTGTGTAAGCACAGGTGTGGTCGCTGCACTCACATCCGTCCGACTCCCTCGTACATGCGCGTGCTGTCCGGCAGGGAGGTGATCTCGGCATGCGTAAGGCTGGCGTGTTTCTTCATGCGGCTGAGCTGCTCGATCTGCAGGTCCGCCAGCTTCACCTTCTGCTGCGTGTCAATCACCTTAGCTTGCAGATCCGTGAAGGCCTGGCACGTGGAAAACGCACATTGTCACGCATTCGGTCAGATTCATCATCCATGGCAGCGGTGTGGTTCAGTGGTTTGGGAAATGGAACGGCAAGCAGAGGCTTGCCCTTGCATGCCAGGTGGGGCCCTTCTGTTATACCCTTGAGCAAGACACTTCATATGAACACAGATGGGGTGGTTTCATGTTGAAATAAATCTATGGTTGCACCAAACACAACAGACATCAAACAACAACAAAAAACTAACAAATAAAACCATTTGAAAACTAAGAAAATATTGTTGAAATGGGGAGAAATTATTTGGCAAAAATAAATGAAAAATTTGTGCAAGTTCATAAACTGGTTTCACATCTGGCCAATGTAAATCACGATGAATGAAATGATTACTTATTTATTAAATGATCTGTTACACTGTTTTAGCTTAGACTGACAGGCAAATCGTCTGCTGGAAATGACTCAGCTATGTTATGATGGTTAGTTTAAGTTTTAGTTAGACTGGGTACCTTGCTAAGGAAGTCAGACAAGTGTCAATTTCTGGCAGGGACTGATTTCGCATTATCATCTCTTCACTTCAGTACTGTTGTCACAGTAGGACTTAGACTTATAACGTGGTTCGCTAGTTAGATGTAGCGAGTTGGTTAGTTAGATATTTCTTTTGTAAATGCATGCTTTTTGCTCGTCTGTGTTGTATCGACAGATAAGTAAACTACTTAGCAATTGGCTGTCTAATGTTAGCGTCGTTGCCATGTTTGCTATGGATAGCCGAATAGACCTATATTGTTTGATTAGTCGCAATATGGTCCAGGCAACAATCACCAGATCTGGCTAAATCTGCTCAGCGTCTTGTTGAAAGTTTCTTGGTTGTGCTAACTAGACTACCTGGCTATCATTTTGAGCAATTGCATTCTTTCTGACTTTCCAACGTCAATAAAGCACATCAGATCCACTGCCTATTACATTCTCTGTCCATCGCCTCAATGTAAAACTTCAACAAATCACACAGTGTTTTTAAAATCTATTTTAAAAGATACACGTTGCTTTACCTTTTTAAGCTCTAAGTCTACGGGGGCCGCCATTTTGAAAAATACCAGGCATGCGCAATAAGGGAGTGACAGTAGCAAGGTTGTTGGGCTGCAAATCTGTCCAAAGACAAATTATTTTCTTAACCTGGCCACGTGTCCATACGTTTAGGAGGCAAACTGCGATATGCGTCACCAGTCTTTTTTCAAGAGGTTATCACACTCAATGTTATCACACTCTATTTAGAAAAATGGGTGAAGAACATTGTTGAGACTTATTTAACTTCCCAAAAATAGAGCGTCTCCAATAGTTAGTAAAAACATGTGTACAGCTTATGTTACTGATAGGCTCTTGAGTAAGCAGATGTATTTGTTTGCCAAACCATGCATTCCCAACATTCACAGAGGACTTTTGCTCCCCACTTCTGCATTCCTGTGGATAATGAAACACACAAGGACAAAAAAAAAAAAAAACCATCAAACAAGTTTAATGTTACCAGGCTCCTCCATCTGTAACCAGGCCATTACAGAAGGGTGACATCATCCCATTACTAACAGTTGTTACAATCCCATTTCAGAGACTTGGAACCTTGGGTTTGGTTAGCCAAATCCTTTTTGTGTGTATGAGTCCGGCATTGAGGGTTGGCCTAAGATTAAAGTTAGGCCATAACAGTAGCCTACTAGACCAACTCCAGGAATACAGAGGTGGAGGAGAGGATAAGAGGGAGCGTGAGAGAGAGAAGGGAGTGTGCACATGGTTTTGTAACAGAAAGAAGGGGATACATTTGCTGTTAGCTCCCATTAACTGAGTTCATAAACAGCTGGCCAGGATACAGGTGCTGCTGTATCAGGAACGGAGAGGGAAGGGAGGAGGAGGGGGGGACCAAGATCATGCTTTCCATAATTAAGGCCACTGAAATTACATCAGAGCAAAATGTGGTGAACGTTTGAAAACAGAAGTGCCGGTGAAGCACTTACTATTTTCCCCCTCAGTGTCCTCGTGTGGTCTTTAAGGCTGTAATTACACTCCTTTTAACAAGCAAATGTAGGATTATTTTTTTGTCTTCTGTCATTTAGTGAAATGGCCAGCTCACTTTCTTCGTCATAACTCCATCTCACATAGATATGTTTATTATGTCTAACTGTTGTGTTTATCATTTCCTAAACATGCAGCCGGTGACAGGAAGCACTTCCTGGGACAATGTCCCGCCTGACATGAAGACTTGAGTCTCAAAGTCAAAGCAATCTTTTTGTTTCAAACACATTTAGAGCATATTCATTCACGAATAAGGCATTGCATCACAAAGCCACTTTTCAGTTTTTTTTTTTTTTTATTTCTTAAGGATTAGTTTTGTAACACTTGACACACTCTATACATTCACATTACACGAGTTGAACAGCTGAGTGAAACTCTGACTTAAAACAATTTTGAGTGGAACACATTTAAAAAAAAATCATTCTATAGTGGTAAAATGAACTGTGCCAAATCCAGTCCAAGAACCTGCTTATATTTCAGTTCCTGCCAGCCAACGACTTGGTTGTGTTCCTGGTCTGCAGCATACAGTATGGCCAATGCATTCTAATCACTTATACAAAAAACACACACACACACACACACACACACACACACACACACACACACACACAAAAATTCACAATCCAATTGAACATGAAGAGCAGTCTATCAACATGGTCAGAAACTGAAGCTCAGCAAGTAAAGGCTAGCAAACAGAGAGCTCACTCAAGACAAAAAAAGTCTCCTGAGCAATTCCTTCAATTTATGGGGCAGCAAATTCCCTACACTTTGGATTGAATATACAATTCGATTCCATACAAAAATACAATGAAACACTAAACAGTTTCTTTGACCTGGCAGTGCACTTTGAATAGATTAAGCCAGTAGAAATTTGAATAAATACCACTATATATAAATAATTAAAATAAATAAATTAAAAGACGGACGGTATAAATAAGTACACTAGACAACAATGAAAATGTGTAGAAAATAAAATGCTGACTGGTAAACACACTCCCCAAATAAAACACGGCTCACTGCAACAAAAGCATCTGCTCTTGAAAGGAAGCCAGCGTTCCTTTTCCAAATGCAGCTGAGAGGAGTCACTGGATTCAAACATATCTGCACCCCTCCGTGCCTCCCGAGAGCCTGTCTGATTTTGCAGCTTTAGTCGATCAACTGCACACAGCCAGCTCTCCACGTGGCGGGCGGGTCTGCCCGACTGGCTGGTGAACCCCACACGAAGTCCCTTATGTCCATGTCTGTCCATCTGGTCCATCTGCCCATGCCAGGAGGCACTTTTTCGTGAACCTCGGCCAGCCCGTCCTTCCCCAACTCTGTTCTTCTTGGCATATTCCTTCTCCCTTATTTTTGAGGTAGTGTCTTCATTTCCTTAACTGAAACAGAACCACAGATGGATAATGAAAAACTCTGCCCAACCATTGCGCCACAGTAGACCAAGCAACACAACACTCACTAAAATTGTGTGATCATCATATCCGTTCATGTAAGCATTAGCAAATATCTGAATCGCTGTCTCTCCACCCGCTTCATCCTACTTTACAATCTCATTCACACGTTTATTCATCCCACATTACACTGAAATTCTGACATGCCAGTAAAAACTGCTGATGACCCTCGTCATGTTCCCCCTGTATCTTACCATTACGTCCTACTGCTCAGTGATGTGGCTCTGTCCCCAGTTTGACCTTTTCCTCGTTCTCCACATCATACGCCCCCCGCCTGTGATACCTGAAAGACAGAGAAGCGGAGTTTAGACTGTGCATCCAGGAACCACCGGTTTCTTGTTTTTAAAGTCGCAGGCCACAAAGAGGCCAATGTGAGTGGCTCTGATCTGCAGCACTCAAGTCTATGTGCTTTGCGCCTTAGATCTGGGGCCATGCCATTAAAGGGGCTGCTTAAGCAGTGACCTGATCAGAGTTTCTGGAGATTGACTCACCTCAGCGCCAGAAGAATGCCGATGACAGTGAGGCACAGGGAGGACAGGACTACTGCCACCACCGCCAGCGCTGTTGTCCGGCTGTAGCTTCCTCCGGGTGTATGTGTCCGCAAGCTGACTAGGTGACAACGCTCTCCAGAGTAATCTGGCTGGCATCTGCAGGGACAGAGAAGTCAGTGTGATGATAAAACTCACATAAACATACACACAGGTGAATATGGAGCCTTGGGGGAAGAATGGTGCTTCTGGAAAAAGTTCTGAACCCATGGGGACTGATTTTTATCTCAAGTATATCTCAACAGCATTTTATCTCAAATATAGCTGTGTTGATATGCACGGTGGGACACAAAAAGTCTCCCTAATGGAATACAACAATCTTAACCAAGTAGTGTTGCTTTCCTCTAAAGATATAAAACCTACCTATAGCACAGAGCTGCACTCAAATGTGTTTCACATACAGATACTTCACACGTATGGTTTAGTTGAAGTTTCAGCTTTCTGGTAACAGAAATGTAATTGGTGCCAATAAGGCAGTCTGAGTTGGACTGAAGTGACTGAAGAAAGAAAGGGGGGGTGTGAGGATGGAAAGAGACAAAGAGAGTTAGAAACAAAGAAAAGAGAGTGAACTCACATGCATGAGGGAGTGCCCAGGTCTTTCAGGTACTGGCAGGTGCCGTGGATGCAGAAGTCCTTGTACTTCCTCAAGCAGGGGTTCCTCTTCTTCCCCTTGCCCTTACCCTTGCCCTTCTTTCTTCCCTTCCCCTTCCTCCTCTTCCCTCCTTCCGTCCTCTCTGCGTTGAGGACAACAGACGGGTCCTGGGGTTTGCTTGAGAATGCCACTGGAAGACAAAGACAAAGCCACATTACACTCCACTCTCTCTCATTCACTGAGTAGACAATAGTGAGAACTGAAAGTTTTTCCAATGATGGGGAAACCAAAATTGCCCAGTTGTCCCCAAGATTTGCTTACTGACATAGATGTGATTAGATTTGAAGAGAGTTTATTCTTCCACCAGCAACAGAGTACAATAAAACATGTCTGCTTGTCTAACCTGGCTATTTCACTGCCTCTGTTCTCCTCAGAGCATTACATTTTCCCGTCTCTCTCCACACCTTCAAGGCACTTATGAGAAAACAGCTGTTGATATGTGGTACACATGACTCACCATCAAAATATGCAGTCAGTGAAACCAAAATCAAAAGGAAAATGATTTGGTATAATTATCACAGCAGATAAATTTACCTGAGTAGCTAGCTAAGGACAGCTCAGCTCAATGGGCAGTAGTGTTTGACACTGTGCCAAATGCTGTGAATTGAAGGTAGCCCTCTTACACGCACTGTGACATCTCAATGCCTAGATGACACTGAATAACATTTGCTAAAGAACTGTGCTAAAGAATTCAAACCCACTAAAGATGGGTTTGAATTCAGGTCAGTGGCTGTAGAGCACCCTGCACCCTTGTAGTATGAACTGATTTCCTCTGATGCACCCAGGATATGAATCATAAATGTGGATATAGTTTCTTGTTCACTGTGTTTTTCTTTATTAGCCATTTGAATTTTCATTCTGACATTAAACCGTGCCTATCTTGCCCACACCAGATTTGGGCTTTTAGGATTAGCAGTCCCTGACAATCTCTATCCTAGCATTTTCTTAATGCAAAAAAGGGAATACAACAGTTATGGTCATGAACACCAATTAGTTAGCCATTGCCTTTTCCTGTGATTGACCATTTTTCCCTGCCTCAGAGGGGGGAAAAGTCTGTTGTTTTCCCTGCAAGGATATTTTTTTCAAGGCAAACAACAAGTACAGCTAGCACATTATGTCATCATGAAAAGAATTCAGAATGATTTCTTTTCCAGCCCCCACAACTGAATACCCTACACCATTCACAAAAAGGAATTCCATAATTAGACAGAGAACCTGACATCCTACTGAATTTGTTTGAAAAAGCACAACTGCCAAGCAAGGATAATTATTAAAACATCAACTTGTTTTGGTCAGCGACAAGTGATCATCAAAAATTTGCACTAAGGTATATCCTCAGTGTATGGACACTTGGGCACGTTTTTAGAGTTTCATTCTAGTTCTAGTGTGTATGAATTTCCGACCAATTTAAATCTTAGTAAATACCTTTGGGGAGTTCAATTTCATAATCCCCGGACAGGTAATCTTCATCCTCCTCCTCATCGTCGTAGTAGTAGTCATCCTCGCCATCGTACTGCACCTCCGGATTGGCCTCCGCGCTCCGAATTTCGGTGAGGCCCTCCAGCAGGTTTATCACCGCTGTCTGCGAAGTTTTCTCGCTCTCTATCCTGTCAATGGAGGCACTGCCGGCCAACCTGGACAAGGCTGGAGAAATGAAGTCAGAAAAGTTATTTGACTGCAACACGATTCCTACAGACAGTCCACGCAATAAACAAGTCATTAACCTTGATACACTTAGGCTACTCCAGAATATTAATGAGAGCTTTGGACAAATATGGTACTCAGGCGCATATAATTTCCTAACTACTTAAAACGATTAGGCTTCAAAAACCCGTGGAGCCTAATACATACCGTTTCAAGCTTGTTCCAAATATTTATGAAACCCGAGCAGGTAAGCTGCACTGGACATTTCGTTATTTTTCTGCGAAAACGTGATATTCGTTGACACTGAGCTAATACGCTACGTACAAAATATGCTTTGTAAATAAACATCATCGGTTAGATGCATACATAAAATTATAAAAAAGTGAAACGACTATAACAGTTTAAAAGCCCATTTGGAATCGGTTCACCAGACAAGACGGACATTTTTTCAGAAGATCTTTTCCTGAACGTTCACGTTCTATCCCAAGGATTTATCGAAAGCTTCCTCTCTAATCCGTTAAATCGTGGGGAAGAATGATATGTAGCATCCGTTCCATCGGTGGTGACCCGCTTTACTTACACTGTGGTACAATACAAAAAGAAAACGTATCCTCTTGGCACTTACCGAAGGCATGGATGAACAGAAGTGCCATTCTGAAAATCTTCATGTTTTCAACTTCGGGGAATAGAAAAAATAGCAAAACTGTATTTCCAAATGTAAGATAATGATGGGGTTGCAGTTGTCTCGTTAAGGCTGTTAAAATATTCTCGCCCTAAACAGACTGGATGATAGGCTAATGAACGAAACTCCTTCGGGGACAGCGTATCTGACTTCTACCAGCGAGCACTCTACGAAGACTACTACGTTGCGGAACTCTCCCATTTATATAGCTACGACCAAAACTAATTACGCCACGCCTCTTCTCAACGTTTGCCGGTGCAGGTGCGCTTTAGTTATTTAAAAGATATAAAGATATGGAAGAAATATTAAAATTATGGCTTTTAGGAAAACAGGTAGGCTGTGTCATCCGCTAAACTACGGGCTGGTGGGGCGTACCCCATATATTATTTGCAGAAGACAAAGAAGGGGAGATATTTAATGTTTTAAAATTTCACAAGCGATTGATTGTGCTTCCCAAAATCTGAAAGGGACGATACTTTCAGCTGGCAGATAACTGTCATGCTTTTGAACCGCAATAAGTACACCAATTATTTTTATGTACTTTAATGTATCAGCAAAATTGTATTTGAATGGAGTGACGCCTGTCAACTCAGTTTTCTCAAAATTGACCGAAGATTTTAAAAAGCAACTTTTTTATCTAAAAAATATAAAAGATTCTGCTTCCTTAATAGAACATAAATAGAAGTAGAGATGACATGTCTAAAACTACTGGTTCATTACAAAAGAGGAAATTAATTAGTAAAAGGCGATGACTTATGCTGTAGCCTACTATTGAAAGTCTGAGTTGCATCATGCCCACACTGCAAATTTCACAAATCACACACCCTGGTTACTGTAAAACACTTGGCTATGATCATTGCTCCTTAAAAGCGAGCATATAGCGGCACCCAGTGGAAGACACTGTGCAATAAATACTGCCGTTTTCAGATGCGGCGTGTTAAAAACAAGGGAAATCGATTACAATAGCTGTATCTGACAATATGGGTAAACCTGCCATGGTATAGGATTCATGCGAGCACTTTCAGAGAAGAAATGCTAAGAATGGAAAAAATGCTAAAGATAAAACGAAACAAAAAGAATACAGGTAAGTGGTCTAAAGGCACTTGTAAACAAACATATTAGTATTGATCAATATGTCAAAATTCTGTATAAGATAGGTGTGATCTCCGTAGTGTCGCACAAGCCAATAAGAATACAGAGAAACAGCGAATTTTGCCTTCCACTTGGCTGGCAAGGTACCTTAATTTATTATTTGTTGTAAGGCAATACAGTCGATGCAGCAGTCGTACGCTCATCATAAGCGATTGCTCTAGCCTGGCGTCACATGTCTTGTTTTGAAAAAGATGGCTGAGGAGGTCCAGGAGTCAGACACGACAGCTGGCGATCGCGATGCGAAAGACGAAGGTTACGAGGTGTTGGAAGGTGTATCAGAAAGCAAAAACAGCGGCGATGAAGAGGGAGCGAAAGACAAACAGAGCCCCAACAGCAACTGGTCGGCACCGATACTGTCGTTCGCACGGAAAGCCACCGAGACCCTGAGCAGCGGGGTGAGCTATGGGACTGCTCTGAGAAACGCCACCTCGGTCTCCGTAGGCTTCCCGACCAAACAGTCTGCGGAGGGCGATGACACCACCGCCACCGTCTCGCCAGGTAGTGCTTGATTGCCACAGCTCCACGTTTAGCTGGCTAGCTAACTTGCTTGATAGTCGCTATCATTTTCTCATCAAAGTCGTTGACGCCTCTGCCTTTTCTTTGCAGTGTACTCGAAACGCAAAACACGAACGTTAGCTAACGTTTCAAATGAACTCTGTAAAGGGATAAGCAAAATAAGAGAAGGTAAAGATAGTTAGCTAGGTATCTGCGGCTTAAGATCGCAAGGACACCTGTCGCGGTACTTGTTAGTGCTTGCTGGAAAATTGCTGTCATTATAGCAAAAGGGAAGAGCCCTTCTAGCTAGCTAACGTTAGCTAGAATGCAAAGTGTAGCTGCTACTATAGTTGTAACGTTAGCCATCAGTCGCTCGGTAAAGATATTTGGAGATTGTGGATGATGTAGCTAGGTAGTTTTTCGTGATAAAAAACTGTAACTTCTCAGGAAAACAGCGTTGCTAAAGACAGCACAACTAGACCAAAAACGGTCATTATACTACCAGTGTGTTCCGTGTTCAAGTTTTTTTAATGTTTACAACTAGCGTTGCAGATAGGCGTTGAACACATATTATTAATGGGACGTAAACATGTAACTATGTTGTTGACAGCCTTATCTGGGTAAATGCGTTATCGCTATCAGTTATAGTTAATATGTTGGGGTATACTATTTGCTGAATTCCTGAAAGCAACGTTGGTGCCCTGCAGTGGGACGGTGTTCTTTATATCAGTTGATTTTCCGGTCAGAGGTGCACACAGTCTAGAGAAAACCCAGTATGCAGTTTTAATTTGATGGCCACCATGGGGTGTAAATCGTTTTTACAAAGATAAATGTTCTGGGGAGGAGTCTGATGGAAACGTCATAATTCCTCTGTGCTATATATAGACAAATGCAGTTGACCTGTACATGATGTAAAGAGAATGCGGGCTAATTCTAGAACCACAGTGCTGTGCCGGGTTCACTTCTTACTGTCGTCTTTTCAATGTGTGTGTGATGTTCGGGAAGTGCCAGGGAAGGACCCGATGGCAGTGGAGCGGTCCAATCTGCTCAGCATGATGAAGCTGAGTGTGAAGGTTCTGATCCAGTCAGCACTGAGTCTGGGGCGCTCGCTGGACTCGGAATACCCGCCTCTGCAACAGTTCTTTGTGGTCCTGGAACACTGCCTGAAACATGGGCTCAAAGGTGAATTAGGAAGCCAGGGAGAGGCCAGTGTGCACAGGCTTTAACACATGCATGACACTAGCATCTCTGGAAGTATTTTTGCCTTCTGCAAATCCCAACTCTCAAGAATGAGTTTAAACAGACTTAAAATGCTATCATTTTCTTACAATGATGACTGTAATACAGCCACGGCATTGACCAGTATAAGCTTTATATAGATCAGATATTGTCTGGAACATAATTGTGAGTGTGCAAGTTTTTGCCTTGAGTTCTGTGACCCACGCAGTAAATCTTTCCGTCTCTCTGTCCCTGGTAGTTAAGAAATCCTTCATTGGACAGAATAAGTCCATCTGGGGCCCCCTGGAGCTGGTGGAAAAGCTGTGCCCTGAATCATCCAACATTGCAACCAGTGCACGGGACCTGCCCGGCATCAAGTGAGTGCACACCCGTCACAGTCATGAGTTTATGGAGTGACAGCACAACCGTCATAGTCATGAGTTTATGGAGTGACATCACAGCTGTGATAGATTTGAGTTTTTGGAGTGATGCTATGAGGGATGATGCAGGTGAGGCGTTATTTCCGGTTGTTTAGTTTGGGTGCCGATGCTGTCCGGCGTGGATTAGCAGTGGTTGCTGCAGCGCTGTGTGTGTGAGCCGTCTCTGTGTGCCCCGTCGTTCTCAGGACAGGGCTGGGAAGGGGTCGGGCGTGGCTGCACCTGGCCCTCATGCAGAAAAAGGTGGCCGACTACATGAAGGCCCTGCTGGACCGACGGGACCTTCTGAGGTGAGAGTTTAAAGGGAGGGAAAACAGGAAAACGAATATTAGAATTTAGGATATTTGCAACTCAGACGGCACTGAGGTAAGCTCACTGTGTTGCTCTGTCCTTCTCCCTGCCCCCTCTCGTTCTTCCTCTTAGCGAGTTCTATGAGCCTGGAGCCCTCATGATGGAGGAGGAGGGGACAGTGATCGTGGGGATGCTAGTGGGGCTGAATGTAATCGATGCCAACCTCTGTGTAAAGGGAGAGGACCTGGACTCCCAGGTGGGTCACCGCTCACAGTCCGTGGGGTTATTCAAGGTTACAGAGTGCAGAGCTGTGATGTTTTACCTCTCGATGGCTTGCAGATTCCTTTTCCAGTGGCAACATGATGTGAAGCATCTCACTGTCTTTCGATGTGTTGCATTAGGTGGGCGTCATCGACTTCTCCCTGTACCTGAAGGACCCCCAGAGCAATGAAAGCCAGAAGGAGTAAGTTTCTCTTCTGTACTCTCCACACTGACTGTGCCTTTCTTTCTTCCTCTTTTCCCCTTCTCTGCCTCTAACCATCTCTCCTGTCCCCCACAGTGATGGGAAGATGACTGCCATTTTGGATCAGAAGCATTACATCGAGGAGCTAAACAGACACCTCAGGTAATGTTCAAACAGACCTGGACGGCCGCTTCTATGTTCTCTTTTCTGTCTGTCCTCTGACGTCTCCCGTCTGTCCCCACAGCTGCACAGTGACAGACCTGCAGGCCAAGATGGACTCCCTGGAAAAGACCAACTCCAAGCTCATTGAGGAGGTCAGTACTCTCCGAGTGTTAATAGGGACAAAATGACAGAAGTGGATGTGTGTAATGTTTGTAAGACTGAAGTATGTACTCTGTGTAGCTTTCTGTATGTCTGTGCGCACTCTTGTGTGTTGAGCTTGAGTCTTAACTTGTGTGTGCATGGTGTGCAGAGAAGACAATGTTAGTGTTTGTGTGTGTGTTTGATCTTCATTGTCTCTCCCTCCAGCTGACTGCAGCTACCGACCGGATCAATGCGCTCCGTGAGGAGCAAGAACAGCTGAAGCAGGAGAACATCTCCATCCTCCAGACCAGCCAGAAGAAAGAGGAGGTGAGGCACACACCTGACGCACCCGTTACCCGAGCCTGAACCTGTCCTCCAAAGTCCCAGTGAGTCAGCGCTCTTTACCTGTTCAACCCAGGTATCGCGGCAGGATAGCCAGGTGGAGCTGGAGACGTACCGGCAGTCCCGCCAGGGTCTGGATGAGATGTACAATGAAGTGTGGAAGCAATACAAGGAGGAGAAACACATTCGGCAGGTCAGACTCTGCTCCTCTCTTCATGTGTCTGTCCCTTTGTCTTCTGTTCTCTGTCATAAGATGATGAATTGTTCTGCTAGGCCCTATTAGAGTTCAGTTAAAGAGAAGGTCATTTCAAAGGCTGGGTTTTTAACCAAAGTCCAGCACAAACATAGGAGTACTCATGATTTGAAGAGTGTGTGTGTGTGTGTGTGTGAGTGAGTAGGAGCTGGAGAAGGAGCTGGAGCTCCAGGTGGGTCTGAAGCAGGAGATGGAGGTGGCCATGAAGCTCCTGGAGAAGGACACACACGAGAAGCAGGACACACTGGTTGCCCTCAGACAGCAGCTGGACCAGGTCAAGACCCTCAACCTGCAGATGTTCAACAAGGCACAGGTATACTCACCTGGAGGGAGGGGGCAAAGGGATGCGCATCACCTCCAGAGACCCGCACCTGGAGAGAGTGAGGACATTCTAATCACATGCAGGGACATGCTCATTGTAGGAGGTATGATGGTTCTGCTCGAGTGCAGTGGTGCATCTCTGTGGTGAAACTTGGGCTCTCCTGGCAGGACACAGAACGCATTGTTCAGAGGAAGGAAGAGGAGGCGGCGCAGCTGGAGGAGAGGATGAACCAGATGGCAGCGACCATGAAGGAGCTGGACGACAGGTAAGCAGGGCGGAGATGAGGGAGGGTCACGCCGAACACGCCTCGCGTTGCGTGCTGCACGCGCCCTGCTCCGTGTGCTAGCGTCAGCGTTTCCTCTCGTCCGCAGGCTGCAGAACTCGGAGCGCACACGCCGGCAGGCAGACGCCCGGGAGAAGGAGGCCAGGCAACAGCTGGAGGAGAAGGTGGAGGGTCTCCAGAGACAGCTCACTGAGCTGGACACTCTGAGGTACAGTCATATAAAACACACTAACAGTCTCACACACACACACACACACTCGGAGAATGTGCAGCGTGATGTCAACTCCACCCGAGCATTGCTGGCAGAGTGCCCTTTCTGCAGTGATGCTTTGAATTTTTTGTGTGTTCTTCTGGAACCTGTTCCCAGGCATATGGAAGGACCTGGGGGAGTCAGGTAGCAGGCCGAGTAGTTTCAGTAGCATGTGCCAAATCAAAAAAACGAAACAAGTACATCTGCGTTTGATGTGTCTGTGTCCCACTCCTAACAATCTTCCCTCCCACTGAGTTGTTGACAAAGATTGAGATGCACACCCAGAGTATGGGGGTGGGACGGGTGGGACTGGGCTCTTGCTGAATCCTCACCCCCCCCCACTGCCCCCAGGCTAGGCCTGGAGTCGGACCTGCGCAGCGAGAAGGAGCAGCGGCAGAGCATGCAGAAGGAGCTGCAGAGGGAGCAGGACAACAGCACGGAGCTGCGCACGGAGCTGCAGCAGCTGCAGGGTCTGCAGAAGGTCAGTCTGCGCAGTCGGTCGGTATCCGATTGTAGCTGCATTTCTGTCTGCGCAGTGGACTGAAGCGAACGGTAGCAGCAGTGGCATTTTAAGGATGTCACAGATTTGCTGACCTTTATGGTACAAGCAGGCAAAGTGAATCGCATGAGATCAGAGGGAGAAAAGGTGGGTGAATCTGCTCAGAATTTGTACTGTATGTGCGCAGCACTGCGCCCCAAAACTTGTGGGCACGTCTGCGCAGTGGCTGTGGACAAGGGTTAACGGCGTGCGTCTGTCTGCACAGGAGCTGGAGGAGTTGCAGCAGGAGAAGAAGCAGCTGCAGAGGACGTGTGAGGAGCAGGAGCAGGCCCTGCAGGAGATGGGTCTGCACCTCAGCCAGTCAGTCCTCCTCCTCTCCCTCCGTCATCCCTCCATCACAATTCATCACCTTCTCCTCCTCAGCCTGCTGTCCCATCACCTCCTTCCTTTACTTTTCCCCACTTCCTCCCACTCTTGGCCTGGGAACAGCAGTTCACAGTTCCATATCCTTTTTCTAGGTCAAAGCTGAAAATGGAGGACTTCAAAGAGGTCAACAAAGCCCTAAAGGTGAGGGAGCAGGAATTCTGTCACATCACGCCAGATGTAGTGCAACCTGCAAAGGCAGAGAATACTGTAACTGTCCATGCTGCTGCACAGAGATGCAGTGTGGGTAAATCTGACGTGTCTGTCTGTCTGTCTACCAGGGCCATGCCTGGCTGAAGGACGACGAGGCGACTCAGTGTAAACAGTGCCAAAAGGAGTTCTCCATTTCGAGGAGGAAGGTAGGCTCCACCCAGTGGGTGCATGTGTCCATCCAGTCCGTCCACGGGTCCTCCAGCAGGTCGCTCACGCTGTCCCCTCTGTGTCCGTCACTCTCCTGTCCCCAGCATCACTGCCGGAACTGCGGGGACATCTACTGCAACAGCTGCTCCAGCAACGAGCTGGCCCTGCCCTCGTACCCGAAGCCCGTCCGTGTCTGTGACACCTGTCACTCACTGCTACTGCAGAGGAGCTCCTCTACGGGGTCGTGACCTCACATGCGCAGATATGCATTCACACACAGACACACACACAGACACATACACGCACATACACACAGCCACGCACAGATACATACACATACGTACATGTACATGCACATACACGCAGGCATGCACACACACACATAGACACATACAGATGTATACATAAAGACAGGCAGAGACCGATACACTGCCATACACACAGGCAGAAACAGACACACATACACAGAGACAGACAAAGACACACACACACATACAGAGGAATGCAGACAGACACACACATGCAAAGTTGCATACAGTAATCATTGCACAGATACTTCCTCTCATGTGCAGGAAAGTTTGCCACAGACACAAAGACTCAAACAGAAACACAGGCTCCTGAGATCTGAAGGGGAAAAAAAGGGATCTATTGTTTATAGGACTCTAAACTTCAAAATTTCTCACAATCCGTTCGTTACACATTCAGGAGCATATGGACAGGTGGGGTAAAAACACATGCTGGGGTCCATGTATTTGGTCTTCTTACAGTGGAGTGGCAAACACTTGAGTGGGTCACGGTCATATGCGCTTGTCTCGTAGTGGAGACTTGGATTTAAGTTCATTTTATTGGGACTTGAAGCCCATTACAGCCATTCAGTTTTTGAATGCACCAAACTATTATGAAAATAGAAAATATGCACAGCAGTTTGTTGGTACACTCAGAGTAGTTTGCCTACAGAGTGAACAGCTCTACACTGAATGTGTTAGCCATCCGGGTAGAACCTGAAGTCAGATTTCATGTCAGCCACAGTGTCCTCTCTGCGCCGTTACCAAGGTAGTCTACATCTAAAGTCAACTTTTTCCAAATAATTTTTCTACAAAACAAAAAAAAATGTAACAATTTGAATTCAGTGATGCTGTCACCTAATTGGTGTTCTCCAGTTATTTTATTCATACTATCATATATTGAAACCTGCTCCTTTCCTGCTGTGATTTCACTAACCATTCTGTGGACTGAACCCTAATGAAGGGCTGCAGTGTTAGTATGGTTGTTACTCGAGAAGATACTCCTCTGATCTTCCTCTAGTTTAACCCAGTTTCACTTCTCTCCCCCACCTCTGAGTCTGTGCTTTAAGGCAAGCTGGAGCCGGCACGCGAGCCGTCTGAGCCGAGGGTGGAGTTGCCCTGGAGTGCTGTCAGCAGACATTTTGAAAGCCAGGCAGGGTGGGAGGAGGTCACTGTAGCACTAGAGTAAATACTAATCATGATTCATCACTATACCTGTGCACTATACCTGAATGCGAGCTGGAGTCGGGTGTTTTGGAGGGGGAGGACTGTATGAACGGGGAGAATCTCAAGCGTACAGAGAACATGAAGAAACCAGCTGGAAAAAAAATGTTGAATGTCTCACTTGTTGTCGAATCTCACACAAACACACAGTACAAAGACTGTTGCTTTTACCAGGTGAAACTTAACTGATGTTACCATTCAAAGTACTTGACCTGGGGGGGTAAACCCTCAATTACTATCACCTAGCATTTGAAACAGGTAGTACAACATAGTACAGTAGCCTTGTAAACATTATCATGGGACATCAGATACACAAGTGTGAGAACTATATACAAAAACCCTCATATCTGTCAGTTTAGTATTTGAGAATTTCAACCAGAATACCTAAGACGTGTATTCATCAAGTAGAGGTTCAAATGCAACACCTGGTCCGTTAAAGCCAGTATTTCAACTCCAGCTCTGACGTTTGTATTATTATGAAGTAACTCTAAATTGCTGTAGAATGCTCTCAGAATAAAAATAAGAGGTCTATATAAAATGAATTTTAAAATTAAATCAGAGATTTGTAATTTACCGAATACTAATCAAAGCCATTTCCTGAACTGTTAGGCATGCTTTGACCACTTTTCTATCTAGACATTTTGTACATTGGAAGTACTTGTGCAGAATTTAATAAAGTCTTTCTGATTGTTTCTCAAATGTCTGTGAGCCTCAACTTGACAGTAACAGAGACGTGTTCATGTAACAAATTTATTTACTCTGCGCAATACAGGAACCACTGATGAAAATACAATGGAGGGAATACAAGCTTCCATCACAACTGGCTTACATGTTTTTGCAATATTTCGCCACTGCCACAACTTCCCTTTAAAAAAAAAAAAAAAGAAACTCAAACATGCTCCTTTACAGTACAAAATTCACCCAATTTTGCCAAGATCTCAGCTCATAAGAGAGGGGGAAAAAAAACAAGGCTGAACATTACCGCTGCTAAGTGAAGAAGAATGTCATGTGTTGACCATATTTACAAAAGCATATTGGCTCTGAAGTCTAGTTCACCTACAGAAAAGTGCAAACTAAAAAGAAAATGCCATTAGGCAGTGTTATAGACGTTCACAAAAAAAAAAAAAAATAAAATAAAAAATACCATACACCCCAATGCCAGAGTAAGAGGGTGGAGAGGTGGGGGGGATTAAACAAAAATTTGTAAACACGATACACCCCCCCCACCTCCCCACAACATCAAACGGCATCTGGGGAGTTTATCCTCTGTACTGTTGCCCCCCCCTCCACCCACCCCTGCAGTGAATTAAACAAAAAGCTGGCCCATGTTACTCACCCCCCGCCCCACCCCCAGCCGGCCCTACATCCCCCACCCGGCCCCCATACTCATGCCGCTCAGACCATTGATGCCCACGGAGCCACGCCCACCGCTGCTGCCATAGTAACTGCTGCTCATTCCGCTCTGATTACCTAACAGGAGAGAGAAATACACACTATAGGACCCACGAGTTCACAGCGCACCAGGAGGTCATCACACACACACACACACACACACACACACACACACACACACAAAAACAGCTAAAACAATTAGTATTATCTACACTCAAAAAGACAGGAAACAGTCGTTCCAGATCTCAGGCATTGGGGGGGTGGGGGTCAAAATGGTGTACAGCTGGTGCAGATTATGCAATATCAGGGATGAGGACATGTTGCACACAACAGTATTTGCTTAGCAGACAACATTATCCAGAGCTACATAGCTTCCATTTTACATCCTATGTTTATACACTTATATTATTGCCATTTAGCAGACGCTCTTTCCAGACTTACAACAGTTAGTTTTTTTTCCCCCAATGTTGCCCATTTATACAGCTGAATATTTACTGAGGCAATTGTGAGAGAAGTACCATGTCCAAGGGTACAGCAGCAGTGCCACAGCAGGGAATTAAATCGGCAACCTTTCAGTTACAAGTCCTGCTCCTTAACCACTATGCTACACTGTTGCCCCACTGTAGCCTACTTACCACAGCTGGTTATTTTACTGAACCTTATCTTACTTCAGCCAACTCACGTTAAGTACACTGCTCAAGGACACAAACAGTACTGTGCCTGCCTTGCACCCAGCCAGCTGTGTAACAGAGGGCATGACTGCTGGTGCCAACAACATTGTGATTACCACAGAAGTACCTTCTCTCCCCCCCTAAGCCCACCCCAGGACGGAGCTGACACTCACTATAGTCGCTGTAGCCTCCCATGCTGGCCTGGCTGCTGTAGCCCCCTGTGTAGCCGCTGCTCAGCTGCTGGCTGCTGGGGCCGTATGCCGATTGGTTGGCTGCAGAGATTAGAACACTGTCACGGAAAAACACAACAACTTGCACAACAGGCAGGGGATTTTTTGGATTCGTGCCCCGCTGCTGTGGTTTTGCTCTTTATGTCCCAGTCTGGTCACGGCGGGCGGAGACTCACCCATGGCCCCGATCATCTGGCTGCCGTAGGCTCCGTTGCTGCCCCCTGCTGTGGAGTTGAGGAACAGCTCCACATAGCGATGCTCTGGGGAACAGAATGGGAAACGGTTATCCAGTGAACCCCTAACTGTACATGGATAACGCCACTTCCCACCCCAGATCCCTCCCCAGTCCTAAACTCTGTAGTTAGAGCCACATTACCCTCTCTCACATTACACACACACACACACACACACACACACACACACACACACACACACACACACACACACACACACACACACACACACACAGTATTAGCTGGCAGACTCACGCATGTTGGCCTTGTCCTTAGACATGGCGGCCACCGCGTCCTCGTGTGTGGCAAACTCCACATCTGCTTCCCCTGTCACTCGTCCGTCCGGGCCAACCTCAATGTGCACACGCACTGGGTTCAGCGGTGAGAAGAACTGCAAACACACACGGGATCACCATGGAGGTTCACTACTGTGCAGCACACAGTAAGCTACTCGGAGCGGTTCCAGTCCTACGCCGGTTCACTGTTGAGACCGTGTGTGTGTGTGCAGACTCACGTTGTAGATATCGGTCTCCGTGGCTCGGTAGGGAAGCCCCCTCATGTGAACACAGTGGCCTGTGGTACTCTGGAAGGAGGAGCTGCCGTCACCATAGCGACCATCTGACACACCTGCAGGGAACAGGAGATCGGAAGAGGAGACATGCAGAGATGCTTATCAAGTCCAACAGATCAAATGAGGAAATAATCCTCTTACAGCCCAAAAATCACATCCTTAAAACCAACAAATGTATTCATAGGTCAGAATTGTGATGGATAATCATCAGCTCACATTCCCATATTTTTTAGACTGATTCCATAAAATGTCTGTTACTTGCTATTAGATACATTTCAGTCTTCACAAATTCCTTTAAAAATCAGCATCATCTGCTCTATGCTCCCTGGGTGGACACACAATACTGGAACTCTACAGCCAAATCCAGTTCTTGCAAATGACAGAATTGAATAATGAAGTATTCTAAAAACTTAGCATGCAAAGGCTGATTATCACTGAACTTCAAGCCAACACCCACAGGTCTTGTTTGTGACTTTGACGCAATGTATCCACATCGGGAATACTGCAAGTTCCTAACTTTGAACAATCTGCCGAGCATCTGCCAAATAATTAATAATGACCATTTTAAATGCTACTATGGTTCTTCCCACAGCAACTGTTAGCAATGGCAGGTATCTGACACTGCTACAAGAGCCTGTCTCTGTCCCTGAGTTTCATCATCCTGAAGTGGCCAAAGCTATACTCCCTCCCACACACACACACACACACACACACACACACACACACACACACACACACACAAAGCTCATACTCCCTTGGGGCAGGACCCCTAGGACACAGCACCTCAAACGGGGATCCAGACACAACCAGGACACCATGTGTGCATTCACCTGGACAGTTCACTTACTGGGGAGGGTTAGAGGAGAGGACAGAAGTGGCACGCGCACACACGTATCTCCAAACTCACCGGCCTCACCTCCGCCGTAGCCGCCGCGGCGCATCCTGTCAAAGGAGCCCCCGCGGGCCATGCTGCTGTAGCCCCGCCCGCCCCCGGGGCGGTCGTAGGGGCCCGGCCTCTGCATGCCCATGCCCTTGCGGGGCGGCTCGTAGTGCGTCCGCACCTCCGCCCGGCTGCTCTTGAAAATCTCTATGTACCTGGGAGCATACAGACACGGCGCTGAAACCGGGGGCCGGAGCCTGCGCCGGCAGAAGGATTCAAAAGCATTCAAGTGTGGCTTATGAAACATCAGTACCACTCAAGCGCTTTCTACAGCTGCTATTGGTGAGAAGTCATCATGGCAGGTCAATGTGTGTCTTACGGAGGTCTGCTGGCTAGCAGGATGTGGTGCCTGCTGCACACAGTCATGTGTAAATATTACAGACGAAGACATGACTTGAATTCAGTACGCTGTGTGCGCTTAACTGGCAGGCTTTAAGGGGAAAGGGTTTTGTCATTGACCTTCATGTTTGGAAAACGGAGTTATGAAGTGCAGAACTTTTCTTATGGTTACCTGGAAGGACCTACGCATCGACATTTACACTGTGTCTGTGGCACGTGACTGCAAGGCCCCATGTGGGGCCAGTCCCTGCTCACCTTTAGTCCACCTTTAGCAGCATTACCTGTGACCGTGGGATACAGGTCCCCGTGAAGAGTGGCATTCTGGGAGATTAACACCTGTGTGCTTCCTGTATGTCTGCCTGAAGCTTAGTGCTGAGCGACCACCTCCAACCATCCTCCTAGGACCAAACCTCAACTCTATTCTGCATCCTCTATTTGATTATGCACACTCCTTACAGCAAGAGGCATTGTATGCTGGCCAGGATATCTGTGTACACTAGATGGCCTAATATCCTGTCCCCTACTCCATGGAGACACTGCCTCCAAACTTAAAATGGACTCAAAATATTTAATGTGTGCACTGTTGATTCATTCTTACACGTGCTAATTCCATGTTGATGGTTTCATTAGGCTTCTTTTTCTTGAGTCCTGCTGACTTGTACACTGAGGGAAAAGCAGCACACCACTGTCTCCCCCGATCTACACAGTCTTGTCTGTTTCTCACGGTATCACCTGCAGAAACGGGTATCTCCTCACTCTGAACCTGGAGCAGCTTGATCGCTCAGCACTAAGTTGAGCACTATCCGCTGATCTCATTGGCTAAGTGTTTTAGCCACAAAAAAGTGCTTCGTCCTCATGTAGACAGTGAATGAAGATCTTGTGTGCGGGTTTATGAATGTAATTATGTAACTGTATACATTCACATATAAACATACATGAGTGTGTACAGGTCAGTGTGTGCTTGTGTGTTTCATTGAACTATAGTTACAAAAGCTACTAGGTGTAGTTGCTATGGTACATTGTTGTCGTAGGTGTATACCATAAGAAAAGCAACTTATCCAGCCAACCAACCAACCATCCCCACCTGTGCCCTATTCTTTCCTTGTGTTTCTTTAGAGCCTTTTCAGCTATATCCTGTGAAGCAAACTGCACGAAGGCCTCCCCCGTACTCCTCCCCTGGAAGTCCACCGGCAATGTTATCCCATTTGGCACGATTTCCAACCCTTCAACCCAAGGACAGATAACCCCAGCGGGGGACATATTAAATCACATGCCCAATCACAATGATCTCTCTTTCTCTAAGGTTTTTTTTTTTCTCTTCTGTAAACAAACAAACAAAAGATCAAAAATCTCTATGCATTATACATACCAGAGGAGAGAGTTTCTCTATGATGTTTGTGACCATTTACTTAATGGACCTGCTCTTTACTGCATTTTGGGGATATGCGGGTGGGGGAGTTTAAAATGGAGGGAAAATATCCATACAAGGCTTCACGCCTATATGGAATGAAAAAAAGGAACATCTGATACACTGATTCAGGTTTAAGTTCACTTCATATGGGGCCCTTCTCATTGGGAGGTGATCACTTTACTGAAGAGTGATGAGGTGGCTGTGATGGGAAAGGAAACTAAAGCCCTTTACACATATGGAGAGCCACCTTAAAACCAGCTCAAATAAACTGGATTGACCCACTGGTAATAAATTATGCTAGAAACTTTACTCCACCCACAAGCCAGCTGGGAGGTGGTGTGGTACATGTGATAATGTATTGCGCAAAACTGCCTTTGACATTATCTTCAAAAGGATATAACACTTTATGGGCACATCAAGTACATTTTTCAGACCAAATGATGTACTTACTAGAAATACAGAAGGTATCTTTTGACAGTTCAATATATTGGAGGAAAAACTATACATTGACAATTACCACTTGCTGGCTTGTTAGTTGATAAGGTTAAAAATCATATGGGCATGCTAGCTAGCTATTCAACTGACTAGTTAGCTGGTGAGCTAACTTGCATGGGGGTTCAAAAGGCACGGTGAAACTGGCTTAAGGCAGCTTACTTCAGGGTGTAAACGGGGTTTAGGTTGAGAGAGGGCTGGGACATGGAATCTGAAGAGTGGGATCTGGGGGCTGGGCAAAATGGTGAAGTGAAAGGTCCTCAAAATAAGTTCTTGGCCCCATCCATGTCCACCATATAGAAAGTATGATTAAAATGTAAAAAAATATCTGAAGAGATCGAGGAAGGAGCTGGCCCATGAGTGATGCAAACACTACGTTCTGAATAAATCAACAGACCAAAATGCAGTGAACAACATCCCTGCGCATAAAAGACAAAGAAAGGCATCTCCTCAATACCCAACAGGAAGTGAGTGTTAGAGAACGAAGCGGGGGCACAGGAGGCCTGGCGAATGTACCTGAGAAAAACTGGACGATCTCCTCCTTACTGCAGCCGAAAGGCAGTCCGCGTAATCGAACCAGCCCGTCGCCCCCCGTCTCGGGGCAGTTTGGACCTGTGTGCTTCAGGACCCAGTCCATCTCCACATTGTTGGATTTGAACACTAGGTCAGAGGAGACACACACAAGCTGTCAGTCAACACCTCTCCCTTCTTCCCTCCCAAACAGCTGAGTTGAAGGAATCTTCCCAACCAGATTTTTTTTCAACATATCCCTTTTTATTTTGCACTGGAAGACAACTGACAGCTATCTGGCACATGTGAAACCAAATCCTTATAGTATACAAATCCTAGAATGTTGAGGTAGTCTGGACCCTAGGCTACAGAGGATAATGTGGATCTGTCACTGCTATCAATAAGCACCACATTGGTTTGTGTGGGCACCGAAGGCAGAGTTATTTGTATGAGAGGAAAAATTAATAGGCAAAACTTCCACAGTTAGAAGAGTAACACAGAGTGAGAGAGAAATTGAATGGCTTTTAGCAATGTCAAAAGATGAAAGCACAAAAGGTTAACATGTAGTTAACACAAACATACTATGATCATGAAAATAGATCTCTGTAATCAAATTAGGACATTGTAGCAGAAAAATGCTCATGTGAAAGCATGTGTGAGATGTACATGCTGACACACACCTTCCACATATCTGTGACCCATGGTTTCTCTGTCCTTCTTGACTGCAATCTTCAGGTCCTCCTCTGTCTCCAGCTCTACAAAGGCTTCTCCGCTGGGGCGACCCTCTCGTGTATACGTGAAGTGGATGCCATTGGCATTGTTTGCAATTTTGCAGTCTAAAAACACCAGCATGTACAGGAAGGAGGAAAGGCCAGGTTAAAAAAAAAATCCATCTGTGGTAATACAAGCTCTCATCAAGTGGAGCATGAAAAGCAGGATGCCTGTATTGACACGGAAAATATATGGTGAAAGATAACCAAGTCTCATGTTTTATTCTGAGTGCCATTTTCTATTTAGTCTTCTAAAACTCTAAAATGGACTATTATTCTGTTTTTCTGTGTGGTCCAGCTAGGTTTCCCATCAGTAACAAGAAGTACAAGTAAAAAAAGTTGGGAACCACCAGTACAGATTACTGAGCAATGTCCCAAAGGGTTCTCTTACCTGAGAAAAACCTCTGAACTTCTTCCACAGCACAAGACCAGGGCAGGCCCCGCACACGCACCACAAATCCTTCATCAGCCATGCTCAGCACTGACCAGGTTGCTCCTTTGCAGATCTGTTAATAATGAGATAAGAAAAGAGAAATTCCTCTACTCCATTCATTAAAAAAAAACCCATCCATAAAAATGCATTTGCTACCATGAATGAGGTTTAACAGCTAAAGCATTCGAAGGGTTAAGATTTAATCATGCGTTTGATAAACAGAAAAATATAAAAAGTCGAACACAGTTAACATTAGAAATGTTATATAGCAGTCTTACCATTGTAAAAATGTTATAAGCATAGACCTGCTGGTTATGGTTACCCCACGGGAGACAATTATTAGACAACATATTTGAGTTTCTTAAATTAATCAACACCTGCTTTGTCGTATCCTCGAACACATTTAGTGCTATTACACCAGTACCTAGCTAGGTTGCAGAACGGAACACATCTCACCCACAAACCCACCTTTTTGTCATACGTAATTCAGTTCATTCTAGAACTAAAAGTTAGCTACCAGCTAAATTAGACCATATAATCTACATTTATGGCCAAACATTGATCTCTAAAGTTACATGGTACCGGGCAAAATGCTCCCGTCAGTGCGATTAGCCTGTGGGAATAGCTAACCAACTTCTTATTTTTAGACATCGTCCTAATTTGAAAGGAAATTTGGGTCATACCTGTACGACGCACAATCTTCCCTGGCTAGCTATAAAGCTACTGTTAGCTCGGTCGCTAGCTAGTTAGCTTAGTAACCAGCTGTATCGGGTAGCTAAAATGCACGCATATTTTGTCTAACCCAAGCTAAGGAGCGACGTTAATGTTAACGTTCCATTAAAACAATGCCAAATATATTAGTTAGCTAAACGTTTCACTTAAGTCGCGGTGATTACATGGATGGAAACAAGCTCGTTAGCAGGCGCAGCTAACAGACAGTCAAATGCGATGTTCACACATTCAGTGTAATTTATGTGCTAACACTAACTAGCTGACGGAATAGGCCAGAAACAAACGTGTTCATTCACTTAGCCGGTCCTTCCGACATTTTAGATAACGTTAGCTGATGCTATTTGTACTACTATTTCACTTAGGTAGGTGGCTCTGTCTGCAGATACCAAACATCTAAAAAGCCGAGATGACCATTTACTCATGATATTATGTAAATAACACAGCTAGGGTTGCTAGTTAGCTACTTATACTCCCTTTGACAAGGTAAGCTCCAACTTCATTTCGCATATGAGCTGCAAACAAAGACACCGGGCCTAAACGAGTTTGCTAGCTAATATGTGATGCATATGTAAGCAATAGCCTCAAATCGAAGAATAAAAAAACTACCCAACTTGTAAATAAAAGCTGTTAACCTAATTTATATATATCCTGCTAAATGAATACATCGCCTATATATATCGAGATTATTACCTTGTTTTGTAGAGATATTCCGCTTGTCTACGTGCCGCCGCGACAGCCGTCCATATGAGCGAGCCTACGTTGTGTACAGTGTCCTTACTGGCCCTGCTGATCACGCCCAAACAATGTGACGTCTGATGTTCCCCAGTTACACCCCGGGGACAAGGTCTAATTGCCTCGACTGCCCACATAGCGTAAGATGCAGTATCAAATGCATTGGTACATGGTTCGGTTCTTTAAAATATAACATTAACTCTTATAAAATCATGCGTTATGAATCTATCTCTTACAATCTAACTAAGCCTTGACAAAAAATAGGCAAGCAATTAACACTGCCAGCGTGGTCCTCAGCAAATAACTAAATGACACTGAGGAGATAGCCGGATAGCCTTAGCCCGTCTTTAAATGGTTTTGAAATGTGCTTTTTTCAGTATATGTATGAGTTGAAATAAAGCATTCTCCTTTTATGTGAAAGGGCAAGGAACTGTGTTTTGGGGTCAAGTATATCCTGTAGCCTTTGTGCACTTCTTGCAAGCTGCACTGAGAGTGTGCAAGGATGTAACAAAATCCACTTCTTTTGTCTGACCTATTAGCTGGCACTCCAACATTTCTTTCATAATTATATAATTTTCTTATTTACCATCAGGTTCATCAGCAATTTCCTTCATGAGTGATAAAAGCTCCTCCCAAGTGTCCACTGAGTGGCACTATAGTAGAACAGAGACCCTGGAAAGTGTGAATTAACCTGGTGTCATAACAAGGTGCTCTTTGTTATGCTACCTCTCAGTGTCAGTATAAATAGCACTGTAAGACAAACAAGTTAATTTCTCCCCACTGGTTTCCTATTAATATATATATATATATATATATATATATATATAATAAATTTTTCCCCTCTTCCTGTGTACTGCGGCATTGACTGCTTTTAGAATATGAACACTGTGGTCTAATGAATTCTAATGAATTCTTCCATTCTTCTAGTATTTAATATTTGAAATAAATACCAGTGTGGGGGCAGTGATTGAGCAATAGTCTCTGGCACAGAGAAAACAGCCCTCCTTTGTTTTCTCTCCTTCTATTGAGGAATGTCGTAGTCTAGTCCTGCCCCTTCTAATTAAATTTCTCAAGCACTGAAAATAAAAATAATGGCAAGATTTTCATCATATTTTCATGAATGTAGCATTATGAATAAAGCTTAATATTATCCCAATTTCAAGTCAAAACACAGCTTGCTGATATGTATATGGCTTTTTTTCCCCTTAGGATCTTTTAGTTGTCTAGATTTTTCCTTTTGGATTGAAAAAACAACCAAATTTGATATTGGATTCAGTATCACAACTAAAAAGCTCTGAAGAGAAATATCTCTGCAGATGGACTTGCCGTGCCATTCCAGAATGAGAGCTCTGCTGACGGGTGAGTCTCACAATCACAGATCATGACACTCCAAATCCTCTCCCTCAATGCCAACTTTCAGCTCCAGCAAATCCCAGTTCATAAGATATAACAGAGGGAATAACACGGTGACCAAAGGGTGAGGATGGAACACAACAGAAAAAAGATGTAGAACTGAAATTTAGCATCATCATTTAAAACCATTTCACTGTAAAATATCCCAGTCTATACTAGTGACAAAATTGAATGGAATAGTATATTTTAGAAATATATACAATGACGATAAATATAAATACTGAAAATATAAGTAAATATATGTCAACCTGTAAGTCAATTGGTGTAAGATTTTTTTTGTTTTGTTTTTGGTCAGATACACTCAAATTCAATTACCTGTAGTATTAATTTCACAATAGATTTTGAAAATGCATGCAAAACTAGGTTAAATGAAAAAAAAGAGTTAATTATTAAGGCTCCTTGGAAGGCTCCAAGGCTTCATCTTAACAGAACACTTTAGGTACAGAAAATCATCAACTTTATTCACTTGCTTCTAACATCAGTCACTGAAGGCTATAGGATGTCTGGAAAAGGTTATCCAGTTTTCCACCAGGTTATCCAGGAGAGGATTCAAATCGTAGTAGCTAACAGGCCAGGGGGTCTCAGGCCTGGTAACAATGTAAAGCTGCTTTGTGACAACTTGTGTTGTAAAAAGCACTATACAAATAAACCTGAATTGAATTGAAATTGAATTGAATTGAACCAGCTCAGGCAGTACGATTTCCAACTTCCAACAACCTCTTTTGGCAAATACAAGTAGGAAGGCAGTGCAGAAAAGCAGCCAATATACAATGATATATCCCTACAACCCAAATTAACCTTTACTTTTAAAAATTGAAATTAAAAAGATAGATCCAGTGGGCAGGATGTTCTCAAAAAACAACATGATACCCAATCGCTTATTGATGGCTGTTCTGTTGCTTGATGTGACAGCTCAAAAACCCTGAGACACCGGTAAACCTAACATGGTGCCAGCAAGCTTGTACTGGACAACACTTCATAAAATACAATAAATGTATAAATTATCATTGCTTTGGCCAATGGCATTTTCATTTTCAC
Source organism: Megalops atlanticus (assembly GCA_019176425.1). NCBI lineage: Eukaryota > Metazoa > Chordata > Actinopteri > Elopiformes > Megalopidae > Megalops > Megalops atlanticus. Next base: position 26,631,858 of record CM032888.1, on the reverse strand, counting down.
ATTAAACAGGGGTAAGGCTTTCTTCCATAGCAATTTGCAGGTCTGCAGGAAATGCCAGTACTATAAAACAGTGACCACTTCACTTTATGAAAATATTTCAGAGGTATGTTTTATTCTCCTGTGACTGTAGGGTGAGGATACAATGTCCAGGTTAACAGTTATGATTGGTAGTAATATTCACAGTAGTAGTAGACTCTTTACGAGTGTGAAATAACTTGGACGAACAGGCATGATTACACATGCAATAGTCAAATGCAAATGTAAACATTCAATCGTCATTACACAATTTATACATCACAAATGAAGTCACAAGCTTAAACATGGCACAATCCTGAAAAACATAACCCAGTGCCCTTACTTGGTTCTCCTCTGGTGCTTTCCCAAAGACAGACTCCATGGTGTCTGCACTCAGAGAGGGGTTAATGGCAGGTTCTAACGCTTAACATGCATTAATAGGCTAATGTATGATAATGATGCTTAAACCTGAGACAGATAACACAGACAGAGGACTCAGCTGTGACAGTTTCACTAAGAATGCTCCATGAATAATTAAGCTTATAGACCGAATAAATGATTCATACTCCCTGTGCTTGGTCATGGCATTACGGTACATCCCAGTCATTATAGTATGAGGATTATGCAAGCTCTATAAACAAGATGCAGTAACAGAGGATGAGAGCGTGAGAGGGAAAGAAAAAAACCCAAGGGGAGGGCTTCAAAATTCAAAGGCAGATCAAAGAAGTCTGAATATGGTTCTTAGCTCCATGCCTGAGGCAGACAAACATGTGAAGAAGGTCAACAGGTTGGAGCCCTCGCCGATAAAGACTGATGGAATATGCCGTGAGCTAGAAGCTGGTTACACAGAGTTCAGCTGTGTGGGTGTGCCTGGCTGGGCATCTTCATGATGTCTCATCTAGCTGCTTGTCATGTAAAAAAAAACAAAAAAACAAAAAAAACAGCACTGCTTTTATAAGTCTTCCAAGGCAAACAGTCATGTTTGTTTTCCATCTAACTGCAGTTTGCTTTTTATTTGAGGAAACATCTGTTCCTTTCCAAACACCAGAATCATAAGAGGGATGATTTCATTTGAGTCAGCTCTTACAGATGGATACGCTCGAACAGCCCTAAATTGAAGTTCCAGTTTAAAGGTGTATTGTGGGCTACTGGCAACAGCCCAAACGTCACTTGATACTATAATCTCTCTGAGCAGTAGGATTTGTAGGAAATGTTTCATTTTCAGATAATAGAACACATACTGTAATGTTGTTACTGGTAATTTTGTTGGCACTGCATTATAATTAATTACAACAATACAAAGTAATGTTAATAATACAACCGTTACCTGTTAGTGTTCATTCAGTAAGTTGAACAGTGTTAGTAACAGTAAGTTAAAATGTGTGATTGAGAGGGAGGTAAGAGACCATGTTTGGTGCCAAATCTGCCTTTCCTGTCAGGCAACTTGCAACTGCCTGACAAGAGTGAATGATGACAACCATTTAGTGAGAATTCCTGTCATCTCTGTGTGAAGGAGTAGCCCTTCACCTCACCCCAACAGGTTAAATGTTCAGTGTTAATTGTTTGTTAAATTGAGGATCCTCATTGTCTACATTTCATCTTGTAAAATAAGCGCATTATTCAATCAACTACAACAGGTTACATGTTTGTCTTCATTTAATGATTGTTTATTTGTGTTGTTAATTGTCAGGTCTTGTCTTTGAGAACCAGTTAATTGGTCACACCTGCTCTAGGGTGATTAAATACAGGTGTGAGGCCACACAGAGGGGTTCAGATTGCTGGAAGCCATCTTGTGTGCTGGAGGTTGTACACTGGTTCTCTTGTGTTTGTGAGTAGTTTTTTAAATAAATTATTGTTTTGATAAGTTTTTTTTTTTTTTTTTTTTTGCTATTTTATGTGCAGAGCATCGGCCAGCTCTGTCACATTTGGTGTTAGAGTGGGATAGTACTGCCTGCTATAAGGAGTGACTCACGGTTTGATTTTTGATGAGAGAAAGCAGAAAGGGGAAAGCTAACCAGGAGAACCAGAAGACAAGACAAGGCAAGGCAAGGTAGCCATTGGGGGTTGGAAGAGGACTGAGAGGAACTGTTCCAGGGACTGCTGACCTGTGGGGCCCGGTTTGGGGCATAGCTCGGGTAGCCCTCGGGGACTGGCGAGGCCAGGAGGGAGAGCTGGTGCAGGGGCAGCAGAAGGGGAGCAGTTCGGGAGACCGGAAGGGGAACGGCCAGGGACCAGCGAGAGACCACCCTGTAGCCCTTGGTGGGGGTAGCTCAGGAGCCCCAGAGAAGGCTGGATAGAACCGGTGGGGAGAGCTACATTGCCCAGGATGGAAAGGGGGGAGTGGTTGTCTGCAAAGCTGGTAGGAAGTTACCTGCTGTCCGGAGGTCCTGTCAGGAGGGACCCACAATGGAGGTGCCAAGGCCTACTTTGTATGGACATTATGGACTCTGAGCCACAGCACTGGCTGTCTCACTGGTGTGAGACTGGGAGAGGGGGAAGGAAATGTGAAGGAGTAGCCCTTCACCTCACCCCCAACAGGTTAAATGTTCAATGTTAATTGTTTAATTGTTCAATTGAGGATCCTCATTGTCTACATTTCATCTTGTAAAATAAGTGCATTATTCAATCAACTACAACTACAACAGGTTACATGTTTGTCTTCATTTAATGATTGTTTAACTGTGGTGTTAATTGTCAGGTCTTGTCTTTGAGAACCAGTTAATTGCTCACACCTGCTCTAGGGTGATTATATACAGGTGTGAGGCCACACAGAGAGGGGTTCAGATTGCTGGAAGCCATCTTGTGTGCTGGAGGTTGTACACTGGTTCTCGTGTTAGTAGTTTTTTAAATTGTTTTGATAAAAAAAAAAAAACCCTTTTCTCCTTCTGCTATTTTATGTGCAGAGCATCGGCCAGCTCTGTCACACTCTGGTATTACAGGAAAGGAGTTAAGATATACCCAAGAGTTCATGGGGGAACTTCAAATATTGACATGTACCTACTCCTTTTAATAGATGTTCCTTTTAAAGCCACAATTACCTTAATCTCTCAAAATTCAGCTTCAATTTTTTCTGCAACTTTGACATCCTGTTTTCAGCAGGTTGTTAAAATCTTCCAAATGCATTTTTAGATAAACCCAAGTCAAAATCAGCATATTTGCATACCTGTTTAAGCACTTCCACAGAATGAGGCAGAAACAATGCACCGAAACAACCAGAGGAAGACACGAGCTCGGAGGAAGGGAGAGGGAGACTTACCACCTTAGGTAAATATATCAAAACAGTTACCAAAAAAGTTCCTCTGAGAAACTCTCAATTGACACACCTCTACCATCAACAGAAGCTCTAGGTCCTCACCACAAAGAGCTCCTTCCTCAAACATAATTTAAAAGAAGAGCAAGCTGTGAGGTTAAAGGAGGATTTAATGCATATGACGGTTATGGAGAGGACCCTAAATCTGACCTTGAACTAATGGCATACAGAGACCAACGCCATGACAAATCAACTTCCACAAAGACATTTAATAACATTTATGACCCTTTCAAAATATGACAGATAAACCAGTCAAAGGGGATTGTAAATGTCAGCACACCATGTTTCAGGATTGTACAGTTAGGCAGCTGTAGTGCATGATACTTGAAATGATTGCTTAATTGGGGGGTTGAACATTATTTTAAAGAGGATGAGGAGAGGGTTATTCAACCTCTCCCTTGTGAAAATAAGACAGTTGACATCCCTGAGATGGTCAAACAGTCTTGAAGTGATGACCCAAAGTGCTTCTCCAGAGCAATCCTATATACTGTTCTGAATTGCCTATATTGCAGATTAGCGTGGTACAGGAGCCACCTCAGGCACCAAGTCCCCGGGCCTGCATGTGTTTAAGTCACTGCTGGACTGGGGACTGCACTGGTTCAGAGTACCAAATGCCTGCAGAGGGACCCGAGTCCCCCACCAGTGTGCAGATGGGTATTGCCGGTGGTCCAAATGGGTACAGACTCAGTGTAGTCCCAGAGCCTGATCCAGGAAGTTAGCGAAGTTCTGAGGCCGGCCCGGCAGGAAGGGCGTGAGCACAGAGAGATCCATCGTTCGCAAAGTCTGGGTCAGTGTGCTATGGGGAAGACAGACAGAGAGAGCCGGGCTCAGACTACAGTATACTAACCCCTGCTGGACACCAGGAAACAGGGCTGAACACAAAAACAAGGAGATGCTTGAAAATTCCACAGGCCAATTTGCACCAAAACAAAATGGAAAATTCACTTTATTCCCCCCTTTTAAAGGACTGCATGCACTGCTTATTGCTCTTTACTAAAGTCACTCAAATGTTCAGTACTGAATCTGTTCAGTTAGCATTTTCCCTCAAAACTGTCTTAGAATTTGTAATCAATTCTGACAAATCAGTTCTAACTAAATGAGTCTAAGAATCAGGTGGAATGTATAAAACAAAATAACTAAACCATCTGACTGGTGGCTGGAAATGTAACGGTATTAAATACATCTGTGACACCAAAACGGGTACCATTATGGCAACAGCAGTCAAATTAATTCTAGTTTCACTCACCTGCAAGTGCAGTACAAGAGATGAGAGTCTGCGTGCAGCTGTTTAGCAAGCTCCAGCTGGTGATTGTCCATCAGTCGGTCATTGACCACCACGAGCAGGGGCCGTCTCGCCCCTAGAGCCTCTAAACAACTTCCAGCACCTGCAAAAAAAATAGAGTGGGTGAGGAGTGAGCTATAGAGACCTCAATCAACCAACAAATCCAAAGATGACCAGAAACTAAAACTCTCTGGCGTCCAATTACGTGCTTATTAACACAGCTGGAACATAAACGCCCCGCCACAAAAATGGCAATCTGCACCACAGACCAGATCAGCTCTGTTTCCGAACGGCGAACCTGCGTGGCTGATGACCAGATCGGCATCTCGAATGTCCTCTGCGATGGAATCTTTGAATCGGAAGGCGTCAACCACCAACTCCGCACAGCTGTCTGGACCAGGGAGCACCGAACCGCGGCCCACCTGGAGGACCAGCTTTTGGTAACCGAGATCTGACAACACCTTAGGGAGAGGCGAGAGTGGGAAACAGAGACTGGTCATTCTGACGGTAAAATGATAGAATAGCCATATAAATTAGTTGACATACTATGTAGTTATGCCTCTAGTAGGTATCGTAGGTAACTAGTATTAAACAGCTAGTCTAACTCGCTCCATGGCAAAACTTTAACAGAGCTATCCGAGCTAGCTGCAACAGAGCAAAGGTAGAGTACAGGCTTTAGGAAATCTGAGACTTCAGTGCAGGTTAGCTAAGCTAGCAAAGCAAGCTACCTACCTATATGAAGCTGTACAAGCATCGGCTAAACAGGCTGCTGGCTAAAGGACTGGGGTCGCTAGGTAGCTAACCTTCTAGGTAACTAGCTAACAAGCGTATTTTACCTGAACGATTTCTTCAGATGTCACACTCTCAATCAGTTCATCGAACCTCGTGGTTCCTACGGTAACGAAAACAGTCTTCATGACAGCAATGCGGGCTAAGCGCTATTGATAAGGACAGCTCATTTAGAAAATCCCTGCTAAGACATCTGATTTGGATCGACATTCCCCTGGCTAAATATTTCTATGGTTCCTTCTACAGCGACTCCTCCAGAAACTCGTACGGGGTTTTGTCTACACTGCCACCCGACGGTTGGGGGATGAACAATTCCGCTTTTTATGGAATCCTAACGTTAACTTAATAATAAATTCAGACTTCACACAACGTTGATCCTAGGTATGAAGTGATGGTGTTTATAGGGTGTCATATGAAGAAGATATAAACGATCAAAGAGCACATGGACTCCACTATATTATACTATTACATCATGAACACTTTGGCACTTCATACATTAAGCAAGGGCAACTAAGGTAAACGTTATGTGAAGTCTTAATTTATTAGAATAGTAAGTGCCAAAGTGTTCATCTATATATGACACCATATAAACACCATCACTTTTACACAGTATGTGCACCTCAGTATGACGGAGGTATGCTGCTCAGATTAAAAAAAAATAGGCACTATGTGTACGCTAAAACAATCAGTCATGTAATTTCATTTTGGCACTGGTTTTGTACTTCATGCTTATTTTCTGTTTTTGCCTGCAGTATGTATCTGTGATCTTGTTGGTCCTGATTTTGGAAAAGCATATTGCAATGGTCTTCCCTGCGTCAGCATTTATTGCAGTTCCGATGACAATCCTTGAAGCTGTTAAGTGTTGTCCTACTATATTGGCCAATGGTTCTGCTGTAAAATAAGGGCACTGACCGAATACAGAAACACTGACATTATGAGTCATGTTTATGGTATTTAGTGAATAGGGTATGGCTGAAATCTGTTACCTAGATACCAATATCATGCTCTTATCTTAAATCCCTGTGTTGTCGCTAAATTACCATATATTCTATCATGAAATCTGAGGTAAGCATATGGGGGGCTTTCCAGGAGTTCTGATATGTTGTTCAACATATTATCAGGAAACTAACCTTAAAAATCAGCTTGTGTCTCCATAGTGTCCACATCCATGCCTAAATACCAGCGGTCTGTGGTTATGTAGGTTTTTAAGAGGGCATTTCATAAGGACAAAAAAAATGCAATTAAATAGTCAGGACTTATTTAAATCACAACCATGAATAGTATGCAATCAGATGATAATACAAACTAAGAGGCGAACCTGCTTGGCAGACATTTCAGAAGTTTTGACCTACAGGATTCACAGAGGACAGACCACATCTGGAGGCATGGAAACAGCCCAAAGCAGAGGTGAAGAAGGTGAAGCAATCAAACACCTGTGCACTCCAGTAGAGACACAGTAAGTGGCCAGTAGGCTGGCTGTCCCATTAAGAATGCTCATTTGAGTGTAAAGGAAAATCTCAAAGCGTACCTGAACGCCCACGTCTATCAAGTGACTCAACTGCAGCACACAGTGTGTGTGTGCTGGCCTGCCTTCACATTCTGAGGAAATACTGCACACGGCACCGTGAAACTGTGGCTGATTTCTGAAGATGCGTGGTTAATACTGTGACAATTAAAAGGGGGGGGAAAATGCAGACCACTGAATAGGAGTCTCTTAGCTGAACGACAGTAATCCTCATAGGTCAGTGGCGCTCAAAAGCAACTCTCAGATGACACCTAATTGTGGTGACAGGGGGAGACGTTTCACTTAATGACTAGATAGATCAGAAACTGTGATAAAGTGACCCTCCCCCTGCTTCCATCAGATGGGAGTGGATCAGCACTTCTCTGCTCTGCACCACGAGAGACTCAAACACCACAGTGAGGGAGGGAATAGAGAAGAACTGCACAGACTCAGTAACCACCCACACACACATGAGGTAAGACTGAAATCATTTGTTTTAAGGCTCAATTAACTCTCCATTTATATACTGTTGTCACAAAAGCAGAACACATTAGAGAAGTATAAAATAAAAAAGGCAATAAGTATCTAACATTGTAATTAAGATTTTAATAAATAGATTATTGACAGAAAAAAGCATAATAAAAACAATGACAAAAAGAGTAAAATAAAGTGATGTTAGACAGGACAGGGGTCTGCCTTGCTTCATAGCCAATGTGCAACCAAAGGTACAAAGAATCAATCATAAGATAAAACATAGGCCGCTAGTCATTCTAATCGCAATGCACCCTGTCCTTAACCTCGAGTACTACATTTAAGCAGTTGTCATGTCAAATACGTAACATCATGTGTTCAGCAGCTGCTGAAATAAATGAAAAATGTTTAAGAGTTAAAAAAAAAGAAACAATTACTCCACTTCAAGGGCAACGCACAGTACGCTTAGATTGAATAGAGGGCTTAAAAGTTATAGCAGGGGATATGCCGAATCAGCACCTTCACAAATACGATCCTGAGCGAACCCTTGATCCCCCACACCCCACCGCCGACCCTGCCATCACTTCATAACCCCCCCAACCCCACCAATCACAGGTGTCAGTCTTTTCTCCTGCGGTGAGAGTGCATTCCTAGCATCAACAGGGGTTCCTTGAAGGTCAGTCAGATCCACAGAGGAGCGTACACTCTGGGGTCAAGAGGTCAGGGGCTGGAGGAGCTCAAGAATCTTGCCCCCCCCCCCGCGACTGGCCCAACTGGGGAAGCTGCCCTCTGCCGCACTAACATCTCAGAGGTCAGAGGGCACGGTGTCCCAGGTGTGCGCCAGTGGGTCACAGGTTGTGAAAGCGGAGACTGGGTGAAGGGTGTCCGGCCTGGTAATGTGTCTATGGCAGGAAAGAAAGAAGAAAAGCAATCAATTCACTAAGTGCATATCAAAAAAGCTGTTAGGCCTCGTCCTCTTACTGCATAACAGCTAGGTACGGTCTGAGAATGGAAAGAACAGACGCAATCAACTCTTTTGTCATGGTACTCTTTTATTGTTTGCCTAAAACATGTATGGCTGTGTCCCCTTACTCCAAGAAGAGAATTCTTTCAACAACAGCATAAAAAACTCTACTATATAATCATCTTTACTGCTACAAGAAATGCGCAACAGTAAACTCATGCAGTGAATACATGCAATGAACACATGAACATAGGATGTTTTATTCGTAATGAGCAGTTGGGGTGGTTTTATATGCAGAGGCTTCTGCCTAATATAAGACTTGCGTGTCTCTAAGATAGCTTGATCAACAGATACTGAGTAGCTGGTAACACTTGGGTTAATGATCAACACAGGCTGCAACCAGCTGTCTAACCATTTTGTATTATCAAATACATATAAAAAACACACTCACATACTGACATACTGACTCACATACTGGATGCATCATGGATCAATCCTGTCCAATTTCTGCACTATCAAGCACTCAAAAAACAAAACGCACAAACAAAATACACAACCATGCAAAGATGTAGAAAACCAGCTGTGCAAAGCCATAAGGAAATGACACACAAGGCAACACAGCACTTGCTGTCAAGGACTGGCCTCGAGGCAATGGAACAGTGTGTCTGCTGGCTTTGAGATGGACAGATGGATCTTTCCTTTAGCCACTGAGGGTGCTTTCACATGTACAAGCTGAATTCAACATCGCCTTTGAAAAGAGTGAGGCAGCACCTACCACCACATCTGAATGATTCCTTTGCCCAAAATACAACTGTGACTTTACAGCCAGCGTCTGTGACAAAACTTCCTTATACATTATTTTTAGATCATATTTAGTGTTAGCAAAGAATGTCTGATGATCTTTATCGTATATTTAATGCTTGGGGCTGTGTACCAGGTAGGCCAATGGATAGCACTGTATGATTCATTTTACTGCTCAACTGTGCAAAGAAGTCAAGTAAAATGGATCCACTGTAACTCCAATACCTCATTATAACACCAACAAATACAAAGACCAAATCCTTACTTGACATATCACAAGACCACGGCCTCCAATTTCTTTGCTCAGACAGGAAGGGGGGATTTAACATGACTCTGAACTGCCTTTGAATCAATGCAATTTTCCCCTCTTCCTCTTTGAAGCAAACAGTGGTCATTGTTCATATATGCCACTGAGTTCAGAGACAAGAGAGCAATCAAAGCTCCCTTCGAAGCAAACATGCACATGTAAACAGCATGAATGACACACCCCTTCATTTTTTTTTATTGGATTGTTGCCGCGATTGTTGAGCCCTCATTGGATTCTCCTGAACTGAATTATTGAACATTTTATATGGATTTGTACTGGTTTGTCCCAAAGGTTTTTATGATTATAAATTATTGCTTATTTTGTCAATAAATAAAGAGCACCTTAATTTATCATTATTTGATAATGTTTATTTTCCATATTGACAGAAATTCTGCCCTGGCACTTATCTGAAATCATGAAATGCATTTAAGTCTCACCTGCACCATTATTACTGTATGACGCTAAACAAAAACTATTCCTTTGTCTGCACAGCTCCATTTAAGCATGTAGGCTGTAAAATCAAAAGCAGGAGTCCGAAACCAAGAACAGAAACATTAAGGTAGCCTGTAAACAACAACATTGCAAGAGACCTTATCAGGCTATTAACCGCCGGGGGCCGAAGACAGGAAGTCAAAAGACAAACAGGAAGACGAGTCCTGAACAGCTCATGAGTGTGTATCTGAAAGTGTGACTCTGTGTACCTCCTTAACTAGAAGACAGGAAAAAATACACAGAAAAAAGCTCCACAGATAAGTCAAGAATAGCTGACCCACACAGTGGCTAACACTTCAGAACCCAGTATTATTAGGCCTGACTGGAATGAATAATTTATCTGAGAGGGTTTTTTTTCCAAGTGTCAGTGAAGTCAGACATTTTATTCTGCTTCTAATGAGAGGGACCATTTCTCTTCTGTGCTTCCACCCTGAGTTTTACTCATTCTAATAGTCATGTACATGCAAATATTATAGCACTGCGGATGCACGGTTCCTCCTGAACAGCAAATGTGCTTATTAACACCAACCCATCGCTGCCACTGAACAAGTGGGCGTGCGTGCATGCATCGGGGGGAGCTGTTCACACAGGGCCGAAATCTGTTTCCTGTTTTGGAACAGGGACTTTTATTCAGGATGTCGCGCTTCCCTTCTTCTTCCCTGGGAATCTCCCTCCTCTCCCATGCTCTGTTCTTTCTCTCTCCCTCTCCCCCTCTCCCTCTCTCTCTCTCTCCAGCCTCTCTGCCCTCGTCCGAGTGGTTCGCTCTTCACGCCACATTCTTTCTGCGATCTACCGATAACAGACAGCCAGTGAGTTTGAGACCACCTCCTGAATCTCCCTCTATTCGTCTCTTCCTCTCTGCGCTTGGGCTGCGGTTTTGTTACTGCCTTTCCTTGGTCCTCACCCCAGAATCCCAAACCCACAGTTCAGGCCTCTCACCCAGTAAGGACCACGGTGAACCCCAGAGCCATCAAATACAGCAACAAGCAACGGGAGGGCTCCTATTACAGAGAGGAGATAATAAGTCCATTCTAGAATGTGTATACACTTGTATGTAATATTACCTCTGTGTACATCTATTTCAGTGTTACTTTTCAGGAATGCCAAGGCGCTTGCCTGTGCCTGTGATGGAATTTCAAACACTGTGTAACAAAATTGAACCCAGGCAGATTGAATTTGTGTTCTTTAGAAAGCATAACTGTAAATTTCTTAAGCAGATGCTCAAATTCAAAGCAGCATCCGCATCTTACAGTTTTTCCATATTATCTGTTTATACAGCTGGATATTTGCTGAGGCGTTCTGGGCTAAGTGCCTTGCCCAAGAGAACAATGGCAGTGGCCCACCTGGGAATCAAACCAGCAACCACTGGGTTGTGAGCCCTGCTCCTTACCACCGCACCACAGCGCTGCCCAAACGCGGACTGAGACCCACAGCACCTGCATGCAGAGAGGTCGTCCGCCCCCCCGCCTCACCTGGAGATAAGGTGCGCGGCGGTCGGCTCTCACTGGATGGCGCACGCCGTGCAGCACTGCTCCTGCTTCTCCGGCAGCGTGGCGTAGTTCATCTGCCGCACGATCTCGGCGAACAGCTCATCCACCATGGTCTTGCTCTTGGCCGAGGTCTCGATGAAGGGGCAGCCCCACTCCTGGGCCAGCGCCCGGCCGTCCGAGCCCGGCACCTCCCGCTCCGACTCCAGGTCCACCTTGTTCCCCACCAGGATGAGGGGCACCTTCTCGAAGCGCTTCACCCGCACGATCTGGTCCCTCATCGGCCTGATGTCCTGGGATGGGGGGGTCGAAATGTCATTAGAAGGAGCTAGAGCGTACAGGGAGGAGGGGGGGGGCACTGAGTCACTCTTGAAAGGTGTTTTCAAGACGCACGACTCAGCATATCTCACACCCCCGGCGAATCTGTAAGTAAGAACTGCTTTCAACAACCACAAGTAGCTGAGGCTCCTCACTGAGCAAAATTTTTAGAAATAATTGTAATAACTTTATGGGGGCGTCCACACGGTGCAACGCTTTGATCCATTTCAAGATTAACAAGACGCAAGGTCTGCAAGAAAACTCCTCCCCACCCCGTTAGAAATGCAGGTTACAAAAACACAGACCCTCAAAAGCTGAATTCACTATACCAACTACACCACTGCACTTGTGACAACATGCTGAAATGGCATCCATCACGTGACCCTTGTGGTTCACAGAGGGCAAAACATTCATGTTCCATTCTCGGTAAAACCTCAAGCACTTTCGACCACTGGACCTGTGGGTGGTTCCTTGCTATTCAACCACAGGGTGCTAGAGATGAATTGGTGCATATCTGAATCATTACTTCTCCGAACTGTGATGAAGACATACAAATCATTTTCTGTCACATATCACAATTTTACCTGTAACATTACCCACTACATACCAGTAAGTACTTCTACAGTGCACATGTCCAACTCGTGCGTTTGCCTTGTCTGATGAATGTAACGTCTATGTACAGCTCATTATTTATGTGTTTCTTTTAAAGCCTTTCCCCTGCTTGTCTTCACTTCATGTAAATTTTCATATGTGGCAGTTCATACATAGAAGACATAGCTTAATAAAGGATCTCCAAGCGAGTTATGTGTTCCTAGGCCAACTCTAACAGCTAGCTCTCTGTATCTTTTAAGTTGTACATTAGCCTACTGTGACAGGAATTTGGAGCAAATTGCCTTGAAGGCAAGTGGGCGTCAAAATAACCACACATTGAAATGTTAAACGCAGCTAGCTGTAAGCGCACATCTTAAGAATGGAAGTGTCATTCCAAAACAAGTCTATACAGTAGAGCTACACGCTCATGGAGTAATTTAGCTAGCATGCTTGCCCAACCCTACACTGCTGAAGGTTGGGCTGACTTGCTGGAGAAATGCAACACTTATCCTGCTACAATTCTCACACTTTTTGCATCAGTACCTGGAACGACTGCTGGTTGACAAGGCTGTACACCAGGATGAAGCCTTGGCCATTCTTGATGTACAAATCTCTCATGGAGGCGAACTGTTCCGTTCCTGCTGTGTCGAGGATCTCAAGCACAGAAGGCGACGAGTCCACCTCGATCTCTTTCCGATAGAAGTCCTCGATGGTCGGGTCGTATTTCTCGATGAAAGTGCCCGTGACAAACTGGACGGTCAGCGCGGATTTACCAACGCCGCCGCTTCCAAGAACGACTACTTTGTACTCCTTCATGAGTGTGCACGAGCTTGACCCGAGCTAGTTAGCTAGCTTAGCTTAGCTGGCTGTATCCGATCACAACATAAATCTACAGAAAATGTACAAAATAGATCACTTTGACGGCACAGAATGATTACCCCCTCGAGTGATCCTTTGGGCGTGGTGTAGCTATTTTGTTTGTGCATAAGCTCACAAATAGCTCGCCAGCTTGATACGAGGCAAAACATTAGAAAAGGGCGATCAAAGTCTTGAGTTCAACTAAAGCGTGCCGTTCTCACAACGCCCCTCCATGCTCGTTCCCGATAAAGAGCCTAATGCCAGATCCTATACTCGCAGAGTAAACATAACGTTACCTTGACACGAATTCTGGACGGCTGCAGGTAGACCTTACATTCGACATATGCTCCGGGTCATTTCCAAGTGGCTATCTAACGAGGAACCATACACCACCGATGCATTGTCGTCCTCATATTTGGGTAGCATGTGAATGAATCTCCACAATCCACGGCATTTGCCAGCTACCATACCGGTGTCGCACTAGCTGTCTGTCACATGCACGCTCGACGGCTTGCCTGGCTCACCTCTTTGCGGTGCTATTCAAGTTAGCTGCCTGTCTCAGTATCTGTATTCTAGCTGGCGACCGTTTATTCTGATTTTGCAACAAGTTTAAATTTCAGTTCGTTACCGTTCCCCCAGATCGCTGTTTGTGGTGAAACTGGAACCTCCTCCCCTCCCCTCTTTTTTCCATCGGCCTCCGTTCTATCCCCTCCCTCTCACGCTCCCTCCCTCCCTCCCTTGACGCTGCAACAAGCTACGGAGCGCCAATGCGCTGGTCAGTGTAGATCGCAGCCACAAGCGGACCCAATCAGACGGTTTGATTGACCATCTCTATCGGTACAATTGTCACAGATAGCTCTGTGTGTCCACTGATCAGTCCGCTACTTTCCATCCGCAGCTGACACTAGCTGTGATACTGACGGTGTACTGTATGGTTAACTCTGAGATCCTCGTTTTTTTCTTTTCCTAGATAGCTGTGCCATGATTTTGAGCCCTTAAATGAGACGCATGAACCGGGTAAGATCTATCTTTTCATTGGTGCCTGCACAGCGATTTCTTAGTTTTCATTGGTCTTCAATGTGATGAGGCGGGGCTTAAGTGCTATCCCGGTTAGGTGTCACGTGACACGCTGTGTAAAGGCGTGAAAAGACGTGGTTGTCGTTATGACGTTAGCATAAGTAGCACTCATCTTTAATTGAGAAAAATCCAAAAATCTTACTAGGTAGTCTATTCTCTAACCAGAGTCAACGGAAGAAACTACGTAAAATGATTTCTCTAAATGCTGTCCCTGCCTTCCCTTTTCAAACCTTGTAGATATTTCCCGTGTGATAGTTTGTGCAGAGAAAATTCAGTAGGCTAAACTCACATGTAGAAGTATCAGTAAAGGTTATGGCGATATGTCGTCCTGATTGCTTGCCTTCAAGAAACAGCAAGAGGAACATTGAACTTGTTTCAGTGCTGTACAGATGTTGTGCAGACGTCATCTCACGTCATTAACTAAGCCTGCAATATCAACAAACCCATATACTATACCGGCGCTAGCAATACAAAAATAATCATGATTTCAGTCAACAACCTTTTTTCAATGGGTATTGTCAGTCCTTCTGGTCAGCTGGGCTTGTGAAGTACTACAGTGAGTGTGATTCTGGTGAAAAATACTGACATGATAGAAACTGACTCAATACTTCCAAGGTTAGGTTGTTCATCCTTGCTCCTATAAGCACCTGGCACTACACAATACAAAATGTTAACTTTCAACAGGAATCATTGCAAACCCACAACAAACCTGAAATGACTGTTAAAAGACCAAAATTCAGACTAAAATCATTATGACTGAACTAGGATTTTACAGTTTTTCAAAATCACAAGCAGTGGTGTGCCATGACTGAACCTGACACCTGTACATGACCGGGATGCTCCAGAATCTGTGGAGTTAGTGCTGACACCACTCAAGTTTTTTATGTCAGGTGACTGCCTTGTGTCACCACTTCTGCCAATGATTTCTAAGCCATACTGGACTATCCACTGGTCAAAGATGCTGCCCTAAAAGATTATAGAGCACTTAGCTCCAGGATGCACATAGTCATCGACTGTTTCTGTTATGCAGCCAAGCTATTTCTTTCCACTTACTGTACTTCCATTGTTTGTCTTGGTAGATACCTACAGATGGATTGAACAATTCCCTCATGCTTCCACCACAGATCGATACATTTCTCATTTACTGTTTCTGTTCCAGCTTGTATTCTCAGCTTTTGCATTGTGTCTGTCTCATCCCATAGCTCTCCCTTCTCCCTCTCTCTTCGCTGTGTTTCTACATTAAACAGTTAACGGGAGACGACTGTTTCCAGTTAGCACATTACATCATTGAATGGTTATTTTTCATTGGATGTTGGCAGTTCCTCACTGCTCTTGAAACCTGACATTGAACATAAATACATGAAAATTTCAAGCCTGTTTTAGATTCAGTCACAGCTTATGAATGCAGGCAAGAGCAACTATCCTTGGTCATAAGCACCTGGCACAAACTAAGGTGTTAAAATGAGGTATGATCCCACCATGTATGCACTGAGATTCAAGAAGAATTATAATAAACTCATAATAGCTATTAAAGCTAAATTGGGGCTTAAATTGTAATGTTCAGCTAGAGTTCAGTTCTTGTATTTCCCCCTTCAAAGTGCTGATATTGTCACCTGGTGAAATATTTCCAGATTACAAGGAAAGTCACAAAAAACACCTTAGGAATGTTAGAATCATGAAAATTGCCAGACATCTCTTACCAGCCCTCAGGTTTAACCAGGATTTGCCACCTAGCAGTTTTGTTAAAACTCTTCTCATAACTTTGCTGTTAAATTGAATGAACCCTTTGTCTCCAAGCATGAGTGGGTTTCCTTTGGAGATATGTCGCCACCTGTCTGGCTTAGTGTGGCACGTCTGGTGATGCTCCACCCTCAGAGCTTTGGCCAAAAGGCATGTCTGTGTTCTTGTGAAAGCGCAGTCTTTATTTTATATCAACAGCAAAATGCCAACCCTACTGTGGAAAAAACAAACTTTAAACCATAAACTAAACATGAACAATTGAGCAGAGAAATGGGTTAACTGGACTGAATGAAAGCTCATGACATTCCATTCATCATGTTTGTGAAACATAATTATTACCCATAATTCCACATACTTCCCTCAAACAAATCGTTATGAAGGGTTGCCACAGTGTACATTTGGACAACAATGGACTGCAACAAGTTACAATTGCTTGGTTTGGCCAAGACACCATAATATATGGTGACATACGATAATGTAATAGTCATGCTGTATACGATTATCCAAATAAGTATGTTGATGTTTTAAATTTTTCATATTGTGATTTCACACAAGGTTAAAAAAACAGCACCCCATTAATTGCAGTTAACTGCCTAAGTGTTATATTAACAAGGTTTTATTATAGTTATAGATTTCATATTCTCAATATGAGGCACAGAGAAAGTGTGTAAATCGCGTTAATAGAAACCCGCAGATACCATGGTTTGATGGTTCAGGTACACGTATCCATGTGCAATAATGGCATGCAGTACCGATACTGGCATACAGGTGGCGACATATCTCCAAAGAAAACACCACTTGTACCAGGAGACGGAGGGACTGATTCGATTTAACAGCAAAATTATAAGAAACGTTTTTGTCAATGTTTTCATCAGTTACAGGCCAACCCATTTGCGCGTAATTTGAGACGTTGATCCATTAGTCACTCACATTGTCAATACTTGAATGCACACATCTTTTTTTTTCATTTATAGCTGAAAGAGTTTGATCTTTACTTTAACCGTGGTAATGATTAACACGCTAATGACTTTAGCATATTTTCAACATTTTGGAGCCAGAATTTTACATATTATACATATTATTTATTAGCTTAACAATTCACTCAGGGAAACTTATAGAGCTTGCATTTCACATATTCATTCATACAACTTGGTATTTATCGAATTAGTTCATGTAATTCATGTACCTTCCTCAAGAGTAGAATAGTAGTGACTTACCTTTGACTTAACCAGCATCCATGTGGCTACAAGCCCAGAAGCCCACAAACAATGAATATCCACATTGAAGAGGCACATACTCTTCATTCAAATCATTCATTTTTATTTGCAAAATCCTATTAAAACGCTACCAATACTAACATGCTATCATGCTATGTTCATATTGATCGCAAATTCAAGATTAAAACCTGAGGTCACAAGTCATAGTAATAGTGTCAGTTTTTGGTTTGAACATTAACATGTCTAGAACTAATTTGGCAGGATACACTATCATTTCTTGCATGGAGATCTTTGTTTTGTTCATTGATCATTTGTTTGTTTAGTGGATGTTTCTTGACAGGGGAACTAGTATTACTCCATTTTTCATAGCATCTACAACTTGGCATCTACTGAAAAGATACATTTTAAAGTGTGCCTAAAACCAGATATGAAAGAATCAACATTTGTTTAAAGATATAAACATCGTTTTATAGGTATTTGGTTAATTGATACAGTGTCAGTGTTATATAAACGGTTTTCTATTAAACCTAAAAAATGGAAAAAATGTAATCTAATGGTTTAACGCAGCTAGCTTGTACCCTGTCTGGCCAACCATTGAAACCTGGTCAGGCAATGCTTCTAATATTGTTGACTCCTTATGGTGTTTTGCTTGTGTTGTACTCTGCCTCACTTGTAAGTCGCTTTGGATAAAAGCGTCTGCCAAATGAATAAATGTAAATTTAAATGTAAGGCTCTTACCCTGAGATATCTTTATTTTAGTAATGAAATGTGCAATCACTTCCTTTGCATTTGTCCCCATTTTCACAGACACAGTCAGGAATAGCATTTAAACCTTCTGAGGTATCACGTACACTAGCTCATTTTAGACCTAAGCCACAGTCTTCTACTTTTTTCATCTATTAATCTCCATTTTAAAATGGTCTTTATGTCTGTTTAAACACCTTGCTAAAGTATCTTGCCTCTGAATGCAACACCGGTCCCTTATCCTCAACTCCACATTCCCTCCCCTTGTTGAAATGATTAGACTTTTACTGGAAAACACAGGGAGCCATTATAAGGTTTAGCCATTCAACAGTTTACTGTTTAACAGTTTATGGTTGACAATGGTTTGTGACATTCCTCACGATATTCAGGAAGTCAAAATGAATTCCTTCTTCCTTGTAGTAATGCCCATTGAAAATTGAGAGCTCATTTAGTTTAAGTGTTTAATGACCATAAACATTCATTTACATTTCTTGACTAAAGTATGACTCATTGTGATGTGATAATATACTGCCATTGTGCTTTGAATTTTTGTACTTGCTTCTCTTTGAAATAAATGAAGAATACATGTCAGTGTTTTCATCTGTTTACTTTCATTCACACATTTAGGAACACATTTAAAATGATCTAAGCTTTAATTATCTGTCTGTTTTATTGTCTAAGGTGGGTAAAAGTGGTGAATCATTAAGGATCTAGTATATTCAAATAGGCAGGACAGGTGATTGAGTGAACGTAAGCACTCTATTAACTTTCCAAAATGAATGGAGGAGTTTGTGGTGGAACCAAAGGGGAACAATCTAGCCGATTTTAGAGATACTGTTGAATCAGTCCCCACCAATCAGTAGGAGCTTTTTCACAACTGGAACTTCAGCCACAGGAAACTAGTAGGACAAGCCCTGAACAGAAAACCACCACCAATCAAGGGAGGTTGTGAGTTATCAAACTTCACCAGTATGGAAGAAAACCTACTGCTACAGACAGCATAAAAATATAGTTATTCTTGGAAGAATGTCTGCTCTTACATGTTAACAGTACAGAGCTTGCTAGAATCAAAGACAAGCTATGAGCACATGTTGGATGATCAGATTATTAATTAAATACTCAATGTTTTATTTAAGCCAGGACTCGGTTTGCAAGCACAATGCTCATTTTTGGTCTCATTTGCTTAGCCTCTGATTTTTATATTTTATCCATTTATACATAGATATAAAGATACATGCATGTTTGGGTATATTTGGAATATTTGGAAATTGGCATCACGAAGAGGATCCCAATGGGAGAACAAGGTAAGGCTGTTTTAATTTTTGGCAGCTTGCCTTTGTCTCTGACAGGACAAGCAAAGTTATTTGAAGACTAAAGTTTCCTCCACTCGGGCAAAGGAAAAATACAGCCGGCTAAAATAAAAAGGGGAAGGAGTTTCCCCGCGAGGGAGCCGCCTCTTATTAAGGAGGATTAAACAATATTGATAAAACAGTAGTAAATTCTCCAGGGGCAGTTCTTGGAAGAATAAAGCCAAGTTCGCCAAAAGGGAATTTTCTGGAAGAAAGGGACCAGACTCACCAGGAAATTTGTCCGAGGGGTGGAAACAAAGGTCTTAAGATAAAAAGTGCAGAGAGGGAGCAAGGCTTTATTTTAAAGTGCATGTTTAAAGTGCATGTAAAATTGTGCAGTGTTGTAAATTTGAAAGGGTATATAATATGGTTGGCAAGAATAGTAAGACTGAAAAAATGTAGCAATGTAGCAAGGAATGAGGGTGGAAGGCTTAGAATATTGCCAACTGTTCACTGATTGCATTGCTGGGTTTACTGCTAGTTGGGGAGGATATGCATGGCCGCGGTGTGGAACATTTGACCCTGTAATAATGAAGGAAGCTAAGAGCATCATTTTCCAGGAGAATGGGGATCCTACATGGGATTACCCATATATGAAGAAATGCATGAAAGATTGGTTAAAGGTAGTGGCAAGACACAGACCTAAGCAAGCAGAGAGAAATACAGATATGGGTCCTGATGTGGTAGTCTGGAGTCCGGGTTTCAAAGAATCCATCCTTAATCTAGCTCAAAGAGTTAGTCAGGTTGACCTGGAGTTAGTCAGGTTGACCTGATGCTGTTGCCTCCAAGTGCTGTCCTCGGGTCCCGTTGCAGGAGCAGAGGGTGCTAGCACACACCCAACTGCACGGCCTGAAAAGCCTCCAAGGAAAATAAGGAGGAGGGGCCTAGTAGTTTGGTGGTAGATAGTGTGAGCTCTTCCACTCCTGTGGCTAGCCCTAGACACACCAGGGCAGGTATGCTGTATAATCAAAACCCTAAATTTATGGTAGGAGACATGGCAGTGATAAAACCGTGGACTAAGGCAGAAATAAGGGCAATGCTGAATGAGGCGCCGCATCCTATGTGCTGTCTGGGTCCTTTCTATGACTGCCTGTTTAAAACCACTAAACCACTAAATTGTATAAGACTCTCACTAGTGACGTGGCTCAGAATTGAATTTGCATATGGTAAGGACTGGGTTACTGTGAAAGAAAAATTCAGCTTCCCCGAAGGGGAGGAAAACAGAGACTGGTCTGGAGATAAGGCCAGTCTGGAGATGAGTGGTGTAAGTCTGCAATTGATGGGGCTGCTAGCTCTGCAGCTGATTTTTCACAAGTCTCTAGCTGCATGCAGGGGGGCTAAAAAAATCGACCTGTGATTTCATACGCAGGTTCAAAGCGTGTTGGGATGAGAACCCTGGACTAGATGCAGACATCGATCATGCATTGTTGATGCAGACTTTGATGAATTGTATGGCCCCTGAAAATGCCAAAGTGAACAAATTGCAGAATTCCGAATGGCAGAAACACGACTGGTCTCAAGTGAATTTGATCTGTACTAATCTGGAAAGAAGTATCTTATTTTCATGCAAGGGAGTGTTGACCATGGCGCAGCCCATAAAATGAAACAAATGCGACAGAAACTGACATGAGGTAAGGTGTGACGGGCGTGTTTCAGTTGTGGGCGTCTTGGAAATATTGCAAAAGACAATAAAGCTAAAAAGAGGAACCATCCTCAGAACGGAAACACCCATCAGGAGAACACTCCTAATTTTGAGTAATCACATGCGCTCGGAGCAGCATTAGGGGTGACAAGGAGACAGTGAGACAACAAATATTTCTCAAAATGTTGTAATTAAATTATGTGATGATCCAGAACAAAATCCTATGATTCCAGTGCAAGTGAGCAGGTGTATTCCAGACTCCTGGAGCCAGAGGACACACCCGCCCTTGTGTTTAAACCTTGAGACATACTGTTAATTCAATCTCTCGAGAAAACATCTCTCACCCCTAGGTGGAAAGGCCCCTTCCAGGTACTCCTGACCACGTGCACCGCTGTGAAGGTGGAAGGCAAACCTGAGTGGATCCACACAGATGCAAAGTGGCCCCAATGGCATAGAAGCAGAAAGGACCAACAACATGAGAGTTCCCCCTGGCTGCTCCAGCACCCTGTGGGGAGTCTTCCTGCTAACCCCGGGGCCCCTGCCGGCAATGCTACTACTCCTGGAGGGAGAAGAGAGGCGCGATGTGGATGGAGCACCTGGCAATGACACTGGACTGAAGCTGACGATGATGAACGTCTCCGACATGGTCCAACAGCCGCTCCAAAACCACCCCCGAAATGGTCCGACAACGGGACCTTAATAACAGCTGCTCCAGAAAACCTTGCACTGCCAAAAGATCAAACCCCTGTGCCCCTGCTACACATAAGCTCCATTTGTTGTCTGCCACCCCTTATTCCACTTCCTCTTGTAATTCTTCCCATTGTTCTACCCATTGTCCCGATTACGTCCTTGAAGGTGAAGTCTGAATAAGCCGTGCCTCGGCTTGTTTACATCGTCCCTGCTGTTAGGACCAGTAGGAGTTTGCTAGAAGTAAAGGCAGAGGTTAGCTGTAGCCTTGTTAAAAGAAGTAGAAAAGGGAAAAAAACATCTCCAGTTGTTGGGTTTGTCAATATTTCCCCCAGCACTTAGGAGAAAGCTGGCCCCTGTATGCACCCCCTTTGTTGAGAAATGAGTATGATCTTCTGATGGCCCGTCAATATAGTCTCTCTGGTGCAGCGCGGGGTATCCCCTGGCCTGCATGGAATGGCTCCTTTAACATAACTCAATTATTACCCCGTCATCCGCTCTGCAGTGAACAGGGCCTACAGTCACACAGGAAGAGAGAGCTGATAATTGTACGTTCAGGTCTCAGTTTAGATGTCCTTTGACTTCGACTTCGGCTCCAGTCCCGGTAATGCCACAAGTAGTCCCACTTTGTTTTGAGCAGGTAATTACAGGTGCAGCCGACCAAGGTGATACCCAGTGTAATCGTACTGTATCTGTGGCAGAAGCTGCTAAGAGGATCATACTAGTGTCGCCTTTAGCTGTGGGTCCCTATGTTATAGGACGCTACCCGTTCGGTGGTCAGGACGTTGTTATCTCACACATTTATTTCCCTGGTTCGAGGCATCTCTAGGGAACAAATGAAAGGCATGTTAGCACCCAGACCCCGTCGAGAGATTTCAGCATGGGAGCAGATGGCTGGCGTACTGATCCCTGGGTGGAGTTTGTACAACCTTGTGCCTGTGTAACCTTGTCTGCCTCTCTGTTAGCTGTTAATATGATTGATCTGCCTGACAAAGATACTGTAAACGCTGTAGAACTTAGAGACCTTGAATCAGATATGTTGATGTTGGATTATTGGAGTTATGATGAGGAGTGTTGCTCTTAGCAAAACGGTGGGGTTGTGGAAGAATAATGTGAGTGTGAATTCTGATGATTCATGAAGATTGTGAATGATGACCTTTGCTCTAGCTCTTGAAGCTGCATGTAGCCTGCTGCTGACCTGAGAACTATTTTGTGTAACTGACTATACTGCTGATATTAGCAAGGTGCCTCCCAGTTGGGAAGATAGCTAACTGTGTATGCTAGCATTATCTAGGTCTCATTGTCACATTGTGTATGTGCGTGTCATAAATCACATTGTAAATCATGTATGCTCCTGAAGGAAACCCCTACATAAGAGAATGTATCTAACAATATATCAGAGTTGACTGCATCACCTGTCCAGCGTGCATGTGTTGACTCTCCCCGTGAGCACAAGAATGAGGCTTTACTCCTCTGAATCAGAACAACTGCTCCGCCTGAATTATTTCTTCAACAGGTGCCCTGCAGAAGAGTACAACAGTGGTGGCCCACCTGGGAGCTGAACTTACAGCTTTTGGGTTATGAGCCACACTCACTCCCATTGCCCCATACTGCTGCTCACATACACTACACAAGAGAACCAGAAGTCCACAGTTTGACTGATTCCAGTGATGGAAAAACCCCTTCAGGGCCATCCTGTGCCACACCTGTTCACACCGGATCTTCCTAGGTGTTGTCCATGATCAGAACCAGTTTCTTAACATGGCTAAATAACTATTGCCTCACATGTGTGACCAGAAAAGAGAGTTTATTGAAACAAGGGAAGCGACTTTAAACGAATCAGCAGCTTCATCTGATGTAAATTATTATAACAGGGCAAAATCCATTTTGCTGATTAGAGGCGATCGTTGTTTTAAAATGTTGGGACTTTTTCCTGTAGCAATGTAAATGAAAGCATCACTGGATGCAAAACCTTCCTCCAGATGAGGTCACAGAGTTGGCTGAACAGGTTTCCCAGTTTTACCACACCCTGTGTGCAAGTGGCCCAAAAAGCAGGTAATGACTATGTGGAATAAGACCTGTGCTAAATGCTATGGGTCGTCATAGCATGGCCCCCCAGGAATGTTACAAGCAGCTGATGGTCACAGTGGGTAAACCCCCAGAGGGGAGGGACTTGACCGGTAAAAGGAAACAAGTTACAAAAGGGGTTTACAGCCGCTGAAGACTTGGCCAGACAGAGGCTTCCCCAAATCATTACTCATGGTTCAAACTCCACAGACACATTTCAAAGGAATTCAGGTACACAATCTGCATCACGTGACTGTCAGGTAGCTCTCACAACAAACAATGCTAGCTGTATTACGTCACCCTCTGAGGATCGTTTAATAAGTACTCCTCTTTTTTTAAGGTATTCAAATATAAAGTTTCCTTCAGCAGAAGACTGTTAGCCTTTTCCTTGTCATTATTGGTATTGCATTTGTTTTACAGAAGCCTTTATCTAGATCAGCTTACATAGATAACAGTCTTTAAAGGTTATCCATTTTGACAGCTGTATATGTACATGGGGTAGTTTACATTACATGCCTTACCCATGGTTACTACAGTGGCAGTCCACCTGGGCACTGAACCTGCAAACTTCAGGTTATAATCCCTGTTCCTTGTAACTATGCCACACTGCCACCACCATTTATACTCTAGTGTGCAAGGTCCCATGAAATATATTCCCAAGTCATGGCCTCCAGAATGACATCCACTGGTGTATCCAGAGGGTCAGAAAAAGCCGTACTCTCTCCACATAGCTGTCATTTCTAAAGCTACTCTCAGCATACATTGCTGGGGTACATTCATGTTTAGATGTTCATTCAGTCGACACCCTTCTCTACTGTGGTTTAGAGACAAGTGCAAAAAATAAGGCTAGATGAACCTTAGCGTACATACACAAAGTCATCCATAACACTATGGACACAGTGTCAATAAAGTGACCAATGTCATTGTTCAAACAATGCAACAATAAGTAAGCACCATAAACAACGGGGACACTGGATAAAGTTAAGAGTGCATTAGTGATCAGTGGGGCCGTGGATATCAGTGCAAGAAGAGAAGAGAGTCTGTATTCAGGGAGCCAAGATGCGTTCCAGAAGAGGAGAAACCTCTGTGTTCTTCCCATCATGCACCTGTCAGTCTCATGAGTGTGTGAATGAAACGACACATGGATGTTCACATACGGAAGTGTGAAGGAACAGAGTGAGAGAGGCACAGGTGAGTCTGGGGGCTCAGTAGATAAGGAGCCATTAACCACCACCCGCAAGCGGGAGGTGATACTGATTGGCCACTAGGGAATTCCAGTGCAGAATCAGTGGGCCTCTTATCAGGGCTGTAAATATGCCTAAAATAGCCTTACCAAGCCAGTGTAAATATTGTAAAGATTACACTGAAATACATACAGAATACACAACACATAGAAACCTCACGTACCTAAACACGTCACTGTATCTCACTTTGTCGCTTACCAGGAAAAAGGAAGTCTTCCTGACCATCAACCATCTGAGAGCTTCCTTTTGAATATAGGAATTTCATGTACAATTGAGGCCAAGCCCCTTATTGTTCACATAACTATGACTGTTTGTTTGAATTGAGAAATTCCTTATTTTTTCTGCCTTCTTGCTTTGTACAATATGAGTATTCTCATATTTTTTCTCCCAATTTCAAAATTGTTTACCTTTTGTCATTTGTTTGTTTGTTTTTTTAAACATTTCACATTCATTTGGCACTTTTTTCAAGCAATTGTATAATACAGACCAGATTCCTCACGTGTGTGTGGGTGTCTGGGTATGTGTTTAAATTCTCACATTAATATGGAGAGGCTAAGAGAATGTGTGAGTGATGTCAGCTGTATGTAGTGATAAACACCAGATTTCGACATGGCAAACAGCTTATAAATGCAGCGTCTTGGCTATTTTTCACACATAATAATCAGGGCTAATGCAGAAAAAAATGGCATCAGACTGTCAGACTGAAAAGGAAAATACAGGCCAATGTAGGTCTCTTTAGACTAGTCACCATAATATAATATAATATAATATAATATAATATAATATAATATAATATAATAAAGGAACTTTTATAATATTATAATATTCAACTATTCAACATGCTGATCACATTATAATATAAAAGGAACTTGTCTTAACCACTGCCATTTGAGGACTTTCATTTGAATATAGGAATTTCACATTTGAGCAAGACACACCATGCTGTTCCCTTAATCCCTCCTTAATTTACTTGTTTGAATTTACAAGTATAATTTAAACATTATACTTACTAAATAAGTTATAAATTTATTTAAAATTTAATAATAAATTATTAAGACTTTAGTCCTTTTTTGGCATATTAAAAAGAATAGAAACTGAATGGATATGTGGGTGACCTGGGCATTTTTGGAAACCACCACTGGGGCTTTGATTTTTGACATACAGCAGTACAGCATATAAACACAGAAGAAGAAGGATGGCTATTTATTTAAACATATAAAACTGGTATAATGCAGAAAATGGTATTAATATCCTTTAAATTTTATGATGCCCACCTCATACATTTTTGACTGTGTGGAAATAGAGGAAGGAGGAATATGTGGTCTCATTGACATAGATCCCAATATGAATAAGCAAATGCTTCCCACATTAGATGCATATGACTGTCATTATGACCATAATCATTTTAAGCACAGCTGGCTCATGAAAAAGGACAACTTGACCAGTATTTTCATTGCAAACAGAGGGAAGTCATTCATGTCTCATGTGGGGATCATTTGTTTTTCTTCAATTTTTTTCTCCCTGCTCCTTGATATTATCTCAACTGTATTATACCTATATTTCTGTATATGCCTGAGCCTGAAAGGGCCTTTCAGCTTCGCACAATTTTCTTTATCTCATTGGATATTATGAAACCAAATCCAGGCTGACCTGACAGCCTACAGCATATAATAAAGACAGTTTAATTTGAATTTTTTCACACTTTACTTTCACTTTTGATAATTTAATAGAAATGTCAGTGAATGAACAGAATAACTTACAGAATTTGGGTAATGTGACAGAAGTTTCCATTTGCAGGTCTGCTACTTACTGGATAAATCACAGATGGCCACAATGACTCCCATTTAAGGAAACAAGTCAAAATGAAATCACTGCAAAACGATAAATTTAAATATGACAAATTTTTGCACTTGCTACCATGGTTCATAAGAATTTAAAGCATCATGTCCTGTCAGCCAATCAGCTGCAGAAGTGAGGTCATGCACAGAAATCCCACCATGATAAACTGTGAGATCTACAGCAAACTAATCAGCAAGTAACTCATGACAATGTGTGATTGTGATGGCTGTCTAAATTTGGTATCGGAAGGCAGGCGTTGAGACACAGCAGAAAGTCCACAACATTATGACGCAAGACGGCTTCAGTCATAAATACATTTACAACCTACAGACAGGGCCTGTCCAGTTCCTGGTGTCTACCTAAATGTCTCAAAGCTATTTTAAAAATAATGAAAAATAAGCAAGTAACTCTTGTGCTGTGTTTCGAGCATCATACGCCTCAACATCACTTTGATTGTGCGTATCAAATATTTATCATCCAGTTGTACATTAGTGATATATAAATTTACAATATGGTATTTCTTCTATTATAAATTACAAGTGTAAGGTGTTGTTTATGAAGTCAATTCTTTTAATATGATAAATCAAAAACCAAAGATTAAAAAGATTTGTCACAGGTTTGTCTTTCCTGTAGATACAATGATCTTCAAAACTGAAAATCACTTGGTGTGAACACTCCCATTGTGTGGCCATTTACTTTGAATTTCCCCAGGGTGTCAACAGTATCGCTTTGACAGCTACACCTTAAATGGAAATGTTTCCTTTTCCCCCGTGTCCTTTCTTTAGCTCCCAAACAGAGCGCAAGGTCAGTTCTCCTTGATCCACTCAGTCACATTCTTCACCAGCACAGTCATCTGTAGGGGGTGGTTGTGTGTGGGCGTGTGCATTGTGCCAGCTCTGTGAGACAGAGGCTGGGGTTAGAGGTGGGAAATCAGAACAAATTAGCTACCATTTCATCCTATTTTTAGACAAGGAAGCAGAGGACACTGAACTAGATCACAAAACAGTACCTTAATTGACACACCTTAACTGCTCAAACAAAAATAAAAACATTTATGACACCAAAGGTATTACAGTTACTCACCGCTGTAAGAACAGTAACGGAACTTATCTGTTTTGGAAATTTCATATTTGTCATCATACCTACTCGATAGATTGAAATAGCATTGCCTCTGCATGAGGCAAAAAAAGCTGCTATGATTCATCTCTTCCCCAATATGATGCTTCGACCTCAAACAAAAACGACACAGTAAATTGATGCTGACCTACACGTAGTCACTTGGTAGATGATCTTATTTGGAATGACTCACAGAGCAAAGGTACATGCCTGCATACAGTAATGTTACATTAGCATCGAAAACACACAGAAAACATTGGACCACATTTGATAATGTTCTAGTAACCAGTGCCAAATTTAATATAGACCAAGTGCTTCAGTAATGGAAAAAAATATCTACAACCAGCGTCAAAGTGATAATAGTCCACAGTAATAGATACTGCAAGGCAAGATAAGTGGTGAGGGAGACCATATGCACCCTGAAGAGGTGGATCACTCCTACCCAGAAACTACAATTAACTGGACAATGTACGAATATAAAAATGTACCAAAACTTTGACGACGGGCCAGCTCACATGTCTATGTTGGTGAATTTTGTGCTGACAAAGGAGTGCTCAGTGCTCTCCTGGTCAAATCATCATCAGTATCATCACCTGTGATTTGCACTAAGCAGGAGGATGAAAGTACTGGTTTAGTCTGACCTGAAGAGGTCAGGGGTCAGGAGTGTCCGTGTAGCACGACGCTGCTCAAAATACAGCAAACACACCACAAACAGAATGGAAACTGACCACAAGGGGAACAACAAGAGACTATAAAACACAGCATAAACCAAAAACAATCCAAATGCAAACAGAATGCAGAACGCAATCTGAACACAGGCAGAACACAGAGGTGCATGCAGAAACAAGACATTAAAATGTGATCAAAGTGTCCTCACTTTGCTTGAAGCCATGGCATTGCATAGTTTCCCTCATACACTTTGTGTAACTAGTGAACAAATTGTCTACTAAAGTGTCTATTGCAAAAATGAAGGCTGTTCATGTTTTTCCCAGAACTGATCATTTAAGCATCGGCTGTGGACTATTCAACATGCTGATCGCATTCAATCAATCAATGAATCAAAACAAAAAAAGGAGGGAAAAGAAAAACAAAACCAATCAGGTCCATTGATAAAAAGCTCCAGCTCTAGCAAAATCAATGCAAAAATGCAGTTATCAGGAATATGTGACAACACATTGTGAAGATGTTTGGTAAACACGTGTGATTTGCAAAAAAAAAAAAAAACAAAACCTGTTTGCTTTGTGTGAGTAGCATACCAACAGCATGGTGATGAATCTCTTAATGATGTCTGGATGAGCATGCTTATTGTGTAATAATACAATAGGAACAAAACCCTTAACATTTGTAACTTTCTAGGCAAAACTCCCCGTGAAAACCTGATGAGGTACATCTCAGGAAAAAAAAATACAAGGGCCTTCAGCTTTTTGCTTCCTATTTCCTTATAGCATGGTCTTATAAATACTGTCAGAGGAAGAGAGGGAGGGTAAGCAAGAGAGCAGGAGAGACAGAAAGAGAGAGAGCGAGAGAGAGAGAGAGAAACCAACACACATCTCCACACGTATTCAGAAGAAAGACGAAAGAAGAAGTTGACTTTAGTTTCATTGGAAGACTTAAACTGCACAGACCAGGTAAGATATAATGAATATTGCATTACATTGAATAACGGGTAGGGACTGGAATTAACTTTAATTGCTACATCACCAAGAGCTGAGTTCATGATCAAACTTGTTTGTATGAGAAAATTCTTGTTTGTTAGTCTGCCTGAATGAACAAATTATGAATCGTGAATGAATTTTTCGATAATAATGCCATTTCACACAAAGTATGCAGAAACAAATGAATGTTTTTTCAAGATTTTTATACAGTACGAATACTTACACAGTATAATTACTTATTATGTTTAGGGTATTGATTAGAAAAGTAGAAGGAGAAGTATTGCAGTGACTCTTGCTTTCATATAACTAAAACCTACACATTATATTTACCACACAAGGCTGGAGGAAAAGTGCCATCACACAGTGGTCATGTGAATAGTGTCATTCAGCATAATGATGCTTTCACTGAAATAACAAATACATTAATGAGTCTCAGGGCAAGAACACTTAAAATGACAGTGTTGCTGCATTTCTTGCCAGCTTTAGCATTCACCATAGTTTCATCACCGGTAATGCTCATTTTATCATTGACTCAGCTGCATCATCACTGATGTGACTGATGGAGATAGGACCGGCTTGATCTCCTCTGTCTGGGGTGGGAGCCAGCTGGCATGCTCAGAATGCTTCTTTGCCATTAAGAGACAGTGTGGCATAGTGGTAAGGAGCAGGGCTTGTAACAGAAAGGTTACTGGCTCGACTCCCTGCACAGGCACTGCTTGTTGTACCCAAGGTTACTTAACCCCCAGTTGCTTCAGTAAATATCCAGCTGTACACATGGATAAAAACTGTTATCTATTGTATATAAGTTGCTCTGGATAAGGGGCATTTGCTAATTGACAATAATGTCATGTAATGTGAAGCTGAATCAGAAATTGTTGCCATTGGTTGAAATGGTTGGTGGGGCTTGCGCCAAGATTGCAAGGTTCTCAGAGCAGGGGGGTGAGCCGGGAGGCTGTGGGGAAGAGGTTTGCGGACCGGGTGGGGTAACCCACTGCGTTGTGAAAGGCAGCGGAGGAGGAAAGTCACTGCAATCCGCGGACCTGCAGCAAGCTCAGAGTCGCAGCAGTTAAACTCGGTTTACCACAGCAATGCGCGGGAAGCATTGTTTTTTTTTTTTTCTACCTACAACTAAATTTGTATGTGAAATATGTCAAGAGTCATTTTCCAGGAAGGGTTACTTTTGGTTATGGGTTTTTTGTGTGGTTATAGTTTCCTAGCATAGAATTAATTTCTCATACAGCTTTGAAGCTACAACAAAATAACTTCACATACCCAACTGAGTATGCTACGGATCTAGTTTTGACAGATTTTGTGTTTGAGATTTTAGCCTCTTAAAACTCAAAATGTCTCCATTTGTAAATTTGTGGAAGTTCTACATTGCCTAGACAACCAAATATCCATTGATTTCCAATTATCTAGCAAACTAGATAACACCACATAATTTTTTGATTGACGTGCTAGCTAACTAATATCATTTTAGATAACCAGGCTTTTATCTACCCTGGCATTATCAGTAATGGAACTAGAAGTGCTGCAATACTAGACACCTACTTAATGCAGCAAGCTAGCTACTCCTTTGATTTTACAACTTTGATAGCAAGCAATGGTGCAAGTCACCTGCCATTCATTAGCCACCTAATGATTATCATGAAAATGTAAACTTGTTCATCCCTCAGTTTGCAAGCAAACCTCTCACAGTTCTTCAAATGAAGAAGCCTGCGCATAGCTGTAACTAACTGAATATCATACAGCCAAACTAAAGTACTCAGTGAAAGTGATTAGCATTTCTTTCATACAAACAAATACTGTATTATTGCACAGAAAGTGATTCAAATCATTATTTAGTTAGAATAGTTACAACAATCACACCCTTTGTGTTAATATGCTAGACCACATTAAATGCTTTTACATGCAGACTGAAATTTTACCCTTCTAGTTCTAATATTCTACCAATACTGATGAGTTTTTCCAATTTTTAGCAATCTCCATTGCATTGTCACTGTCCGTATCACTTGTGAGACCCGTGCACTGGCCACTATGGCAAGGAGAAAGGGATGTTATGCCTCGTTTTTATCTGCATTTAGTAACAATTGTTAATAAAATGTTCAAAGTGCCCATGAATGCTTGCGGCAAGTTTTGTTTTCACGGTAACTGAATCGGCCCGTCTCCTTCCTCTTGGAAGTGAGTAAAGACGCTTGCTAAACCCGGCTTCCTGATCTCTCTCCCTCCCCAGCCATGCCCACGGGAGGGTTTGCCTCAGTGTTCTACAGTGAACCAGCAGTCCTGGGGCTACTGGCCAACGTCTTCAGCGCCTTCTATGTGGCCCTGCAGAATTTCGCCCACGTGGCCACGGGCTCACCTGCACAGGGGCTGGAGAACACACTCGCAGGTCAGTATTTAGGCGTGGGGGACTGTTTTGTGTTCGTGTGACTTACTTTACCTGTTGCAACATGCCTCATCCCGTGCGTAATGGCTTTGTCTGACACCTTTGTCTTAGTGGAAGAATGTTCTGCAACGCAGTGACCTGCTTTCAGGTGTCTGTGTTCACACGCGATGGGCTGGTGCCTGTGCACACATTAACGGTGTATGAACGTGTCCCTCCGCTCTCCAGGTGTCCATCTGATCCTCATCGGGGGCCTGGTGCAGCTGGTGGCCGGGCTGCTGACCTTTCGCAAGTATGACCACCTGGCGGGCACCACCTTCCTGGCCTTCTCCGCCCTGTGGGGCAGCTACGGCGCCACGAGGCTGGTGCTGGGCTCCTCGAACACCACCAGCGCCAAGCTGCCAGAGATGGACGGCGTGATCGTCACCGTGGCCAACGCCAGCACCGTAACCATAAGCAACGGCACCCTGCCGGACCCACCCGTCAGCGAATCGGCCATCGCCGGCCTGGTGGCCTACATCAGCGTGGCCTTCATCGTCACCTTCTGCTCCGCCACCGCCAACTACGTGATGCCCGTGGTGTTCGGCGCCATCACCGTGACGCTGGCCCTGGAGGCCATCGGCCTGCGCGCCACGGGGGCGCTGGCCGCGTCGGGCGCCTTCCAGCTGGTGATCACCCTGGTGGGGCTGTACGGCGCCTCCGCCCTGCTGCTGAAGGGCCTGTACCAGCGCCACATCCTCCCGGGATTCGGCAACGCCCTCTTCGACGTCCTGCTGCTGGGCGCCGCCATCAAGCCCTCGGTGCGCAAGCAGGTGCGGAAGGGGGGCGAGGAGGAGGAGAAGAAGAAGAACAGCAAGTACGCCGAGCCCTTCGCCCTGGGCAACATGGCCGACACCGTGGCCGCCGCCATCCTGGCCTTCCACAGCTTCGGCTACCCGGCCTCCTTCCAGATAGGGGCGCTGTGGGTCAGCTTCGACGCAGCCGCCCAGCTGCTGGCCAGCTACTACGCCTGCCTGCGGGGGGACGTCTTCCACTGCACCAAGTTTGGCCTGCACTGCGCCTTCTGGCTGGTGTTGAGCTGGGAGGAGTATGTGGGCTCCATGACCCTGCCGGACATGGGCCTGGATGCAGGGGAGGTGGCGGTGGCTCGTCTGGGCCTGCCGGGGAACTGGTTCTTCCTCCTGGTGTCCCTTCTGCCCTGCCTGCTGTCTCTGAGCCGTGACCGCGCTGAGCTCATGCACAACCTGGCCTTCACCCTCATCACCATCGCCGCCCTGCCCCAGATCCCCCCCGGCTCCCGCGGCCCCTTCCTGGGCGTGGCCCTGTGCCTCTACGCCGCCCTCAGCCTCGGCCTCTCCTTCATCAGCCTGGTCAACTCCATCGCCGAGAAGATCCTGATCCCCCGCGGCAACCGGCTCGTCAGCACCGGCAAGATGCAGGAGGCGCTGTTCGGGCTGAAGCGGTGCCTCACCCCAGAGCTGACGCCGGTCCCCGCCGCCCCCGCCAGTCCCGCCCAGCTCTCCGCCCGCCTGCCCGACACCCTCTTCTTCCTGTGCAACGGGCTGGCCGCCTTCGCCGCCATGCACCTGTCCAGCCTCAGCCAGGCCCAGGCGCTCCTGGCCCTGCCCGGGGTGCTGGTGCCCGGCACCCTGATCCAGCTGTACGTGGCCCGGCTGCAGGTGCGAGGGGGCGGGCGGTTCGGGCCTACGGTGCCCTTCTTTTACTCTGCCGTCTGGGCGACGTGGTCCTGGCTCCGCTTCGCAGGTAACCAGCCTCACACCCGGCTTGCTTCCTGTCAGACTGAAACTGAACCAGGCACAATGCGGTTTTGTTCTGCTTGCTGTTCTGGCCGTTTCTCACCTTTGCCATCCCCATGCCCCTTCTCTCTCTCTCTCTCTTTCCCTCAGATCCCATTTGGCAGGCCACTGACCCCTCCCTCCACGCATTCACAGCTGGAGCAATAGCCTTCCTCGTCATCAACTCCTTCATCATCGTCATTGGTAAGATTTCCTTCTCCTACACTGTTTACAAGCTGACAATGTTCACAGGATGTCCTCATAAAACACTTCTTCGCATTCTAGGAATGTACCCCTTTGTATTCTCTAACTACAATAAGTATTCTAATGTTGACGATGTCACCCATACTGCATTTATAATATTGCGCTTATAGACACGAACTTACAGCTACTCATTGAAAATGTTCAGTAGTTTCTTTCACTCTCATTCAGCACAGTTGGTATGTTTCAGTAACTGCAGCTGGAAACAAATTTGATTTAATCAAGTTTTCTTCCACAAAATTCAAGTTTTCTAATGTCAACACCAGGGTGCATGTTTCATTGGATATAGCAAGCATTCACCAAGTCAACAACCCTTATAAGGCAATATTTATACTGTAAATGCTTGCTGTGTTCAAACAAACACTTTCCCTGTGTTGCCGTTTTCTCACGGAACCACTCCAGCTGCATTTTAAATGGCCCATGTGTGGAACAGAAGGTGTCACTTTAGCAACAAGCTAGAGAAGTGTGTGTGTGACACAAACCGTTGATGCACAGTATATCACAATGTATGTGAGAGAACTCCTCTTTGCCCTGCAGCTGCATACAGCAACGCGGTTCTGCTTACCCTCACCATCACCATGGAGGCCATGCTGGCCACCTTCCTGCTCTTCACCCTCAACAGGCCAGCTCTGCCGGTGGAAGGTCAGTCATTTGTACGCCAGTGCGGAATATGCAATGTGCTTTGACTTGGAATAAGTGTGAACAGTAAATAAGTCAAGTGAAAGTGATGGACTGCTCTCTCCCTCCCTCTTTCCCCATTGCCACGCACTCCGCTTCACTCCCTCATCCTGTCTTTTTCAGTCGGGTTCTTGGCGTTCTTCGCGTCCGTGTGCCTGTACGGGGCAGTGGCCTCCCTAACCAACCAAGTCTTCGAGAAGAACCTGATCCCCATGGGACCCAAGATCGTCAGGGTACGAAAGACACGATCCGTGTAGAGTAGTGCTAAGGAGCAGGGCCCGTGACCCAAAGGTCTTGTCGCAGCAATGTGTCCTGATGGCAAGCTCACCCCTGTGTTATTTCATCAGAAAAAGAAGCCGAAGGCTGTCATGGGCTCCTCCCCGCCTTGCCCTTGCCCTTCCTCTGAGAAGACGAGCAGCCTGAAGCTGATAGCCAGCATCCTGAAGTCGGGGGGTGTGTGCGGCATCCCCTCGGACACGGTCTACACCCTGGCTGCCTCCTGTGAACACCCCTCCGCCATCCAGAGAATCTACAACATCAAGGTGCGCCTCCCACTGACCGTTTCACAGCAACGCAGTGTTTATATGCTTACAAAAAACTTTGGCATCCACTCAGAATTCCACAGTTCCACTCAGACCCACTTCCTAAGGAGTTGGATCACGCCCTGATTGGCTGCGTGTTTTGTGTGTGTCTGCAGGAGCGGCCAATGGAGAAGCCCATCTGCCTCACCATCGCCAGCCTGGAGCAGCTGGAGGCCGTGGCCCCGCCTTTCAGCCCGCTGCTCTGGGAGTTCATGCGGCACGTCTACCCTGGAGGCATCGGTTGCATTGTCAAGAAGGGAGCGTGGCTGCGCAAACTAGGTGAGCCGAAACAACACCGAGTCGCCTGTGCCCAGCACATTCACATTTACATTTATTCATTTGGCAGATGCTTTTAGCCAGTGAGGCAGAGTACAACACAAACAAAAGCCATTTGTGGAGTCACAATATTAGAAGTGCTGCAAGACCAAGTTTGAAATAGTTAGCCAGAGGAGGTACAAGCTAGCTGGTAAAGACACAAGTGCATTAAACCTTACATTTTTTGTTCAAAGGAAAACAGAGTTTAGGACATAAGTAACTGCTTCAGGTGGTAGTGATTCAGGTGATCAGGTGAATGGAGAAGAGCCGTTTCTTCAGATGTTTCTTAAAAATAGTGAGGGATTTGGCAGAATGGATGAGGTGTGGAAGGTCATTCCACCATTAGGGGACAACGGCAGAGAGAGTTATGGATAGTGAAGCACACTGTACCAACTATACTGTCCAGGGTAGGTCAGGACAATCAGGAACAATGCTGTGAGCTGCAACATCGGCCCGGTAATACGCGGTCTGCATTGCAACACAGCGTAGTCCAGCTAAGCCAGACACAGAAAGACACAGGATAGGCACGCAAAGTAGAAGTGAGGTATTGCAAAACCACCCCCCACTCCTCCCTCCTGTTACTACAGTCTAACACAACCCCCAACGTATTCCGTTCTCTGCCTCAGGAGTGGGCGAGGCATACGACTATGTGGGTACCAAGGACACCATCATGATCCGCATCTCGGACCTGACCGTGACGTCACATCTGCTGAGCATGACGGGGCCGCTGGCTATCACCTCCGCCAACCCCAGCGGACAGCCCGACAGCACGCACCACGACATGGTCATAACGTGAGTCTCCCTCCTCTTCCCCACACGACAGACAGACGGAGCTGCGTGCCCGCATGCCTTCAGATCCTCACTGCCTCAGTCTGCTTCCGTGTGAATGAGCAGGTTTTGTAGTGAGGAGCTGAAGCAGGGCTCCAGCGTGCTGTATGCAGCCTGCTGTCCTTTCTTGACCAAACCCGACTGACGGCCTTTCTCTCTCTCTGGGTTTCAGGCGTCTGGCGGACAAGCTGGACGGCGTGCTCTGCGACGGAGACTCCACTGAGCTGGTCTCTTCCACCGTGGTCATCTGCACCAAGATCGACGAAGGTCAGCGCCAACATCATCCACTCTTCCGTTACTCATCCTTCCCCATGGCTTCCTTTCCTCCATTTCTCCCCCATCCCTCGCTTTTTACTTTATTATTACCCCCTACCCCCACCCCCCTTCATCTTGACACATTTTAAGAGTGACAGCCTGACTGACTTTAAGAGGTGTGCACAGTGGGTCAGGTGACTGAGGTAATGATAAGGAGCTGCCCATGAAGCGGCTGTATCCCAGCAGGAACTCACGAGCTCTCCTTCCTCTCTCCAACAGGAACTCTGTCCTTCCTGAGGGAGGGGGCAGTGCCGAAGGCCAAGGTGCTCCAGATATTTGAAACGGTCAAGAACAAGATGGCTGCCACACAAGACGTCTGAAATCTCATAGATAAATGCGCACAAAAGGGTTGGCAGAACATCACTGTTGCCTTCACATTTTCCTGGTAGATTAAGAGACAATGCAACAATCACAAACCAAAGAGAATATATTTTAAGGGAGGACAAGGAAGATAAACTAATAGGTGTGAGTAATAAAATGAAGGATAAAACATTATTAAATATCCACACTAGGCCACGGGGAGAATCACTTTGTTTGCTGAGCTATTGAATTGATCTGTGTAATCCACCTATCTTCTCACATTCTTTACCCTAAGTTGAAGAGTGAGAGAGCTAGGTTCTGAGTGAATTTGGGTGCAAAGCTGGCTCAGATGCAAATACAAGTGTACCAGTGACAGGAAGTAGAAAGTTCAATAACAAATATAGACTACATCTTCCCACAGTAGATCTATAACAGCTTCTAAATTCAGCCCCAAACAGTTGCACTTCCCCATATCACACCTACACAAACAACTAAACCAAGACGTAGACATACACACACCCACGCACATACACAAACTCACTCACTCACATGCCCCAGAATGTCCAGTGCCTCAATGTCTGTTCTCAATCCACATGCACTGTGGCTGTGTTTCAGTCTTACGCACAGTGCACAGACACGCTTTCCACAAAAAGTTGCTCACTCACCAATTTCACCAAGTCGAATGGATGACTGTCCACTGCAAGCAGCCACTTGAAAGTAAGATCACTTGAAAGAAATTTTACATTACATTATTAGCATACAGCAGAGGCTCTTATCCAAGGAATTTACATAAGTTATATATATATATTTTTTTTTACATGCGACCCATTTATACAGCTGGATATTTACCGAGGCAATTCTGGGTTACGTACCTTGCCGAAGGGTACAACAGCAGCACCCCAGTGGGGAATCAAACCAGCAACCTTTCAGTTATGAGTCCTGCTATACGGCCACCCACTTTAGCCACCAAAATTTGTCTTCAACACATTACCAATGTCAGAAGTTTTAACTTATTTAATATGGCACTATGGAACAAAAAATATTTAAATATCACTCTACTCTTTTTTTGATTTGTGTGTTTTTTACATTTTTTATTAAATATTTAACAATTTTATTTGCATCTGCTGTACAGGCTTAAAAATGTGTAAATAAAGATGTTTCCGCATGTGCTTGTTGCTGTATTTATGAAGTGACAAAAATAAAATAAAGACAATGTGTAATACTATAAAGAGTAACAGTTTTTTTTTTCATTTTCCATTACTTACTGTACACTGCTTCTGTGAATGAATAGTAAGTTTCTGTTGGGATGGAACAAAAGAGGAGTCAAAAGATGAAAAAAAAGAAGTAGGAAGTGTTTTGAAACGCATTAACAGTGATTGCAGAAACATGTTTGGCCATTTTGTCCTGTCACATCCTTCCCTTTCTGTGAAATTCTGTTTCTCTGATTGCAAAGAAGAGAGGTCATCTTCACCGACAGACAGTTATCCTGTCTTCATCTGTTTCGCCTGGTCCACCAAAGCATCAACCCCACACGTAAACAAGAACAGACAGACACCACACATATTTAAGTGCTTTATTAAAAGGACAAACAAAAATAACAAATGTCATTACTATACATACATATACATACATGTGCATATATATGTATATATAAAGTGAAAAAGGATTAGCGTGAAGCACGGTTCTGAAGCACATGCAAGCACTACTAAGCAAATAGAGAGTAAAAGACATTTTTAAATACCAAAAAAAACAAACAAAAAAAATCAAAAACATTTTACTTCTTGATGCCCTACAGTGGAGGAGAGGGGAGCCTAGTAGATATGGCTTAGAGGCAATGGTGGACACTCTTTTCTGTCCCATCCAACGAATTAACACAAAGGTGTGGAAACTGTCCCTGCAAACTGAGGCACATTCAACAGTAATTCTTAGCATGCGTTCCAAATGGCCAACTCTGAAAACCTAGATGACTGAGTCTGTGGTGATTACATGTTACAGCATTTTAAGGAAACAATTATTTCAGACCTTTCTTTTTTTTAGACTCAAGTATTTAATCCCAATTCCACGTAATGATTTCAGTTCAGTGGAAGGGATTTGCACAATGAGTGGGAAAGGCTGACTAACTCACACACACACACACTATGCTAGCACACAATGCCAGCCCAGGATAGCAGACTACAGGTTAGTGCAACCTCAGATTTATGTCACCATAACGGAAGTTCCACGGCTTTGGTTTGCCCTGTTCATAAATGAGCAAACAACTCCAGCACACAGTGTCTTGCATGAATTACCGTGATCTCAATTTTCTCAAAATACATCTACGTTGTACCTTTGCAGACAAGCGTTAACTTCTCTCTCCCTAGTGTTTAAGCTTCCCGAAGGCCGTGGACCAATCACACCGCCTGCGGGAGTCATCTGCCTATAGCAACTCAGTGAGACTCTGCCTCTCCCCCACTGCTAGGACACAAGTGCCATGGCAACAAAATTATTGGCTTCCACCACTATCAGAGAGCATCAAATGTACAAGTTTGCACAAACATAGGCTTTCTCCTGAATTTGTTTGTGTATGTTTTGAAATGATTAAGCTGTTGTATGTTGTTTGAATTTAGTTAGAGTAAACCTTATGGAAAATTCTGACTTAGTGTTTTCAACTGTAAAATATTAAGCAAAAATTTAAACCTGTTCATAAAATAAACACAAGAAAAAAATTGAGTTATTTGTTTGTAGAACATTTGCACTGTGTCCCAGCTGTTATCTGATGCAACTGATGAGAGCAAAGACCTGAGGTTGTTTTACACTGTGTAGACAACATAAGAAGGGGCGAGTGTTTTCCCCCCTCCATTCGTTAGCTCTTTAAATGTCTCATCAGCATTGCAGTCAGGTCACGAAATACATAATGTCTGCTCTCCCAGCAACCAGCAGGGGGCAGTGTAGTCTTGTCTAAACTTTCCTTCATGACAAGGAAGGAAAAGCAAAGAAGTATTGAGCCGGAACTGAGTTTGCCCTTGTTCAAAGAAACAGCGCAGTGGCCATCTCTTACTTTTCGAAATGCATTGAGCAATTCAGCCAACTTGACACCAGCTACAGGATCTTTGGTGTTCTAAATGCAGACAGAACCACAGCTCAGCTACCGCTGCGGTTTTTAGCTCACAGTGAATGCACTAAATCCATGTAACAACTGTGTGAGGACTTCTACACATCAATACTCCTCCTTGCACAGTGCTCAGTCTTCAGCCCTCACCAGGATCAAATACTGCTGGGTTCAGTGCTCGGTGTGTGTTTCTTCAGCTGTGGCAAACTACAAAGCTTCTTTTGACATAGACCATTTTTTTTTTATCTTAACAGCAAGGCGATGTCATGCTTTGGGATAAGGACAAGGGCAACAGCAAATAAAAGACAGAATCCATCAAAACCCATAATAGCATCTATCTCTTTAACAAACTTTTAAAATCATCATTATTTGCCTGTATTAACAACAATACAGTTCTTTACTTTTTTAATAATAAATATTCAAAATAAGCTCTGAATATTTTTTTTGATTTATGTACATAAGTGCAAACAAGGCAAATCATTACACATTCGTACACTGATTGAGTCACCTAAGCCCCAGCCAGAGGGAGGGGCTCCCAGCACAGCTGGGCACTGTGTACACAGGTGAGACCAATAGGGAGAGGGAGACTTACAATGGTGACCAATCAAAATGAAGCAACTGATTAAATTGCTTGATTTGAAAATTAGAGTCACTGACTGCCCCATCAAGGGAGGCAAGATGTGTATTTGGGGGGAATGTGCTGTTAGGTTGCCAGTTCTGTAGGTGGATACAAGATTGAGTGAACAGAGAGAAGAGGTGAGGAGGTCATGGATCCATTCGAATGATTCCTTATTGCTAAAATGACTTAGCAGGCAAATCTCAAGATTTCACTTCAGTGTAGTTGAGACTACAAATTTGTCTCTTCCTCCACATATGGGTCCCACGCTGATCACTTTAAAATCCCAGATGCTAACATTCAGTTTACTTATCAAAAACATCAAAAGAAATGAACAGAGAAGAACAAAAAAAAATCAAAGTGAAAATGAGGAAAAAACCTGATCCCAACAGGGCCTTTGGATGTGAACTTTTTTTCTTTTCTTTGCGTTTTTCTTACAAAATATTCAAACATCTCTTAATCCAAGATGGTCTAACTAGCCTTCTTTTTCTGAATAAGTTAACGTTGTACATCGTTTCAATTTACATGTGAAAAAATTCACAATTAAGGTATACAAAGGTAGCCACATTGTAGTTTTGTTGCCATAGCAACAACAACTTACTATCATAAGTCACAATGAATCTATCATTGTATAGTTACATACAAATGTATATATTTTTTTATATATTCATTTCATTGTTCTTAAACTGCAAACTACATAAACTGAGTTAATATTTCATTGTCATGCTTTTTTTAATAATTGAAAATAAGGAACTGATTAGCAAAAACATGGTATATGGTTTGTAAAATATGTAAAACGTCACTGACACTACTTCCAGTAAATATCAGTTACTGCTTCACTGGGACGGAGAAGATGATTAAGACAATACTAAAAACTAAAATTCATACGAACAGCAATAATAAAAAGTACAATCTGAGAGAAAAAAAAAACTTTGGAATCTACAAAGGATGAAGAAGTTATTAACATTAATATTTACACTTGCATTACCCTAGCTAACTAATTACTTCCTTGTAGAAGGAAAGTACACTTTTCAAAAGTGAGTGTACTTAAAATGTCTAAGGCCCCCCTCACGAGGCACATATATATGTATTTTTTTTAATCAAGTATTTTTTTTTTCCAGCTAAACAGTAGTTGGAGAAGGCATGATCCGTGTAAGACGGAGTGAAGGAGGGGGGAGGCAGAGAGGAGGAGAGGGGGAGTGAGGGAACGTGGGAATTGAATTAATACACCCACTTTCAGGCAGACAGAGGGAGTGAGAGACTGACACAGACATAGAGAGAGAAAGAGAGAAAGCGAGGAATCTGGGCAACTCCAGTCCTCTAAGGACACAGGGCTCTCTGATTTAACATCAGAATACAACGGGTTTTAAAATGACTTGAGCAACACAGTTTTTTTTCCTAATTGAAAGGTATTCTGGAAAAATCTGCAGGAGCTCCTTGTGCCTTCAGGTACTGCAGCTACCCAGAAAAAAAGAGATCATATTCTGTGTATCAATCATACCACACAGTAAATAAAAAAAACAAGCTGCTCACAACAGCTCGGAGCAGCATATTGTTTCCATGTTGTTTTACATTTGACCTCCGGACAGGCAATGAAAAATAAATGATTCTTGTACTGGTAACATTCTCGTTTTTCTTCTGCTCAATTTGAACACATTCAGATATATGTATTTTTTCCTTTAACTAAATCCCCCACACCCACCACCCTGCGATTCAGTGTCGATTTGTTTAAGCATTCAGACTCAGTACAGCTTATGGAAATCAGGAGATGGCAACACTGCCGTTTTTGCATTTCAGAAACGAAACAATGCTGCTCCTGTAAAATATTAGCAACAGTAACACACGGGAAAAAAAAAGTTTGAATGTGTGTACAGTGTATTAACTCTTGGTGGTTTAAAAAACCTTGAATGCATTACTGGGCCTTCCATGTGCACCACTGTGCCCAGATTACCCCAACAGGAGGAGTGAGGGAGGCATGCTCATATTACAACATCTGTCAGGTCTTTCCCCTTTCAGGATTTTCAACAGGTCAATCCTCTGCCCATGACAGTAATTCGTGGGAACCCCCGCGCCCCAGTGACGATTCCTCTAAGGGTCACGGTAAGAGCCGGCACGACTCTGTCAGACATGCAGCGACTGCGGCGCCTGCATTCCGCCGCCCACCTTCCGCCCACACTCTGCCCATGCACCTCCCTCTCTCTCTCTCTGCCCACGCACCTCCCTCTCTCTCTCTCACTCTGCCCATGCACCTCCCTCTCTCTCTCTCACTCTGCCCATGCACCTCTCTCTCTCTCTCTCTCTCTCACTCTGCCCACGCACCTCCCTCTCTCTCTCTCACTCTGCCCACGCACCTCCCTCTCTCTCTCTCACTCTGCCCACGCACCTCCCTCTCTCTCTCTCACTCTGCCCACCGCTCCTACCGAAAGGCATCTGACTGCTGGAGCTGTGCACTTCAATAATTTATGTTCTAATTCCAAGTCTTGATGACTTTGGGGGGGGGGGGATTAAAACTTAAATACTAGACTTACAGTTTAAGAGAATAGTGCAATGCACAAACAACCCGATTCAAAGAGTGCAATTAATATGACATTTCTGTTTTTTTTTCATTTATCAATCATTTCCCAACATTTGATGAAAACATAAAATTTAATTCAGTGATGTCTTGCTTTCCACTGAACATTCAGTTCTGTACCTGTTTAGTACAACATATCATCATCTTGCCATCCTACCAAGTCTAAAAGGTATGTCCATAATAGTGAGGCAAAGATGGGTCTTAGAATGGTGAATACACTGTGTTTCAATGTGTAGCCTTCATTGAGAAATCAATAACCTCTGAGGCAACTGATGTTTCCGAAAACTGAGTATGGACGTACCTTCAGACCTAAAAAGGTGCAGCCCTTCAGTGCAGACGTCCCCTGTCCTAAGATGTCAGAGTAAGGCATCATAATCCTTTCACAGCACCCAGAGCTAAGGTAAAGCTAAACGGACCATTCTAAACCGCTAGACAGAGCACCTTCAGCCAAAATGACCAGCACACACACTGGCTGTGTGAGCCTTCCTGAATTCATAGTCCTCTCCTCTTACTTCAGATGAAAGAATACGTATGAGCCTCTCAAAGCCATCAGCTTACTTAAAAAGTGCCAGAAAAAAAAGTAAAATTCAGACATAGTGGATTCAGCCTCTTTGACCAAAGTCTCTGCCATCTTTATGTACCTTTTGATTTCAACTTATGATGGAGGATTCCCTCTATGGCTGGACTGGAGAGATCAGCTGGTGAACAACAAACTACTTGATGATAATGCCTTTCTGTGAGGGCACATCAATTAACAGTCATTCAACTGACAATTGTACAGTTAGGTCATCGTTAGTCATCGTCCACTACTCTCACCCGGGACTTTCACTGAAGAAAACGACGTGTCCTGATTCAGCATGCACAGTGATTCAGTTATTCAGTCACAATGTTAAATCAGAAGGAAAAATTACTTATGATTAAAATGTCTGCTTTTTTCTTAATAAACGTTTTTTTTTTTTTTTACTCAGAACACTTAATAGTGAGAGTTTTTTTGAAAAATTACTCCTGAACACCGATTAACCATCTCCATTTGACTCTGTGTGTGCGTGTGTGTGTGTGTGTGTGTGTCTAAGTTTAACACACTGACATGCAAAGCTCCATTACTTATCTTATTCTTAATTGGAGGATATGTAAAGGACAGAGTTCCTTCTTCATTTTAAGGCAAAATCCCCTTGAGCTCCATCCATTCATTTACTGACTTCACAAATGCTAACTGCTACGCTGCTTCAGACATTACAAAATAGTTAGCAAAAGGCCGAGGAAAGTGCTAACTTGGGGGTGTCAGTCCAGCCCACAAACAGAAGGTGAATGGGGCACACGTGCTGGACAGAAGTGTCTGTGACACGCTATGACACACAGACACGCACATTCAGATTTGACAGGAAGAGGCATGGCTCATGGATAAGAGTGACA
Organism: Megalops atlanticus; assembly: GCA_019176425.1. NCBI lineage: Eukaryota > Metazoa > Chordata > Actinopteri > Elopiformes > Megalopidae > Megalops > Megalops atlanticus. The sequence goes on along the minus strand of CM032888.1, from coordinate 26,587,146 downwards.
GGAGTGACTACCGTGTTAAATTCCACTACAGGTTGTCATTTTCCCTTTTGTTTTGAAAAGCAACACACAGGTGACCTGCGTGAGCGGGAGTGTGGTTTAGTTTGCAGAACTAAAGCAAAAATCAAAGGACTTCAGTTAAAATTCAACCATGATCTCCTCCTTTTGGTGTCCTCTGGTGAACTTTAAAACCTTCTGGCCTGGCCCACTGTTGGAGTCAACAACCTACAATTCACACCCACAATTCAGTATAGCTATAGATCTACTGGGTATATACTAAAGGGTGAATACCCCTATTCAGCATGGGTTTATATTGGGCAAACATCCATTTTGGTCTGATACAATGCACTATGGTGATTTTTGTTTGACTAATGAGACTCATAAAGACCATAAAGACCAACGTGGTGCTGCTAAGATTTTCTTTCTTAAAAAGAATATTCAGGCGAAATATTATAAGTGAAATACTTGGTTCTAGACATGAGTTTCTTTTACTGTTTACCGCAGTGGAAAAAACAGACACATCAAAGAATGGTACATAATGGATTATAAGGACTGTGTTTTGGATCTTTGAGTACATCTATTAAATGGAGCAGATCTATTTGTAATTGTCCTTTATGCTAGTCTAGCCTTATTACAGCTGGAGCCAAAAGTTTCACTTACATTGCTCAGGTATTCAGTAGGCCAGAAACATGTCACCAAATCATGTCTCTCTCTCTCCTGGAGAAAAGCTTTGTTAATCTGAGACTCCCTCTCTCACCAAAGATCCAAAGTCTTGGGTTTCTCTGTTTTGGACTGAATGCCAAATTATGATGTAAAAAATGCTCCTGTGCAAACCACCTTCAAAGAACGAAAATGTCTGCTGGAGTATCGCTTCTCTGCTTCCTGTCAGTGGTATGAATCCTGAAAAATGTTCAGCTGTAGTGGTGCCTGTAGGAAAACCGCAGGCCTCCTGCTTCACTCTTCCCACAAGAGAAGAAACCATGTCTGGTTACAGAGAATTGATGCGGTGCAAGTCGTGGTTTTATGCAAAATGGATCACTTATACAGTACACATGTTTTTTGAGGGAAATAGGAAGGCTCCCTTTGTGTATGGCTAAGCAATTTTGCAAAGATTTTAGGCAGAACCCTCCTCTATACAATTAAGTTTAAGGTGTACTCGCAGTGCAGTTCACATGATGGTTGTATAAACCTGACTATATAGTACTGCCCTGCTTAGGATGTAGGGTGGCATTTGCGATACAGCCTGGTAAGGTTAAGGTTTGCGAACATGTTCCCAGGCACAAATCTCTGTTTAGATAAGAGATAAGTACTCCTATCCTCTTTATGTTTGTATGGATTACATAAAGTGAGAGCTCCCAAGTGGCTCAACTGGCCCGGCCCTTGTCTTCACTGCAGGCTCAGCCTTCCAGTCCAAGCTGGAACCCAGCAGTGTTATTTGCCTACAATGGAAGCCCCCCAGGAACCCACACCGGTAAAACAAATTGGCTTCATTAGCAAGGGATGGGGTGGGGTAGGTCAGCAAGGGTCTCCTCGGTTCATGACACCCTGCAAAAGTTTCTTGGATGACATCAGTGGAGCAGGACCTATCCTCCAATTGGCACCTACTTCAGTGTGGTGCATTGGTGGGAACATTACTGGGTGTGAGTATATAGAAGGATTGCATTCCTCTTGCTCCACAGTTCCTGCATGGCTGCAGAGGTTGCTGCAGTCCAACAAGCCTAATGTGCAACCGATTCAAAAGGAAAGGGGAAAAAAACTTTAAAAAATGAAGTGAAGTGAGAGGCCTACTCCCCTTCTGCTCCCCAGCCCTTATTACACATGGCTAACTGAAAGGCACCTGTAAAACCATCAAAAACCAATTGGCTCTTAAGATGGGGTAGCCAGGCCTGAATTCCATAGGTTCAAACATGTAAACTTTCACCCACCCAAAGAAAACTATTTGCAATCAACAGACAACTATTTTTCTTGACTTGGCTATTGTGAAATGTAAACAAAATGTAACACTTAAAAAAAAAACTTTGTTTTTGGACCAAAATAATAAAAATATGCTGCTAACCAACTTTCATCTTTTTCCAATTGCTGTTAAAAGCAGACTGTCGTTTTCCTGTCTTCTGTTATCCTGTTCTTCCTGTCCAGTTCAGTGAGGTCCTGTCCTTCTTACATTGTTTTTTATTTTTTTTTGCTTTCAGTTCCCATTGGACTCCCCTTCCCATTGTCATCCCTGGTGAAGGTTCCCGTGTGCTGGGTCATGACAACACACATCTCAGCACTGAGGCCCTCAGTGTGTGTGCGTGTGATGAGAACCATGGACTCACTCTCTGTTTCTGCAGGAGTTCTGCGGAGGCCCACTTTTCTCAATGGGTGGTTCTATGTATGCGTGTGTTGAGTGTGTATGACGGGGCCCTGTGTTTCCTCTGTCACCTTTCCCCCCCCACAATCAGCAAGCCCCCATTTTTTGCCTTCTTGTATCAAAATACTTTAATAACAGTCCTGGGTCCAGCTCAGTATTGTCTGTGTAAATATGGTGAGGGAAAGGTGGGTCTGTACAGATAATGTTTTTTTTTTTTTTTTTCTTTGAAATAAGATCACACTATTGCCCGCTGGAGATGTCATGAAAAGTAGGCACATGTCATATGTTGTCTTCTGCATTCTGGTCACTGGTATGTTCTTGGAGGGAGGGGCGCATGTTGTCAGTGGATTAGTGGGGTGGCGTGGCGTTGGTGCTTTAGGTGGAGTTTCAGGACAGGCTTACTGGGTTCAGGGCCACTGGAGAAGCCACCTGGAGTTTGGGGACGGGGCAGAAGTGCGTTTCCATGGGGACGCATTGGAGCTCCACCAGGTCGGCGCTCAGAACCTCGGCTGGGTCTACTGGAAAACAGAGAAAGGAAAAGAGAAGGTGAAAGACCTGGATGCAGAGAGATAATAAAAAAACCCGTCACAAACACACACAACCTCTCACTGTGGTGGGAGCTACATCCTGTAATGCAGAAGGATATGCAGGCCACTCAGCTCTCTAGTCATTTACGAAAGTCCAACACATCTGTAACAGTTTTATAAGCCACAGACTGAAAGACACACTGCAAATGCTTCAAGCCTTTCACTTTTTTTCCAGCTGAACTCCTTTCCATAACGAGATAAGCCCTCCATTTTGTTGTGTTCTTATCAAAGCTGCATTTCCACCGTGTACAGCACCGGCACTGTGAGAAGATAAAACTGCATACTGACCAGCCCCGAGCCGCAGACTTAGGTCTGATTTTAATCATGTAAGTTTTGTAGAAAGTGAAATGCACGCTATCCTTTCCCTCACACACAGAAACACTAAAGAACAGAGAACTGGCAGAAAATTTAAATTCTGAATTCTAAAAACTGCCACAGATTGAATTTGTGGTGGGGAAGCATGAAAATCAATATTTCTCACTCTGAACTTCAAAGATAGAGAAGCTTCAAAGATTCAAATATTTTCCTGTATAAGCAGAGGCAATATGAAGTGATGTAAACCCAATTATTTTGTCATGCCTGTAACACAAAAAAACTACAATAATATTAAACCTACTCCTTCCTCCAAATACTAACTTCAATCATTCAGACCTGTGATTAACAGTCAGTAATATAGTAATATGTTAAAAAACAGCTACCTTTTCTATAGCATGGTTTGCATCTGATACACACGTTATTATTCAGGTCATCTACAGACAATTGGAAAATTATACGCAATATATTTCACAAATACAGTGAAAGAGAATATTAAAAGGATTTCCTTGATAAAGCAGTTTATAAAATCAAATCACTAAAGTATCATTTAAATAGATAGAAACCAAGGCAATTCAAGCACAGCCACCTGACTTGAATGTTGTTGAGAACCACTGGGACTAAACTACAAACACAGAGAGCCCAAGCACCACTGGCAGCTCTGGACTGACGCTAAGCTTGCGTGGGTTGTGCTACTACTCAATCCCATCCAGACCTTGTTCACCAAAATGCCAAGGAGGTATGTTTAGGATCTACAGTTTATCAGACTCGTGATTGGTTGAATGTATGACATCATTCATGGTGTAATAATATGATTTGTGATGATTGAGCAGTTACCTTTGAGGTGAGTAATTACTTTAGTCTGTTAGTGTGTATCAATGATAGTCCTACCCCTTTCTTTTTCCAAAAGGCAAACACACCCTGCAGACAAAGTTGATCTCCCTTCCCTTTTCCAAAGATGGACAAAGCATGGAACTGAACACCTGATGAAGATGGAGTGAGTGGCATTTTTAAGAAGGCCCCTGAATTCTGAACACCCAGCATCACTGACCAACTGACACGCAAAGAATTCCTCAACGGCAAATCTCAGGAACGTCCTTTGAAAGCGTGAGAGAGGCAGTACACTTGATTAACACTAATGCAGGCACACTTAAAGCCATGTTTCACTCCACCTTCAGCTGAACATGCTGAACATGAAAGACGCCGGATAGTGCTACCTCACAGATACAGTGCCCTGTCAGACAACAGAAAACAATGGCCAGAGAAAAAAAGAAACTGACACAAGCTCACAGAGAAAGACAGACAGTGGTAGAGAACAGCAAGACACTGACATCTGTGCTGAAACACCAACTCCCCAACACCAGTCCCAGAGAACCCAGCCTGCTTTATAGGCTGTCCATGAATCTCATTTTACTTCCAAACTGAAGCTGTCCTTCTGGCGGGTGTCAAAAACCGGGGAAGGGCATAGCCCTCGTGGTCATGCTACCTCAAAACCTGAGTCACTGCCAAGCTCTCCCTACAGGGGGCAGAGTTTCCCCTCATTTGGCCTGAGAGTAAATGGATAGCTGGTTCTCTAAGGATCATGGCTGGAGACCCTGCTGCTTGACACCAAAGAGAAGCCAAAATGATGGGGCAAACCTGATTGGAGGCAGCCGTGTCGGCAAAAGGAACATTGGTGACGGGGGTCGAGGCCGACGTAACAGTGGAAGGCGTGGCACCGTGCATCATGGGAACTTTTTTCAGACGAGGCGGAGGAGAGACAGGGGATGGAGGGGTTGGGGGTGGGGAGGGCGAAGGGGAGGAGGATTGTTATGGTAACCATGGAGACATGAAGGAGAAGGAGGAGAAGGAGGAGGTGGAGGAGGTATGGCAACAAGTCATGTGACACCGTCAGCATGATGTGTTTCAACCAGGACGATAACATGCAAAAAAAAAAAAAAAAAAATTAACAATACATTACTAAAAAACAAAACCAAAAACAGAGCAGTAATATCAAATGAACAAAAAGAGAACCAAAAAAGCAAGAAAAAATGTATTAGAATTTTAATCAGTCAAAAGCTGAACACATCCATAACAGTAAAAAAAAATCCTGTCAGACTGAGGTATCCGACAGTTCAGTATCTCATGGGGCAGGATCATGAGGAAGACTGAAGAGGGTAAAATGAAAGCAAACTATCACTCTTTTCAGTTAATCTCACAGACAAGAACACAAAATTTGGTATAATTTGACTTTTTTTTAAAACACTTGCAATTTCTGCTTATGCTTAACTTGGAGAGTCAAGATGTTTTAAATGTGTTTTTTGTTCCTGTGTCTGTGAGGCCTGAAAAGCATAATGTCATAAGAAAAATGAAAAAATAAAATTGATGAAGACACAGACATAATAGATTCCAGTAAGCATGCATGCACTTACACACATGCATGCATACACACATGCTCACATGCACACGCACGTGCAAACATACATGCCCACCTGTACGCACATGCACGCACGCACACACACACACACACACACACACACACACACACACACACACACACACCTGGGTATCTGCCATGATGTTCTGGCCTGTTTCAGAGACCTAATCTGGGAAGGGGCTGAGAGAAGGGCTTCAAAAGAGCTCTGACTAACAGAGAAGGGAGGCTCCACTCACACCTGTTACCCAGTCCAATAAGACTAGAGGGGGGAGGAGGACGGACTGGCAAGGAAGGGGCCCGAAGTGAAAGACTAGGGTGCGTGAATTAGGGAGGAGACAGACCTGCGGTTTCTCCCACAGTGAAAGAGTTAAAAAGAGGACAGAGGAGCGTGTCTGGGGGGAGAAGACGGACCTGTGGTTTCCCCTCACCAGTAATTCCAGGCACTGACAAGAAGCGGCTGTGGGGGTGCCTGCAGCTGCTCCAGTCTCGCCTCTCCCAGTGGCCCTCCGCTGCCAGTGGGGCGGGGGCTTTCAACAGGCCTACAACAGACAGGGGAGGGAGGGAGGGAGGGAGGGAGGGAGGGGGGGTGGAGCGCAGTCAGAGACAAGGATCTGTCCAACTGTACACCTCACTGCACCACAGACTGGCCTTGCAACAACCCTGGGTCACAGACCCACCACCCCACACCTAACCAAACACAGCGACTCACCACCACACACCACCAACAGGAAGACTCGCAACACACACACACACTCACGCGTAAACATGCACATACACACACAACCAGCAGAAAGACTCACCACCACACACGCACATTCAGACACGTCACAGACTTACCAGACAAATGCAAACACACACACACACACACACCATGGTGCCTCACCACACAAACACAGGCACTCAACTGAAACTCCACCACAAGCACGTAAGCAAGCATTATGCATGCAGCATGAAGGGCTGCAGTCTGCATGCGGAAGCAGACGGCTGATTCACAGGGCAGTATGAGGGCTCTCCCTCATTGGACGACAGCGATCGCCTGTCTGCGTGTCCTGCGTGTTGATTTCATACCACATACTGCCTTAGCACTCCACCCTTTACTCTTACATGTTAACCATTTATACAGCTGGGTATTTACTCAGGCAAGGTGGGGTAAGTGCCTTTCCCAGGGGTACAACAACTGTGGCCCACCCGGGAATCAAACATGAAACTTTTGGGTTACGAGCCCAACTCCTTAACCACTATGCCACACTGCCCTGTTGTGAATGCAAAACGAGTGGATGGACTGCCACACATTTCACAGAGACTCAATCAGGTAATGAACAAAGGGATTTAAAGACAGAAATGGTCAGACAATGGTTTCTTGAGAATGCTTTAGATACTTTATAGATCCTTTTTCCAGGCCAGTAAAGGTGATGCTCATACTGGAGTGAAATGTTACAGTGGAGGTCATAGTGGTGTCCCCTTTATCCAGGGCACTTGCTGGATGCCACACCCAGTTTATCATCTACTCTTCATCACCCAAAGATAACCCCTAACACACCTTCCCCCTGAGCTCTGGACCTCCCCGTCTTCAGTAGCTCGACAGCATCTTTGGTCTACAGACCTGTGCCCTCCAGTTCCCCTCCTATTCCCGGCACAGAGCCGAGACACTGCTAGCTGTAGGCCGCACACAGCGAGGAACGGTTCAGACCTAAAGACGCCTCCAGAGGGCGCCGTGCGCACGATAGAGCCCGCCACACCATGCAGAGAGGCAGGAAGGAGGATGGGATTTCATTGGTTCAAAATGTTGAGGCAAAACAAAAGCAACATGGAGGTCAGTGCAAAGGAGAGAATGGTGTGTAAGTAAGATAAGTCACGTGCGGAGACTGACGACAAGACCACACCGGCCCCCGCAAGCACACAGGGACAACGGACACAGGGCATCAGGTTTTAAAGACTGAGCGTTAGGCTCTGTCACTCATAAAGGGGGGGGGGGACAGATTAGAGGGTTTCTTCTCCAGCTGTAGCATTTGGCTCTGCTCTAACATCCCTCCCACACGATAGTGGGGATCTGTAACTGCAATGTATCGCCCGAGTCATCATCACCTCCAGTGTGCCCGCGGCGATAAGAACCGCCTCTCAAAGGTGGGGGAGCGATCTGAGAGGCAGCACGCCAGTGCCGCCGCTTTGTACTTTATCATCCTGCGGGACTGACTCCTTCCCAGCTATCAGGGACAGGACAGAGCGCTGTGATCACCTTCCATAAAAGAGCCGCTGAATAAGATGAACTTCTATGTCACAGGAGGAGAGGAGGACGTGGTTTCCTTTTATTGACAGAGGATCTCTCTACCAGAGGGCGAATGCTATCTGATTATCTGAGCTGGGAAATGCAGACCCCAGGAGCAAAGGTTCGAAAATGATTAATACTGTTTAAAAGGTTAAGAGCAAGATGCTTGGGAGGATAAATTTCTCCTAACCAGTGGTACCCAGCATTCCTACAAAATTCAGAATGAGGAGAAGCGTAGGATGAGAATCATGATATATGAGCCCTCAATGAGAGGAAGCACTAAACGGTCCTCCCTATTTGCGCACCTCCATTTGCAGACTGATCGCTCTGCAACACATACATTTTCAGCGTGACACAAATGCAAAGAGCAAGGTGATGACTTGGGTTGAAAAAGGGATGAGGAAAGTAAAAGAAAGTGACAAAGGATGGAAACAAGAGAGAGAGAGAATCCCCAGCTAGAATCCCTGCCTCATACAGCACACCAATAAGATAATAAGATAATAAGCAGAGGAGTGTCCCTTCCCAATGCCACGACAATGAGTTCCCTCAGCTCTGATGCCCACTTTGAAGCAGCTGTCCCCATCCACCCTGCAGTAATGTACTACCACCGTACTGTTACTGCACACTACCCACCTGCTCCATCGGAGGGACCAGAGGTAACAGGCCAACACCTTCAACTCCCTAACATCACACCCCACCACCACGGGACTCATTCGTTACACATCTGAAAATATTCCTATCCTCTTGCATGTCACACAAAATGATCTCCTATTTACATACACATGAAATACTTCAGTGTGTAAGGTTGATAAATGATTGCAACTAATTAGCCACGTGGTCACCCCACCCCGTATGAGGAGCATGGAGTACGCGGTGGTGGCCTGGCTTACCTGCAGGGATGAAGGCTGGCTGCTGGAGCTGCATGTTAGCCAGAGCCTGCTGATAGTGGAACATGCTGGGGTTGAAGACTGCCGTGGCGGCCCCGTTGGTCTTCTCCAGGGTGGGCCTCTTTGGTATCGGCTGCAGGGCCCCTGGGGGTAGGGACTGGAGGGAAGGGGGTAGGGGAGAGAAATGTTGTGGTGATAGGGATACGAGCCAGAGTATCCAGAGGCTCATGGAATTGGAGCAAGAGGAGCACACCGCTAACCATGTTCTTAACATCTTCTCATATTCTCATATTCAACATCCTCAACTGTGTCCCTTGAGCATCTATTATTTCCTTGGACTACAACCTCTGTTCTAACAGCAACGTGATCTCTCCAGAACTTTGAGCGTTGAATTTCTGCTATTTTAGAGTCTCAAAGACCATTTTGCTATATTACCACTTAGCAACCGCTGTTGTGTTTATTGAACATGTCCATTGATAGCTTTGAATAAACACAAAATGGGCCGTGGCCAAACACACAAGTGATACGTCAGCCACACGGGACTATAGTGGGGCTAGATGTTGCCTGTAATGTGGTCACTTCAAGCAGACTGTGGTACATTGTTTGCAGTGCCACTGGCTCCATCCAAATTATAAATGTCAAACTCTCGGAATGCTGGGCTGTGACCTCATACTTCAGAAAAATGCAGACCATTCCATCAGTTCTGTTTCAATACGGCAGCCCCAGAGTAATATGCTGTTATTGTTTACTATCTTTAGCTTTTTGATTAAAAAAATTCCATCAGTCAGCGCGTTTGTCTACAAAGTCAGACAGCCACATAACTTAAACCTACAATAATAAAACTGACTTGCCTGTTGATGTTGCTGACCATGATATGGGATGAACTCATTTTACCCAACAGTACTGCTCGAACGTAGTGGGCACTTTGGTGTTATAGTTATTACAGTTACTACATCTCTGTGGTAGGCGGGTGACTACCCAGGTAACACTGTTTTACTACACTGCAGCAGCATAAATGCCTTTCACACATCCTACTGAGCTGCCAGAAGTGCTTTGGAAGCAAAGAACCAACAAGTAAGAATCAAGTAAGAAAGAATCAGAAAACATGGAGACAACTAAAAGTGACCTGAGTTACAAGCCTTTAATTCAGACCTTTTCTTCACATATTACAGTAAGAACAAAAGAAATCTGCCACTCCATTTATGCATGTATTTTCTTGTTAAATGAAGTACACTGGATACTGACTGAATGTGTCTGTGACCGTCAACTGTATAATATTAACAGATCCTTCACCATTGACCATGACTGACTCAAGAAATTTTAACTATTGCATAGGCAAGCCTGGTGAAAACCAAGAGAGAAAATACACACAGACAGGAACCAACACACTGCATTTATCAAAGGAGCATCACCTTTGTGCCAGCAGTGTGTTGGAGGGAGCACAAAAAACTTTTCTAAATTTCTAAATCATGCAGAGATAACCATGTTTCACTTGACACTCAGTCTAGGATGAGAGATCTATGTATTGGTCTATATGCCAGGGGAATGATGATGGCGATTAGTATTTTTATTAGGGGGAACTATATATCTTCCAATTATTTGAATAAATAATTCAAAAGTCAAGATAATATTTGAAAACTCGTATTATAAACAGCTGGCAGAATAAACATGGGGCACTGGGGTGTTGCTGACGTCTTAGCAACATTTTACATGGAAATGTTATGGCAAATCCCAGTGATGCCTTTTATAACCATTTAGTGAAAGTATATCTGACACACACACACACACACACACACACACACACACACACATACACACACACTTCATTGGAAATGAAAAATGACGGGATATTGTTAGTCTAATGAGCTCTGCTCGGAAAGCATCCTCTTGTGGTTCTAGACTGACATGTTGCGCATCTAATTGGATTTCTGTAGAGCATGCTTGGTCAATAAAATTAAAAATTGGGCACTGGAGTTCTGCCCTAATCCTTGATACCTCAGACTCCACTGGGAGCTTGGGCATTTGCTCATGTTGGCAGCACCCAATTAAAGCTGGTATGCAACTTTTGTTATAGCTACATTAAAAAAACCTGCAGTGAACTTTTTTCCCCTCCACATGTAAGTTTCCAAACACAGATGCAAACACAAGAATCTGTAACGATCAAACAAATGGAAATAAGGGCGCGACATTCACAAGATAATGTCTTCAGAATAAGACCTTGAAGGGGAAAGGCAAAACAAGCAGTTCACAGGTTGGCAGAACATTAATTTTCATTCACTGAATAGATGACAGGCTTTGACTGAGTTAGCAGGCAGTGAGCACATGACTCCTACAAACCACTGAGGATCACCCACAACAACAGTGGAGACAGTGAAGATGGCATGAACAAGACGGGGATGGTGAAACACAAAGCAAACATAACACCTAATAAAAAGGGAGATAAAATGGAATGGAAGATACATCCACATGCAACCAAAGAATAAAAAGCGACACAGCAATAGATCTTACCAAAGCACTGTCAAATACATGCCTCCTATAAATCTGTGGTTTGCATCATCCTCAAAACCAGTTTATGCATTTATATTTCATCCATTTTTTTTAATAATCACCATATCTCACAAACACAGATGTGAAACAATAGCCTACACCTTCGTAGCTCAATCTAGGGTGAATCGCCTCTCTGTAATCTCCCGGTGGACCCATCTGAGGAATAGGTTTAGTGTCATAAACAATGTACCCTCCTAATCAATCACTTAGCACTGTCTCAGATGCAGGCAGAAAGCATGATCCATCACAGCTGTGGGCATGCTCATTTCCCTCTCAGCACTGTATTCATCTGCAGTTAGCCATCCCCACATGTGCAACAGAGACTGTTTCCTTGACAATAAGGCTACGCATGGGCGGAGAAGGATAAAAACAGAGACACAACTGGGAGAAGCAGAAAACATAACCTGGTTCACAGATAATGCTTTCACCTCTTTGTATTTGACCATGCAGTGTACAAGAATCAGACTGAGATAAGGGCGCAAGGGAAGCCCTTAATCCTTGCCTGAGCAGGAGAGAAATGCAATCAAGAATATGCAGGGGTACACACACACGTGCACATACACACACATGCACACAAGCATGTGCAAACACACACACACACACACACACACACACACACACACACACACACACAAGCATACACACACACATACACACATACATGTGCACACACACACACACACACACACACACACACACACACACACACACACACACACACATATGGCAGCAACAACCATACTAAGTTAAGAAAGCAGAAACAACACAACCCCTCTAGACTCTCTTTCTCAAAAGTCTGTAATTCAAATTGACATTCCACATCACAATTCTCTCAACATCGATGTCCAAACGAGTTCAGTAAGCTTTTGTGAAAACAGAAGGCTGACAAGTACAGAATACCAAGAATAGTTCTCATCTTTCTCACTCACTCCCTCTTTCTCTGCAAATTCGCCCTTTCCCAAGTGATACACTACAAAAGCATCTGAAAGAACCAACATAAAGCATCGCACTTCCATTGCCATTTTCCTCCTCCCTCCCTCTACAGCCTGCTCTGTAGCTCACACTGCCAGAGGTTTCACACCGTACCGTTATTGTTAGATTCACACCGTCATTGTTAGATTCATTAGCACAGGAAATGCTAATAAATCTAACAATGACGAAGCAAATCAATACGAGACGCACTGGAAAATTGCCTTTTAATAATTAACTGAGGGGGACAGGACTAATGAGATCAAGGCAAGCTTTAAATGTGAGACGTGGGGGCTCTGGAGTGGCCCACTGGTCAAGGTGCTAGCACTGCTGGACCTCTTTAACTCTTACGTCAAACCCAGGTCCCGACTCACTGTGAACATTACAGATGTCATGGCACTCATTGAAGGAGCAGGGGTGTTCACCCCTGTGTCCTGGTCAAATACCCAAACAAATGTCTCTACATCTGTCCACTTAATCATCCCCCTAGAGTTGACTGGTTGCAAAATCCCTTGCATGTATAACAGGTTAGAGGAATCAGGGGGTGTGTACAGGATACAGGTGAGAGTGGCAGGGCGAGTGTGTATGGCAAAGGTGAGAGGAGAAATGGGTGTGACCAATGTATAGGTATCAGGTAAAGGGGGTGTGTTTAAGATATAGGTGAGAGGAGAAATAGGTGTGTATAATGTAACAGTACTAGGTACAGGGGGTTTGTATGAGATACAGGTGAGAGGCGTGTGTATAAGGTACAGGTGAGAAGATCAGGTGGTGTGTATAATGTACAGGTATCAGGTACAGGGGGTGTGTATGAGGTACAGGTATCAGGTACGGGGGGTGTGTATGAGGTACAGGTATTAGGTGCAGGTGTCAGGTACGGGGTGTGCGTATGAGGTACAGGTATTAGGTGCAGGTGTCAGGTACGGGGTGTGCGTATGAGGTACAGGTATGAGGTGCAGGTGTCAGGTACAGGCTCTCACCATGGCGGCGGCGGCGGCGTTCTGGCTGGCCTGGTGCTGCGTGGCTTTTATCCTGGCCTGCAGGTGAGCGGGGGGGTGGAAGTACTTGCACTTGTCCCGGGAGCAGCGGCCCTTGATGTAGTCCATGCAGACAATGACAGAGTTCTCGCTGCCGTCCACCATGGCCGCCTCCAGCGGGTGGGCGTAGCGGCAGTCGTTCTCACCCCGGGTGCAGTTTCCCCGCTGGAACTCCCTGCACACCTGGGGAGGAAGGAGGCGGAAAGGGGAAGACCAAGACTTAGTCATGGGTATCTTTGTTTTTTTATTTCCCCTCCAGGCAAATTGTAAGGTTAATATGCTACTGACCAGGGTTGAAATAAGGTGCTTTTTTGCTGTGGTATGTTTATATGAAAATTCACTAGTTAATCATACAGAATCTCCATGTCAACTATTTCACATATTATGGGAGACAGTTTAGCATAGAGGTAAAGGAGCACAACTCGTAGCCCAAAGGTTGCTGGTTCAATTCCCCACTGGGGCACTGCTGTTGTACCCTTGGGCAAGGTGCTTAACCAAGAATTGCCTCGGTAAATATCCAGCTATAAAAAAGGGTAACATTTAAAAAAAATACAACCTATCTAAGCCGCTCTGGATAAGAAGCATCTGCTAAATGCCAATAATGTGATGTAATACTACTGATTTATAGAGTGTTAGATTCCATTTGTTGTGCAATGGTAATGCACGTGGTATTCGCCAGCAGCAGGCAGACGGTGTTCCCGTGGGTTTCGCCATACCTCCAGTTTGTCCGTGCGCAGATGCTTCTGCGAGGGGCTGCTGCCCCCCATGGCGAGGCCGGAGGGGCTCCCCGAAACCAGCATGGGGGCGCTGGGCAGCAGCTCCTGCACCAGCCCCACGCCCGGGCTCATGTGACCCAGGTACGGGCTGAAGGCCACGTTGGGGCTGGAGGCCAAGGAGGGGGTCACTGGGAACGTTGTCTGTGAGGCGGGAGGGACAAAATTAAACACGTGTTACACTGACAGTTTTCACACGACTCTCTCCTCATCCGCACCCCTCACCCCCTTCCTGTTTCCTCAAAGCGGCTGGGTTCCAGTGAAACTAATGTGCACTCACTATGGGCTGCAGCTGGGCTCCCGGCAGGATGAACTGCATCTGCTGAGCCAACATGGCGGCTGCCGTCTTCTGCTGGATCAGGTTGTTGCGACCGTTAATCTCCAGCTGCGTCTTCAGGTGCGGCGGAGGGTGGAGGTACTTGCAGTTCTCGCGTGTGCACCGGCCCTGAGAAGAAGGAGGAGTAGGAGGAGGAGGAGGAGGAGGAGGTGGAGGAGGGGGGGAGGAGAGAGAAAACTGATTACCCGAATTTCAATTTGCTTTGCAAAAAGCTCTTACTCCCAGAGGGGACTTCATAATGAAAAAAGTCTATATTGTATTGTTTTTTTTTTTTTTTCCGAGTCATTAAGGGGAGCTTTTAGGAGAGAAAAGACAGAGTGACAGAGAGATAAGACTAATGGGGGAGAGAGAAACGATTGTATTACTGTTTCATAGGCTGAGAAGCCTGCATCCCGAGAGGGGAGCGAATGAAAAAAGATCAAGTCTATTTGATTCATATGCATTACTTTTTTGTATTAAAGTAATGCAATAAATGAAATCAATGACTAATACCTTTTAACCAAAACATTTTTACAATAAAATTCTTCAATCCAAGCTGAACTATCTCCTTTCTGAGTAATTGGATGGATTTTTTAATGGTCAAAAGGAGACAAGGGGAAAATAAACTTTTTATGGAGTTTGTCTCACTTGGTTGAGTTTAAATAGGAAACAGAAAGTCAAGACAATGGTTACTCATTGCACAGAAAACCAGCACCATTAGCAATCTCCCCTCCAACCTGAAAAACATCAACTATTTTTCCCACCTAAAGCTTGGCTGCTGCACAATTAAGTTATAAAGACCTTACTGATCGTGCCAGCACACAAACAGGGAGCAGCACACTGCAATCTCATCTTCCTCTAACGTGACCCGAGAATGAGAAGACCATTGTAACATGCTGTCAAAGTTCTCAGCATTACTGTTGTATCAATCTGTCAATACTGCAATCTCAAAAGCAAACAAAGCAGTCCTCACAGCCCTGCTAACACATGCTTTTGTAAAACGCATGACTGCCAGACAATGGTCCCCACCCTCGGACACACACACACACACACGGACACATGCTGCTCACATCCTAAGCAGCAAACCGGATTAGACCAGAGAAAATCAGACACGTAACCTGATTAGACCTGCAGTGGGACACCAGACGCATATAACACACACACACACACACACACACACACACACACACACACACACACGCAGAAAGACCTATACAAACAAGGGGGCAAACACAAAATTTCAGTACAGCACACAAAACGATAAGGAAGCAGAAAAACAAGGTGAATGTACGGTCCCCACATGAGCCTGTATATTTCCTTCTCTCTACCTCAACTGTAATCTTATTTCAGAAAATCCACAAGGTAGAAAAGGAGACATAGATAAAATAATTCATTTGGGCAAAGGGCCAAAGCAAGGCCCCACTGCTCAATTCAATTACATTACAAATTCTTTCATAGCTGATTAAAAATAGAACAAAGCAATGTATAAAAACAATATATTCTACGTAACTGCATCAACAAAGAGCCGGTGTTCTGTGAGGAGAAGCACCACAGAGAATTAAAATGTAGACAGGATTTTTTTTAAATGAAAAGAAAAAATGTGTTTTTGAGTACAAAAATCTAACAGATAAGGTTATTCATATTATCCAGATCAGAGAGATTAATGCACAATGAGTTTATCGGTTTATGATTACAATATACATTTGGCATCAGAAACCAAATAAAAAGGCACAAATTAGGACTTATAAGGGAGGCTTTTACAGAAAAACCTAAATATTCAAAAAAAGAATTCCATGGAATTTATTTTATCATCATGTCTGTAAATCCAAAGAACCAAGCTTGCCTCCACTCAGGCTACCCTGTCAAAAAATAATTCCTTAAGCCCCTTTTAAATACTTTAATTCTAATTTATGTTTTCAGTTTTGAGACCGAATCTGTCTTTATTTCACATTAACTTCCACCATATGCTCAGACACTAACCTCTCCATTCACATACTGCAGTGTCCATGACTATGAGGTGCTGAGCTGGCAAAACTGATGAAAACCAGCGCTTGAATAATGGATTTTACAGGGAAAATACACACTGGTTTGGTTTATTAAAACCAACACTGAAACACTATTTGGGTATACATCATTATATCTGTTTTTTTGTGCTGGAAGTTGCTCTGGGTAAGAGCGTCTGCTAAATGAATGTAATGTAATGTAACATCATGTCTCCTAGAGCTGTGATAAGGATGGTTATTTCTGCCTTTCAGTATGTATACTGGGGTAATCTTTAACCCCCAGAACCTGTGAAAAAACCCCTGCAGCTCACGCTGACCCTGAACCTGATCCCGATTCCTGGCATGCTCATTGATGAATCCGTGAAGATGGAAACACGTGGTTATAATTTTACTGAGCTGGTGGTGGTGGGGGTGGGGGGTGTAAATTGCGTCCGGGAGATCGATCGATTTGTGTGTCACTGGGGACATCAGGCTTATGCAGGTCTGTTTCAGTCCCGTCTTCATGCAGAAGTGCAGAGGCTGAACAGGAAGTTAAAGGGAGCAGTGAAAAGCTCAGCACTTGCAGTACGCACCCCCCCCCAACCCCCCACTCCCCACAACCCCCACTCCCCCAACCCCCACCCCCAACCCCCCACAACCCCCACAACGCTGACTCCCCACTCCCCACAGAACATGCCCATGTGCACGCTTTTCATCAGAAGCGACAGAAGAACTACAATTCCCATGAGCCCATCCTACTGATCTCTTCTCAGCTCAACTCAAAATGAGGGAAGATACTGGGAAGTACGTATGTGTTATAGTCTGAGCAGAACAGTGGGGGGAAAAAAGCAACAAAAAAGTGTGTTTTTTTGTCACAATGTGAATGCAAAAATATGTAAATGGTTTACCACCACAGTTTTTGTGGTTATGCATTACCTCTATGTCCCTGTAACGAGCTGTATGGATTCTGAGCACATTCGAACTTGGGGGGAAAAACACATTATTTGTGCAGAGGCAGACGGGGAGATAATCAGGTCTGGATGCTGACAGCTTTACTCCTCTCAGGAAGATGGAAAGAGATGAAAAGCCAGCCACAGACTAGGTCAGGGATCGCCTCTTTGTAGCCATGGAAACACACTAGGGCAACAGGGAGGAAGTTTCTCCTCATGTCCTCCCTGGTTGCTATGGACAGAGAGGGAAGAAGGGAGGGAGGAAGACTTCACTCTGCACAGGCCAAAAGAAGACAGATCCATTAGGTACTGTACACACACCAGAGCGGAAAAGGCTTCCACGGCCATCACAGAAGGAATCTTTACAAAGTGCTTCACGAACATGAGATGTAGCGCAATATTAATCTGTGATGACAGTGCCAACGCAAAATTATTACCTTCTTACTTTTCCCACAGTCCTCATCCAGCCTTCAAGTCTTAATTCTGACAAAAAAAAATCCTGAAATTTTCTGACAAATGACCCTATTTCTATAAAGGCCTTAACAGGTATCCTCAAGGCAGGTCTCAGATTCCATTCCAAGCACCCTATCCACACGCGGTTACCATTTTTCCTTTTTGGCAAGAGCGCACTGGTGTTAAAATACTGCTGTAAAGGAACAAACGCATTCACCATCATAAATCACACATGGGTGATTCAGGGCTGTCCTATGGACACGAATTAAGTCATGTGCACCCACCCCACCTGGCCATACGTGCCTGCCTGCAGGTGAGGATGATGACGTCACCCCTGCAGTATTGCAGGCCGAGAGCCCTGGGGGTTTTTAAACACAGAAACCTGGGGGAAGCAGGAGAGAGGCCACTAACTTTACATCAAATCAATCCTCCCAGCCTGCTTCCCAATTAAGGAAAAAGGGTTGGAGGAGGGGATGGGGGTCCGCAGGGGTGGAGGACTTGTTTAATTCATGTTCCTCTCCTGCGAAAAGGTTACCTGCCACGGCCGGAAGACAGATGGGGGATGGAGGAGGAGGAAGAGAGGAACAAAAAAAAATGTAAAGCACACAGACGTTACAACACTGTGACTGACAATTATGTATATTCAGAAAAGGCCACCACAGCAGCCGTCAGGGGCGGGGCGATTAATTAGCAAATAGGGAGGCAGAGGGAATGAAAGAGGGAGGGTGGGGGGACTCTATCTGGGAAGTGATTTAGTGTAGTACAGGTGCTGTCAGAGGGCAGGGATAAGCTGAGCTTGCCGCTAGTTTTGACAGCAGTTCCCCTCGCTGTACTAATATTATAGCATTTGAGCTGAGAGGCTGAAATGTGGGGGTTGGGCAGTGGAAATCTGCTGCTGAAGATTTGTCCTCATGACAAACAGAAAACTAAACTGACCTTCACTCCCCCCGTACCCCCCCCTTCCCCCTCCCTCTCTGTCTCAAAGCTGAGACTTGGCCCAGAGGCCTTGGAACGGATCAGACAGCAAAACCGAGACCGCTTTTACTCACACACAAATGATTTACGAAGAACATATTCTGTGTAATCAGTTGCAAACAAACACACACACACACGCATAAAAACAGATACAGTGGATTTGTAGCACTGTGCATGGAGATAGCTGTCCAATGGGTTCGCCTGACACTGTTGCTAGGCCTTCCTCTTGCTTTCCTTCACTGAGAAGTACAGATACATGAACCGGGGGGTGGGGGTGGGGGTTAAATGACAGAACTGAAATATGGAACTCCATTCTGAGGAGACAGCTGGCTCCCTCACACAGAGAGAGCCTTGTCTGTGTGTCTCTGGCAGGAGACAGATGGACACAGGTTGCCTGCCCTACCAGAGGGCTCACGGGGGCAAGATCTGCCTGTTTCCCCAGCGTCCCATGTAGCCAAATCCACAGCAAACCCTTCACTCTAAATAACAGTACCAGCATCCATAAACCACATTCTGACTGCGCTTATCACTTCTCGTGTTAGAAGTAAACAAGGGTCAACATCTGTGTTTTCATCCACGAAGAGCGGACTTTATCTGACCAGAATACAGAGCCGATGCAGGCTGATGCAGACTGCAGAAGAGAGAGGAGAGAGTGCGAATCTAACGCCTCAGGCAAGGCCTAAGGTGCGTGTACACGCCCCTCACCTCAAACTGTAACCCGGCGGTTTTATCGAGAACGTTTTATCGGCATTCAGGCGAGGCGAGGGAGTTGAGAAATTTGCGATAACGTTTATCATTAAATGAATTCGGAATAAAATGTAACAAAACCCATGACTAGCCCTGAACTGTTCACGGACACAATTTATGAACTGAACAAGTTAGTCCGCTGATTGATGCGTTTAATGTTCTACAGTTTTTTTTTAAGCTGGTGATTTATTGTGAGTGATTAAAATGCATGAGCAGATGCCATGAGTGTGATTCACAGTGGCAAAAAACTCAGCGAATGTGAAGAAAAATCTCTCTCTTTCTGTAGCCTGAGCGAATCTGTGGGTGTGAGTCTGTGGGTGTGTGTGTGTGTGTGTGTGTGTGTGTGTGTGTGTGTGCCAGCATGGAGGTATGAATGTGTGTGTGTGTGTGTGTGTGTGTGTGTGTGTGTGTGTGTGTGTGTGTGTGTGTGTGCACGCCCGCGTGTGCGCATGTACATGTGAGTGTATGAGTGAGCATGAGAGTGTGTGTGTCTGTGTGTGAGTGTGCCAGAACGTGGGTATGAATAAGAGAGTGTCAGTGTGAGAGTGAGTGTATGTGAGTGTGTGAGAGAGTGAGTGAGAGAATGTGTGGGTATAAATAAGTAACTGTGAGTGTGAGTGAGTGAGTGAGTGAGTGAGTGAGTGAGTGAGTGAGTGAGTGAATGTGTGGGTATGAATGTGTGAGTGTGAGTATGAGAGTGTGTGTGAGTCTGTGAGAGAGTGAGTGATAGAGTGTGTGAGAGCATGTGAGATTGTGTGAGATTGTGTGAGAGAGTGTGTGTAAGCGTGTGTGAGCGTGTGTGAGCGTGAGAGAGCGTGCGTCTCTGCGCAGCGGCGGCGGCGGGCCGGTTACCTTGAGCGAGTCGAAGCAGGCGATGACGCGGCCGTTCTCCACATGGCAGCAGCGGGAGGGGTGGGCGAACTTGCACTCGGCGTCGGAGCGGGAGCAGGTGCCCCTCTGGAACTCCCGGCACACCTCCAGCGTCAGCCACTTGGTGTCGCGGCCTATGGCCACACTGGCCGCCATGGCGGCAGCTCGAGACACACTCGGGGAAAAAAAAAATGAAACGGCACTCTTGGCTGACCAAGGGCAACTGACTGCTCACCAAAGCAAACAAAACCTTAGGACTAGAGAAATACACCCTTCAGGGGAATCTGGCTCATTGCTCCCTGCTCACAGGTCTATTGTCTTGTTTTGTCTCTACGTCCTGCTGGTGGTCCAAGGTTCCAGACACACTGGCTCATTAGTGAGAGGTGAGGGGAGGGCGCACAGAGTCCAGCTCTGTCATGGCCATGTGGGAGGAGAGAGCGTGGGTTGCTCTGTCATGCTGGGGGCAGGGAGACTCGCCGGTGCCACCCAGAGGAGGGGCAGGTACTGCAGCTTCTCCTCTTCCACAACAGGTCGACCTCTTCCTCCGTGTCCCTGCAGCACCCTCTCTCTCTCTCTCTCCCCTTCAACCTGCCCTTTTCTCCGTTTCTTTACAACTCTTCTGTCGTCGTCTGAGCGGCCGGCGTTACGTGTCTGAAGCCATGCAGACGGGAGGGGCACGGCGGGGCACGGCGTAGTGACACGGTCTCTAACGAAGCGCCGAAAATAAAGAAACAAAAAGGGAGACAAAACCCAGACAGCGGCCTGAAATCACCGGAGGAGCACTCCAGGAACAGACGCGGCGAGGCTGAGTGACTGCCACGGTGAAGCACGCCGGCACCTTCAAGGCCACAGTCTCACTGTTGTCTCACTCTCAGACAACGGGGGGGGGAAGGTGGTGGCGGGTGGGGGAGGGACACCCACACAGACACAAGGACGTCAACCAGCACCGACGCTGCGCTCAGAGTAGGCGATTCATATTCTGCAGGTTCCTCCTCTTATTTTACGATTCTTCTCATCCTTCCCTTTCCATGCAGCAGTTCTTACTGTTCTTTCAGGCTTCCATTACCTCCTATATTTTCCTCTTTGCTCTTGGTATCCTTCTGTGCCAGCAGTGTCTGTCTTTGGGTAAAAAAAAAAAGAAAAAACAAAAAGACAGACGATCATAAAATAATCAACAGGAAATAAAACAGAAAGCCTTGAAGAAAAACATTCCTTTAAAACCCGTGTGAAGAACCAGTGGACACAGCTGAGCTGAGGGGAAAAAAAAACAAAACAAAATGCATGGAGTCACCTAAGTATTTATAAAGTAGTCAGAAGAAGCAGCGACAAGAAATGCAGGAGAAAAAAAAATCCAGCGGAGAAGAAGAGCACATGGAGCGAGAGAGACTGGGGAAGAGGAGGAGAGACAGAGGAGAAGCAGGCAAGCAAGCAATGCAAGGGAAAGGACAGACTGTGTCTGAGTCTGTGAGTCAGAGAGAGAGGGGAAAAAGAGAGAGAGAGAGAGGGAGAGGGAGAGGGAGAGAGAGGACGTCCCTTTAGTAACTCCCAGGAGCTGCAGACAGCACACGCTGATTGACTAACTTGGCTGGAATTGAACGGCCAAAAACCTCTGAAAAGCAGAAAAAAAAGCAGAAAAGCCCCTGAAATGGGACACAGTTGATCAACGCTTGTGGTCTCCGGGCACTGTGGGTAGTTCTAAAGATGAAAGAGGGGGGAAAAAAAAAGAAATAAAGAGGTAAGATAGAAAAGGGCATTTCTTCACATGCTGCAGCTGCTGTGCACGGAACCAGGTGACAGCCAATCAGCTCCAGCTTTGCAAACAGGCAGGGGCGGGCGATGGACCAATGAGGAGGAGCGTTACATGTTGATCATTTCCCTAGTTTTCTTTTTTTTTTTTTCCCTCCCCCTTCCCTCTTTCCCTTGCTTGCTCATTCCTATGCCTGCTGCACAGATATGAAAAAAAGAGAAGAGAAATGCGTCTAACAGTTCAGATAATGCAGCAAAAACAGAGGGAAGGGAGGGGGCTGAGAAGTGCACTGTACTTGACCCTTGCGGCGGGTTCCCCGCACGCAGCCGGCCATTGAGCAGGAGCGCCGGGGCGCAGAGGAACGAAGCGGTGGAGAGATGAAGGGGGTGTGTGCGGTGTGTGGCGCGTGTGACAGCGCACTCTTCCAGCTGAAAGAGAGAGAGAGGGGGGCTGAGGAGGAGAAGGGAGGTGGAGAAATGGATGGTGAGGGGGACGGCGGTGGAGGAGAGTGACTGAGAGGAGGCGGAGGAGGAGGAGGAGGAGGAGGAGGAGAAGGACGTGACAGACGCAGGCTGGGAGGGAATGAGGGAACAGGTAGGAGAGAGGTGATGCGGACACAGAGACGTGGAGGGGATGACAACTAAAAACACAGTGTAAATAACACGGGGAGCTGCGACTCGGCCGCAGTCTCTGACCCTGCGAAGGGAAGGATTAAACAAAAAGGATGGAAGCAAAAGGAAAACAGGCGGAGAGAGAGGGTAGGGGCAGATATTATCAGTCCTCATGTCTCGTAGCGACAGACACAGATGGAGGGAGCAGTGCAGGGGGAGTTGGGGGGGTGTAGACAGACAGCCCAAAGGAAGGCACTGCGGTGAAGAGATGCATCAGGGAGGAGAGACAGAAAGAGAGGGAAGGGAATAAAACGAAGAGGGGGTGGGGGGGGGGGATGTGGGAATTGAATTAATACACCCACCTTCAGACACAAGAACAAAGACACACACTCAGAAATGAAAAAGGGAAAGGTAAGCTCGCTAAGCTTGCTTGTGCATGCCGGTCTCTGCCTGCTCCTACCTACTGATCGATAGAGAACTTCCTCAGGGGACCGCGCCACGCTGGTACAGCCAGCCTCCCTGGCCGTCCCGAGTCCGGCCAGCGGTCAGCGCCCGGACCTCACACTCACACCCAGCTGGCCAGAGCACCCGTCTCTCCCCAAAAACACACTGCACCCCTGCCTTCTGCAGAGACATGACAGACATTTCCAAAATGTTTTTTTTTCCAGAGCCTGACATGAGCCACCGATACCTAACCCTACTGACGGATACTGTTTTTCCTATGGTGCGTCACTCCTGCCAAAGCCGAGCAGCCCCTGTGCACCTGTGTAAAAACACAGTTATTGCAAATGCCATTCCCAGCCCTGCACCCTTGTGCCACTTCGCTTCTCTAGGAAAATCCAGGAAAATAAATGCGCGAAGCAGCTACAGCTACAGGGACCATTAAAAATGGATAAACGCGGTTACAATAACAAGAGAACATGAGAATAAAGTTTGTGTACATCACTGCATCTGTCACAAATAATGTCACCACACCCTCGCTGCCACCATTAATTTCCCCCACATCAGGGTGCGCCATCTCCCTCTCTGTCACGTCTCGGCGGACCGCTCCACTGCCACAGTCACGGCTGACAGACAACCGCCGCCTGCTCTCCTGTGAGCCAGACACACCCAGGCAGGGAAACACCTCCAACATTGTAAAAGACAAAACTGCGTAATTAACACTGAAACTCACTTTTGTTTTTTTAAAAAATCTGCAAACGTCCTTCTTAAAAGATTCACATCCATGCAATTCAGTCTACAATCATATACCTACACATACATTTTAAATATTTTGCAGCGAAGGAAAAAAAAACTGTGTCAATGTGCAGCATGGCAGTGAATTGAAAGAGAGGCTGGGGGGTGGATCTGGCTGAGTGCATCTTTCAGAGAGGGTCTGTAGCAGTGCTCCGCTGCACGTACCTGGGAGTTGCCGTCACAGGTCTAGAGGAAGGCTGTAAATATCAGGAGCAGACACAGGGAACGTGTATTGACTCTACAAGGTCACCCAGCCCCGTTCTACACACTGCTCCTGCCGCTGTGTCCACGGGCACATGCTGGTGCGTAATGTGTGAGTGTGTGTGTGTGCATGAACGCATGCTTATATGGGAGTCTTTTTCTGTGTGACGGCGGGTATGCACGTGAATGTCAAACTGTGCGTTAGTGTGCGTACGTGCACGGTATGCGTGAGTGTATTTTGCACACGAGGCTTTGTGTGACAGAGAGGAAGAGTACAGGGACTTGTACAATATGTGTGTTCCTGCCTTTCAACAAATGCTGCACTCTCCTATCAGTGAAGTCTGGCTCTCTGCTACGTTATTTGAAGAATGCATGCTACACAGTAAAACTACGTGCTCATGAGATGATATATGGGTGCATGACACAAACCATATCTCCTCATTGAGTGCTGCAGTCTTCTAGTGATGAAAATAACCCCTGCAGAGTCATTTACAAATTACCTAGAAACGGAAACACAATGTATTTGGCTTGGGCGTTTCTCCCTGTTTAAATATTAACTCTGGCCACATGTGACGCCTCCTAACTCCAGACCAATATGCCCACACATGCCTACTGTACACAGAGACGTGGCATCATATCATATCTGCAACAGCTCGCTCGCTCACTGCAAAACTCACACAGCAAAGAAAAGGAGAGACGGGATGAGATCTCTGAAAATACAGCAGGGGCCGAGCTGATACTTCAACGAACAGTCGATTGCTTTCGATAATCTCCACGCTCAGGAACAGACACTCAATCCGAAACAACAGGACACATTTAAGCGAGAGCCACGGAGAGTTGATTATTCTGAAAACTTTGGTCGATTGCCCCGATATGTGTTTGGGCTGCTCGGTAATTAAAGCCAAAGGCCCGATCCACAGTCTCTTCATTCAACACCTGCGTGGGACGGCGCACGTCCTCGGTGTATCCAATTAAGATGACTGCTATCTCCATTCATGCTATCTGCCTGGTGAAAGGGCTCGTGGAAGACATGGCCGCCTCTCTGCAGTGGAGCGGCACTTATCTGAGGCTGTGTGCATAACCTGCTGCCTGCTGCCAATCTGGTATCTGTGGGCAAATATTAGAAAATGACAGGGTGCCAGCGACACTGCAAACAAAGTTCTACACAGACATGCTAACAGATATACAGACTGCTGAGGTGTTAAATGGTTAAAGGTTACACGCAGGCTGTTCAAAAATAATAATTAACTAATCAACGTATTAGGCTCCTGGATGAGGTTGGATGCCTTTCGATAGTTCATTTTTTCTATTTGATACAAACTGCATGTCCTATTTATGGCAACTTTGTGCTCATCCTTGGGAAGTCTGTTTATATTAATGATTCATAATTTACTCATTCAGATTCTTCTGCAATTAGATTATTAGAAGATGCCGGACTTCTGGGAATAGAGAATCAGTGACTGCATTGTCTTACATCATTTTCAAAACATCATGAACATTTTGTTTCCTATGGGAGTCCTACAGTTTAAATCACCATTTGTGGTGAATCGTTGTAAAACTAGTATTAAAGATGACACTTCACAGCTCCTGCCTTTAGCTAAGAGTTAATGATTTTTTGTCATCTAGTTCCCCATTAGCAATATTGCTGTAGCTGTAACAGGGTCTCTCAAATCACAAAATGCCTACTTCTGATGTGCGATGGTTACAAATATTTCCCTCATATGGCAGTGACACATGGGGCCCCCTACACAAATGTGACCTTCATATTTTTTGGATTAAAATTCATTTATTGTGAACAATCTGAATGTGCATTGTGCAATGCCATTAATATTAAAGTATAACATAAAAAATCCAATCTTAAAATCTTTAAGCAGCAACAATTATCAAAGATGCACATATTTTCTGTTATAGCATGTTTGTGTTCCCGTTAACTCAGGGGTATGAAGAACACGGTATTTTAAAGTCTGCATCTTTTCCGTGCACATGTATTCCAAATCATCCAATCAGGGTCATTAAGATTTCCTGGAAGAGAGGGGTTCAGGGCTGACATGATGCATCTGTGCTTGAGCTCAGAGTGAGCTGATGGGCAGTGGAGGGAGAGTGATGCTGCGTTCTCCACCCCTGGCATGAGAGGGGAATTCTGGGAGTCAGCAGGTAAAGGTCATTTAGGAGGATGTCCACTCCAGTGCACTTGCGCTCCTCGCAAAGATGAAGCACCACAACATGAGGTCACCTTCAGACCACAAAGAGCTGACGTGCGCAGGCAGACTCAGCACGGTCACTGCTCTCTCACAGCGTCTCACCGCTACAAACAAGAGCCGCTCCGATCCTGCAGCACACACACACACACACACACACACACGCACACACACACGCGCACACACACACACGCGCACACACACACACACACACGCACACACACACGCACACACACGCAGACACACACACACGCGCACACACACACACACACACACGCACACACACACACACACACACACACGCGCACACACACGCGCACACACACACGCGCGCACACACAGACACACACACACAGACACACACGCGCACGCACACACAGACACGCACACAGACACACGTCACACACACACACACACGCACACAGTCACACACACGTACACACGCACACACACACACACGCACACACACACAGACACGCACACACAGGCGCACATGCATGCACACAGACACACACACACAGGCGCACACGCACACACACACACACGCACACAGCTCAGACCTGAAACACAACACTACAGCTGATTGCTCCACGCACACACACAAACGCAGACACACCCACTGTTCAATCCTAAAACACAATACCACAGCTGACTGCTCCACACACTCACAAGCACGCACACATACACACAGGCACGCACACATACCCATGCACGCACACACACGCACCGATCAACCCTAAAACATAACACCACAGTTAACCACTTCATACACAAGCAGAAGGCCCTATTCAACCATAAAACACACCACCACATCTCACTGCAACAGACCACACTCAGACCACATAATCCACCTGTCACTTTCATTACCGAAAAGTCTTGTCTCTGCCTACAGTACGCCTGCAGTACAGTACAGCTCTTTTGCAATGAAGAGTCTGAGAAAATGAAAGTAAGGTAGGTGCATCTGTATTATGTTGAGACAAAGACAGATTTCGTTAGAAATATTTTGGGCAAATTTAATTATGTTTTCATTTTAAAACAAGAAAAAGTAGGAATTAGGAAATTTATATGCCAGACAGCTTCTACAAAAAAATGCCAGTTGAGGATTCAGCTAACAAGGACTGATTTCCCCCTAAAAAAAATCCACTATGACAGAAAAACCTGTCCTCCTGCTCTGTATCGTGTACATAGTTCTGGTGGTGCGCCTGATCCTTTCAGCTATAGCAGTTACACTTTACAAACAGGGTAGGAGTTTCCCCACGGTCCCTGCCGTAGCACATGTCTGGAGTGCGCTGCCTTTCCCCTCAGCACATGAGGCAGAACGGGGGGAAAAAAGGGGAAAACAATGAAGGGACACCACAAACTGCAGCGGAAACCCAGTGAAAACTCCAAACCCAACCCTTGCATCCCCCACACTTTCACAGTACCTAAAATACCCACGCTCCCTGGGACAAACTTGATTAAACGGCCACACCTCTCGGCCGCCTCCCGTCATGCGTCTCTTCCCAGAAGGCACGCCCCAGTCGACAGCCATTCCAGGGTGCGGGAGCGTATCCCCCCCTGCTGTAAGGGATGCACGTCAGGGGATCCTGTGTGGCCGAAATGCGCCTTGCTTTACTGCGGAGGATCTCATGTTTCCCCTCTGCCACAATAAGCAAAAGCGCCAAGGAGGAGAGAGGGAGGGAGGGGAGGGGGAGAGAGGAGTGGGGGTAACAGATAGAGAGAGAGGAAGGGGGAAAGAGAGGGAGAGAAGAAGACAGGAAGAGAGAGAGAGAGCGCGATAGAGAGGGAAAGAGGGGTGATTGAGGCAGAGGGCAAGCAGAATGCTGGGAATGGAAAGACCAGAGAAAGAAAGGAGCAAATGATCGAGTGACACAAGTGGTGGTGGGAGGGGGGTGCATGAGCAGACAGAGGGCAACTGACAGACTGAGAGTGAGAGTCCTCAGCAAGAAAATAATTAGGCTAAGAGTCTGAAATCCCTTAGCAACACTACAGTGCCAGTCTTCCTTCGCAGCAACACCCACGCAGGCATGCAGTAACACATGTGTGCACACAAAGAAAAAAGATACTGTTTCCAATTAGGTGGTGCAAACTGAATGCACAGGTGTTCTGTGACAGCCAGCAGTGTACAGCAGAGCACTGATCTGACGCAAAACACAGTGCAAAAGCAACAGGCAATGCGCCGCTGATTGCTTTGTTATCAAAACGTGTGTACATTTTACACGTATCTATGCCTAAACCAAATAATATCAAAGTAGTAAGTCTTGGTTGGTTTAAAACCGCACAACAAGGGCTTTACATAACATTACATAAATATTATACAGCCTTATATATTATATAACCTTGTATTGAATCTGACTGCAAGCCAGCGTTGTTGCTCTTCAGGTGTAACATTGCCTTTGCGTCCTTAAAACGTCACCCTACTGCAGATCTTTTCAGCGACCTCCCCCAGGAAGCCAAAGGGGAAACAAGGACATGCTATGTGGGGACAGCGACCTTACTGTATACTGTTAACGGCCTTTTACTGAGCAAAGGGGGAGGGGAAAAAGAAATAAAACAAAAACAAGCTAGACAGGTACAAAGTCCACAGTCACCGAGAGCACGCAGCGAGTCTGAACCTGCCACGTCGTTTAATGAGGCGAAGCGGAGGCTCTGATATGAGAAGCGCCTATGGCTGAAGAGGAGCTGCTTGTATAATGCGTATAATGCTGTGCTTATGTGCAAGTCTCTATTACGGTACGCTCCGCGACAGACCATTTGCTCCCAGTTGCTGTTTAGCTTGCGCTCTTTCTGTGTTTTTTTTTTCCTGAGGGGCAAAAGAGAGACAGAAGAAAAAAAAACTGCAAATGAGGATGAGCAGACTTTCCCTCCATCAGCCACCTGTCCAACTTACCACAGGCACATGAGAAGAGAAGGGTAATAGACAACGTGTGGGTCTGTCTGTCTGGCTGTGCGTGTGTGTGTGTATGTGTGCATGTGAATAAGCACACGGGGACGTGCCTTGTGTATGTGTGTGTGGGTGTGTGCGTGTGGGCGTAGGTATGTGCGCATATGACTGTATCAAGCATCTCTGTGCCTGAACCTGCGTGCTTCTGTAGGCTTATGCATCTAGCTCTGTGCATACGTGTTTCCTCCTCATTCAGAGCCAAGCAGAGCCCCCTTATCACGGCTGGCTAAGGGACTGCTCTGGGTCCTTTTCCCTCAGTGACACACTCACCACATCACCACAACGCCTTAAATCAAGGGCTGATCTGAGATCAGCCCCCGCGGCCGCGGCACGGCGGGAGTGACGGACACGCGGCGTGGCAGACGCCACCAGCCAGCCCTCCCAGACAGTCAGAGCCGCTGCGATGGGGTGACAGCCCGCCACCAAATGTGGAGCAGAATGTTTAACTGGAGGGAGGGGAGCGTCAGTGGCGAAGGCTAACGCTGTCTGCTGCGAAACGTGTCGCAGTAATAAACATGGACACAAACCGCCCCCCAAAACCCCAGAATCTGCAGATGCATTATAGCGCCACCAATGCGCTGGCCTCATTCTACCTGTGTGCGTATTTGTGCACCGAGATGATGTTGTGTGCACATACAGGTGAGCTCTTGAAACCACATCTGCAGATGTCCAAAATAACCTAGGGAGATGCGATGTGGGACAAAATGGAGGTGGGACAAAAACTAGCAAGGTCAATTCCTTATGCCTCATATGACTAATTGTGATTCTATCAGTCATGGAGACTGCAAGGAACCACTCTGCCACTCAGACGATTATGAGGCTGATATCAGGCATCCATTTCCTGTTTCTGTTCTTCTCAAACCAGGATTATACTATAGGACTAGCTTGGCAGCTCCAATTCTTTCTGAGATACACAGTGCATGCATCAAGAACAACAAAGTGAAACGCAAGTACTACCTGGGATTATCAGGAATGGACAAAATATAAAGACAAAACCAAAACCATTTTCAAACAAGATAATTAAGACGACATTTGAAATTTCACTCAATGACCTACAAAATACTCCATTCTATCCACCTGAGGGAAAAATAAACACACAAAAACATTTGGTGTGACAACATAAAAGCATTAACAAACAAACAAACAGAGACCTACAGGCACATGGAGAGCAGATGCATGAGACTCTCTTTCAACCCTGCAAGCAGATTCAGTAATTCACTCCTCTCTTTCTCACTGACAATGTGGCAGCTCTGCAACAATCAGAAACCAGATTCTTTGTTGTTCCTTAAATTCACAATGAGCAATGGGTGACAACAGGTAAAAAGAAACATGCAGCATGGAGCCCAGAACCCCAAACAGTCGCTGAGCAGCCTGATAGTTTAAGCATGAGGGCACAGACAAGAGACAATCAGAAAGAGCCTTCCCATGAAAGAGAGAAAACAGAAGTCCTATTTTAAATGCCCTACTGGGGAGTCAAGTAGGCCTCCTTAACCCAAATGGACACCTCACACCGAAAGGCCTTTTGCATCAGTTGTGCACGCACGTTTCAGTTCACACCTATGCGCGGATCTTGTTCGCTGCCATTATCCCGCTTTTGAAATGTCCGCATTCTTTGCCGAGAGACAGAAGAATGTCTGAATGGAAGACAGTATTGCTTCACCAAAAGGGATCTCCATGGTAACCTGCTTTGGGCTGGCTGGGGCAGCGGCAAAGACAGCATCAGTCACCGAAGAGACCGGCTGCTGCTCGGAAAGCCTGCGTGTCCTCACATCAACCTGACTGTTTCTGAAGTGACCACAGTATTAGCACCATTCCCCTGAAACAGGGGGGAAAAGGACTATCCCCAAATTCAACGGTTGCTAACAAATGCAAGGCATTGCTGGAGAAAGGCTCACGATGGATCGGAATTTTAAATTAGAGCATTTTCATGCGCTGTGCTTTGTTAAGCAATACAAATATAAAAATTGCACGGTGATACAGTCACTATACAAATTACAGAAGAGGACAGAGTTCTATATAACCCATAATAACGGAACAGGCCTTTTGTATTCCTCTTACCCAACCTCAGAGCACCACCTTTCCATATGTCACCGATCAACACCCACAAACCGTTCTAGAACTAAACAGTGTGCACAAAATTAACGTAACAAGTGGGGAAAAAACGACAACTAGGACATAATTCTGAAGCTGGTAATACCGTACGGGAACAGCAAATAAAATTACAAATGCAAAAAAGCGAGCGACAATCGCTTCTGATTTCGACAAATGAAAATTAGATGACTACGCATTAGCTCGAGGTCGAACTACTGGTTCACAGATTTGAGTGAGTAAAGACACAGTACGCGAAGCAATTTCACAATTATCGATTAAAACCAGTGCTCAGACAAATATCACTACTACAATAACAAATACAACAAATAATGCATCAGAGACGTGTACAGCAGCCAATGCATCACTTGTATTGGAAAACTATTTCCCTCGTCACCACGTCCAGACAGACAAGCTATTATTAGGCTGCCTAACCTGTTGTGTGTTAAATAAGGTCATTGTGTTCAGCGTAGTTACATTTGCACTTATGAGCAAACTGGATATATGGGGAATACATGATCTGCAAAATTATTATATGAAAAGACAAGCGAATATCTACAGTCTCGCTTGCTACCTAATCCGCTCAATGATCCGATAGCGTGCGCATAACGTAGCTGAACACTGACATGCTAACTGCGCAGGAAGGCTCTTACCTGATCTCACTTGGCAGCCGTTTTCAAATGCCCGTTTTCAGCGCGTCCTCACATGTTGTGTCTTTGTACAGTGGATACCTAAAGGTTATTATTTGGCAAGTTATTTATAGTAGCTAGCTATTATTACTACGTCACACGCGAAGACTAATAGTACCCCTTTTCAATAACAAAAGTGAAAACTTAGATTATAATGGCTTCTGGAATAATAAAAACGTCATATAGTGCTAAAACTACCCATGGATTCAGCAGAACAGAGAAGACAAAGCGCTATCTAACATGCGTGATGGTGAAATGTCGTTTGCTTGCCAGCTTGCTAAATAAAAAAAGGAAAAAGACAAGAGGCGCGGCGAGGCAAAAAAGGAGGGAGGGCTGGAGGGAGGGGTGGAGGAGAAAGTGGTGGTTAGCGTCCTTCTCCCGGGTGGTACTACGCAGTACAGTGCATTGCCTCCATTTTAGGGGAATCCCACTCATCTTTCTATGAGCGGCGGCTCGAGGGCGGAGAATCCGCCGAGCGCGAGCCTGCAGCGCGCGTCGCGGCGCTCGGCCGTCCTCGTGGAGGCTCGCGGCAGGCGGAGGCGCACGCTCTGCAAGGCCGACTCGCTGAAAAGCGCTCCGTGGCAGATTCAGCGAGCGGACCGGTCGCGTCTCCGGTTAAACATAGGTGCGGTTGCGGTGCGTTAAAGTGCAGGTCTACACTCTGCATGCAGACAGAGGAATTTTCCCGCAAACTTTTAGCTCCTCTTTTTCATGTTACTCATACTTGATACAGTCATTTGTTTCGTGTTTGATAACGTTTGGTTCTTTAGTTTACAGAGACATTACACTAGTTATGCGTGATAGCTGTATTTAAATTTAGAATGTTTGTCCAGCATGTTTGACCTCAAGACCAGTTCTCTTAAACAGATGTTTCACTTTCGGTCCAATCTAACATCAAGCAGCTCATTAGATCTGTGCAGCTCATTAGAACTGCAGCGGGCTGCCAAGATGACTGATATGCCTGAACAAGTCATCAGTCTTTCAGCGCACTGAAGTGCAGGAACGATACTTCTGACCTTGAACGGTATATTTCTGCTTTACAGCCACAAAAGCCAGAGATAGCCCATGGAGTGAACTAGCCTTACCCCACTCTCCAGGTCAGCGTTATAAGCAAGCACTGTGTCACAACAAATGGTCAACAAATAAGTACAACTGCTGTAATTGGATGACAGAAGAAAGCACCTCCCCAATATTGAGAAATCACAGTTTTAGATATTAAGATGGTCAGGAGCTAAAACTGTTTCAAATGAGATTAACATCGTAAAATCTGAAAACAAGCATGTGAAGATGAATATCAAGACTGCTCCATGAGAAGACAATCACAATTCCTCAGGCATCCTCCCCAACTCTCTCTCCTTATTATTTTGGTAAAAGCAGTGCTGATGTTCTCATCCTCTTGATGAAGTCATGACTTCTAAAGTCACACTGCGGTGTTGTGTGTTATGACCTCATTCCTCTAGCTGTTTGTGCAGTTCTGCCTGAATGTAAGTAATAGCTCAGTGTTTTCTTTCTAGGTGGCAACTGAACACAATGCACTGGCAGCACTCTTCTTGGTTATTTACTGTCGGTACTTTGCTGTATTTGCTGATGATCTCATTGCATTGCATACGGGCGTCTGGCAAATAAAAATATGAACAACAATTCAAGTCAAGAATAACAAGAATATAACAAGAATAGCAAGAATAAGTATTAAATGCACCAAAACATACCTGTCACTTATATTTCACATGCAAAGCAAGAATGTCAAAAACATCCACCCGCCCCACCCGCCGTGCACCTTACACACACACACACACACACACACACACCTGTACACCTGGTCACACTACTATAAGGAGCTCCCTTCCACACACCCATTCCAGTATACCACCCCCTTGATTACAAGTCCAATTGCCTTCCCCACAAACACACATACGCCCGTATACCTGCCCACATTAACCCCTCCATTCCCCCAGTAACACACACACACACACGTATACTTTCCCAGACAAAGCAGCATTCCTGTGGGAGAAGGCGGTAAAGAGAACAATGCCTAATAATATCCCGACAGTTATCCAAGGGTTGGTAATTCCTTGTAATTATGTGTTTTGGCACCACCTGTTGGAATGACAGTGGTTATGCACTTTATGCCCTGTGTCAGGTCCCCAGCTGCAGGAGTTCTAGAAGACTCATTGTGATGACACATGGCCTGTACTGAAAAGGGAGGGAAGTGTTTTGTTTTGCATCCTTTCACAATGAGGAATAACCACCTTGTCTTCACCTCAGCCATAAAGCATCTATCGACAAGACATACGCGGACAAGTATCCAACGCAACGCCACAAGCGAACCAGAAACAAACCGGGAGTAAAATGAGGGGGCTGCAGCCAATGGCGTCTCCTGTCTGACTGAGGACTTAAGAGATTAAGCTCTGTAAGGAGACACATGTGCGTGGTGGACAATAAGCGCAGACGGGGAAGCTATAATCATGACATGTAATAACCATGGGTGGACCTCTTGCTGCAGCCAATGCAGACACACAGCTGAAAGTATTCTTGTCATATACTTTGAAAACCCATTTCATGTTTTTTTTTTTTTCCCCCAGTCCAGCTGAAAGCTGAAGTCATGAATTATTTCCATATTTCAGCTGCAAAGAGACTGCAAACCTCTTGATCCATCCATATATAAACTTGACTGCCTGAAGGAGAGATGACTGCTTGGAGAGCGGAAAAACACTCCTGAAGCAAACATTCAAGCAAATAAAGAATAAGAGAGAGAGCGATCAAAAGAGGTGGTATACAGAAGTAGGACTATAAGCAGTACAGACAGACCATCAGTTCTAAGTGTGAACTGAGTGTCTGTTGTCTTAAACTCTTTAGACACAGTTTTGGAATCTCTAACTGCTAGTGGCAGAGAGCTCAGTAGGTGGTATATCTATCTATATATCTAACTATCTGTATCTCTATCTTTATATAACCATATACATATATGTTTATTATGGTGTGTATGTGTGCTTGCATACAGTGAACTATATATTACTGTCCTGTACTGACATATAATGTTTAAAGTTCAAGTCATTGTTACATTCTTATCAAAAACATAGACATGATAGTTACTGTAAATTGGTGTTGCCTGCAGATAAACCTTTTGGGCAATTTGGCAATTACGCATTTTCATGCAATCACCTCTAAGGAAAGGTTTACTGAGGGGCCCGTTTGTGTACACCCACAGGGTGTGAGTGCTGAACACAGTGGGGGTGGGGACACGGGCATTTCAGAGCTCAGTCCTGCTATGCTGTGTATATATTGCATGTTTTTGAAGGCATGGCTCACCTCTGAATGAGTGAAAGGCAGCAAGTCCTTAAGCGTGAGAGTATTTCAGCGCAAATTGCGTTCTGCTCAACTCAGAACAGACCCCACAGCAAAGAGACACATGTAAAACAAACAGCTAATGATAGACCTAATATGGACTTCTGCCATATTAGGAAACCTCACTTGAAAAAGATCATTAATGGCCTTCATTGTGCATTGCCTTGTGACTCAAATCCCATTGTGTGTGTGGGCAGTGAAGATTATGATTTTCATCCAACTGCTAGCGAGGAAGCAAACCACAATCGGAAGGATAAAACAATCTCAGCCACACAGTGTTACATGGTTTCCTTTATCAAAAGGACAAAGTTCTTCTGGTACAGATCACTGAAAAGCAATATCCTCAAGTACACCATCTCAATCAATGCTGACAGGTACACTTTCACCAGCATCTAACTGAGATTTGAAGACACTCTTTTAGAAGGCCATGTTGGTATTTTGACACCTCACTACTGTATAAAACAATGACAGTAAGGTAGGCTGTGATGACTGTGTTGGGTAGGCTTTGAGAGGCTTTGTCTGAGAAATTAATCTTGAGTAACAGCAATAAATACATAACCAGATTAAAAAAATAGCTGTCCATTATGTCCCAGTGTAAAGGAGCAGAGCATGATGGGAGTGAAGTTTATGGACAGGGAAAATCATTCAACACAGTGTCTCCTCAGTTGTCAGTCAGCCTTGTGCGCATCTGACGGTTGTTGGCCAGGTTGTAGGGGCAGGCCATGAAGCTCTCCAGGCAGCATTCGGACCAGTCGTCGCCTGGGTAACAGCCGGGCAGCTCTGCCAGGGTTGGGGCCCGGCCATCGCACATGTGCAGAGATGCCTTTCAGGTGGCCCCCTGCTGCACATGCCTCTACTCACTCAGGTACCACCACACCGGGTCCCGCAGGAGGGTGATGCGGTAGCAGTTCCTGCTGAGAGAGGGAGAGATTCCACTGCTAGCTACGGTGCAAACTGGAACATAATGTTGTATTACACTGACTTTCACTTTCTTGTTTCATTTTTTTTTTCAACAGTTTTGTTGTTTAATCCATTTCTGTTATCGCCCCCATTCCGTTTGCCATTGTATCATTTGCATTTTGTTGGTATGATGACATGGTTAAACTTCTGCACTTTGCAAAGCATTCAAGGGCAATTCTTTAAGAAGCTGTGTTATAAAGCGAATGTGAAATATTAAGCCGATGTTAATCAGCCTAGAGGTATACACTTTACATATTTTTAAGTATTCATTTGTACTTAAAATTACATGGCATCCACCATAATGATGGTGAAAATAAATTGCTGTAGTGCCACTAATGAGCGTTAGGTGGCGGTTGTGACCTGCTTGTTCAGCGCAGGAGAATTTGAATCTACTTTCACAGATGGCTTACATCGCGTCCACTTACTGCAACCAATATCATTTCCATTTTCCCTAAATCAAATTCTAACGCCATAATGAGAAACATCTTAAAATCTGGATATCTGTACTGTGGCCCTATTCACAAATACATCAAGCACTTCAGAACGCATTCTTGTAATGGAGTGAAGTCAAAGACTGACACCTACCGGCTGACTGCCGCCATTGACACTGTTGACACAATTAACGATGACCAATACCAACCTAACCTGAATGATTCGGAGGGAACTGATGCAAGGAATTTCTTACGCTGTTTGCAGAAGCTTCTCAGTTCCAGTCATGGAAACATTCAAAAGCAGATGTTCACACAATAGACAAAATATGTTGATTAAGGTCTATATCCCACAACTTTGTGTATTAAGGAAGTGGTTCCGGGCGCACAAAACCGTTTTTAATTCACTGTAAATTTTAAATTATACATTTTCAAATGCACATGATAGCATGGGCTACATTTTGGCTCCCTAATTGTAATTTGGCGCGCGCTGAAGCTGATTAGCGACGGTAACGACTCTACGCGGCACGTTTACTCAAGGGAGTCGCGCTGCCAGGCAAGCTACCGCACACAGAAAAAGACTGAGCTCCTCTGTTGAAAACACAAGGACACCTGACGCGACTTTGACTATTAAGTGTTTCATCCAGTACAAAAATTGCAAATAGGGCTGATGTCTAGTCTATTTAATCACACACAACTGCGAACTAAAAAACGCATCAGTCAATTATGAGTGATCAGTAGATAGAATCACCGAAACGGCTAAGAATGTTAATACTACTCCAATAGATCGCACGGTATTTCAAACATGGGCTTTGTGTGGAACAAATTTTCTGCACAATGCTTGACATACAGTTATCCAAAAGAGGTGTATAGAGTTGTTGGTTTCGGGTGAATGCAGGCAGGCTTCTAGTGGGCAGTAACATTCTTATTACCAATTGCTAGTTTGTATTGAATTCTAATGGAATTGACGACGCGCGATCCGGGATTAAACTGCAACTAAGTTGCAGACAATGATACAAACTGTTGCATGGACGGACTAACTACTGTTGTCATACACACTTAAGATAAATTCACCCAACGGAGAATTAAGTATTAAAATTAAATGGATGCATGGTGGATGCATTCTTTGACAGTGTTAGACAACACCATCAGAAACTATGCCAACAATTTGCCTGTTTACATTGAATGGATGAATGGATTCGATTCAAACTTTTATTAAAATAAATGAAACATTAAAAATAAGAATTAAAAGCCCAACAGAACCGAATTATGTAAAAAGCCATTTTAAAAGACAGAACAACATGCATCCGTATAGGCCTATAGTCACCCAACATTGCACTTCAAAATCACTGAAATTGGCAGTCTAATTAACTTAACATTTAACGACATGGTTGCACAGGAATTAGAAAAGTTGTGCGCTCATTGTAATTGCTACCTCAGCCAATTCAGTGTCAGTTGTGATTCGGAGTCTGATATATCGCTTGATATTCACTGTAACACAATTAACATGGGAGCTCAAGCCCATAACAAATAGTCTGGAGGTAATTCGATTCGAATGGTTTATCATGTACGTAACACATATCGCCGAAATAGCTCAGTTGGGAGAGCGTTAGACTGAAGATCTAAAGGTCCCTGGTTCGATCCCGGGTTTCGGCATTTTCATACATTTTCAAAGGACGCTGTATGTTAGTCTGATACCAGCGATGTAGGGAATTTGAGTGAAAGACGCGACAATAATAGACACTGAAATGCCAGGACTACAGAAACAGAGTATCACAGCTTGGTAACCGCGCGCATGTCCTGACTCCGCGCTACAGCTGAAGCAGCGTCGCTCTACAGCACACGCTGACATGCTGTGAAGAGGGTCTTTCGAAGCCACGCCCCTTTCTATTCACATGCCCCTGGCTTCGGCAAATGAAATCCGACCTACCAACAGCTGCTGCGGGTAAGTGCTGATCTAGGACCAGTTTAAAACATTAAGCCGCAGTTCAAACATTAACCATTATACGCTGAACAGCAAGGCTGGTCCTGCCGGCAAAAAAAGGCAACTTCTCTCTGGAGCCCCGAATGAAACATCAACACCATTGCCAGCTTACATTTACAAGTGTCTAAACAGTATACACGTTATATTTCTAAACATGTTTATATGTTTAGAAATATATTTATATGTATATGTTTATATCTAAACAGGTATAAGGGACATACCTGTATTTTCAGAAAAAAGGACATTCTTCAGTTTACTTACATTCTGGTGTACGTCAGTGTAGAAGAATGATAATATGATAGTATGATAATATGAGTATTCCTACCATCCACGGTCGGATGCGAAGAACTGCAGAAAACGATCAGTATACCACTAGGGCATTTGGAATGGAATCCAAAAAACGACTTACAACCACACAAAAAGGCAGAAAACAAGTCCGGTCACGTGAGTTTTTGGGGCAGATTCAGGCGTATTTTGCATGGAACGACCAACCCATTTGAAATTCCCCCACATAGCAGGTAAT
The DNA here is from genome assembly GCA_019176425.1 of Megalops atlanticus. NCBI lineage: Eukaryota > Metazoa > Chordata > Actinopteri > Elopiformes > Megalopidae > Megalops > Megalops atlanticus. Next base: position 26,547,761 of record CM032888.1, on the reverse strand, counting down.
AACTGGTAGGAACCAGTTTGACCTGAAAAGTACTACATGCAAAAATCATTCAGGAAAGGTGAAAATAATTTTCAAGAGACAGTTTAAATATTTGCAGTCTTTATTTCAACAAGACTAGGAAACGTTTTTAATATACTTTTTTTTTCTTTTACATTTTAGTATCTATCTCATCTCTTACTCTCCCCTCCAGGCATATTTGTCAGATACTCTGAAAAAAGTAAAAGTACAGATTTTATTGGATTGTTATGGTCTCTTACAGAGACATCTAAAAAGGCTGCTCAGTATTTACAAGGATTCTTTTCAGTCATTGACACAGGGATAGCTCCCTCCTATCCACGAGGGGATTGGCTGGTGGGGCTTCTGTTGACCTTTCAAACTTAGGTGTTATTCACCAAACTGGAGTCATTTCTGCCTTAGAAGTATCTTGTTATTCCAGATGTTAGTCCCTGCCACATGAGAAGTTCCCTAATAACCCCACAGGAGCCAAACCCAAACGATAGGAGCTTCCGCACCCCTGCTCTACACCAGTGGTGTTCCATTTGATTCATGGGCTTCTTGTCTTCGTTCAGACTTGAGTCTTAAATATCTAGTGGCAATGACTGCATGGAGACATTGAATCACCAGTTATTGAAAAACTGAAGATCACCTCTACAATGTTCAGCACTGTGGCTCTCCTGTACCAGGAGAGGACAACACTCTTCTACACTTCTGTCTGGTATGTGTAGGAGAAGCTGGAGAGGCGATTTTTACTCCAACCAAAGAGCATCCCTTCATCAATCAAATAATCTTTTCCTCCTCTGTTAGCATTCATCCAAGTGAGTTGAAGTAAAATGTGTTTTCATGTTTGTTTCTTTCATGTATGCACCATGGTGCCTCAGAATTTAACATGGGGCAGAGAGGTAAACAGCATATTTCAACTTTGATGAGTTTTGGTATCTTTGAATGTGTGGCTCCACAAGAGCTTGGTCATCAACCCCCCACCCCACCCCACCTTAGTCCTTGTTCAAGTTACGTGAAGCCACTGGGTCAGGGGTTGGCCAGGTTTATTCCTTGGGGAGCTTTGGAGGGTTCCTGCTCTTTGTTCCACCTCTGGTTTATGTGGGCGATCAGGCCCCAGCCTTCCTGACTTGTTCACTGGCTTGTTGACGGGTATTGCACCTTTTGACTCCAGCTGGAGATCCAAAGCTTTGGAGCACTTCAGCTGGCCAGCCCCTGCCCAAACATCCTCACACCACACTCCCTCCACACATCTACAATCGCCTCCTTCTTACTCAACAACCTTTACACCAATGAATGGCCTACACAGCCCACGCTTCCAACTTGAATGCTATTTAAATATAGAAGACCTGATGCTATTACAAAAAAAACAATTAGCTAACTTTTCAGACTTAATTAAAATGCATTTTTACCTGAATATATAAATATATATGTATTCTGTCTCAAAACTTTTTTTCTTTTAGATAATTACGGAAGCCTTTGTTCAATGCATGTTTGTAAATGCCTTTAAAAAACATGCCATTAAATAATTTACTGTACAAGAGCTAATGGATGAGGAATAAGGCGACTCATGGGATCTGGAGGTGTAAGGACTTGGTACCGATTGTGCTTTCGAGGCCCGTCATTATCTAAAGAAATAAGACCAGTACAGACATACAAGCAATACATATGAATACATTTGCCAACTTGCTACAGGATTTGTGTTACTATTTTATAGAGTTCGCATTAACCTGTGGGTCAAGTCTGACCACTTAAAAAAAAGCAGTCAACGTACCAAGGTTTTCATTTTGCAAGGTGAAAGAGTTGCAAGAGCAGCACCTTGACATTGCTAGACAGACAATTTTCCAGCACCTTCTGGGGACCAAAATAAAGCTGAACAGTAAGAACACAGAACTGGAGCTGAGGAGGGAATCTATAGGTGAAATCATTGTGAAACATGTGCAAACACACAGAGTGATGTTAAAAGTGGGAGTAAAAAGAAAAAGTATTTGTTTGGGACACGTGTATCTCTACAGACCCAGACCACTCCCATACCACAAGTCTTCTGGCTGGAGCTGTAAAATTCATTGAAGTACCATATATAAATTTTATATTGCAAAAAACATAAGAAATTTCCCTCCATATAAACCCTGTGTTGTTTTCATGGTATTTCCATGTTTCTGTCTAAGTTCTCCTTAATACAGAAATTGAATCCAGTTGGGCTGTTTTCCTTAGCCTGCAGAATGACGTATGCAGCACCTACGAACAAACAAAACCCACATTCAGTCAGGTTATATCCCGCCATTATGTCCGGTTGTACCCATGATGCTTTGGGGTTGACGGCATAACTAACAGAACTGGACCAGTCATCCTGGACTGTCCACTGTAAGTTTTGCCTTCTCTAGGGGTGGTGCTGGAGGTCCTCTCTCACACCCAATTTGACATTTCTGTCTGCAGTGGGACTTCAGTCATATTTCCATACAACCAGGACATTTCTGTCATTTACTCTAATTAACCAGCCTAGCCACTTGGCAAGGGAGAATGTGACACGTACAATCTGACACTTATGCATGCCACACACACACACACACACACACACACACACACACACACACACACACACTTTCAACCTTCCCCAAAAATCCCAGTCTCACCCCTGGCTTTGACCCATCTTGCAATATTTTCTATGAGGAATGTGCCCTGCCATTTCTCATGTTCATCAGTGAAGCACATTATTGAGCCTCAACCCTGACTTCATGAAAATTACTGCATTTGATGTTCTGAAGAGCCAAAGATATCTTTAACGCCCACCCCAATCCCTGAATATCAGTTGGCACAGGTGTGCAGTCATCTCCACATGCTCAAATGCACAGCACTGTAAAACAATTTTTAGCCAAATTAAGAATGGCTGCTAAAACATCAAAAAGCATTGACACTTAGTTTAAAACTGTTAAAAACTGGGGGAAACTGGTGTAATATAATTCAATGTCAGAGCTCCTGGATTTGGGAAAAGGAACACATGCATTTACACACACGCACACACACACACACACACACACTCTCTCTCTCTCTCTCTCTCTCTCAAATACACCTGACATTACCTTTCTCAGATGATCAATCTCAAAGAAACCCAATAAAAAAACAAAATGAAGAGATACTATATTAAAACGTCAACACTGTTGATGTTGTAGGGGAAACCTAATTTTAGGGCTGCAGGAAAATAAAAGGCAACTCAATAACAGAAACAAATAAAAAAAAAAATATATTGGAAGGAAAATCCCATTGCTGTACACTGATGTCCGCTGATGAAAAAAAAAAAAACAAAAAAATCAAAAGTGAAGTTATTACAACATTAATAACTCAGAGTCCTCCTCAGACGGCAGGCAGACAGAGGTCCTGAAGGCAGTCTTTAATGTCGTCTCTGACAGTCCCCCCCCTTCTCTCCCTCCTCCAATCTCACAATCTCTCTCTCCGTCTCCGCTCTTATCTCCAGTGGGGGGTTAGCAGGGCCAGGGCAAGCCCTGCCAGTGGCAGTGCAATGCCGCCCCGCACCACAGGGGCGGCGCTGGTGGAATCCCTCTCCCCGTGCACCACCTTGACCAGGCGGGGCTTCTCGGGGGCGACGGTGGAGAAGTAGATGTCCCGGTCCTCCTCGCAGGAGGGAGAGTCACAGCCGCTTCCGCTCTCCTCCCTGCCGCTGCCGTCGTCGTCTGGAGGGAGGAGAAAGAGAGAGGGAGTGAGAACACGGTGAGCAGTGAGGGAGGAGAGAAGGACACGGAGAGAGGAAATCTACCAGCATGTGAGACACTGTAGTGGGAGAGAAGAGGTATACCAGGTGGAGAGATACTGTAGTGGGAAAGAGGTATACCAGGTGGAGAGATACTGTAGTGGGAAAGAAGAGGTATACCAGGTGGAGAGACACTGTAGTGGGAAAGAAGAGGTATACCAGGTGGAGAGATATTGTATTGAAAGGGAGAGAGGAGGTGTGCCAGCGTTTGAGATACTGTAGTGGGAAAGAAGAGGTATACCAGGTGGAGAGATATTGTATTGAAAGGGAGAGAGGAGGTGTGCCAGCGTTTGAGATACTGTAGTGGGAAAGAAGAGGTATACCAGGTGGAGAGATACTGTAGTGGGAAAGAAGAGGTATACCAGGTGGAGAGATATTGTATTGAAAGGGAGAGAGGAAGTATACCAGGGGAGAGAATATGCGGCCAGTATGAGGTGGAATAGGACAACAAAAAGGGTGGTGAACTAACGAAATGACAAGTCCAGACCTATAATCCATAAGATGTTTTTAACTCAAAACAGCAGAGCGAGGACAGGGAGGACAGAGGCCTGTAGTATCTCACCGAGGCCGGTGGAGATGTCATGGCCACTGTGGGCCGCTTTCAGCCAGCTGGTCATCTCCTTTAGCACAGCAATCTGCCGGCGAATCACCATGTCGGGCTTTGTGATGTCGACTTCTACATCAGGGTTGGCAACCTGATTGGCCAGGCCGTTACCCATGACGACTGACTCATACCTGAGGTATGGGAAAGAGGGAGAGAGGAGGCAATCACGTAAAAGGGTTTTGGCATGGCGTGTATTAAAATATTAAAATATCCCCCCCACACACACAGTAAGAGATGCATGCATGACAGCTCCTTGGCCAGCAAACACACCTAAGGGATCCATTTCACACAGTGTTACCCTCGACACCCCAGCCCTTGCCCCATCTCTTCTGCTTCATCCTTTTCTGTATCTCCCGCTACCCTTTCCTTCATCGTTCTCTCTCTCCCTCCCTCCCTCCTCATCCTCGCTCTTCCTCACCTGCTCTTGGCAGTGCCGTTCCAGCACTCGTCCCCAGGTGCTACCCTTTCCCCGGCGCACACTGTCTCTGGCAACGTGGACCAGAACTTCTTGGCGTGTTTCAGCTTCTTCTTCACATCTGTCACCTGGAGAGAGGGAGCAAGGGTGTGAGGGACGCTTAATATTTCAGTCTAATGACTTTAGCACATGCTCCCTCAGTTTCTGTTCTGGAATCCTCAACAGTTACCACCATTAACAATTACAGTGCACTGCCAGGAAACTTATAACAGAAACCCTAGAGAACAAAGTGATGATTCAACACAATAGTGCCACCTACTGTCCAGCTCCTGTAGGGTTCATATTTCAACTTGGTTTAATTGGTTGTGGGGAAAAATTTAAGGCTGCACCACCTGTGAAAATGTAACTTTTTTATGTATATTTCACCAGAACAATTACTGAGCTGAGCTGGTGTTGCTAAAATGTCCTCCATGGAAATAAAATGGACAGGGTTGGGTCACATACAAAGACATGATATGGATAGCCTTTATGTTAGGAATGGTTACTATGGTTTGGGGTAACCACTGCTCAGTCCTAATTAGACACCTGGTTATTACAACATTTACTGGCTCGGCAGGCAACCTAATTACAGCTTACTGTGACAGCAGTTTCTCTTCTTACACATGATGTAACCCCTTTAAATAAAGCCATTTTCACTGAAGGAAACTGAGGTTAAGCGTCACACCCCACATTCAAACCTGCAATAAATAGGTCCAAAGTGCAGTGATCTCACCCCTACCCTAAAGTGCGGCCACGTAGCTTTCTACCACACAGTGGGGACCACTCCAGCTCCCTTATTTTGGGCGGTAGTTTATTTAGCAGAAAGGCCGTGGTTACATTAGGAGCAAGGGGCGGCAGTGTAGCATAGCGGTTAAGAGCACGACTCATACCCTAAAGGTTGCCGGTTTGATTCCCCACTGGGGCACTGCTGCTCTACCTGTGGGCAAGGTACTTAACCCACAATTGCCTCAATAAATATCCAGCTGTATAAATGGATAACACTGTAAAAAACCGTAACTGATGTAAGTCGCTCTGGATAAGAGCGTCTGCTAAATGGGGCCAGGTGGAAGTTTAGGTGGGCTTGACCCCACCCATAACCAGCTGTAGGCCTGCCTTACTGAGCTTTGTAGGGAGAGTCTGTATTATACTAGGCCAGGCTGAGACTCCAAGCCCAGGAGGAACTGGAGGCTTACCAGTCTGTCAAGGCTGGTTCCCGCTGCAGTGGTGGGCCGGGTATCAGGGCTGTAGGGGCGGAACCGACCTGTGAAGCCGCCCTCCTTCACGGAGCGCCGGGACCGGAAACCCATGGCTAGCTTGGGTTGGCCACACCCCTGGAACACCTGAGAGGGAGGTGGAGTCAGTCAGGACAGGCATACAGCAGGGTGGAGAGAAAAAGGACATGGATCACTCTTTTTGGTAACTCCTCAATTCCCCAGTGACAGACAGAGGCCAAGGCCATGATTGTATGTGAACACACGGACACACACACACACACACACACACACACACACACACACACACACACACACACACACACACACACACACACACACACACACACACACACACACACACACACAGTGAGAGAGAGATAGGAATGCAAGACCCTGACAGCTCCTCGGCCAGCAAACACGCACGAGGGAGTTATTTCGCACAATGTTACCCTCGACACCCCAGCCCCTGCCCCATCTCTTACAATGTTTACAGCCTGGTGCGATTTCTCCCAGTACTGCAGCACTTTGGCCTGCAGCCTATCCGCTACAACAGCCCTTTCCACAGTCACTCGCTACTCAAAACATAATGCGAACTACGGTGTAGTGGAGTGACGTGGGGCTTGGTCAGAGTGCTTGGGTGGTGATTGGTTAGGGTTATGGGCTCAGTGAGATCAGGGCTTATTTCTGGATGGGAGGACTGACATCATGGGGTTATACACAAAACCTATACTGTAGTGCTTAACTTTGGACCACACAGAGAGACAACACACTCTCTCTGTCTCACACACACACACACACACACACACACACACACACACACTAACCTTTTGTGAGACTTGCATGCTATTCTCTTGCATGTTCATGATGGCATCGGAGATCTTCACATCGATCGGGTCCATCACAGACTCAAAATTAAAGGGCCCCTCCAGTCTTTCTGCCAAACTCAGCATGGCATCTGAAAGAGAGTCACACACAGAGGGATAAGAAAACACACCACCCCACTTTATCCAGTGAGCCTTCCCATCATACACTATACCTAATCCCATCATACAGTATGCCTAACTAACATGCGCTTCCCAACTCTCTACAGCCATTACTCCAGTCTCCCTCAAGGGGGCAGCATAGAGCCAGCACTGGCACAGGCAGGGCCTGAGAGCTGATCTGGGCTGTGTGCAAGGCTTGTAAAAGAGGCGTTTTTAACAAGGCGTCCCAATAAAAAGGCCATAAAGCGCGTCTGTGGGGAAGCCACACCAAGGTCCAAACTACACAGAGAGCTGTAACTAAGGGCCTGAGACTCACTGGCTTGTTCAGAGGGCCTGTTACTCTGTGGACTGGGCTGTTAGGAGGAGAGGACTGAGCCCAGTAACAATCCTGACTTCACAGGGGTAACCACTTCAGGAAACACGGCCATGTGTGTGCACTTGCAGCTTGCGTCTTACATTTATTCCCCTGACACACACACACAAACTTAATTTCAACACAATTTCTGACAGCTCTTAACACTCTGTCTTTAGCACGGCACTGATCATTGCAGAACATTGTAGGAAAATTACATTTAAATTTCGTCATCTGGCAGACGGTCTCATTACAGAGAACAAGTACAAAAGGAACACAAAGAACAATATGGAGTACACGAAGAACAACATGTTCAGAATTTGTCTTGATATACGCTCACTTGCCCCTTTACCTCATAAATCATAGGGGTGACAGAAGTGTCTGCCGACTGACTCCATGCAAATGGAAATTCATTTCACCCTGTCAGTTGGGCCTGTCGGTTCAATTAGCTGCGTTGCTTATTTTCCCCCTGAGGCAGGCAGACCGCAGCCTGGTCCCGTTCTCTCCCCATTCCCGCCCCCCACTTCCTCTCACCCAGGAAGTTGTTCCACTCGGTGTCCAGGTCGGCCTGGTTGGCCAGGCAGCCCCGCAGCACGTTGAGGCAGTAGTTCTGGCAGGGCTTGAGGGCCACCTGGCCGGAGCAGTAGGGGCAGTAGAGCATCTTCATGGCGGCGCGGACGCAGCCCGGAGACGCGCTCACCTGCGGGGGGGACGGAGCGAAACCAGGCGTTCATAACACAGCGCGGGATCCAATGAGAAAACAGCAGCAAGATGGGAGGGACAGGGAAACACACACACGCGGGCAGCTGTCAGGAGTTAATACAGAGCCCTCTACTGGGCCCTCTACTGGGCCCCAGACCCATAGAGACAGGCCCTGCAATTACTCCCAAAACCAGCGCCAAACGCTAGTTCCCACCACCTGATCAAACAAGAGAAGCACAAGTGTGATACCTGGGTAGGGCTCGGGTATGAGTTAGCACACGTGAGAGTTAGTGTACGTGAGTTAGTGTATAGACACAATGGCAGCTGTTCACTTCACACACACAAGCTGAGAGACGTAAGCACGACTGTACTGACATACTGCTATAAATTGTGAGCCCTCTGCACTTTTCAGTGCAACAGACACACCAGGCCTGCCTGTTATACTGAACCACTTTCTGTCACCTTCTGTCCTTTTCTTCAGCACACACATGCACTGTCCATTTTTTAACTGTCTTTCATGCATTGTTCATTGTCCTGCTTCCTTTCCAATGGTCACTCTCGCTTCCCCTCTCCAGTCTCTACAGCAACCCCTCCCCTTAAAATCTACTATCATACGTCATCCCTACTGCTCCATGACCCCCTTCCCAAAACGCTCCACCCCCTCTCCCCCCCCTCACCGTGGAGACTTTGGCCACCACGTCCTGCATGAGGGCGAGGCCGCGGGTGAAGGTGCGGGCGGCCACGAAGGCGCGGGTCAGCTGGAGGCGGAGCTTGCGCGGCACGTCGCCGAAGGGCTTGAGCTGCTCAGTGTGGCGGCTGACGCACTCCATGTAGGCGTCGGAGAACTCGTACTGCACGTTGACCAGCCGGAACATGCGCTCCAGCAGCTCCGCCCAGAAGTCGGCCAGCATGGCGTCCAGGTTGACCGCTGCGCTGCCCGAAGTGTAGTAGCGCTTGAGCTCGGCGAAGAAGTGCTTGAAGAGCTCGGCGTTCTTCACGTACATCAGGCCGTAGGTGCGCACGAACATGTCGTGCAGCGAGCGCTCGGCGTTGTTCAGCAGCTCCCGGAAAAACTCTGCGCGGAGAGGGGGGTCATTAGAGAGAAACTGTGAGAGATTGTGCCTGTTTGCAGATTTAACATGTTTGCAGTTCACCGTAACAGGTTATAGACAGAGAGCACTGGAGCAGTGAGAGAGGAGACAAGCTGTACGTGGTACTTTACACCAGGGAAACTCAACAGAAACTCAGCCCAGACTTCAGATTTGGCCCACAAACTCCCCAACCTCTGACTCCAAATTAGCTGTTACTCATATTAACCGGAATGTTCATGTGATTAAACAAAGTGCCAATTCATGTTCTAAAGTTTGATATTACAGAGTATGTAATTGGTGTTGGGAGACTGAGGGACACCAGCCAAGTTGAGGGAAACGGCGGATAAGGATAAGATAAACGTTACTGCCCCCTGGGGACTGTAGAGATCAGTCACATCAGGCAGCAATGCAGAAATATTTAGCACATTTATATTGGTCAGCAGTGTCAATGTATTTGACGACATCATCCTGCTTGATGTAGTCAGGAAGCAGTGTTCTCCTGTGTGTACGTGTGTGTGTGTGTGTGTGTGTGTGTGTGTGTGTGTGTGTGTGTGTGTGTGTGTGTGTGTGCATCTGTGTAGTGTTCCCATACATTTTTTGGCAGCAGCGGTGTGACTGAGTCATTAGAATGACACTCAGGAGTAAAAGATTTAGTGCTCCCCACTGCAGGGTTCTCAATGCACTGCACCTGCACGTAAAACAATCTGGAAAAACCACTGCTGATGCCAATAAAAGTTGGTTTGAAGCAGCGTGAGAGAGGAGCAGGGGTGACGCCACCTCAGACTGACAGAACGCAGAACGGGGCTGCGCTCCTTTTCAAACGGCCTCGTTTTACGGACGGTCCCCTCTCGGGGTCGGACCCGGGGAAGGGGAAGTAGCTTGATGGGGAGCAGAACAGAGCCTGCGATGGGGAAGGGGAGGGGGTAGAGGGGATGGGGGGTGGAGGGGGTGTCTCTTTCGATCTACTTCAGACTGGGAGAGTGGCTGAGCAGGTGGAGACGGGTGCCTGGTCCCCCCAGACCCCATCGGCAGTAATGACCTCCGGCGAGCCGATTCAGACCCGGCCATCAATGGCATTTTTTTGTTGTCACATTCCATTCCCTTCTCTTTCTCCCTGCCTCTCTCCCGCCTGTCCCTTCTGTGGCATTCTCAATAGGATTACTGCATTATGCATCGCCCCCCTCAAAAAAAAAAAAAAAGGGGGACCTGTACCCCCCTCCAGTCCCCACGGTTCTCCCTCTACGGCTTTCACTTCATCAGTTTCTTCTGAAGGCTCTCTTCAGCGCAGACAGGGAACAATGACCTACTTCATCCTGTGGAATGTCGTTCACCCCCCCCAGATAATACACACCCCCTCGTCCACCACCCTTACCCCCATCCACCAACACACACACACACACACACACACACACACTTTAATAATCTGAACAAAATGAGAATTCCACCCATCCTAGCACAGGGAGGAAAAAATACAAAGACATGAGCCTCAGTTGTGCTGTTTTTTATATACTCTTCCTACTGTCTTCAGTTGCTTACTCTAAAAAAAGAAACTTCTGCACAGCAGAGGAACGTATTTCCACTTTTGATTATGGCGGACTCCTGTTAATTTGGAGACTAACACCCCTCCCCCGCGCTCGCACCGAAGGCACCGGAAAAGGCCCCGTCCCTCATGCCCTCCGTTGGGACGTCCCTGCAGGCCCAGATGGACTGTTGCCTCGCGTGTCTGTGCAGCACCCCGCAAACCCTGTCACTTCCACTTCAGGCTGACATACACAAAACAGAAGAATGGGGAAGGGGGGGGTGTGGAATGGGGAAGGGGGCCGGGTTAAGTTGAGGGCTTTTTTACCCCACCCCCTTCCCGCTGTGTCACCAAGGAGACCGGAAACACTGCGGTCCTTCTATCTACCTTGTGCCTACCCACTCACCCCCAAACCCCCACCCCCATCCCCCCAAACCCATACAGAAACTGAAGAAAGGGCACCAAGCTCCACACTCCATTGACAGAGATTAAAAAAAAAGTTCCTCAGTTCCCCTTGGAATGTCACCACTGCCACAAGTTTAAAGTCAGTGGTGTGTGTGTGTGTGTGTGTGGGGGGGTCCTGTAAAGAATTCTTCACAGGGGAGGAGCAACTTTCTAACAGCAAGGCATGCTGGGCAAACCCGGCCTGCACTGGCCAACAGGGAGAACTCAACACTCACTCCCTGTTTGACTCGCTCTGCCAAGATGTGCTGAAAGGGTGTCAAAGCAAATAAAAATTATACAATGAGCCATGAGCCATAAAGCAATCGACACAAAACAGCGGATTTTCTGCGGCCCGCTTGGCCACATGGAAGCTTCTCTCATACTTTACTAACTTCGTCCCTCTCGACTTGTTTGTGAGGAGAGACCACAGCTCAGAGTGACCACAAACCAAACCATGAGGCAAACCGAATTCCAAGCGCAACTGATAACCTCGGAGCTGCCAAAGCAACAGCATTCAAGAGCCCGCTGCATGATGACAAAGCCCAGATCCCACAGCGCGAAAACAGACACACTGAGGCATCTTGCTCCATCACTAAAACTGTTTTTTATAATGAAGAGCAGGAGTCTGCCAATTGGTGGTGGGGAGGCAACAAGATGCCCTGCTTTTTGATTCCCTGTGTGTGTATAAATAAAAAAAAAAATTTAAAAACCGCCTACTGTTTGGCAATACGGTTAACAAAAAAAAAAGTGTGTGAAAGGTTGAGGGAGCAGGCGGGGGAGGGCCAATAAGCTGGCCAGGAAGCGGGCGGGAGTGTCACGGTGGAACCGGGCTGGGAGGAGCCGCGGGTTCGAGCCGCTGCCAGAGCAGGATGGCAGGGATCTGGTGCAACAGGGCGCAGGAACTGAGGGAGAGGGAGAGAGAGGGAGAGAGAGAGAGAGGGAGAGAGAGGGAAAGAGAGAGGGAGAGGGAGAGAGAGGGAGAGAGAGAGGGAGAGGCGGCCACGCCGGGCAGCAGCCAAACCCAGAGGCTGCCGGCGTGGCACTCGGCCTGCATTCCTCCGGGGAGAATCCCGCCGAACGAAACGGATGACGCACTGGGGAGGCAGTGTAGCACAGCGGTTAAGGAGCACGACTCTTAACCGAGAGGTTGCCGGTTCGATTCCCTGCTGGGGCACTGCTGCTGTAACCTCAGGCAAGGTACTTAACCCACAATTGCCTCAGTAAATATCCAGCTGTATAAAAATGGATAACATTGTTAAAAAAAAAAAAACCTGTAATTGATGTGAGTCGCTCTTGGTAACAGAGTCTGCTAAATGCCAATAATGTAATGAAATGTAATGTGAGGCTGGATGTTAAGCACACAGGGGCAGCTCCTCTCTCCCCCCCCCAGAAAGCGTGCCTCGCCCCTCCAGGTCCCCGTGCCGGGGCAGAGGGGCCGCTGTCCCGCAGGCGGGGAGAACGTGCAGCCGAATCCCATCAGCTGTCTCCACGGGGAGCGGCTGTGGGCCGCGTCCTCATCCCCCCAGCCTTCCCATCCCCGTCCCAGGCAGTAATTGCTGCCTATTTGTGCCAATTAATCTCCTGTTTTCTTTTCTCCTGGGATTCCCCCCACCCCACCCCCCTGCTGTTGAGAATGTGGTATATGTGGGGAGGGGGGGCTTAATCCTTGCTGCAAACTTCCAGACAACTCAGATGGAGGGGTCACTGAACCTGGAATGGGGGGTGGGCGGGCAGAGGCAAACAGAGGCTGAGGGAAAAACTATTTCTGGCCCTCAACTTAAATTGGCCTTGACTCCAACCTCCGGCCCTATGGCGATGGAAGTGCCATACCACTTCCTGTGGATAGCGTGGGTGTGTGTGTTTGTGTGTCTGTGTGTGCGTTTGGTACAACTGCTCTAAATATACATTACAGAAGACTCCTATTGCAAATTTAAGGAGCTATGTGTGTACCTTCGCCTCACTTTGGAAGGCTAATGTAAACTTTTGGGGGGGTGTGTAGCTTGATCTGTGAGCATGTGGTCCAGTGGTTTACGGTCAGAGCAGGATGGAGGAGGGTGTTTGTAAACTTATACGTGGCTGTAGACTGACATATCCATGATCCGTAGCTGCAGTTTATAATGACCGTTTGACACACGCAGGCATATTGCTGGACTCTGGGCATGGGAGGAGGTGGAGAGAAAGAGTGAGCCAGCTGAGGGAAGGATGGAGAAAGGAAAAGCTAACGCACAACGGATGAAAGACGGAGGAGAGTGATGACAGGGGGACCTGAGGGGAGGAAGAGAGACAAAGGGAGGGAGAGGGAGGAGGAGGGAGCTGGCGGCCACCACATTCCGACGCGTCACATTCCAGCTCACATCTGGCTTCAGCGCACATGCAGACATACACACACACACACACACACACAAACTCTCATTTACATGCTCACACCCTCTCTCTCTCTCTCCCTCTCTCTCCATCTTTCCCTGCTTCTCTCAAACACACGCCCACAGCCGGGGAGTCAGGCATCTTGAATTGTTATAAAAACATTGGCAGGGTTACAGCTCTCCTGCCAGGTCCGTGAAATGGAGTTTGACATTGACTTGAAACTGGATTTTGAGAAAGGGACTGACCGATGAGAACCTGAGTTCACAGGACCCCCCACCTCCAACCCGACCCCCCCCCAACCCCCTGTCAGCACAGGGGCAGCAGTCAGCATGACAATCAGAGCGGGGAAAGGTTGCTTAAACCTCTGTGTGGAAGAGGTTTTTCCCCTCCAGAGATTCGGAGCGAGGACCTCAGTTACTTAGCCCCATTGTCTGTTCCCACAACCCACCCCCCTCAGCAAGGGGAAACCTGATCTCGTGTAGACTCTCTCTCTCTCTCACACCAAAGGGAGGAACGCTGAGTCTGCGTGTGTGTGTGTGTGTGTGTGTGTGTGTGTGTGTGTGTGTGTGTGTGTGTGTGTGGTCTGAGTCTCGCCGCTGCAATGAGGACAGAAGATGAGAGAGGCGGGCTCTCTGTCTGTATGTACACCTGTTACACTCTGTCCATGAGGGCAGGCGGGAGTGTCTGCCACGCCCACAGAGCCACATAGAGACAGCTGATTGGCCTGCTGAGCGAGCAGGTAAGCACACAGAGCAGTGCAGCTCACGGCTGGCGTGGCTACATGCCTGTGTGCACGTGTTTGAGTAAGAAATGTGTGTTAATATTCTTAAAATGCATCCCTTTTCTGTGCAGTTTCACTTCTGCTCTCAGACTTACGGGAGGTATATGCAAAGACAGCATATATCTGGCATATGCAAAAATAGCCTTAGACTGACAGCGAGTGAGTGAGTGAGTGTGTGTGTGTGTGTGTGTGTGTGTGTGTGTGTGTGTGTGTGTGTGTGAGAGTGTGTGTGTGTGTGTGCACGTGTGTGAGAGCGTGTGTGAGAGTGCGTGTGTGTGTGTGAGAGAGAGAGCGTGTGTGAATGAGTGAGTGAGCGAGCGTGTGGCTGTGTGTGTGCGTGTGTGCACGTGTGAGAGCGTGTGAGAGTGCGTGTGAGAGCGTGCGTGAGAGAGAGAGTGTGTGAATGAGTGAGTGTGTTAATGGGTGAGTGAGCGAGCTTGTGGCTGTGTGTGTGTGTGTGTGTGTGTGTGTGTGTGTGTGTGTGTGTGTGTGTGTGTGTGTGTGTGTGAGCGTGTGTGTGTGAGAGACGGCGGCTGTCACTCACGGTCGAAGTGGCGGTGTCGCTGGGTGAAGGTGCTCTGCAGGTTGGAGCTCAGCTGGCTGACCGGGGCCTTCAGGTCGGAGCGGCTCTGCTGGCTCAGCTTCTCCTCCATCTCCACCGTGCAGCAGGTGAAGCCCTGCGGACACACCTTCAGGTGGGCACCTGCACCGGACACACACACACACACACGCGCGCAGGTCAGCCAAACGTCCCAGCATCCCGCTCGTCAAACCCACAGCATGCTAATGACACCACCGTTCTGCATGCAGCCTGTACAGACGGCCCGTTTCGGACGCTGTACAGGATGTGCCGAAACCCTCACAGCACCCTATGCACTCACAGAACAAAAAAACCTGAGAACCAATAACCTCCCAGGATTCTGTGAAGATTCTGTGTGTCATCCGAGTTGTGAGTGTACACAGCGCTGCTGCACAGACCGAAACACGGTTAAGATCCTGGAAGCATGCACAGACAGGGGTGGGTCTCATTCAGGCAGGGTAAAGCCCTTAAGCGACACTTTGCGACCGGCGACTGGTGGAGACCTGCTGTCTTCCCCCCCACCCCAACCCCCCCTTCCCTGTTTCTGTCAGACGTAAAGGTCAACTGCGGCAAGACCTCAAGTGATACCGCCCCCAGGGGCACCAGAAATTAGGCCCGGCTCCACTCCTCCAGCAACGCTTCAAATGCTTGGGCGTCCGTGAAGAAGAAAAAAGAGGTGACGTTTGAATTGGGAGGTGGAGCACAGCAGAGCCTGCAGTAAAGTTTTGCTTTTTCTGTCTCTTTTTTCCCCCCCTCAATGCGGCTGTTGGAATTTCAGGGGAGAACACAGGAGTTCTTTCACCCCTTCCAGCTTCAGCGGTCCATTCAGTTTACCCTGCCAATATGCTAAAGCTGGCCACCAAAGACAGCCTACAGAAACAAGATACTCACTTCTACACACTTCACACTGAAAGTTCTGTCCCTGATACTGAACATTTCATCACCACAACTCCTACACACTGGAAAACTGCAGCTTCCCCTGTTAATGATTTTTGCGGTCGCTCTCTGGTCCACCAGGACGGCTGGCTGAAAGTCTTCATCGACACGCCAAACTCCTACACTTCCTAAACTCAGGTGAGGCGGAAATCGCATTCATTGCCTTGCTACGCAGGTCTGTAAGTTACTAAGAAATCCACTCAATGAAAAGCTGAGATGAACAGTCATTATCATGTTATCATGACACCCGATGACCACCAGTGTCCAATTTCTGAATTCCGACAATCACAATGACATCTATCAACATCCTGCTGTCACACATTCACACACAGAACACAGACATGAACATGCAAACTCAGACACGGACATACAGGTAAAGACACACAAGTACACAACACATTCACGCACTCTGACACACAAACTGAGAAACATGCAGACACTAGTTCACACACACAGGAACACAGACAGAGACAAAGACAAACACACACACATGCGCACACGCGCACACACCAACACACACACACACACACACACACACACACACACACACACACACACACACACACACATACAGTCTCTAATGCCAACAAACCCAGGTTTCTAGGCCCTCTTTCTCTACAGCAGATGTTAATTCCTCCTTTTATGGCTCCACACATGAAGAATGACGTTCAAACCGTTGGCTTGTTTGTTTGTCGTACAACGCCGCCCCACCTTCCTTCCAGGGGGGAGAGGAGAGGGGTAGAACGAAATAGCCTAACTCCCAGAAACGGGTCAATCCCTCCCTCTCTGCCTCTCTCCCGCCTGCAGAAATCTGAAAGGAATGCTTTGTATGTTATTTCAGCAAGTGGAACATCAGCTTAGGAGAGGCCCGTTTCTCTCTCTCTCCCGCTTTATGGGCATCGAGACCTCCACACTGGGATGCAGTGTCAGCCTCTGTCACCAGCCAGCACCAAGATATAGAAACCCAACCCAAATGAGAAGCTGGCCAACTGTCCCTAACACATTCACACAGCACAACAGTGCCCAATGCATAGGATTTTGGTACAGTATAATCATGAACCATTCAAAGAGAGAAATATATATTCAAATGTACTGCAGCTGCATACAGGCACACCATTATTTCACTCAAGCCCCCCAGGTGACCAGCATACCACCATAATAAGGTATGCTTCAGCTCAAAGCAGCACAGACAGAAGTCTGCGGTTTGCATTATAGTTAATCAAATTAGACAAAGTTATGAAAGTCACACAATTGTACAAGAATTCAGATTTTGGCCCACAGAGCTCGCTTAAGCAGTATTAAGCATATAGTAGCAGTGGTGTTCATGTCATGCGATCCCACTGTAAAACTGAAGCAGTCACATATGAAACAAATCGTTCATTCTTTCTCTGTACAAATGACCTCAACTGAGGAGTCGAAAGGCAGGCTCATGTCAGGGGTGAAAGGTCAAGGGTCAGCAAATTAGCTCCCTGCTCTACTTTACTCATATGATTAACTTCCTTCCAAAGACCTCTCCTCTAATTTTCTCTTGCTCTCCAAGTTAATTGCACAATTGCATGACAAATAATAAAAAACGATTCTCTTTCCCACGCTTCCCAATATTATTGAACATCAACAGATTAATGTCAGCATTCAATAACATAAGTGGCGTAATCAAGAGACAGATCTATAGCAGATCTATAGCCTGCAACAAAATTACAAGAAACAATAAATATAAAAACAACATAGTGCATTACCAGGCATATGAAAGCTGTCAAGTCGTGTCTCCACCTACCTAAATTGCTCCCAAAATAAGAAGCTTCCCCTCTCCCCCCACTCCTGTATCTCAAGAACTGAGACTGGAGTCAGGATATAGGGGGTGGTGGGAGAAAGGGCCCGGATTAGACGCTGCAACCCCCCACCACACAGACAGACCTCACAGTCTCGCCTCCAGCGTCCCGCAGGCTTAACTGGCGGGGTCGGGGGTTAACAGCCACTCCTCTGAGAAAGGCTGTGACCTCTGACCCCTCCTCGCATTGGCCAGCGGACCTACCACCCACGCACACTCACAGACACACACACAGTCTCTCTCTCTCACACACACACACACACACACACACACACACACACACACACACACACACACACACACACACACACACACACAACTTACTTCACAAACCCAGCCAAAACCATCCCTGTGAGTCAGAAGTAAAAAATTCCAATAGACTAACCCCCCCCAAATTAAAAAAAAATTTTTTGTGGTTAAGCCTTCGCACCTTATTTTAACATTAAGCCTCCCCCCTCCTTTTCTTCAAATGGTCTCTGCCCAAAAACAATATCAAGCTGCCAAAGTACTAAAGTGAAGGGTGACACTCTGTGCATCATCTCTGCTTCAGCCAGAAGCTGAACCACACAGATCTCACAAACCTCTTCCACGCTCTTCTCCTTTCTAATCTACAGGAAAGCTGAAGCCATCTTTTTTCCCTGTATGGAAAGGCTCCTCTCACACAGTACAAAAACCTTTCTACACAAAATTCATACCTACAGAAAGTGTGCCATTTCTATTTTAAGGGAACCTGGAGGTTTTGAAGCGATCATCAATGCCCCACCTAGTCTGTGTCCAAACCAAAGCACTTCATCCGAGCTTGAAATAATTAAGCTGCCTGGGAAAAAGGAGAGTGTTTCAGCAGTATTTTTAAAAATGAAATCGGAGGAAAGTCCTTGGCTTGGGCACACCCAGCGAGGAAGATGAATCCATCAGGCAGATGGCACTTAAAAAGTTGGACTGGTAAACGCTCCCGGGAGATGTTAATACTTTTTGACAAACTGGAGAAGTTACTGGACTGAGTAATTCCAGTGGCTTGGGAATCTGAGAAGGGAAAAAAGCTACAAATCAAAATTCTAAAGTGGCCTTTGCGTATACCTTCAGCAAAACCGTGACCCTGTCCCAGAGCCTGGTCCTAGCTGCCACATATGCAATGAGCATCCTACCTGAGAAGCAGGTAGCATTCCTCCAGGTGTGTACAGGTGTGACTGTGTAATGACCACGTTACACCAGGAGAGCGACGTCACAACTAACCTGGACAGACTTGAGTCTCAACTATAGCCCCAGCTCCATCTCGCTAACTGCCAGAGCAGAGCGGTGTTCCATGAGACCGTATCTGGGTAGAACCCATTCACTTGTTTGATTGATTCCCGCTCCTAAAACCGTTCATCTCTCCACTCCTTACCCCGAATGTCCCTTCTTCTCCAAGATCACCCACCCCTCCAACACATAAAGAAAATCATATGAATCTTTGCATTCTGAATCATAATGGTGGTCCGCTCTGTTCGCTACAGCTGACAATCACCCAGCTGCTCAGATGCGCTCAGATTGAAGTAAACAGCTGTGCAAGTGTGCCAAAAATACACACGGACACGCTCAGAACGTACACATCACTCCGCAGGTTCACTTCCACAGAGCCCACGACCACCCCCAGCCCTCGCACCCCCTCCTCACCTCAGCATGGGCTGTAATTGCTGAGGTGGGAGAATGGAGCGCCATTTGCTGGGAAACTTTTTCCTTTTCACTCACACTCCACCTCCACCCCCACCCCCACCCCCTCCTTTCAAATCACGTCATTGAGCTTGAAGGATTACAGTAGAGGCCTGCAATATACCTAAACAAAATCCAGGATTCATACTGGCAGACCGAGAGCGGTTCCGGAACATCCCCCTCCCCATCCCCGACCCTCTCGGCATCTCCCCAGTTAAAAATCAAAACCTCCTTAGCGCCGCCGCTGCCAAGCCTTTCATGTCCCTAAATGAAAGAGCGCTATAAAGCAAGAATGAAAAGAAACATTTAGGTCGGTGAATGAGTACATATTTGAATTCTAAATCACAGTAATTATTTCAGCTAGCCGTCTCTAGCCCCGAGCCCCTGCCCCCCAACCCCACTCCCCCCAGTCTGCGCCTCTTGTCGTGGCTTGCTGATGTGTGTGACGTGTCTTTCCAGCACCCCTCTTCCTCCACCTCTCCCCCGATTTCGGCATGGCTGGGGGGGCTCTGTGTGCACAGGCGGGGGTGACCGCGCTCCGTCTGCAGTGTAGCCACACGATCGCGGAGGGCAGTGCCCCTGCTGTCCCTCGATTAGCCCCAGTCACACAGCGCACCCCCGATCTGGCCTCAGCAGGAGGCGAGACACCCCCAGGCCTCTTACCCCAAAATACGGCCGAGCTGGGACACTGAGATCCATACACGAGCAGCTCAATGACAGCACAGGCAATGCGCACATTCAAGGATATGTTTCCGTCCTGCGATGTCGGTGGAAATATTAGGCTGGATTCTGAAGCTGCCAGGCTGGGGAGGCAGTGTAGCATAGTGGTTAAGGAGCAGGAATCGTAACTGAAAGGTTGCCGGTTCGATTCCCTGCGGGGCCACTGCTGCTGTACCCTTGGGCAAGGTGCTTAACCCACAATTGCCTCAGTAAATATCCAGCTCTAAAAATGAGTAACATTGTGTAAAAAAAAAAAAAAAAAAACTGTAACTGATGTAAATAGCTCTGGATAAGAGTGTCTGCTAAATGCCAATAATGTAATGCCAATAATAATGAAGCTCTGAGGACTTCGGCTCATGCTGCCGTTGCCTCAGAGCGAGGTCTCCATTCTCCTCTTGACACCGGCACTCTCCCTGTGAGCTCGGGGATGTTCCCCGTACTGAAAGCAGACCTGTCCCTCCAGAGACAGCTGGCCTTCCCTTTCACCCCGTACCCGAACGTGACACCCCACTCCCACCTCGTTTTCACTGAGTTCTAAATACCGCCACGGGAAGCTGGTACATACCGTAACGCCGCTCTGTTACCGGAAACCTCCATTAGGCCCTTCATATGGAGACAATCAGCAGACGTACCCCCTAACGCCCCCCCCCCAATCACTCTCCCTCTCCTGCTCAACTCCGCTTGCCTTTCTCAAGCTCAGTCCCCGGTATCCTGATTGGTATGACAAGTTTACAGCAGTTTTGCCAAAACAATAATGCCTTTCAGATTATTTCAAACTGAGAGCGGGACGGGCTCCGCGGGGAGAGCTCGGTCATTGCCAGGGCTTTCAAAACAGCGGGGTACGTAATGAGACTCTCGCACATGTAAACATGTGAACAGAGAGCACTCTGCCAGCAGCAGCCACAGAGCACTGATGCACTCGCACACGGAGCACAAATCGGAGACCAGGACTCCCACACTCTCCTCTCCACTCCACTCTCCGACACACCAGACAGGGCATCTGCATGGGGACACTCCTGGAATGTCTGGATGAATCAAAATTTAATTCCTACTAACAAGACAGCTTCTACCATATTTCCTTCTCTAGCAGACTCTATTCACTGAGAATAGCCAGCGATGAATCCAGCTTTGACATCATGTTTCCCCGGTATAGAACCTCACACACCGGTAGTGTGTGTGAGGACGACACACACCAGCCCCGGTCGGTGGCCTGGCTCCTCCGGCTTACGATTGTTACTACAGAAACAAAACACCACACGCACAACATCTTCTTCCCCGGACGGGGCGGTGCTGGCACTAACGCTGCACACAGCTGCGATCCCCGGGCCGCGCAGCAAGGACACATTCCCTGATTCTCGTTCAAATTGGCGTGACGACGAAAATAAAAAAAACAAACCAAAAACGCGTAGACGACATGCCGCGCGCTGAACCTACAGTAAGAATAGTGTTTGCACAACCCCCTCCATTCCCAATATAAGCACCCCCATTAGCAGCGACCACCGTCCCCCCGTCCCCCCCGTCCTGCCTGGCACACGCTCTCTCACCGCCAAACCTCACAGCACCTCCTTTGTGCTGCCTTTCACCCCAAGAGGGCTGTTCTGAGCACATGCACCTGCACGCGCAATTCAGCCTGGACCGCTTCCACCGTCCCGCCATTCAAAGCGGCCAATGAGCAGAAACGAGCGGGCTAAGCGCGAGATCGAAACGCTCGCTTATTTGAAAATCTTGAGAAGCCCTGCTCAATTTCTGAGATCAGTAATGAAACGCGTGTTAATTGACCTATAGAAAAGAGGAAAGAGTTTCACTCTGGCTGGCGTTAGTCGTGAAGGAGAGCACTTGTCGAAATAGCAGACGGCTCATCGGTGTTATTGTGCCAATCTAAAAGCCTGACAGTAAATCTCTGTCATGAATCATGCAATGATTTGGAGCCAAAAAAAACACAAGAGCTAAAATATTCAAATATTTGATCAGTGAGCCATGGAGTATTCAAATATCGAAACATTTGAAGCGTGCATCTCCATTAGCAACCCCCCCCACACACACACGCCCCACCCTCCCCCGGGGCTGGCGGTGCATTAACGAGGAAGTGTGTTAATGAGCAGGATATCCCCTGCCGGACGCCGGTGCTGCTCCTCGCTGTCGGCGGAAAACCCTTTTCAGCACCGAGCGCCCCTGCCAACTCGGGACAGTGTCATTCAGCTGCAGCGCTCTCGTCCCGTCTCTCCGTCCCTCTCTCTCTTTCCCTCCCTCCCGCCATTTCTTTCCCCTCCCCATCCCCTCTATCCATCTCGGTATTTATTCCGATTTTCTGTCACGCTCCGAGACTCTCCGCTTCATAACCTGATTTCTCACAGGAATATCTACGCCGTTTCAACACTCTGCAGTGTGCAAGTATAACAACAGAGGAAACTTTGCATTAGTCTTCGTGCTGCCATGAAATTACATTACATTTAGCAGACGCTCTTATCCAGAGCAACTTACACTTTCCTTTACAGTTTCATCCATTTATACAATTAAATATTTACTGAGGCAATTGTGGGTTAAGTATTTTGCCTAAGTGTACAGCAGCAGTGCCCCGGGGAAATCAAACTAGCAGCTTTTTAGTTTTGAGTCCTGCTCCTTAACCACTATGCTACACTGCCATCCCCACTTAACCAGCCCTACGTTTGTGCTCATACCTCTCCTACAATCACTGATGCCGGCATGTCAAGTTAGTTCTAATGTAAGCTATACAACTACGAGACAGCACAATGCGCTCGGCTTGTTACTGAGTAATAAATCTATAACCACAGTCCGTGCCATCACATGCCACAGCCATCAGCGCTGCTGCTGCTAACACAGCAGCCGTTTGGACTATGCCTACAATGCTCACCACCATTCCAGCAACCACAATCCACAGCTACAACAACTACACCCTGCTCTACCCCCTTCTGATTTATATCTGTCTCCTCTTCTTTTGCTTGCAGTTCAGCTTCACCACCCCCAAATAATCTGACCCTGATCACGTGATTCTACTGACCACACCCAGTCACATGACTGTACGTTCACCTCAGGTATGTGCACTGTTGATGGTTTCTGCTCCTCTGCCAGCTGCAATTAGAATATAATAGGTTTAGATGAGCTCTGTGTAAGATGAGCAAACAAGCCACAATCCACAGTGTTACCCAGACGGATTCACTTTGTAAATCAGGTTATTTTACAGTCAAAAGTGAAGATTTTAAACTTTGTAGAACGGCGTCTGTGGCGTTACTGGGCACGGATCTGCACAAGTGCAAAGTACCTTCAGGAGAGATCACTCCAGCTCATGTTCTCTAATAGACTTTTTAATCGGTTAAAAAAAAAAAAAAAAAACTTTTAACCTTTACACATGAGCGCCGTTTCGAGCACAAGCGCTTTCAATTTGGAGAGAGAGACATTTTGCAGCTAAGCCGCCCGGCCACAACCTTGGAATGCGTTTGCACACAAAATAACGTTTCCTTAAATAAATCAGGGATTAAAATCGCTCCCTAACACAGCTGTCTAAACACCAAACTGCCAAGGTTTGCTTTTCAGATGGCACTCCGCTGATAAAAAATGGAGACAGAAATATACATACGCAGCCACAGCAGACTTCATATAAAACTATTTCGGTTCCCAATTTGCTTAAGCGGCAATCCTGCCTCCCTAAATCACCCGGCTGAGACCCATCGGTCCTGCACTGATCAGCCGTTCAATACTCTGACAGATGAATGGCCGGTGTCCAATACACAGAGCTCACACAGCGCCAATAACCCTCACCATTCAGCTCACTTCCCTTCCTCGGGACCCTTCAGAACCTGTAAACGGATGTTTCCCCACAGAGGGGAACAAGCTGACTGTTGTTCCACAGTTTGCGGGACAGAGGTAGAACCAGCATGCAGATTTGTCAGGCACAGCATCAGATCTGTTTGCTCTGCTCTTTCTGAAGCTAAGCGCAAGAGCAGACCCACAAGCGCCCAAAATCGCATGCGGGACCACTCCACTCCACTCCAACACCCCCCCCGGCCACACCCAACCGGAGTCCATCACCCACTGCTAACCCAGGCAGGGCAGCCGGCCAATCAAAATACTCCATCCGAGAACATTCCAAAATGCTGTCATCCATGAACACTTACCCATAATCCCCAAGGGAGATTCCACTGCATCGTTTTAGGCCCCTCGTTCAGTCTCCCCCTCCCTCCCTCCCTCCCTCCCTCCGTCTCAGTCTTTGTCTCTCCATACAAAAGCTCCCTGCCTGCACCACTTCCCAGGTCAACTCCACCAGTCTTTGCGAATGATTTAACCTGTTACTGGACGTTTGAGGACACAGATAACAACAGCACACGCTAAATACAAGAACTATGCGACTGTAGCATCTCTTGGGTAAAAAGAGCCTTTGGTTAGTAAAAGTTTGCTATACTCTACATAATACTCTCCTTACTGTTCAATGACCTTCAAAATGTCTGGCAACAATGTGAATAAGTTTCTGTTATAGTCAGAATTAAAGTCAAGTATTTTCATAAGAGTGTTGAATCAATTTTTTACACAATGTGTAAGACACAAAACACAAACCACAACCCACTGCCACTGGTCCAAACTATAAGTTTTTTTTTTTTTTTGGGGGTGTTAAAGTAGAACCCAACCAGATTCAGGTGGAAACAATTAACCCCCAACACATACATACACATACACACACACACACACCCACCTTCTGCTCCTGAAGAAGAGAACACTGCACAAAACAGCAGGAGAGGGAAAGAATGAGTGTCTAATTACAATGACTACGCCGGTAGGTAAGCAGACGCATGACGGGCTGGAATGCACTGTTTATTTACCTGGGTCGGAAACAGAAGGGAGCGAGAGAGGGGGGAATCGACAGAGAGGTGGAGAGAGGGCCAGAAAGAGGAGGAGAGCAACAGTGAGGGAAGCAGAAGGAGAAAGGAGAAAGCGGTGAGAGAGGGAGTTGGTGAAAACAAGCTGCGGTCCCTAAACCTACTCGCAACGGGCGCCACACACGCACTCTGAGCCACCAGCGTAGTAACTGTCACCCGCGGGCAGCCTGACAACAAGGTCAGAGTTACGGAGCAGAGCTGTGAGAAAGTGGACAGACTCCAACTAACACCACAGCGGAGGAGGGCGACACTGGGGCGGGGGTTCAGAGGGACGCGGCGGGCAGACGTGAGAACCCGCAGGGGTGGCCACATGCCGGTAACACACAGCTCCCAGATCCTCACGCCCCTGCGATTAAATGGCATCCTCTGACCGGCGCGTCACCCCTACCTGGCCATTTGCTCTGAAGAGACCGTCGGCGGAGGGCAGGGGAAAAACATTCTAACATTCCTTCCTGTGTTTGGAGCCAGAACCATATCTGGAGTTCATTTCCTTTATTTATTATTCGAGGAGGTATCTGATTTTGTGAGCCTGTTTACCTGAAACTGCAGTGGCTTAACTGCCCACCAAAAACCTTCTTGATGCTGGTATTTATTTCAACAAGAGAACACAGTCCTTAAAAAACATCTAACCAGTTTTTTCCAACCCCAAATCGTATCCCATTAGATGCACCCATGGCTTTGTTTTCTGCATACTGTAGCCCCCCCTTCCCCCATCCTCACTATGGGTTCCACTCAAGGCAGACTCTCACAGCATGTTATCTCACTGATTTGCAGAGGGGGGAAAAATGAACAGAGGCGAGCAAAGTTTCTACAGGCAAGTTACAGCACAGCGTGATTATCACAGGGGAGAAGGGGGGGAAGGGAAAAGAAAAAAAAAAACGAAACACAAAAGCCATTCCCAGTGCCTGTCCCTCCCTCTCCCTCTCCTCCGATGCGTTTCAAACCTGCTCTGACTCACGGCACTCGAAAGAAAACAGACTTGAAAGGGACTTTAAAGCTGAAAAACGTGCACTTGCTCTTCAGCGCCAAGCGCTTTACCTTGCACTCCCTATGCCATCAACGAGCTGAGCTGTCGAGAGGGGAAAGGACAAAAAATTCGGCAGTTGTCTGGCTGATTGTTACGGGGGTCCTTTCGGCCATTTTTGAAGAAGAGAAAGAAAGGCGAGACGGAATGAGCTCAAAAGAGGACAGAGCGAGATCTCTGACTGTCTGCGGTGGAATGAGACAGGAGTAACGCTAACAAGCTAGCACAGGTTCTCCCTCCCCAAGACCCCCCCACCCGCCCCACCTAGTCTCACAAGGATGCCGCTTCTTGTTTTTCCAGGACTGAGGGGGTGGTGTGAAGGACGACTGGACACACGCACGCAGAAAGACAGCCCTTCTTGAAACATTCCAAACATCTGGACCTTTCTCCAGATGTATTGCCAGTGTTCAAGCATCTGAGCTGCATCACTGGCTCTATCTACACCCACTCTGCACCTGCCACAAGTGCACCAGCATCAGAGGTATTTCAGAGTGGAATGTGTGCTTTTTATAGTGCAACCTCTCTCACAGTGTTCATAGTGTTTAAATCAAATATATATCGTAGTTGACTTATTCAGATACGCATTATGCTTTAATGCTTTAACAAACATTAGTGAAGTGTTCTGGCTCTGCCTAGTATTTGTGTGCATGTGGCTGTCAGGAAAGCAGTTTGATCCTGCACAGCTGTCAGAAAGCACATAACCACACATACTCCAGTTTGCCGGGTGCCTTAAAGCTTGAACTTTGAACTACGGAATATTGCAATAAAGGGCAGATTCAGTGCAAGAATTTCTCATTCTGTCTTCACCCTTTCAGAAACTGCTGGTGACTCTCTGCAGAACAGACACTTTGCACGTTCACAGCTCCCTTCATTAATAACAGGAGAAAGCTCCTACCAGCAGTTAAATCCTGGTCCTGTTCAATAGCCCTTTACACCATTTGGTTAATTTAACCAAAAGCTACTTTCCAGAGTACAAGGTATGTGTAAAGAAATCTGGGGATGTTTCAAGTAGGTGTTTGCATTAAGTGGTACCCAAAATTACACAATACCCAACACATGCTGGCATACAGAATTGTTGGTATGTAGCGTGACAAAGAAAGGAACCCCTATTTAACTTCACTAGAAACATTACCCTTATTTCAGGCTCTTACCATAGTGGTCAGCCTGGAAAAATACTGTGTACAAATCTGGAAAGATTCAGTGAGGTGACATATTTCTAGTTTTGCCTAACAGATCTATAAAGCTCTAAGGATTTTAACTGTAAGTTAAATCCCTTCAGCTAGTGATGTGATGTGGTATGGTACGACCTCCAGGCCAGATCTCTCTTTACACCATCCTAATGCCTCACAGACATGGTGTGAATGGGTCTCCCATGGTGCCTCCAGAGGTGGTTTTGACACCAATTACAGAAGCTGGTTGTAGATGTTTTTTTTCAAGTATTCACACTACAAAAAAGCGATCTCCAAGCCAGATCTCATAAATGCCTTCAACTTCAAAGCAGTGATATCATGGAGAGAGACAAGTAAATGTGATTGTGTCAATGCTGTGGGCTTCCCACTATGCTCTCTTATCTATTACCCCAAAAAAGATATATCTGTCTTTTCACCTCTGACTCATGAGACCTCAGGATTGTACATATAATTCACACACTAACAATGGCAAAGCTTCATGTCACCCCTTGACAGCATTGATACATACTTCTAAGGGTTGAGAGCTGATTTATTGCAGAGTTCTTTCTTTTCCGTGCAGATGTAGGAACTAACGTGCAAGCCCAATGTTTCAGGGGGAAGATGAAGAATGAGAACACAGCAGATTCCCACAGGCAATATGAGGTCAGACATGAGATCGGGTTTCTGAGTCCTCAAAGCTACAACAGGGTAACAATGAGTGATATACCTGCTGGGGTTACGAAACAGGAGATCAGTGAGGTAAGTGGGAAGAGAACTGCTTTTGGCCAGCTGTCAGAAGAAAAAACACCCTTTCAATAGTTTAGTCATTTATGTGACAAATAATTCATACTAAACACTGTCAAAAACTGACAGATTGTGAATCTTACATTCTTTGGAGGACTCTGTCACCATTTTTTTTCAACTAAACAATATTGTAATGTGCAAATTTGCAATTTTGTATAGACACAGAAACTTCTTAAAGACATTTGATGGTTTACAGGCTGTCAGACACGTTTAATAAATATCACCTGGCCAGAGAGCACAGTAAGATTTAGTTCAATAATTTCGTCTTAATTTTGGATTCAGTGCCTTTACTGCTTTTAACAATGACGTAACTGTGTCAGTCAAACTGTGAAAAACTCTGGGAATAACGCGGCTTTTGAGAGTGTTTGCCCACATCAGGCATGAGCACTGAGGTAGAGCTCTGAGGTCGTCCGCGTCCTCTCCAAGTTTGTCCAAACCCCAGCTGGTAGTGCATGCGTAATAGCACGCTCAAAATGAAAACGGGATCAGGTAATTAGGTAGCCGCTTGCGTAAGGCACGCAAAGGAAGGCTGAGCTAAGCATGGAGCGGAGCCTCATCAGGGGGGAGCCTTGATGTAGGCCATGGGAGTAATTAGCAAGGATTATGGCTCGTCTGGCCCAGACTCAGCACTGGGGATCCAGCCGAAACACACAGGCGAGTCCCTGGCTTTAGGAGTCCAGCCCAACAGCCTACAAAGGAGCCTGGGGAGAAAAAAAAAAGAACCCTCCCTCCCAAGAAAAAAAAAAAAACTGTCTCCTAATTTTTACAGCAATTAACAGTGTTAATTAGCTCGATCGGTGACATTTAACGGGCTGTGGGACTTATTAAAAGGGAAGTTTATCTTGCTTTCACACAAGCGATGTGGGAAGAATTGACTTGGCTCAGAGGGTTTCGCCACCACGGTCTCCGTCCTCTTTGGGATTTGATCCAGGGGAGGGCCTCACCGCAAGCCCCCCCCCCACAGCTGCCTGTCCAACTTGGACACTGCTAATGAAGACCGACAGACAGTGACACGCTACCGTCTCAGATAACACTGCAACAACGGCCAACACCCGGCGCTGACTTCACAAAGGAATCCGGTAGGAGAAAGTAGCCTGACGGGTGGGAGAAAAAAAAAATGGTAGCAAGCCCTCAAAGGGTGAGCTCTTTAATAATACTTAGCGATGCAACGGCTGAGTGTTAATGTGCATTGGCACAGCTTCAGACAGAAGTGTTTGCTAGCACCAGCAGTCTGTTTTGCTATTAAAATCATCTGGAATTCCTCCTGTAGAGACACCCTGAAGAGCAGACAGCTGAGGTAGAGAGCAGGGGTGGGGTGCAGGAGACAGAGAGGGAGGGGTGGAAAGAGAGAGGGGGGGGAAGGTATGAGTGTGGAAGAACAGGAGTGGAGGACAAGAATGACCAGTATGGGGAACATAAAAGAGAAAGGCAGACAAAGGCCAGATAAAGAGAAGCCAGAAATGAATGAGACCTGACCCAACAATGTCACTCTAACTTCACTCAGAAGCACATTAGACCCAGCAGATACAGCCTGAACAGGAGAGTGGACTCTACAGACATATAAACCAGCTTAGGGAAGAGGAGCAACACAGAGAACGCACGGCAGGAAAGGTGGAAGCGTTAACAAGGAATTTCGGCTGCGTCTGTGATCCGGCCTCAGGTGTCGAAAGCCACATGCTCGGGGCCAGGTTTCTCCCCGTCCTGCCGTCAAACTCGACCCCTCGGCAACAGCAGACCCCCCGAGGGAACGAGGGGAAGAGGAGGGTGATCACCGAGAACATGCCGCTGGCATTTGCCGTATGCCGGCTTTCCCCTCCCGCATTAGTCAGGGAGTGAGTCAGGGCATCTGCATGCGTGAGTCACACAGCACACATGCACCTTATCATTACATCACATTATTCTCATTTGGCAGACGCTCTTCTCCAGAGCAACTTACACAGATTACTGTTTTTGTACATTCATTTATACAACTGAATATTTACTGAGGCCATTCTGGGCTAAGCACCTTGCCCAAGGGTACAGCAGCGGTGCCCCAGCGGGAATCAAACCTTTCGATTATGCGCCCCGCTCCTTACCACTGTGATAAAATCCTGCCCCACGCGTTACTGAAGCACTCTCCTTCTCCCCCTCTGTCGCCTGGCCGCACTGCATCAGCTAAATCCACCTGAGGTCAGTAACTTAGCAGACCTCTCTCATAACACATGTCCTCTTTCTCTGTCACTCACTCACTCACTCACTCCCCCCCGGGCTTGCTGCCTCAGTCAGTCAATCACTCGCTAGCATGCTCTCTGTCTTTGTTGTCCCTGTTCCCAGCGCGAGGGCCCTGGTGGTCCGCTGTGGAATGTGGCAAGCCGGGGGGGTGGTCAGAGGCGGTGGGGGGCACCCCATTGTTCCCCCCCCAGTGTGTCCACCCCCCGCAGGGCCGACAGTCGCGGGGTGGGGCGGGGTGGGGTTGGGGCGGTGGGGATCAGAAGTGAAAGTTGGGAGAGACAGACGGTTGGGAGATCAGCATGGGTCACCGACCGATACAGCGGCACATCACTGCATGGGCTGCATTGTGGGAAAAAAAAATCACTGTTCTGCTACTTGTTGCGCAGTCCGTCTTTTCTCTGCCCTTCCTCTACCCTGCCCTTCTTCACCTACATCCAGCCTGAACCCTGACTCCACGCAGTAAGGTAAAAGATCAGAGTTGAAGCAAAACACACACACACACACACACACACACACACACACACACACACACACACACACACACACACACACACACACACAAATTCCTATACCGCAGCCAGACATGGGTCCCAAAACCTCTTCTTGTCAAACGGGTGTGTGGTGTAGCCCCTCAGAATATGGGCGTTGACCAGGATGGGGGCTCAGTAGAGCAACAAGCCAAACAGCGATTTTCCCAGCAGCACAGCCTGAGAAACAGCTGCTGCTACCACAAAAGTCACCCAACACAGGCTGGCCACAACACTGCTACAGCCACCCAACAGCTAGAGTTACCCAACACTGCACAGCTGCCCCACAGCTACAGAAAACTGATGAGAATCTAGACTGATTGTTGCCATGCAAAACACTGTCCATTGCAATTCAGGAAGGTAATGTTTCAGGTATCCTCTTCCCCTGGACACCGGTTTCAGTGATGAAAGAAAAAAAAAAAACACAGCCACATGCCACACAGGGACTGTCAGACTGACCAGCAACTGAGATTTCACTTTCTTGGGTGCTAAAATGAACTTGTAATAGTGAACATCTCACACAGTTTCTATCTGTTGTCAACCACATAATCCCTCCCCTGGTCAATTTGATTTCCTCTGGTCTATATTCTCAATTCTGTGGGCAGCTCTGTTTTGGGGATACCAACATCTAACCTAAACTGGAGTAGAATGTAGTTTAGTGTATAGTGCATTTAGTGTATGTGTTTTCTTAAAGCATTTTCTACATTTCTTCATCTCAATAGTTCAAACGTCCATAGCTTGTGATCTTTTAAAGTAATAACTTCCCAGAGCTACACTTTATCACCGTAACATGTTTGAACATGTAGCAAGTACATTCCGTTTACATCAAGAGGGTTGTGATGACCAGACGGACATGTGTTGCCTTTGAAATGTCTACGTGACATGAGTGTGTCCTTGAATGACAGTGTAGGCCTATACACAAAGGAAAAAAGGCTTTGGCTTCAGGTGTGAATTAGCTGAGTGGTATAAATCTCATCTTAAAATGTGAGGCAGACTCCCACACAAAACCCAGAGACATAATGTCAACAAATCCAGTCCACATTGTTCAGTGTGGATTTTGGGCTTTTTTTCCTGTGCTTTTTAAACCTCTTTCTGTCCTCTCTACCACTGCAGGGAGGCGCAATTACCACAGGTAATGCCACAAATTTACAGGCACACAGAGGACTGAAACACCAATATAAAACCATCTCTATTTGTCCCAACGGAGGAAACGGCAGGCTGAACAAAGAGAGCTGTATTGCAGATGGAAGCTATTATTAAACTAGAGACACAGCGCAATTATGTTATTAGTAACTATGAGTGTAAATGTTGACTTTGTAGTGCTTATCAGACCATCGAATTGTCATTGTCTCCAGTGCGGGTCAGTAGTTATTGGCTGTTCACGCTATCGATTTTTTCAAGCAACACGCGCCCTGGGCTGAAGCCGTTCATCAGCTGACTGTTTTCCCAGTCAGATCGGCCGAGCCCACTCCGATCGCTGCAGAGGAAATCCGTGTCACACTACCTATGGAGAAGGGTTGGCAGAAGTCTGGTTTGAATCAGTTTTCCCCAAGAGCGTTGGCCTCTCTTTTCCCTTTCAGCTTTCGGGGAAAAAAAGAAGGGATTTAAGAAAATACACCGTGCCTTCCACATCCAATACAACACAAAACAAACCCCTGCTGAATGGACTGTTGCCAGATTATTTAAGTTTATTTGATATGTGAAACTTTATAACAGACAGTGTTTTTTTAAAAAAATGGACTGGGGGACCAAACCTGATTTGCAACCAGCTATCAAGAGCTGGACACGTGTGTTCCACTCTCCCCTCTGCCTTATCTAATCGCGTGAATGTCACCGCAACAACAACCCCCTCTTTCAATTTACCTAAACGTGCAGACAAAGTGTACAAGGCCAACACTAAACCCCAGAGCGGGGACACGGCTCCGGAATATCAACCCGCTCGAAGGATCCCTGGAGCCGAGATCACGCCAGCTCCAGGTTTCGATTTTTATGGCACAATTTGATTATTCGCAGGATGATCCTGGAGGGATGGGGGCGGGATAAGCCCCTTTCCTGTCTTTGATCCCCTCCTGTGTCCCATACCTGAGCTGTGACGCAAGGCTGAGCTGTCAGCGTAAACCAAAACAGATTTCGTACGGGAGGGGAGGGAAGATCGCACCGCCGGCCCCTGGCCACCAGCCCGCCCGCCCGCCGCCCCCCGAATGAGCAGCTGTTGACGTGACCGATACCGATCTGGTCAGTTTTAGCCACTCTTTATGAGCCTTTCAAAGGAATGCCCCCCCCCAAGCTCCAAAACAGCTCTCCACACACACGCGCGTGTCTCCACGGCGGCGGGAATCAGCGGCCGCGCTTCTCTGGCAGCGGGGCAGGCCCTTCCCTTCTCACCGAGCCGCAGAGCGAAGGCCGGCGAGGTTCAGCTCCGCCCCACGGTGTGCTCCTCCACGGCGCTGCGCAACATTAGCGGCAACAAGGACAGAGCAGATCCCAGAGGCCTTCTCAGGGGTAATCATGTGGTCGCCCCCTTGTTAAGAGTCCAGTAAAAAAAAAAGGAAACGCTTTTCCAAACCACAAAATGCCGCATACCAATAACATGACTGCAATACATAAGAAAATGTTGAGATTTTTTTTTTTTTTTTTGGATACCATACTGGGAATACACCGCGTGTTGTTTCCGTTCTTGCGCCACGGACATCTGCCTGACGAGAAATCACACGTTCATTCACCTCTGGAGGCCAGAAAGGACTGAGAGAATGAGCCTTAGAGCCTCATTCAGAGAGAGTGGACGGATATATGATCCACTGAGATTGTTCAGTTGCAAGTGTGTAACACTTGTTCGTGTCAACGAACACGTATACATGGAATTGTGTCCTCTATGCATTCTGCCTGAGAGCATTGATTTTTAACATACTCATTAGGGATTCATGAAGTTCACACCTTTGTGCCAGAATATCACTGCTGTTGAAGCAAACACTTCAAATATTCCAGCAGTGGAAATCTCACTGTCAGTGCCACCCCTCACAGTCTTAATTGCAGAGTAATAAAGACATGGCAGAGATCCTCTTACCTCTACACCGCAAGCTAAAACAAAAACACTTGTGGTTTAAAAGAGCGCTGTTTGGGGCCTGTCTGCAATCTGCTGTACATTTCTTGAACATATGATTAGCGAAAACAATTCCAGGAGAAGATGGCACCTAAATACATGCTGCTATTTTTACACTTTGGAAGGTCTTTTTTTCTGCCAGAACATGCCATTTGAAAATTCTTCAGAGTAAATAAATAATTATACCTTTGCTGATTATTTGCTGAAGAAGCGAAAGAGTGGGAAAGAAGTGTTTAATTATGACCATACCTCTGCTTTCAAAGAAAGCTACAATGCACTGGGACAATTCAGATTGTATTCCTACAGAAAGTCACATTTTAACTGACCAGGTGACATGTGGCACTTCTGAGGGCCAGCATCAGGGAAATGGCACTGACATAATTACTTTTGGGCTCTTTTCTTCCAAGCAACAGTAAACTGTTCTCTGCTGGCAGGACTATTGTTTTATTTCACTTGCAAAGGGAACCCCCAAACAACAGTACACCCTTTAACTTTCTCTAGATCAGCTACCTCAGGCACTGTCAATGTGTGACCTGATTGCTTAGGCTAACATTGGATAAAGACACACATATGGAGAAAGGCACGCAAAGTCACTGTAAACCTCATAAAACAATTGCCTTAATGATACCCGTATTTTAGACAACATAAACATCAAGTCTATGGTCTGACACTGGAACAATAACAAAGACAAATACTGTGAATACTGAGTTACAATCATGAACAACTCTCCTGATGATGGCGTACAAGGGTAAAATAAAACTGGAGTTCAGCTTGTGAGAAGCAATCACAAGGATTGACACAGTAGCACTTTGAATACAAGTATTATGACCTCAATCAAAACGATCCACAGTGAAACATACCTTTATGACCGATCATAAATCTGAAGTGCCACTTTTCCATTTGCGACTTAATAATATGTAATGATATTCTCTAATGATGCTCGTCCATGTCCCACACTACGTTTCGCATCACCAGGAAGATTCAGCTATTTGGACTCTTTACACAGCCTCCATTCAGCTGACGACAAAAAAGCACTTTACGGACAGGACAAACGCATTGCGCTTTAAAGTTTAACTTCAAGTTAAGGAGTTCTGCATTACCGTTGGGCGCCGGTTTAGCAAATGAACTTGAGTGATTACGGGATCCAGGGAGGAATAAATAGGGCATAGTTGAGCAGCGGAGGCACCCTTGGAGACGTGTAGAAAGGAAACCGGTTGTGTATATATACGATGTCAAGGCTGTGGTGACCTGACCCACTTCTTACGTTTCTGACAACGGCGGCGAAAGTTTCGCATGAAACCTTAAAAGCCGCTTGTATAGTATAAAGTGGCTTAGTGATGCTTTCGACAAAGACAACAAATTGGGAATACAAGATTCGACTTAAACACATCCAGAATGTGTTTTGTAAACCTTCCTTTATATACGCTTACAGTGCCCCCAGAAACTCGAGCACCGATTCCGCAATGGAGAGGGAGGAGGGGGGAGAACTCGAAGTATGCGAGGCACTGTAAAGAATTCCTTTAAATCTTTCCCCCCCTCACTCACTCCTCCCACTCCGCACCCCCGACAGAACGGCCTAAACTATTAAAAGAGGGCCCAAAATGTTTCAATTCCTTCGCAACTTTGTGTACACAAAACAATTAGGAATTAACAAATTGTGTCCTCGGGCTACAGTTTCTCACGTTGCTGAACGAAAAAGGCGAAAAAAAAAACCGCCATACGACTCCCTGCAACACCTCAACTTCTCCACGCAAATTACTTGCCCACTACGGCCTACCAAGAAAGGTTACAAATTTCATACAATGCATTCAAGTTACTCCAATACCTAACACATTAGACACCCTCTTCAAACATCTGTGCTCACGCGGTAGTTTCTCAAAACCCCTAGCCTGCTCAAAAGGCAAGCGACGTGCGACAGCAGTTACAAAACAACTCCGGTTTCTTCCCACAGAAGGGAATAGTTTATATTATAGTACTGTATTTGTTTATTGCTTCAGTTCCTGTTGCTGTAAAACAGCTACAATCGTTTCCTGATCCAATAAACTTCACAAATATTGTTTCCACGCGGTCAGTCAAACAGTTTAGCACACTTGATCACACTGTAAAGTTATTAAAATGTTCAAACCGGGTATTACACGGTTTGTTGATGAACAAGCTATTAGAACGGTACAGCTGGGGGAATCTCTCAAAACCTCTTGTGGAATCCGTGTTTCGTGTAAAAAGATTAAAGAACAATGCAGCTCATAACTGTTTTTCACTGTTGCCACAACAACTGACCAAACTACCTTCATGTAAAAATAAACTGTATACCGTCAGTGTTGTTCTAAATTCAGCTAATTAAATAAGTCACTTACGCGACAGAACAAGTTATGTCCGGGAAAAGAATGTAAGAGCAGGTTTCACAAAAGCGCAAAGATAGCCTACTAATTGTAATGGGTTACAATTTATGGACATTTCTCAAAACATACATTGACCGCTAGCCAGTTGCCAGCAAATAGTTTGGGATGGCGTCTTCAGTTAAATAACCTACAGGCTGAAAAAATTAATCTGTTACTGGTAAAGATGTTCCAAAAATTGCGTGATGCATATAACTGCGATACAGAAAACGAGGCGGACTCACGCCTTCACTTAAGTGAGAAAACAAAAGACATTACAAAAAAGTACACAAAGACTGATTCATCGCACTCACCGTTCACTCCTTGGTTGGGAACATCATTGAGGTTGAAACCTTTGGAACTGTACGCTAGTCGGACTTCATTGCAGCTTTTCGACTTCGGCTCAGCCGCTGCCGAGGCAAAAATCACGGCCAATGTGCAAACTGCAGACAACACTGTTATCCTCTTCATTTTTGACAGTTAAATAAGGCAAGAGTTGTAATAATGTGAGGTTACAAATATTCAACGTTTAAAGAGATTTTCAACTCCCACGTTGGGTTTCCTCATGGAGCAGCGCTGTACGGCTCGTTCCCAGTTTTCCCGTGCACTTCACTGCTCAAGTAAAGTTAAGTTAGCAAGTTTGTTGATTAGCTAACTTGCTAACTGAACTTTTAGTGTACAGTGCTTGGGTCTTTGTGAACCTTGGCCGTTCTGTACAAATTACTGTTAAATTATGCTATGCCTTCAAAAGAAGAGGAGCAAAAGCAAAAACCGCCAGCTGTCCGAAAACCCTTCCCTTTCAAGTGTTCCTTTCTTCTTCTTCTTAGTTATTTGTAAAGTGTGCGCGTCGTTCCACAGTTCCCCTGTAAAAATTGAGACAAACAAAACATTGGAGTAAAAACTTCTTTAAAAAACTCGGCTGAAAGTCTTTTGTTTGTTTTGGTTTTTAATCGCGGACGAAATCAGCAAAGTTGAATTAAGTTTCATGTGTAAAGTTGCATCCAAAGCGAGCTCAGGTTGGACTGTGATTAAAATGACGGTAAAAACTGAAATGAAGAAGGTTGCTAAAAGTTTCCCCCTTTCTCTCTCTCTCTCTCTCTCTCTCTCTCTCTCGCTCTCTCTTGCTTTGGTGCAGACGGGAC
Source organism: Megalops atlanticus (assembly GCA_019176425.1). Lineage (NCBI taxonomy): Eukaryota > Metazoa > Chordata > Actinopteri > Elopiformes > Megalopidae > Megalops > Megalops atlanticus. The sequence continues at coordinate 26,510,496 of CM032888.1, read as the reverse complement.
CCCGCGACTGCGAACGTCGTGTGTTGGAGTCCGAAGGCTGTGAGCGCGGCGAGGTCTCGGCGGACGGCCAGAGCTGCGCGATCACGCAATGGAGTCCTGGACAAAGAGCCGGTCGCCTGCAATACCTGGCATGGACTATATAGTCCGTCTGGAACTGGGGGTGGAATAGTAGGTGTTTTTATTTATTTCATTACTTAAAAACTATTTTGTGATGAACGCAGACGTCATACAAAATAACACAATATACATAAAAGAAAAGAAAAAGAAAACAGCAAATCAGCAGAGAGGTATGATTATCTTATTACAATGACATCACAGTAAAATAAATACATAAGAAAAAGCAAAGTATCCTGAGAGAAATAAATTCAGCAATACCCAAAAGAACACGTACGGTGGATTTACTAAACGTCCAGCCTTCAGCACCAATGAGTGTGAATGTTACCTTTTTGTTTTACTTAAAAAAAAATCACATCAAGAATATCGAACACAACAGAATGATCTGGTCACATGTTATGCCTCTTTACTATCGTAGGAGTCAGTGGTGATATTTTCCTTAAAACGTGTTCCTTTTTCAGTTCTTTTAGGTAGAACACTTTGTACTTTGAGCCCAGAATATTGCTGTACATAAATAAAAAAGAAATGTCTGTCAATATTTTCATGTCCGTTTAATGAAAACACTTATCTGCCATATTTGTTGAGTCGGTATTTAAAGATTATCCTATTGTATGAGAAACATTTATGAGCGATATTTACTGAATGTAATTAGTGAATACATACTCACCGCGCCTACAGTATACGGGAGAGTCCAAACTCTTACATAACAGTGTTATTGAATACCTTATCAACAACAGAGATGACATTAACTGAAACCTTTTCATAACTGGCCAGAGATGTCAGCTGGTGTACATACATTGTCCTTTCATTGTGTTCATATTCCAATGGAAACAGTGTCAAGGACAATGTATTTTTTTAGGTAAAATAGAAATATAATACTTATTCAGGAAATCAGTGTATATGTGTCACTGGCTATTTGTAATAAGCGTGCTGAGAGGTAAAAGGTTATGGCACCACTGGTTCAAAAACAGCATATATCTTGAATTTATATCTCCATTTTCCATTTACGGCATCTATTCTTAGATCTCCAAGCTTTTGAAAAATATAATTTTGCTACTATATTCCACATAGTATGATTTTGCCAGATACCTGGTGATGCAATTGATTTAATTAATTTTACTCAACATTAAACATTTGCTCCACTCTTGTCAAAGAAGGTAGTGACTTGACCGTGACTTCTCTTTTGATGAATTTTCTCAAAAGCAGCACAAACGTTTATGCCATGCAAAACACACTGAGTGGAATCTCTTATGATGACAAAAGTGTGGATGTATGTGACCCTCTGCTATAAGCAAGACTTCAGATCCGTGTCTAAAAATCCGTGTTGCCAATTACTACATGATCAACAACTGAGCTCATGTCAACCAGTTGCATCCAGACAGGTTAATTGTTTCATTAATTGTCATTGTCTGTGTCTGAGACCATTGATTAGTAAGAGTAAAACATGAGTGGAGAGTAGGGTGTCCTTTTCCTCTGGCTGTGTGCGATGCTCAAGGCTATGTCCCGTGTTTGTTAGGTTTAATTTTTTTCCCCCTGTTTCTTCTGTTGATTTTGTGAGAAGCATTGGCTAGTTTCTTACATACCGACACTTCCAGAAAAGTGCGTAACACCAAATGAGAACCCCATTTCATTTTGAGGAATACATCGTCAGCTAATTTTGATATTTTAATTCTGTGCCGAGACGTCAAATTAAAGTGATTTTGGGATACTGAGTGACGTTACTGCCAAGTTAACTTGAACTGTCAACAAAAGAACGACCCTGGCGAACGCCTCCGTTTTAACATCAACTCCAGAAGATGTGTCATGGAAAAGCTGGGTAGCGCTGTTCTCCCCTTTACGAACCACTCTAATTCGTTTAGCTATACAAATAATTAACTAATTAATATAATTAACTAATTCATTATAGTCATCTAAGTCTAATTCTAGTGGGTGAATTTTTTTAAATATGACGACTTTTAATAAAGCCTGACTGGACTTCATTGGTATCTTCTAAATTGTAAATATATATATATATATATATATATATATATATATATATATATATATCAATGTTATAATGAGCAGCTCAGCTGCAGTTGGAGTCGGAATTTGTAAATATGGACTGGATTTACGGAATGGATGCATTCATTGATTTATGAAGCTAAGTTCTTTTCGTTCAATAGATTGAGTAATAATTCTTCTTTTTCATTTTCCATTGCGCCATACATTGGTACACATAAGGTGGAAAAATAGATGGAAACTTTGACATAAGCAGTCCATTTCCCATGGGTTTTTGGTGTCTGCGATGTATATATAGTTGAACTATGACCTGTGACCCAAATTAGTGATGTAGGCTATTGAATGACCCCTGACTCACTGACCCTCCACCCCAAACAACTGGACATTTGCTGACCCTACTTCCATTTACAGCAACAAGTGGCACACAGTGGTTCACACACCAGAGCTGCAACTTACACGGGCAGAAAGTGATAATTTAAAAGAGGAAACCCAGTTGCATTAACTTGTAACCATGAAAGCAAAAAATGAACACACACAAACATGAAAGATTCTAACATGCACAATGAGCCACTGACACAAATTCAACTGCATCTGGAGGGTTCTGACAAAGTTTCACAGGGGAAAAAAAAGTCTCTCTGAGGAGAAGTTTCAACACAGTCACTCCATCTGGGACAATGGTTAAAGAGGGAGGGCTGGAATCCCAGCCATTCCTGCAGTTGGGAGGCAGGTCGAACATCTCACTCCGAGGATGGCAGCTCGCTATGACAACAGAGCCGCCCGCTCTGGGGCTGAGGTTTATAGGGACGGCCGCACAGCCGGGCAGAGTATAATTAAAGAGGCGATCTGGCAGGGGTTTCAGAGTGCGCAGTCTCTAGTGAATGATGGGAGCTGTGTGTGTGTGTGTGCATGCTTGCGTGTGTGTATGCATGTGTGTGTGTGTATGAGGAAAAGAGGGGGTAGGAATGTTAAGGGTAGCACAGGATGGGTAGGGCAGTGGTTTGTGCAGATATTAGGAGGGGAATCCCAAAAAAGGACAAGGGGGAGTATTCATTGTTTGAGATGTTTTTTTTGTTATAGCTGAATGCTGAGTTGGGACAATGTTTTACACATCTCTGAGGTTTCATTTTTTCAGTGGTATGAAGAAGGGCTCATAATCCAAAATTTGCCATTGCCATTACACAGGTGAGGTGCTGCTTTTTTACCCCTAAAAACAGGCACTCATCCTGAGTTTCCTCTGTATAAATATCCGGCTGTGTGATGTAATCCGTGTAAGCCATGTAAGCTATGCTGGATATAATAAACAATAATTTGGGTCCCGGTTTGTTTCCCTGTTCATTTAAAGAGTAGCGATGGAAGACTGGAGAGACAGAGCAATAGAGAGAGAGAAAGAATGAGAGATGAGGAAAAGAGACAACAAAATATAGCAGGAAGAAATGTGGGTGAAAGTGAGGGATAGAGGAAGAGGGAAACACAGAGAGAGATATCAAGAGGAGTCAATGGCTTTTATCTATGCTTTTTCGATAAAAATATACTCTGTATTTCAAGTGGCACTGATTATTTCTGTGATTTATTTGCTTATTATAAATGGACTAGGGATTGGATCTCTTTATTAACATTATTAACACTTATTAACCACCAAAACCCAGACAAAGAGAGTTTTAACCTCAGTTTGTCTTTATTTAGATTTAGTGTATGATTTTAACCCTCTTCCTTCTCAAACAACCAACAGCATTTGAACAATCTCTGTGTGTGGTTTTCCATGCATGTAAATATTGAAATATGGAAATATTTTCTCTCTATGACCACAGAACTTGATGTAACCCTTTTAGGCCACTAAACAGACCTCAGGACTCTGATCCCTTTGTCTTTCTGTTTTGGTCACAACACAAAACACAACATCTGTTGTTTGGTCATGGCTGAAATGTTTTTTATGAAAGTCAAAGGGTGCTCTTGCATCCTTTACAATCACTTCACTCCGTTTCCCCAAATGTATCCAGTTGTGGAGGTAAATCTTAAATCCCCCAAAAATAAATCTTTGCCTTTTAGCGCAAGAAGCCAGATTGTGCTTGGGACTTGCCGAGACTTGTAAGCGTGTGCAAGACAGCGTGTGTGTGGTTTGGGGAGAGCACTCAGCTAAATGACATTCTTCCTATTGTATCCCAACATTCCACAGCTAGTCCCTTTCATTCTGTGCAGCTGCGGCTAGGAGAGCCGGCAGCCAATGGGAAGCTTGTGGGGAACACTAGGGAAGCCAGTAGCCAATAGGAAGCTTAGGGGAGAACACTGGGAGAGCCCTGCTCTTGAGAGTGTGTGAGCAAGTGGACTGATGTTACTTTCAGCAGTACTACAAAAGGTGCAAAAAAATGGCCCTGCAGGGTTGTGAACTCCTGACAGTGACAAAGCATATTTAGCCTTGTCTGTCTCTGCCTTCACATAGTGTGTGAAATTTATACATACACATAGACACATTGTGAAACATTTCAAAAGATGATTTTCACTGACTATTTAAGTTCATTTTCTTAGTTTTTTTTAAGCATGCCACAATGATATTGTACAAAAGCTAACAAAAAACATAAATCTGAGTGTATTTATTCATTGTATTTCATTGCCTCAAACCCCACATGAGAAAACTGCATGGCAGAAAAGAACCATTTTTACTCCCGCACACGTAAACAATCATTTTGAATGTAAGCGTCTTTCCTCCCCATCAAAGGAGCTTTTTTTGTTCAAACTTTGATGGAGTTTGGAGTTAGCCAAAGTCTGTGTATTGGCTGGCATGGCTCAGATCAGTGATATAAATAATGTAATTTGTGCAAGTTCATTATCAAAACAATCTGCCATTGGCTGTGGCTTGATTTTGCATTTATAGTCTCCCAGCACCACGCTACAACTTGAAAATCTCTGACATGTGGGATAATAACATTGTTTATTGCAGACACCTGTTTCAGAGGACATACATACCTTACCATGTACACAGCAACATAATACTGAAAGATAATTATTTAACAATGACAATAAGTACTTTACTTCAGGTCACAATAACAGTGAAACTGGGATTTGAACTCACTACCATCCAGTGCCTTAACCAGTACCCACACAGTGATCCGAAAAAAGCTGTTCTCATCCCTCTGACCTCACTGACCTTAAACCAGGTCAGTCACTATGATAGCTCCAGGTGAGAAAAAGAAAGTGGCACAGTGGACTATTAAAACAGTTTAGAATGTTCTGTCCACCCCCAACTCAAACTCAATCCCACCACGCTGGAGTGAGGCCCAGAATATTACCTTAAAGACAATATCCAACCTTTGCATTTCAATAGCAGTGTTGTTTGCCAGCTCTCTACAATCCCATTAACATTCAGTGTCTATCTAACAGGTTGTGTCAGCTGCCTTGCTCTCTATGGCCACTGTTTGCTCACTTAACTGATAAATGGAATCTCTTTAGCACTTTAGAGGTGATGCTCACAGCGGGATCCAATGGGAATTGACCTGCAAGGGGGGGAGGGGTTATGTATCATAGGACATTACATTATATTATTTGCTCAGGAGACAACCTCAGTCAGACCAACTTACATAGCTTGTGGCCTTGTAAAGGGTACCTAATAAAGGTATAACAGCAGTGCCCCACTTGGGAATCAAACCAGCAACCTGCGGTACAAGTCCTGCTCCTTAATGAGTGTGTGACTCTGCTCTACAAACTATATATGCAGAACTGAAATTGACTACATGCAATATTGAGGGCAAGTAATAAACATAGTAAATGTGGATGAGGTAGAAGGAGTAAGAGCGAATGCGTTGCCAAATGGAGGATGTGTGAATGCAAGCACTCACCTTGATGTGCTTCAGCTACAGCTGTGAGTGCCTTTGTCTGACACTTAGGCGATACAGAGGGGGTTGAAGTGTAAATGTTGCCTGGAGGGTGTCAGTCCTTAGCCCTGCTCCACTAAAAGAGCTCCCTCCACTGGCGGGAGTGGGCATTACTGCTGAACAGGCTTCAGAGCCTTTTGTGTGTGTGTGTGTGTGTGTGTGTGTGTGTGTGTGTGTGTGTGTGTGTGTGTGTGTGTGTGTGTATGAGAATGTATGAAAGATAGCAAATCTGTCACATGAACAAAAAGAACACAAATTTGGAAAAGGAAATAACTGCCCAGTGATTCAGCCTCAGTTTACAGTCACTCCTCCGTGGGGGAACACAGAAACACAAGCTCTGCTTCCCAGCTCAGCTCTACCCCAGCATGGCTGCCACAACCACGCTTCCTCTTATATAAGGTACACCTGAGCATGCGGTCAAAATCGTGCCTTCCAGGCACAGTTAACAACCTAATATTCAACCTGGCCAATCAGGATGAAGAAGTGTTTTTCTTCTGCATTGCCACAGACATTTCCTTCAAGCCTACATCATCATGCTTTTATTTATTTGCAAATCAGAAGCTGTTCCAACACAGTGATTCATTCATGTGTGTATTTTTTTGCTGCCCAGATTTTGTCTTATAATGATAAATGCACACATAAAGCACCGTCAAACAGCTTTTTGTTTGCTAATTTGTTAACCAAACTGTGCATGTAGGTACCAGTTCTATCCTGCCACAAGCAGCTGACCTGCCATACTGGCAAGCAAAAAAAAATTGTGTTTATGTGTTGAGGTTATGTTAAGTGATGAGAAAATGCTGACAGTGAGTAAATCAATGGGAACAAGGGGAAAGCCCCTAGATGATAGAATATTTCCAGGGCCAGCAATACAGTCCGACTGAGAAGGAAAAAAACACTTAACTACAAACCAGGACCGTGATGGATTCCATGCTGGCAAGGCGCACTTAAGGTATGGGTGAGTGAGGCCTACAGGACAGCTGGAGCGTTGCAGGGCTTTAATATAACTTCCTTGGAAGAGGGTTGCGGATTGAAATCCCAGGTGGGAGACAGCTGTTTCACCCTTGAGCAAGGTATTTCACCTCATTTGCAACTGATATTCAGCTGTATGACTGGGCAGCGAAATGTGCAGATGTTCAGGGCTGCCCCAGATACCAGAGTCTGTTTTGTAAAGGGCAGATAAATAATGTCAAGAAGGGCAGTTGACTCTCAGCTGTCTGAACGTTGCTGAAGTCCAGCTCATTTGCCTGCCTGACCCCTTCCAACCTCCTCACCCCTCTCTGCCACCCTTACAGGAAAAAAAACACTACACTGCCTACCTATAAACTTGTGCAGTCTGATTTAGCTCTGGCTATAGCCAAAATCAGAACACACGAAGACACCCAAACCCACACACATGCACACACCCGTGTCCACGCTCAAACACACTCGCATATACAGTACAACTCAGACATTCATGTCTCTCACATGCACCCACTACTGTTAGTCTTTGACAGAACCCGTATGAGCTGTCATTTCAAGTTCATTTATTTCTCTTTTTTGTAAATATGGAAAGTCTTTTTTCTTCAATGTTAATGTCAATGTCAGAGGAAGGAAGGAAGGAAGGAAGAAGTTAGAAAAATCTTACCAGAAGGTCTTTTCACATCAGTTGCAGGTACAGGTCTATTCAACCTCAAAACGCCCAAATTGATCTGTAACACTGAAGAGCTGGCAGGCGTAGAAATTCACATCCCTCTCAGTACACTCATTCAGTGCATGGCCAAAACCCCAAATTTTAAATAGAAGGGCCAATTTATTTTCAATAAACAATGGTAGTTTAAATGCTTTCCGCCCCCATCTTAGAGAACCGAGTCCAAATTACCTCCACATTTGGCCCATCCAAGAGACCAAACTAACCACGCACAATTAACAAACACATACATTTCTCTTTATGCTTAGATTTGAGAATAATTTCATAGCTAAACTTTTCCTGGGCCTTCCACTCAAAGCTGACTGGTAACAGAGATCACTGTGATGGATTAGATAGCAGACCAAACTCCCAGCAAGCATTGGGAAATGAACAGCTGAGACAGTGGTATGAGCTCCAGTCCTTAACAAAATACATTTTGGAAAAAAATACCACACATCTATTTCTGTTTGAGAAAAAAAGCAGGTTCTTAGAGAAGATGTCTGTATACATCAGCCAAAAGAACAAGTAAAGCACTGATGAGATCTGAATGAACACAAGCACTGTGCTCAGCAAATCATAACATGGTACACTTATCAAACAGGAAGGATGTCATCCAGCTGTACAAAAAGGTAGCAATACCATTGATTTCCCACATTTCAACATCCCTGGTATCAGATCAGGGTTCTTTAACAACGCAGAGATTCGGCCTTCATGAAGAAACCAACTATTGGGTGTTTCCACAGATTGTTTTATGTATGGATCAGATAGTCAGATCAGTGCATTCTTCATTGAGAACTCTGTCTCTGCCATTATTGAAGCTAGAAGTGTTCTGATTGGCTGGCTTGTTATGGACATTCTTGATGGGACGTTGTCTAAACCAAAACATCTAGGGTCAGTACAGGAAGATAAACAGCACCGGAACCTCCTGTTTCCAACCAGCACCTCCTATATAGATGATGGAAGGAATCCTGGGACTGGATTTGGTCCTGGTAGAATCTGTGGTTTCTGCTTAAACTGTGTGGACACTGGGGCCAAGTAGCCCCTTACAAATGTTAACAAGATAACTGATAAAACAAAAAAAAACCCGAACCAGACAAACCAATCTGCCCATCAGCATACTTTTTGGTCTTTTTGATTCAGCTGGAATGGTAACCGGTCAGCCGAAACAAGAGGAGATAAGAGGGGAAGAGTCAGGGGAATATTCACAATATGCCTTTAATCTCTCAGGCGTGATTCGCCCGTCACTGGGAAATGTCTAGAAGAGGGGTTTCACTGTTTCGGAGGGTGTGCTGCCGTGTGTGACTCAACCAGGAATAACACTGAAAAGGACACAGCCACTCCTCTGTCCTCTCCCATCCCCAGGCTGGTTTCTGTACAGGATATGAGCTGCAGAGGCGAGGGGGAAATGTTTTTCTCAGCTCGGCCTTGCCAGGAAAAGGGACAGGTGCGGGGAGCGGTGCGGCAAAGGGTCATGCCTCCCAGGTAAAGCCGGTCACTTCAAGACGGTCCCTGTTGTCTGTTTGTCACGGTCTCGCTTGGGAGCTCCCCTGCAAACACACCTGTGTCCCAGCAACCCCAGGGTGCAGCAGACGGTCCCTTAGTCAGCGGGAGGTGTCCGAAGGGTTCAGCAGTTCCCCTCCCAGGCTCAGAGTTATTGAGAAAAGGGATGGTGGACAGATGGAGTAAGTCCTGCACAACAAGGACAGCAGCGAAACTGACAGCACTCAGACACACTTGGAGGAAAGAGGTGACTTATTTACATGCTGTGGGTGCGGTTGGGTAGGGTGCCGGCTGGGCAGGTCAATGAGTCTCCCTACCGATGGAAGCACCTAAGGACAGGATATAATAAGTACATCACATTAAGACAGTAAGTATGTACCACAGGAGAGAGGGAGGGGGGAGAGATAAAATGTCCATTTCCTGCCATTAATTGAAGTCACGACAAATTCAAACTGTACTTCAGTGATGCACTTCGGACTCGCTGTAAAATGCTGGTTATGCCAATTTGCAGCACCTGGCCATTCGACCTAGGTCAAAGATTCCAGGGAGTAACGCGAAGAGAGAGAAAATGGGGAGGTGGGGGCGTGAGGGTGGGGGTGGGGGCCGTGGATGGTCAGTGAAGTCTGAGCAGGATCAGGAGGATGGTCAGAAGGACGGCTGCCCCCGGGAGAGGCCTGTCCGGGCCCCGGAGGCCCCTGGCCCCGCCCGGCACCGACGCCCCTCGCTCCGCGTCCGTGGCCAGCCGAGGCGTCAGCAGCTGCTCGTGGAAGGTGAGGTCGTCCATGGCCAAGTTATCCGCCAGATCTGCAGCGGGGAAGAGGAGGTGAGAGACGTGAGACAAAGGAGGGGCAGAGACAGAGACAATGTACAGAGAGACAGATGGGAGAGAGAGAGAGAGAGAGAGAGAGAGAGAGAGGGAGAGAGAGAGAAAAAAAGATTGGAGGCCAAGGAAGAGAAAGGGATAGACAGAGTAGCATAGTGGTAAGGACAGCTCATAACCAAAAGGTTGCTGGTTCAATTCCTCACAGGGGCACTGCTGCTGTACCCTTGGGCAAGGTACTTAACCCACAATTGCCTCAGTAATTATTGAGCTGTATAAATGGATAACATGTAAAAATTTAAGCTTATGCAAGTTGCTCTGGATAAGACAATAACGTTATGCAATGTAATGTAATGGATAGGACCAGTGAAGAAGAGCAAGAAAAGTGATTAGAATGAACATCGTCCCTCTCACTCATTCTGTACAGCACAACGCACACAGGTTATACTGCTATCATGAATCTGCCCAACTCCCAGAAGTACATATCTACCCACATGCAGCCTGGGGTCAGCTGGAGGGAAGTGCAGTCATGTGCACATAGACACACCTGCAGTCTTTGACACACAAAATCTACCCAGGGAACAGAAACTGCTTTAAACTCAATCTTTCCACCGCAGCAGACAACCTCTGTGGTCAATCATGAGTGGAGAGTATGTGGACAGTGATGCGGGGGAGTGTGTGTGTGTGTGTGTACGTGTGTGTCGGTGGGGGGGCAACACGATCTCCTATTCCAAATCCCGTGTGTCAAAACAGAGTGAGATAACGCAGAGCAACTCTCACCCCTTCTCTAGAACGGCATGCGGAGGGACCCTGAATCAACTCCAACCTTTGCCCCCCAGCCAAACCCCATGCGTCCCTGCACCCTGCGTCTGGCTTGCATCAAGCCCCTTCTCATGCCTGTCCACCTGCTTCCCTCTGCACGTCTCCGCCGCTCGTCTCTCCGCCCCCGCCTCTCTCGCCTGGGCAGAACGCGGCAACGTTTCTCTTCTCTGCGCGCTCTGCATGCACCCACCCATCTGTTTCTGAGTTCACGCTTGCGGTATGCCATCCAGGAATAAGGATCCCGGTAATATTTGAGATATGAAAAGCGAGGCGGGTTATGAAAAAGGCCGGTAAAATAACAGTAATCAAAGGGCGCTACTGAAGCACGCCAGTTATGCGTGGATCTGTCCCCCCGTCGGGGCCAGCTGTACTGCATCGCCGTCTCTCAGACACTCTGGCCCGGGCAGCACGGCATTGCTCACATACCTCCGCCTGCCTCACAGTCACAGATAAAATGCACAGCTATTCCAGCTACACAACAGCCACAACAATCACACAACAGCCACAACAATCACGCAACAGCCACAACAACCACGACAATCGCACAACAGCCACAACAATCGCACAACAGCCACAAAAACCGCATAACAGCCACAACAATCACACAACAGCCACAACAATCACGCAACAGCCACAACAATCACACAACAGCCACAACAACTGCACAACAGCCACAACAATCACACAACAGCCACAACAATCACACAACAGCCACAACAACCGCACAACAGCCACAACAATCGCACAACAGCCACAACAACCGCATAACAGCCACAACAATCACGCAACAACCACAACAATCACACAACAGCCACAACAACCACATAACAGCCACAACAACTACATAACAGCCGCAGCAACTGCACAACAGCTGCAACAACTACACAACAGTCACAACAGCGACAACAATTACACGACAGTTGCAACAACTACATAACAGATGCAACTACACAACAGCCACAACAAAGACTGCATTTCTGGTGCCACAACAACAGCAACGATGATGCTGAGAAGTAATAGCAGCTACAGGGATCACAATCAAATAATCGCAAGGTTCTACAGATGCTTTTCTTAAGACGCCTGGAGTTTGAAAACTTTTGCTTGTCAAGTTTCTTCCCCCTAATTTTTCCCTTCCATGTAATTTTTTCCACTCAATTACATGTATATTTTTGTCATTTGTATGGAAAATACACAAATGTGGGTTGCCTTGCCACGATGTATGTCAAAAGCATTTACACTTGCAGAATGTGATGGAGCAGGAGAGCAATGTTCCATAGGGCTGTCTTGTGAAAACTGGCATTTGACTGGATAATTGAGAAGTATTTTTACATCAACATGCTAAAAAAAACCTCAGCAGAGCATGTAGGAGAGAATAATTTCCCTGAAACCCCACACCAGCTTGGGCCTCCATGAAGCGGCAGGTCTGAGAACCCATTAGGTGCAGCAGCTGATGAGACGTGGAGGAAGATTTCATATTTCAGAACCCAAGCCAGCAAAAAAAACATGACTGACTAATACCTGCATAATCATGTTTCCACATGTAGGCCTCGGTAATCAGAGGATGCCTGGTACTAACACAGAAGAAGGAAATCAGCCATCCAGACTGAGGCTTGGAGATTAGCAGGCCGGATAAAGCAGTGATTAATTCTGGATCATGACTCCGATGTGATACTGAAACCGAACCAGCCTCAGTGCTGGGGAACTCGTGAGGACTGATCTTGAGGCATCCCTCCATGCCCAAAGCCCCGTTTCTGCCAGATGGAGATTAAAAGAGTGGAGAAGGGCTAATAAACAACGATCCGACGCCGAAACCTCTGAGATTATTTATTTATTTATTTTTGCAGGTATGGAAAAGGTTGATCAAAGGCCAGAGGACAATCAACTATTTCTTTTCCTCGCTGCACTGACAAGGCCGGGACCTGACATTCTTTCAACCCTGAAAGGATGGTTTGTCTGCTAGACAGCAGTGTGCTGTACTGCTAAACCAACAAGGTGAAAGGTGCAATTCGATACATCTTCTATATAAAATGTGGATGTGGAAAGGTGTGTACATATGAATGGCGAGGCTATGGCATGTGTGTGTATGCAGGCGCTGTGTTATCTGTGTGTGTGTGTGTGTGTGTGTGTGTGTGTGTGTGTGTGTGTGTGTGTATCATTTGTGCAGCTCTGAGTAATTGACTGCACTGCGTAAAGTGGTGTGAATCAGACAGTAAAAATGCTTTTGCCTAAAACCAAATCTGAAATACATTGAGACACATGCAGGCAGTGTGCAGTGTTGCCAAAAAGGCTCAGAGCGTCTTATGCTTGTAAAATAGAGGCTTTGCAGAGAAGGATTGAAAGAACAACTCAGTCGGGATTGAAGACCGTGAAAACACAGATCATCTGCCACTAAGCTGAGACTGATAATATCCTGTTGCAATTAGTGAGAAAAACCTGAATACAGAATAAATGCAGAGAAAGAGAGAGACAGAGAGACACCGAGAGAGAGAGAGAGAGAAAGAGAGAAAGAGAAGAGGAGAGGAATGCACTTCAAAGGCCAGACAAGGAGTGGTAATGGCGATCTATCGATCATGGACAAAGATAAATTGATACATAGATGGATTGATGTTGTTTGGCCAAAAGTATTTACGCTACCGCTGGTGATGAATGTGACCAGCACTGGGGTTTGTGACACACAGTGGAGGGGGGCCTTCCTATTCTCTCCCCTACCACCTCTCCAGTTATCAATTTTCCAAGTATCACTCCCCGAGGGGCACCTTCATGTCGGTGCGCTCACTTTATCACTGTGCTTCCAGATCGAGTTACGACCCGGGTCAAAGGTCAACAGTTCACCCATTGATTGGTAATGGAAGACCAGGACTTGCCCCATACTGTGATTACTAGCCAACATCTCTCTCGCTCTCTCACACTCACACACAGACACAGACACAGACACATAAACGTACACACACACGCTCACTCACACACATATACACACGCACACACATATACACACACACACACACACAGACATATACATACATACACACTCTCACACACACACACACACACACACACCCCCCCCCCACACACACACACACACACACACACACACACACAGGCTTGCACATTGTGTTGTTTTATTTTCATTTTAACAGCTGGTTGTCAGCAGAAGAATAGGGCCCGGCCAGACGGCAGACTTTGGTCTGGAGAGGCCTGTGGTATGTGCTTGTTTGTGGTTTCTGAAGGTCAGGCTGGACGGCTTTGTGAGTGCACTGTGTGGGCATGTGTGTCGTTTCAGTTCAGGACAACCCCGCTCCTGTATGTCATTTTTACTCTCATTGAACGCTAAACCCTTGTTTAGCATTGCAGAGTAAAAAATCATCATCTACATTTTCATTCTCTTTAACCTTCTCCATACGCATGCAAACACACAGAAGCACTGAAAAAATAATAAGAGCCCCTTATCAAAATATGTTTTTAAAAGGGTACATATAATGAATTACCTTGGGTTTGTGTTAACTGTTATGGACCAAAAAGGAGACTGAGCTGTCCAAAAAATAATAAAAATAGTGTGAAACATAAATGTCAGCTCTCAAAGACACAGCACAGTCATACATGCTAACCTGGCACCTCCAACAAACATAAACATATTCACAGTACAATTTAGGAAGAATCCAGCCCCAAACACAGATGCTTCTTATGAGTCACGGGAAATGCTACAGATTGCTGCATCATTGCTGGGAAATGATAGGGGCAGCCAAAGCATACATTAAATATATTAGCTATATATGTTACATGTGCGGGGCAGCAGTGTGGCATTGTGGTAAGGAGCAGGGCTTGCAATCGAAAGGTTGCTGGTTTGACTGCCTGCCGGGGCACTACTGTTATACCCTTGGACAAGGTATTTAACCCACAGTTGCCCAAGTTAATATCCAGCTGTTCAAATGGATAACATGAAAGTTGCTCTGGATAAGAGCATCTGCTAAATGAAATTAATGTAATTTAATGTACATATAATATTTACTATAGAGGATGCAGTATATGGTCTAAATACACTTTGTGTAACATAACAAATAATCAACTCTTTACATTCAATTCTATGATTTTATGTTCTGTCCTGCTGCAGATTTATTCACTATGTTTTAATATAACTATTCAATTTACATATATATGTGTTATTGTGTAACCTTAGGGGTCTGTTGGATGAGTGCAGTCTTCTCTCTTATTGTATTCCCACATGGCGCTTTGCTCATTAAGTTCACATGCTTTGGCAACAGTCAAATCATGCCGTTGTCTGCTGGTGAGTTGGACAGAGAGGGTGGTGATAAACATGAATTGGAATTTCGGAGGGGGAGAGAGAGGGCTCTGACAGCCCTCGGCCCTCTGGGGCTGGGTGTTGGCAGGCCCAGCGGAGCGGGGGAATCCGAGACTCCGCCAGCACGCGGACGTCCCGACCGCAGGAGCAAGCCGGGAGGCGGGGAGAGCGTGCGGCCAAGACAAACGCGCCGCCCGGGGGAGGCTGGTCCGCAAACACAGTGCTGCACTGTGAGGGAACGCCGGCCGGCCCACCTCCGCAACACTCACTGTTATTCCACTGAAGGAACCCTCTGACACTGAGGGCACGCGAGGGAGGGAGGGAGAGAGAGAGAGGGAGGGAGAGGGAGGGAGAGAGAGGGAGAGAGAGAGGGAGGGAGGGAGAGACAGAGAGATACAAAGAGAGAGGGAGGGATGGAGGGAGAGACAGAGGGAGGGAGAGAGACAGAGAGATACAGAGAAAGAGGGAGGGAGGGAAGGAGAGACAGAGAGAGGGAGAGAGGGAGGGAGGGTGAGAGAGGGAGAAAGAGGGGGGGGGGAGAGAGTGGGAGGGAGGGAGAGAGGGGAGGAAGGGAAGGAGAGAGGGAGAGATAGAGGGAGGGAGAGAGACAGAGAGAAACAGGGAGAGGAAGGGAGGGAGAGAGTATGTGAGAGAGAGGGAGAGAGAGAAAGGTAGCAAGAGAAAAGAACGGAGGGAGAGAGAGACAAAGAGAGAGGGAGGAGTGAGAGGAAGGGAGGGAAGGAGAGAGAAAGAGAAAGAGAGAGGGTGAAAGAGAAAGGAAAAGGAAGGAAAAGAAACAGCTAGGCTGGCAAGTCTGGGCAAAAAGGCATCAGTTAAAAGGTAAAGGATGTGTGCTTCAGATACAGCACATTAGCGAAAAACAGCTCCATTTGTATCAGTGTCTAACTGATGTAGCAGCTTGTCAGCATGGATTATCATAATGAATATTATTGCTACAGTCTTTAATAAGGGGCAGCTTTATCATCAGGGCTTTGCTTGGGTAGGAGATCATCATCATGGTTTCAGGACTGAGAGGAGATACATTAATACCAAAAACGTCTGAAATCACTCCGTTCTCATTTCTTTCTGAAATGTGTGTCCCACTCCCAAACATAATCTGATTTTCTAGTTTTTGAATGGCTGTGTGCAACACTGAGCCACTATGTTTTAATGTTGTAACAGCATCTGCTAAATGATAAGTTGCTGGATAAGAACATCTGCTAAACGAATGAAATGTAAATGTAATATAAAGATAATCTCACGCATCTTGAGCCTGTCTGAGACAGAAAAGATAAAATTGCTGCACTGACGTGTTTCCACTGCATTTGTCTGGTTCTCAGTGAGTCTATGTGTGCCCTTCGATTCCTTGAAAACTACTATTACGTGATTGTTTGTCTTTTGCCTAGGGGACCAGTTTCCAGTTTGGAGAAAATAAAGTATCTCACACTGTTTAATTCTCTGTGTTGATGTGTCGGAGAATTTGTGCCAGGCTCCCTGCCTGTGTGTGTGTGTGTGTGTGTGTGTGTGTGTGTGTGTGTGTGTGCGCGTGCGTGTGTGCGTGCGTCAGCCTCCTCACCTCCGTGTATGAGGGTCAATTTTTTGTTGCGTCTGTGTGTTTCTCTCGGGCAAAACACTGTGTGTATGACCGTGTAACTTTATGTTAATTGATTCTTTTCCTCCATGCTGGCTGCCCGTGGCTATATCAGCTCCCAGCCTACATTCCTGACTGCACTTTCAATGGCTGCTTTGTGTGATTAATGCGAGTCAACACCTATTAATTATAATGGCCAGTGTGTGTGTGCTTGTGCCTGTGTGTGTGTGTCACTGGTGTCAGCTGTGGGATGACCGGCAGCGCTCCTCCTCGCTTTGAGCACCCACAATTAGATTTCCCCCGAATGTATTTATAGCCTCCGACATCACAGAGAGCAAAGCTGGAGGACTCACAGAGAGAGGGGTATATTCCGAAACGAGATGAATTCTTCAGCAATTTGTCAGATGAATTCCAGTAATATAAAACTGGAGCGCCTTATGAGGATTAAAACCGGAACAAATAACACTGACAAAGAAGTGATTCTGTGAGGGGTAGGGATCCGGGCCAGGGGCATGCTGGGACGGGGGTCGCTGAGTGTAAAGATGAGAGCCATAATTCCTGAAGCTAACAGGGAGGTGGCGGACAGGGGGGTTGACAGAGGTCAGGACCGCACGAGGGGCAGAAGCCCGGGAGAGACCTGACGATGAAGGTGTTTCGGGGCAAACGCCCCCCCCCCATCCCACCAGCTGATTCCATGCGAACGGGGTGAAGGCGGGGCCCCTGCGGTCTGGCAGTATCAGACTGCTGACAGCACCAGGCCAGCTGTGATCCATCGCACTGGACCACAGCCCTCTTCTGATGTCTAGAGCAGCTCTGGGGAACACATATGGAAGACCGGCTCTTCCATCTATGAGCTACACTGTCTGGGCTGGAGATGTTCTGATAGGCCACATTCTGAAATATGTCTGGAATTACCTGGTAAAAAAAAAAAAAAACAGCTCTTTGAATCAGACAAATAGCCCTCGAGCAAATCCGTTTTAGGGCACGCACACTACTGCATCGTGTTATACTATTTTGCTGTACATCTACTTGTATATTGTTTGATATGTCAAATTACACTGTCTCACGGTCCAGTTGTGATGTTTTTTAATCCTGCTCGTAAATCCTGTAAGGTTTTCTTTTTATTGTACCCTGCTACAATTCCACTGCAAAGGGTGTTCACGGTATACAGCACTCATAAAAATGTTACTGGCTGGTACTCGCATAGTAAGTGTATGGCCATGTGCTGGTTATACGCCTCACTGCAGGCCAGTCTCACTGTGAACGGCACCGCAGGCAGAGAGCCGGCGCCTCCCCCGAAGGGTCCCTCTCTCTCCTGCAGCCCGGCCCCTCTGCAAGGGTACCTCAGGGGGTGCGAACAAGGGGAGTTTATGTTTGGGTCCCCTTGATATAGCCAGCCCCCCCCCCCCCATCTAGCCCCAGTACACACTAACCTTAGTGCTATTTGCACAGATGGTGGTGGGGATCATTACTTTTTAAGGGGGCATGGGGTGGCAGGGAGAAAGAGTGGGAGGTGTGGTGATTTTTGGAGAAATCGTTGTTTATTAGGAACCCTGCGGTTGAATCCGTGCGGCCTTGGTAGCTTTGAGCCCTTTTTTCCCCTCCTCTCGGTCTCTTTCTCTCTCTGATCAGGATTACTCACAGATGAGCTGTGGCTAACTGGTGTTCCCTCCGAGGCGAAAAACAAAACATCTGTCTGAGTTATACTTGCTTTATAACGGATTTAATGTACCACACAAAAAAGTCAGCTTGCGGAAAAGTGGATCTGACCCTGTCAGGTTTTGCACTGATAAACATCCACGTTTACCTGGCAAGGTGTTATGTCCATATCCACGCCCTTCAATCCTTCTCCAAACTGCCTGTACTAAACACCCAGTTTGCTCTGAACCCAAAGGCAGTCATCTGACCTCTACAGACTCACACCTGGTCAGCAACAGTGCTAACACAGTGCCAGCATACACACAAACATTTACAGTCATCAAACAAAGGTAAACAAGGAACATTTTTCCAAAATCTTACATTATGTTGACCGAAGTAGTGTTATGACTTGAAAAAGAACTTGCTAAAAGAAAAAAGTCCCGGGAAACTTCCAGAGAGCGTCACTTTGATGGTCGCCTCTTTTGTGTGAATATTCTGCAGCTGCAGTTTGCAGCTGGATTCAAGTAGCCGTATGGACAGGTATGCCAAAACCCCCACCCCCCGCCAACCCTGCGCTCGATACACATGGCCTCCCAACTCCCAAGCACCTGTGAAGGGGTACTCTCCCATCTGCACCCCCGCTGCTTTTCAGATCTGACTGCATGGATACCTGCCCCCAACACGCCCTGCCCTGCATGCTCTAAACCCCCTACATAGCTGTTCGTTACACCCCATACACACCAACACAAAGCTGTTCATTAACACACAGCACATAGCTGTTCCATACACCCCATACACACAGCACATAGCTGTTCTGCATCTTGCACGGAGCAGCACTGTGTCATTTCTCCTTAACCTCACACTCACGTTGGGTGCTTTGATGTTTGAGTCGGAACAGTAACCCCCCACCGCGGCTCCTCCGAGCCCCTCACCTTCAGGAGGGACCGGGGAAACGGAGATCACACACAGAGCCTGGAACTCATCAGTGGCGCAGGTTCGAGCTCTGGAGTGTGGAAGGGCTTGTTCTGAGTGTGAATGGGATCAAGGGAGCCGGAGGGCCGATTGTGCGAGCATCTCTCTCTCTCCGTCCCGCTCCCTCGTTCTGTCCCTCCCTTCCTCCCTCTTGCCCTCCTTCACGCCCAGTCTCTCTGAGTCCTGGGTAACGCAGCCATGTGAGTCTGGCCCTGCCCCACCTCTCTCTTCTCTCTGCATGGTTCACATTACAGGCATATTTCCACTTTGCATTGGGCTAACCTCCGCCGCCGATAAAAAAAAAAAAAAAAAAAAAAAAAAAGCAGTGACCTCACGTCTATGGTGCTCTGGAAAATAACAAGTATGCAAAATGAAGAGCAGAGTTCTCTTACAAAACCTCCCACGGGATAGGTCAAGTTATTGTAGAAATTAACCAATGTGCTACTGGCTCCTATAGCGGACTGGACTATCCCAATGGGCATTTTGTAAGTGGACCTAAGGGTCCACACACACACACACACACACACACACACACACACACACACACACACACACACACACACACAAACACAAACACAAACACACACACACTCTCTCAAACAAACGCAGAGAATATGCACTCAATAACATGAACACACACACAATAATGCACACAGACACACATATTCACACACAAGCACACATGCATACAAATGCACACAGCACAAACAGGCACACAGATGCACACACACACACTCAAGCCCGTGAAATCTCCACGCTACGTGCTCTCTCCCTGCCCTTGTGCTATCAGCTACACAGGCAAACAGACACAGGCCTTGACCCTTGTCTTTCACTGGGAGGTGCATATCTGGGATGTGTATTGCAGAATTTAGTCTGGAGCAGACTGGAGACTACTGAACAGCACCATAAATGGAAAATGAGTTAGTTTGTCATGGCAGCTGGTGAAATATCACATACAGTATTTATTTTAAAAACACAAGTTCCCCTTTTAGATTCCCTAAGGACAGCTACAGAAACTACACCTAGCATCCATGTTCTGGTTTTATTTTCACTCAGTACAATAGTAATGTGACAGGATGTAATACTAAATAATAAATAATTGAGTAAAATTGAGTTGTTACATTTTTTTTTTTGAAAACTGTGTTTTTTACAAACACTGAACTATCAATGAAAAACAAATAATTATTACTGACTGATAAGCAAGAAGGGATAACAGGAATGTCAATCAAAAAGATCCCGTGTGTTTAGTGTTCACACATTTTGGTCATCTCACTCAGCTCAGCTTGATTCTTGAACAAAATGACTTGCAAGAAAAATGCCGGGATGTAACACGCAACAAAGATATGAGCAAAAGGAAGCAATAAACTGGCAGGACCGAGGAAGTGTTCTGTCTCTCTGTAAAATACACCTCCATTTTGCAACCAGACTGCCAGAGAGGGCTCCCGAAAGAGTGTTTCAGTGAGGGCTCCAGGCCCCACAGAGAAGCACTCAGGAGTCCTGTGCCTGTCTGCACAGACCCTCTGCATGGGACAGACGGAACGCACAGCCCCTGTCCTGGAAAAGCTCCCACGGGCTGCCGTGCTTCTGCAATGCATGCTGGGGGATTATGCTGTCTGTAGCAGGGAAGAGAGGGAGGGAGAGGGGAGAGAGGAGGTGGTGGGGGTAGTTCTGGAATGTCAGTTGAGAATGAGCTACAGGCGATCAATCACTCCTGATCATCCAGAGCATCCACATTGACAGCAGGGGTCTGGATCTCGCATGTGTCCTGTCTGCACCTTGTTTCCGAGGGGCTTTGCTCTAGTGGCTGGGGGATTGTAGGGGTGTGTGTGGAATGAGGGGGAGCCACGCTTGTGTTCTGGTAAACGTTCCCTGCTGGCTTTGTGAAACCAGATATGTCATCCATCAGGTACGCGGCAGGGACAGGCCATCCATTAGTGAGTCTGCTGGCCAATGAAGGCCACCACGGAGTCTGGCAGTCCTGCTATTTGCACAGACTGATTGAGAGGACTGAGATGTCAGTGGTCCATTAGGGGGATATTGGCTATCACTGACATTGCCAAACGTCACTGAAACAGACATCTTGGACATGCGCACACATGCTTCCGTATTGCCACAAGCACTCACACATACACAAACACACACACACACACACACAATTACTAAAAGGCCAAAACTGTAACTGTAACACATACAAATAGTAATCCTACTACATGAAAGCACAGATATCGACACCGGAAACAACTCCAACACACCCCAGTAAGTACATTAACGCACACTTGCATGCACACTCATACACACATATACCCATGCACAGACACACACACACACATACACATGCACACAGAGGGGAGAGACAACAGTCTGGGACACACCCTGTCAAGCGGATTCCATAACTGGCAAATTACATCACCGAGAGTCAGAAACATATGAAAGAGCAAGAAAGGTGAAACCTGTCACCTTTACCCCGAGAGCTCCGCCGTACACACCCACTTACTGTGAGCACTCTGTGAAATCCAGCCACGCCAAACGGCTGCGCACTCGGAATCAAAGGACGGGGCTACAACACACAGGAAATGTCATGCGAATCCACTGATCGGATATCCCAACCAGTTCAAACGCACCGTTCGTTGTTTGCCAAAGAGCCGAGGGGCGATTGTGACGGGGGGTCATGGGGCGCATCTCATGGTCCAGCCCAGCGGATGTGCTGAACCTGTCAGATTCCTGACTGACCCAGGCCCTCCCAGCACCACTCTCTCCCGGCGAACCCCAATCAGCCACAACAAGGACAGGAGGACCTCTCCCGCCCACCTGTTTGCTCAGCTGTGCCGGCTTTGTGTCCGAATATCGAACTCCCCCCCCGCACCCCTGCTCCCTGTACTTCTATTGTTTTTCTTCTCCTGTGTTTGGTTTCTTTTCACTTTCAAGTTTGTTGCTTCTTCTGGGTTTTTGGTTTCCCTTTTCGAAGTGTAAATCTTTCTTTTCGTTATGAGGGGCTCGCTGACAGCGAGGGGGGGAGAGAGGGGCTGCCACCGGGCGAAGGCCGTCACCCGAAATCCTCGCCCCGGCCCCTAAACTCCAGCATTTCCCAGCCCAGCTGCTGAGCCCCCCCTGAGGCCTGCCCGGGTAGTGCCGTGAACAGGACTGGAAAAATCACCTCCAGAAAACTCAGTCTCAGTAGTGTTAGTCAGACACCGTGACTCGGTGACCCCCACTGGTGTCAAAATACAGACAATTGCTGAATTGCGATGCAATTTCCAAATTATCAAGGAGGGGAGAAACCCAAACCCCTTTCAATCACCCTGTTTTTAAGAGCTCTTAAAATGTAATATGGGAATGACATTGTTACATGGAATTCAACTGCTTCCAGTTTTACGTATCACCTAATTTGTGCAGTTTCTTTGTGTATATAGGTTGCTATGGTTTTCAGGAAGAGTGGATTATGCTTAGAACTGAAACCTTGGAGAAAAGTGGTGGTCCCTATGATGTTTATTAGTCTCCAGGCATAACTTCGACCAAAAAGGGTTGAATTACAATTGAGACAACCCTCTCTTCACATAAATGGTCATTTCAATGAGCACATTATTGTGATGTGCTAAGATTACATATAACCCTTGCCCTTGTCCACCCACATGAGCAGCCAGAATAACTGGTGAAATTACAGCAATCATAATTTCTGTTCAAATGATGTCTTTGGTGGAACTGATGCATGGAACAGCCCTAAGACTTCAAAAACCAAAGCACTGTGGCACTGCAGCGTCAGACTGTTTCAGAACTACACAACCCATATCCACAAAAACAGGAAGTGCACAGGTGACACGGAAGCAGGAAGGTCACTGACCTGCGAAAATGCGCAGGCGTTTGCGACGCGGGGGCGGCCCCAGCCCCGAGACCTCACTGCACTCGTCTTCATCATCGCAGTCGCCGCTGACCAGGCCCTCTTCCTCCTCCTCGTCACGCCCGCCCCTTCCTCTCTCCACGCCCCCCGCCCCTGGCCGCGCCCGCCAGCGCCTCTCGGGCACAGTCACCAGCCGCAGGAGCTGCAAGAAAGGAGGCCGTGTACGACATCATCAGTATCTGCGGTTAATATTATTACCATCACTTATCCAACATATCAACACCCTTATCACTGTAACCATGGCCCTTGGACATGATTAATAGAACAATTACCAGGAGCATAATTAATAATTAATTACCAGGAGCAAATCTGAAGAACTGAGTGGGGAAAACTATGAGCCAGTCACCACAACTGAGCCTTGCTCTACAAAGCTAGAAGCCTTTTTTTAATTCTCAGTAGGATCATCCCCAGAAAACCATCTTATATTCAAACAGCAGTGCTGGTCTGTGCCCTGTTACTCAGACCAGATTTAGTTTTATTTCTGTAAGAGCAGTATGTTTGCAGGGTTCATTGAAGGTCTGGGCAGGGCTCATAACCAAAAGGTTGCTGGTTCAGTCCCCCTCTGGGGCACTGCTGTTGTTCCCTTAAGGAAGGTACTTAACCCAGAATTACCTCAGTAAACATCTAGCCGTACAAATGGATAACATGTAAAACTGTGACCTATGTAAGTCGCTCTGGGTAAGATCATCTGCTAAATGACAAAAATGTAATGCAATATAATGACTGGAAAGCAGCCCTGCCATGCACTGAACATGTGTAATTTTCTTGCTCTAACAAACTCCTCCTGGTTATTAGGCTTTGAGTAGCTGCGCTGTCAGCAGTGCACGCTATGTCCTTGAGCAACGGTCTGTGAGTGACACAGACAAACTACAGTGCTGTAGCAACAAGGCACACATACCCTCAACTGACCTATAATTCAGAGTCCTGTGCACTTTCTTCAGACAGATGAAAAGAATCTCACAAAAAAGGATATTCAATAAGATGCAGTGAATAGGAAATAGTTATGGATCAAGTGGAGTTTGTTTTGTAATAAGGGAATAACCATAGAAACACCCAGAAGCCAAAGTTTAAGAGTTTTCCAGACCGTTCCGACGTGGAGGAACTGAATATGCCCCAGAGTTTATATGTTACCTAGCACAATTGGGGCCAGTATTGAATTTAAATGACATTATGCAGCCCATTCCAATTCAAATGTGATCCGAGTGTGGAACTGAGACCTGTTTTGGAATCACCAGGTTGGAATCCTTGGAATAGGAATAGAATTGAATCTGACACAGTGAAGAAAACTCTCCATTCTGATGCTGTGCCATCCATTCTTGCTCATGTCCACAAGACATTCTGGAACACACTTTCCCTATCACTAAGCAGATATACCTGACAATTGTGTATTGCGTTTGGCTGTACTGTACCATACCGGGTTGAGGTGCACTTAACATTTGAGAACAACTTGCCATCATGCCTCAAGTATTTTTGTGCAAAGCCTGCGTGAAAACAAACTGGAATGAAAAATTGCGCTGGCAAGCCAACATGTCTGCCAAGTGGCATGTCTCTCAATGCCCCTGGTCCTTCCTCCTCTCATCTTTTCTTTTCGGCTTCCCTTTCATCCCCTTTTTTCTTGATTTCCTTCCTCCGCGCGGGTGTATGTATGTGCTTTCTGTGGTTGCTGTTGCTGTCGTTTGGTTGTTTGTCAAAAGAGAGAAAATTGAGTTCAGATGGGCCTTCCTTTGTCCAGCTGCACTACGAAGCGGAAACCGCCATAAAATGAATTTGAATCTGAAATTAACATTGCTGCCCAGATTCAAACTCGATCAAAAGCAGTGGAAAAGCACGCTGATAAACATTCAGTCTAACATTACTCAAAAGATAAACACTGCTCTTACCTTCACTTCCCAGATACACACACTGACCACCATATGATTTATTAGTAACATCTTTGCAAGCTTTCAGAGAAGTAGACCAACATGTACCGTGTTACTTCAGCAAGCCTAGATTCATGTCTCAACACTATGGACATATTACTGAGGTCTGGAAACATTTTCAAAAGGATGTTTATGTATGCCTGGTCATGGAAAAACAACATAAAAAGGCATTCCAACCCTATGCATCAAAATATGACCATGAACACTTTGAAACAAAGGGGAGCCAGATGGCCAATCAAATCCATGAGGAAAACGTGTTTCAAATAGTGCCATCTGGTGGCTGAACACGGTCTATATACTATTTCACTCACAAAAAACAGCTCTTTCTCAGTTAACTAAATGAGAAACATGCCATATTTACTGACTTCAATTACTGAGCCGCGGCTTTGCTTCACTTCAGCTTCCTTGTGTGAGACAGAAATAAAGATTGGCACGCGCGTGGTGGGAATGTAAGTGGATCAATGCTGGTGTCCGCATCGCTTCCTAATCTCTGCTGTGGGATTCAGCGAGATGCCGGCTGGAGATGCTGCCCACAAACAAACTGGATTTTGAAAGTAAATGGCAATAAAGACGGAGTGGCTGAGGGAATTTATTCAAGGACTTCTTTTTTTTTTCGACAAATTTTATTTTAAATCCCTGATAGACGTACTGATTCTCTCATTTTGAACCCGTTTCCGCAGTGCGTCGGTCAGAAAGGAACTTTTACTCAGCTCGGCCACCTGCTCTCAGTAAAACACAGACACCGGGCGCTCAGGCCGAGTGTTCTCACTCATGCTATTTCCACCACCATGGTCCTGCAGAAATGTTTGCGCTGAAAGAGACACTGCTGTCAAAGCACAGAGGCCCACACCAAGAAAGAACCGCCGAAGGGGAAAAAAAACTGTTACGCTGTCCGAGACCCATACGGCCATTAAACGCAAAGCAGGAAGGAAACAAACGCATGAAATGTTTTGAGGAATAAAAGAGCATTAAAAAACAACATTTGCTTGCTCTGCTGCCAAACCATTAGGTGAAAATAGACTTTTACGGTCCTGGGGGGGAAAGAGAGGGGCAAACAGGACACCGGTGTCTGATGCAGGGCGCAGTGCCAGCAAATCACAGTCACCTCCTCCTCAGGGGCAGGGCGGCCAGTCACAAACGGGAAAACCAAAGTCAAAAACAGCACACAAAACCCTGACATGCGCCGGGTCTCTCCCTGCAGGCCAGCCCAGACAGAGACACTGCAACCGCAGATCTGTCACAACCTCCCACGCCACCATGAACTCTGCACAGGGTCAGTGCAAGCAAGCGGCAGCACTGTGGTGTGTTTCACAATGGGTTAGGCCTACACTGTGGGGCTCAGACGAATAGTATGGCCGTGGCAGTATTCTCAAGTATACTATAGGAAAGAATACAGCTACATAATGTAGAATCACAGATATTATATATTGGCCAGGCAGTCAGCTCACTGTACTTCACATTGAAAGTTTTGCCTCTTCCGCTGTTGAGACTGTAAGGGTTCTGATTCGCTGGTTCATCACGGACATTCTTGAAGGGGTGTGGTCTAAAACTGAACATCCATTGCAAGCATGATGACACAAACAGGAGAAGAGCATCCAGTTAGCATTGCAGCTGCCCAGACAAGGAAATACAGAGAATGGAAGGGAAGATGAAGCTGAGTACACAGTCATAATATAGAATATCTATGGTGGAATGCATTGTGATGTCACATTCAGGGTCTCATAGGAACACACCAGGGCACCAAAGGCTGGTATTTTTATGAACCTATGCAGCATGTTGTACTCAGAATTTTCCACCAGGGATCTGAATCACAGACCGAAATGACTGCTCTGCCATTTGTGGAAAACAATGGAGAATGAAGGAGGACAATGGAGTACTGTGGGGCAGGGTGAAGTCCAGTGGAGTATAGAGGAGTACGGTTGAGTACACTGGAATGGAGTGTAGAGCAGGGCAGGTTTCTCAATGCATTTTGCTCAGGCCCTTGGGACTCCATCTCCTTCTATGAGGAGCTGAGGAGCGTAAGCAGTAAGTGGGAGTGAGCAAAGCCAGAAGAGAGGATGTTTTTCTGCCTTTCAACACCACTCAATTAGAATCTGACCCCAGCGCTGAGTCCTTCTATCCCCCAGGAACAGGGTGCATGTCTGGGCACGGGGAACACTACTACTCCCTGGATTCCTGGGCCCTCCAGGTTGGATCTTGAGTTTGTGGAGTTTGATCACAACCCCCCCATGGCTGCACTGTGGTATTGATAATTCCATTTGCCACACTTGCCTGGACTTCATATTGCACAAAATGTTCTCTGCGTTTCTCAAACATATTTTTGTGAAAGTTCATGGCCCAAACATCCCCATCGTCAGACTGGCATTTCAATAAAAACAGAGCTTAAATCAAGTCATCCGCGCTTTCAGACTGAAGATAAAGGATTTCATGCTTTGTGAATCATTTTTTTAAATGAAACTTCACGTGTTACGCAAACCCATGCTGTCACAACCCAGACACAGTCCTGACCCCTCTGTGAGGTGCAACATGAAAACTTCAGTACAGATTTCTAATGTATGTGTTTGTGTTTTTGGGGCGTGTTAGGTTTGGTATTGGAGGATCAATGGAAAATCTCTCTCACTTACACACATGCACACGTACAGACACACACACACACACAAACGCAGCTTTGAGAACAGCTGTATGTGATGGTGGTGGTGGTGATGGCGATGGTGGGGGGGCAGTTATGATCACTCCACATACCTGAGCAGGACAGAGAAAATTGAGCTGTATTTTCACTGATTGACTCACGGAAACCTCTGCAGCAGGCCAACGGGCAGCCAGGCCTCAGAGCAACCCAGTTTGCATTCTGCTAGGCATTACTCAACATTTATTGAATATAAAGTGTGTGTGTGCATGTGTGTGTATATTTGGAGTCTCTGTGCATAAAAGTTCCTATCTTCCTCTGTCTCCCTCTGTCTCTCTGTCTCCCTCTGTCTCTCTCTCTCCCTTTCCCCCTCTCTCTCTCTCTCTTTGCCTCCCTCTCTTTCTCTCCCTCTCCCCCTCATTCTGCCTCTCTCTGTCTGCAGTAGCATCAGTCACGCGAGGGTACGTGTATCCCAGACAGCTGACAGACAGATTAATTTCCTACATTTAATTCCTGTGGAGGGGTTGGGGGGCTGTAAGAAAACAGCCAGGAGACTCCAGAACATGCAAAAGGTAGGGTGTGTGCATGTCCACTTTAAACAAACGCAGCCTTTCCAGGCTGAACTTATTTTAACTGGAACCTTGTACATTTCCTTCTGCTGCTGTGCAGGTTTCTCACTTTCACAGAACTCTGGAAAACACGGATGTCTTTAAGAACTTTCAACAGAAAATCAAGCGATTTCCCGAACAACCCAAAAGTACTGTGCTAAATGAAAGTTCTGAGCAATCACATTGAATCGTTTAGAACGTGCTATGTATGTGTATGTTTACAGGGTTAATCTGGTTGTGGGAAAAAAATATGTCTCCAGCCTAATTACCATTCACTACCTTTTATAATCACATCAAAACCCCAGGATGTTTTCTGTGAAAGCGGTTGATTGTTATGCTCAGTCTACAGCTAAAAATTCCCCTGTTCCTGATGTAACCGCTGGCCCTGAAATCAGATTAGAGGCACAGACAAGACCTGCTTGTCTGCTGCTCCTTCTGGCTGACACGTTATCGAGGATGCTTCCCAGAATCTCGCGCTGGGTCTGACTCGGTGCGAGGCAGATCGCTGACATCACTGAACCGTCACTGCTGTCTCATGATTTGCACCCACCGTGCCGGGTTCGAGCAGACGGCCCCTGTTCCGACCAGCCGCATCTGGCCCTCTGACTCATTTAGCCACAGGCACAGCTGAAGCCGAGGCAGCAAACAGACAGGGGGCGCTAATTCTCACAGCTCCGCACGTGTGAATCCCCCCGCGGCGCTGCTAGCTGGGCGTAAGAAAAAAAGGAAAGAAAAGAAGAAAAAAGGTCACGCGACCCTCGCAGGAAGACACGCTGATGACCCAGGAGAGACAGGAAACAGGAAGTGTGACCCCTGACCTCCTGTGGGGCTCCTGTTTCACTCCCGCATGACTGAATGAAGACTAATAGGCTCCAGTGCGAACACGGCAGCCCCCCCCCCCAACCCCCTCCGACCCCTCTGACCCCACCCCCTGGTGCTTGCTGGGAAAGACCAGCATGAGAAAAACTAACCTCGGCCAAAACTTCACTGAGTCAAGGGAAAGGGATGGAGTAGATTGTGGTTACACTGCACCCCTGACAAAACAATCTCATGGAGTACAGCAAACTATGCAACTTCTCCTCTCTGATTTTGCTGATATCAAGAGCTGATGTCACCCTAGTTTCCCCATAACCCATGTTTTCCCATTGTTTTAATCAGCTTATCACTTTAATTTCCCTGTGTTCTTCCAATAATTCTCACAGCTGTGGAGGACTCAGACACAAAACAGTCCCATAATTTGCCCTGTCCGAGCAGAACAATCTCCTGTGTCTGCTGCTGTCTATGGTGCATCTCTCCAGACCTGGCTGCAGGGTTTTCGCTTGGTGGCCATGTGGTAATTCCACCCAGCGAGGGGGTGGGGATGCAGGAGGGGCAGAGACCCCAACTCTGGCATCTGGCCTGAGCAATTGGGCAAAGGGGTGGGGGGTGGGGGTGAATCATTAGTAGCGAGAATAATTGGGAGGAAGAGGGTTCTCACATGCTCCATCTGACCTCCTGACCGGAGAGAGAGAGACAGACAGAGACAGGGATAGGCAGTCCAAGAGAGAAAGAGAGAGAGAGAGAGAGGAGGGAAGAAAACTGAAAATTGAAGAGACTGGGGTATTCGCCCATCCTAGCTCAGAGAACCAGAGGTACAGGCACATACTGGGAGATGAAAACAAAAAACCCTGTGGGAAAGGACAGAGAGGCAGATGAACTGATGGCTGAGGGTGAACTCCAGCCCAGATGTTCCCCACCGTCCAAATCTGTGATGAGGAGCGCCGTAGCCCAACCCACCACCTGCACCTCCCAGGGTCATCAAGGTGCCTTGTACGAGGGGTGTAACACTTCATTTAAAGAGCTCCTATGGCTGCCCCTTACAAAACAGAGCTAGAATAACACTCTGCTGCAGACCCCCTGCAGCTGGGGCCAAACAGGCCTGAGATCCAGAGGAGCTGGGGGAGAAACAGCAGAGTGGAGGGCATTAAACACCCCAGGAAAACAGCTGGATAAAGCAAGGGCCAGAAATTGAGCGGAAGTGCTCGATTACACAGCCACATGGACCAATCAGGACCAAAAGTGGACTTGAACGAGCAGGCCTTTTGTTGACTGAACAACAGTGGTGTTGACTTTTATTAACTTTAGTCATGTGTGTGTATGTATGTGTGTGTGCGTGTGTGTGTGTGCGTGTGTGTGTGTGTGTGTTGGAGAGGCGGGTATAGATCAGTGTGCAAGACATCTAGTTTATTGGGTAATTAGTTTCCGGAGACAACTTTCAGTAAGAGAGCCAACCCCACTGTGTAACCCCACCCCCACCCCCACCACCCCCACAGCATAGCCTGCTTGCTGTACCCCCCCTCTTCTGTCTGACTGCATTTAAAGAGTGACTGAGCCCAGGTGATTCACACAGACAGCTGCAGACAGGCTCCAATCCAGCAGGAGCTCACCTGAGTAATGAGCCCTTGTGTTTCAATCCAGTCTCAGTCGTAGCAAAATGGCTACCGGCATCTCCAGCTCCCCCTCTGGGCGTGTGCAGTGAGGGAGAGCTTCCCTGCTGGTGGATTGCTGTCTGGGGGGACTCCCCGAGGGCCCACATCCTACCATTGGGACCTGGCTATGAATTGTTGCATTGTGGGATATTGACTACAAAGCACCAGCAGCCCCGGGCTGAACCATCATTCCCAACTTCTGATGATGTAACGACATGTAAGAGAACTCTGAGGTGTTGCCGCTGTGGTGGGAGGAAGCAGATACGTTTCAGAGGAACTCTGTGTTCCCTGCATGTAGGTCGCTTAAAGACACCAAAGAGGTACGCTTAAAGTGCTCAGATGTTAGCGAATGCTGAATATTTTGTTGTTCCAAAATGTTTCTTTGTAAAGCGTGAGCATGTGCTGTGTCTAAAAGTATGTGTTGGGGTGTGCTGTGTTTGAATGTGTATGCAGAGTGCACTGTGTCTGAATGTGCATACTGTGTGTATTAGAGTGTGCTGCATTTGAATGTGTTGGAGTGTGAGTGTGTACGCTGAGTGTGTTCGAGTGTTACAGTGTGCTGTGCTTGAACGTGTATACTTGGTATGTTACAGTGTGCTGTGTTTGAGTGTGTATGTTGAGAGTGTTACAGTGTGCTGTGTGTGAGTGTGTGCGTTGAGTGTTAGTGTGCGGTGTTTGAGTGTGTATGCTGAGTGTGTTACAGTGTGCTGTGTGTGAGTGTGTATGCTGAGTGTGTTACAGTGTTACAGTGTGCTGTGTTTGAGTGTGAGTGTGTACGCTGAGTGTGTTGAAGTGTGTGAGTGTGGAGAGCAGGCAGTCTGAGCGCCAGGCCCGGCTGCAGGCTGGAGGAAGTGCGACTGTGTGCTGGAATGTGTGGCGTTGGGGATCTGGTTAATTTTCCACCCCGAATTCCTGTCCTACCTGCAGGACTTTCCCAGGTCCTGGCTTTAATTAGGGTGGGAAGATGGGGAGGGGAGGGGGGGGGGGAGCACAGGGGCTGGAGTCTGTCACACACAACTCAGCACAGCCTGGGGGGGGGGGTAGGGGGACTCAGGGGGAAGGCTGAGGGTTGTTGATTTTCTCCTAACCCACCATCCACACATACAGCACACAGGCCAGGCTGTGCGGCCTCCCCCCGAATAATGTTCCACAGGTATATGGGCGTGTGGAGAGAGAGAGTGGCAAGGGAAGGGAATTTTCCAATGGACAAGACCGTTAAGTCACTCAGGTAAAACAAAAATTCTCCACATCCTATCACTTTGCAGCTGATTTGAGCCAACCAGAATGAGCAGTTCTATAAACAGAACCGATATCGGACCAATGGGAAGCCGTCACTATGTACATAACAAACCTCAGTTAATCACAGTTTTCCTAGCAGTTCAACCCTTCCCCTCTCTTAATTTTGACAAAACAGGAATCTGACAATGTAAGAGTTTAGATGTCTGTGAAAAAAGCAAACACGTTACCAGAAGAATGTGCAATATTAAAATGTTTTCAATGTCTGTGAAAAAAGCAAACATTTTATCCGAGGAATGTGCAATATTCAAAGGTTTTAAACTCTGAAAGTATGCCTCTCTTTCTTGTTCTGTCTCTCTGCCTCTCTTGCCTCTGAGGTATTTATGACAGAGGAAAAAATACAATGCTTTTGAAACAGCCGAGTTTCACAGATGCCTATGTTTTTATAAGCTTATCTGTGTTGCACCTGTTTGGAAGGCATTGCAGGTATTTATTACCTGTGTGGAGAGCCACACTGGAGCAACAGAAGTGGGAAGCAGTGTTTTCACATTTTGTGCATGTACAGTCCTTGAAATTTTAGACAGTGAGTCCACACACATCTGGGACAAGTTGCAGAACAGTTCAATTTCCTTGAGTATGTTTTTGAAACTTGGGTTAATGTATACACACAGACACGCACAGACACACACAGACACACACACAAGTACAAACATGTGCACAGGCACACACAGGAAGGTAGAAATATGCACTTACAGACAGTGTGCTGTTTTCAAATGGATAAAAAAACAAGCAATGGTTATTTTTGACCCATTTATAGACAACGGCTCCTGTAAAATTTGGCCATAGTCAGCCATTACATCAGAACTGTTAGGCGTGAGAAAGCCTTGTTTTACGAGCAGGAAGAGGGTTGTTGGTTTTGACTATTTTCTGTTCCTTGAACCACCCTGGATGTAGTCTCTGCTGGCTATACACATAGCCCATTCTGTCTTGAGATGACGTCACAAACGCCAACCAATAGTAAGAGACACACAAGAAAGGAATTTTTTTTGTTTACATATTTTGAATATGATTAATTTAATGATTTAATGAATCTGATCACAGTCTGCGTGAGCTGATGACAAGCAGCAACAAGTAACTGAACCATACAGGTGAAGGGCTCGGCCAAAATGGTCACATGGGGGGGAAGGGCAGGAGTTACAAGCCACATCCCCACTGACCTGCCTTAGCTGTATGTCAGCTACAGTGCACTAGGGGTAGTAGTATCATTTAGTATCCTAGCCAACACCAGATAGAACACTAATTTCACCTTTAGCGAATCCAGGCAAATCATTTAGTTGCACACATATTTTTTCTTGGACACTACCAGGACCAGAAAAAGACAATGCTTAGTCCTAGCTACTAAAGCATGGTGTCGATCACGTGCCATCTGTAGTCCATTTTAGACAACAAAAAAAGCCCAATCTGCAGTTATGTATGCTGAATTAGTGAGCTCTGATTGGCCAGTGTTCTCAGCCAGTAAGAGGAGCCAAGGGCATTACTGCAGCATGTCTGTTAGGGTTCTACACATGACATCATCGTCCTGGAAGACATTTTATTGGGAGGTTTTCTCTCTTGCCACTTAATGAGGAACTGAGAGCCAATGATGTATGTCAGAGCTCTTGTGAGAGACGTTGGAAAGACCGTGTTGATTTGCTGTTGCCTCTGTAGGCGCTCAGTGGGGTAGGGCAGGAAAAGGCAAACAGCACATCATTTTGCAGGCTCCCTGCTGAGAAAAGGAGGGTCCTTCCATCTGTCACTATACCATTTTCAATTTGGCACATATTTACTCTACACTAAAAGCATTAAATGTGACAGTTAAAAGACTCAAATCATATGCCTGCATCGGGTTTTGGCTGTAATTGAAAACATCCCCTCAAGCCCCATATTCTCTGCGGGGATACCTGATTTTAAAAAGAAGTGCGCACAACCTACTTGAGCATTTTTTGGCCATATGTTGATTATTTTTTAAAACAGTTATCATGTGCAAACATTTTAGTCAGAGGCAAAAACACAGAATTCCATTCCCTAAGGACTCCAAATGCCTCCCATTCCTCTCACACTATTGGCCAGCCACAGCTACACAACCCCTAATAGGACCCAGTGATGCTGGGGCCACGGGCGACGCTAAAAGAAGTAAAAGCAGAAGTAATCTACAGAGAGGAAATCACACGTGGCGGCTTAAACAGGCCTCTTGCGATTAGCCTGTGCATAAACACCTCCGCTCAGGGCATCAGAGATGCACTCTGCAGCCACACACAGGTGTGGCCACTGCATGACTGGGCTCAGGCTTCCACAGGTACGGAATCTCAGATCTGAATCTAAACTGAATCAGACTGCACTGGGGCAGACAACAGAGCTTTTAATCATCCAGTCCTTTTGTAATGCACATACGTGGGGACGTTCACACAGGGATCAGCCAACGAACAAACAGGCAGGGTACACAGGCTTCCCCCATGATGGCCTGCCTGCGTGTGTGCATGTGTGTGCGGGGGGGGGGGGGGTTGGAGGGAAATTATAGCAGTCTCACACAAAGGGCCCAGTTGTCCTCAGGCAGATTTCACCACAATCGTCTCACATCATGGTAAGGCAATCCACATCAGTTCATTCACTCTGACACAACGTGCACACACTACCGGACTCTCCAGAGCTGGTGCCAGTACATGAGTGGGTGCGAGGAAAGGGACTGAATTGTTAGGGCACCAGTGCGACAGCTGGAGGGGGCAGGGGTAACACTCGGAACACTCCCTGATCCACATCAGTCTTCTTGTTTCAGCGAGGGGTCAGCGTGCATGAGGTAATGCACCAATGTAATTGAGAAAATTGCTGCTTCTTTCCCAGCGCTGGAGCTACACCCCCACCCCCACCCCCACCCCCAGGGGTCCTTGGGCTGGTTGGGGGTGGGTGGGGGGGGCATGTTATTCTCCCTCTCCAGCTTAGAACTCGCGCTACAGTTTGTTTAAACAAGAACGTGAGCCTAATCCATACAGACAGGCCAGGGGCACAGAGGCACGGGCTGGGCTCCGCTGCAGAGGAAGCCGGGCCTCCCCTCCTGACCGGAGGTCGGGAACAATACGATCTGGCACCCCAGCGCTCCCGGGGAGGCACGGGTGCACAGGCGCAGCCCCAGGTGGGCTTTTATGCGTCTGTCACCGCGGAGACGGGTCCGGGCCAGGCGTGCGGGCAGGTGAGACGGTGAGCGACATCCTAACCAAATGTGGAGCGCTGAGTGGAGAAAGCGGTGATTCCGCTACCTGTGCGAGCTGTGTGTGTGCCGCAGGGACACACCTGAGAGCCGAGTCAGGGCTGCTGTGTCTGGGCTGCATTGTTAGAGTGCCTGCATCCCGCATCCCGGCGGACGCCCCAATCACCTGGCTGACTACAGGCCTGCACACACACGGTCTGATTTAGGGTGTTGTGACTGAGCTGAGGGGAGCGTGTGTGTGTGCGTGCGTGCATGTGTGTGTTTGTCCATGGGAGGGTGTGTGTGTGTGTGTGTGTGTGTGTGTGTGTGTGTGTGTGTGTGTGTGTGTGTGTGTGTGTGCATGTGCACGTGTGTCTGTGTCCGTGGGAGGGTGTGTGTGCACACGTTCACGCGTGTGTGTGTGTTTGTGTGTGCGTGTGTGTGTGGGAGTGCCTGTGTGTGTGTGTGTGTGTGTGTGTGTGCGTGTGTGTTTGTGCGTGCATGTGTGTGTATGCGCATGTATGTGTTGTACCACATTGGTCAGTGTCTGTAAATACTCGTAAGGGCATGAGTTACAATTAGCATGTTTCTTTGGTAATGCGTGTGTGAATATATCTGACATGCACGTGACCCGTGTGTCTTGCTCACCCACCTGGTTGATGTGCTTGAGTTTGTCGATGATCTGGCTGATGACGGGCTCGGGCCCCCTGTGCTTGGCCTCGGAGCTGTGCGTCGGAACCCGCTTTGATCCCGGCGCTGGAAACCTGGGGTAGGGGCGGGGCGCGGAGACAGGGTGAGGAGTGGAAGGAGACATGGGAGAAGAAGGAGTAAATCACTTCCAGCTACTCAACATGGGCTTCAGTGCTTCAGATGCATTTGTGTTGTTCTTTTTCTGCTCTCTGTACAAAACAGATGTTCACAGATAGACGTTCAGAGTTAGACACTTTATTGGTTTTATTAATAGTTTGCATAACTCTACCACCAAGTTATAGCAGTTTGCCGCTGTGTTTGACCAATGCCGCTAAAACAATCATTGTATTGCCCTCTAGTGGTGGTCAAAATGAACAACTGCCCCAATAAGACCCTTCCCTGATGAGAGAGAAAATATGCGGACTCCGCGTGGCTGTCTAGATAAAAGGACGACTTCAAAAAGCTGAATTATTCAAGAAATAACACGGAACAACCTGCCTCCTTTTTGTAACACTGTCGTTATACTTGTTAAATGCCTTAAGAACAGCAAAAGGGAAACTCCTTTAGGCTATAACAGTCCAACCTTAGCAGCAGCACAGAGAGGGTTCTGATAAAAATACTGGATGAAGATGAAGTGGATGAAGGGACAGTGGATTAAGGAACGGCTCCGTTTTCTGCTGGAGTTACAGCTAAAGAGGTTCAGTGAAGGAGAGACAAGCACACATGCCTGAGGCACACACACCTCTCTATCTCTCTCTCTCTCTCCCTCTCTCTTGGTTCAAGGTCTTGTGCCAGGCCCTGTGGAATTCAGAGCATGGAATTATCGCAGTGTTCTCCTGCATCCCAGCATTCTTGCAGGTGCTGAGCTCTCTGTGCATTGAGGGTTTAACCCTTCAGCGGCTCCCACAGGTTTCATTTTAATCTGTGGGAATGTCAGCAGGCACACCGCAGACAGGTGTGTTTGGACAGCTGAGTCGGACATTCAGCAGCCCCTCTGGAGGCTGGGGGCGGATAACGGAAGGAGCTGGTATTACCCCCGGCTTTGCGGTGTTGTGACGGAGATGGCTAGACAGGGAAAAAGCAGACTGCTGATATTCTCAGCTGCCTGTACTGGCCTATACTCTGCTGTGCATCTCATATGGAGCTCCTGGAAACATGCACCCAACCAACCGTGTGAAGTCAGTGAGAACATCAGGTCAGGAATGTGAAAATAAAGGGGCAGCTTGCCAGGCAATGCAGATGGCATGTGAAACATTCTGTCCTCCACTGAGCTGAAAGTACTTGTAACCACACTCAGTGTAAGGTTTATATTTTCATCTCTGAGAGGAAGAGGAGAGAGTATAATTGGCACCACATACACACGTGCATGCGTGTTTATGTGTGTGCGCGCGTGCGTGTCCGTCACACTTTCTCTCCGGCTGCCAGAGAATCACCAGCATTCCATATCTAACGAGGCACAGCCTCTGCCCCCATGGGGTACCGAGGTCCCTTATTCATTCTAATTACCCTCAATTAAAACCCAATTAGCTCTGATGCACAGTGGCAGCGAGGAGTCACGGGGGCCACGTCTGACAGGCTGACAGCAGCACCACACTGACTGTGATGTCACTGACGGCAGCATCATTCTGACAGTTATCAGCACGTGAGGGTCCCTGCTCTCCTCCACTGCCCAACCCCCCCCCTCTTTCAACTTAGCACCTGCTATTATTCACCAGCTCATTTCCCCCATATTCATACCGTCCATTAAACCAAATTAAATTTCCAACATTATTTATTCTTCTTATTACCTGGAACGTCAGCTCACCTTCAAGTGTTAATTATCGCATTAATAATGTAGAGACAAATCTTCCATTAATAGGTGAAAGTAAAAGAGATATGAAATAGACAAAAGTGAAACAGAAGGAAATTAAAATTCTTATCCCCTCTAGTGTCTGCCACCCCCCCCACAGTGTCCCCTCAGCTATGTGTCCTTGATCCAGAGTGCATTTATATTTTTCAAAGCCGAACTTCCTCTCACAAGGGAAATGCACAGAAATTACAGTTTGCAACTTTTCGTAAATATGTAAAGACCTTCCCCCATCACTTTCATACTGTTTAAGATTCAGATTTTCAATTTATTGATTGAGGGTGATCAGTATTTAAACATGATGAACATAAATTCTTTTTGATGTTAAAATGGCATAAAAAAGAGCAATGCCATACAGTTCCAGTAGGGGGAGCAATATGACAAGATGACTGAGAAGCAGCAACGTACCCAGGGGATGCAGACCACTTACAGATGCAGGGGGAAAGTAAGCAAAGCAGCGAGAAAATAAAATGTAAGGAGAAAAAAAACAAATAATATTTATGAATGCAATTTTTCGAATGTTGCAGCAGCAGGGTGCACACGGCTAACGAGTGAGGGGCATCTGCCTCCCCCCCCTCCAGCCACGACTCTCCCGTGCCATCTCTTACACTCTCTCCCCATCCTCTCCCGGCTCCTAATTAACCCCTCAGGGTACCTCTGCCCCCCTGCTACGCTCGTCCCTGTCCCCCCAGGGAGGCAGTAAATCATGGCTCACACGCACACACACACACACACGCACACACACACACACACACACTAACCCTCACCCCCTCCACCCTCGCCCCCGCCACTTCCGCCGCTTCACTCCGAGAGACACTGCGAGAAAGTGTACGTGACACTGGTGACAGAGTGAATTGCTGCCGGTCGCATGCTGGGAGATGGAGAGAGAGGAGGAGGCAACCCATGACAAGGGAAACCCACACAGCTATGTGCATTCTGTTCTTTCAGCTCTTCGCTAACGTTTAGCACGTTTTCCCCACTGAGGAACACTGCGTCTGTGTCCATTTTTAATGTGTGTATATTATGCTCCGGAATCACAACTGTATGTCTACCAGGTTGAATAGCCACACTGGAACAAACTGACCGAGACAGATACAGAGGGATTGGGGAGAATATGCAGGTGGAAGCTGAAGTGAAATATTGAAAAGTTCTAATTGGGTTCTGAGGGGCATGGAAGGAGACGAGGGTGGACAGAGGAGAGGAAAAACGGCAAAGGCCTTGCTAACCGAGGCTGAGAAGGGAACAGTACAACAGACGCTAATAAATTCACATACGACCTCAGGCCAGGATTTACACTCAGAGACGGGGGGAAGGATCGGGGCGCCAAAACAGCTACTTTCGGTTAAAGCTCGACATTTCCATCCGACTTGAAGGTTGAACTGTCTTCTCTGTATTTTCCTCATGAATTTCATCAAACGCATACTTGTATTATATTAGTTTTCCAGCATTTTCACACACAAAGGTGAAATGGGTTCAACTGCCAAACAAAACAATGGCAAGTTTCTCATTGTTGATCAGGCTGAAGTTACAGTAATGCCAGAGTGTGATGCAGTACAAATGGGGGAAGGGGCCAGTTCACTCCACACTGTTGCTTTGGACAGTTACTCACCTGTCAGTCACTTCCTGTCCATTCCAGCAGAGGGAGTCGTTGAGCATGGCAGGCTCCCTGCTGCACAGCGCCTCCCCCAGGCCACCATAGAAAGTGCTGAAGCTCTTCAGGCTGTTTATAAACTCCCTGAGGGAAGAACAAGAGAGAGAAGTTAGGTGATACTGATGTCTACTAGCAAAGGGACAGAAACAAAGACAGAAAGAGAGAGAGGGTGAGAGTGACCGATAAAACCAAAGCAGTTATGCACAAGGTGGTTGAAGCAGAGGAGAGAGAGAAATGACAAACGCAATCAATGCTAACAGTGACAGTGGTAACTATAACAATGCTAACAGTGGCCCACCAGCCCTTTTGTAAAGTAAAATCACTGCTGTTTATTCAACTTCTTATTAATGGGTGAGGTAGAGGTTTACCTTAACTCTATCCTGAAGGGCATGACAAGGAAAGTAAGGGGGAAAACAAGCATACTCTATGCACTGAGAGCAAAAGTGTGTTTGACCTCCTACAAGAGGGGTGACAAATTTAATTCCTGCTAGGCCGTGTGTACGCCCGCTTTCGTTCCAACCAATTACCCCATCTTAATTGGTCCAATTAGCTAATTAGCTTCATACATTCACACCGATGCATTTCCCAAAATACACTGCAGTAAAATATTTACAGATTACTGATTAAAAGCATAGCCTTGAGCGGTGATTTATCTTTTGCAGAAATGTTAGAAAGGTCAAACTGAGTAATTGGGCTAATTAAGTAATAAAGAGAGCTAAAACCAGCATACAAACAACCCTCCAGGAACAGTCTGACTCTCCCGTAACTATAACCATAACTGCAATTTGCCATGTCATTGCAGACAGAAATCCTAGTGCACAGGAAAACATCAGCATTAGCCCATCAGCTCTGCTGTCAATATTAATTAAATGGATGGGTCAGGAATTCAGCTTTGTGATATTATGTATAAGATAACATTTACACTCTGTTGCTGCAGTTATAAGCAATGTACACCTGTTGCTTGTTTGTGTGTGTGTATCTGTGTGTGACACAAGGGATCCAGTTTAATTAGATATATGCCAGCTCACTCAACACTCTCTATCCTTCATTCACATTAAGCCTCATACTATGTGTCTTGTTCATATTCAGCTTTGTTTAGCACTACCTGATAATTCATTAGGAATGTCTTTGTTTTAGAGTTTATCAGTGCTGGACTGAAGAAATAAGTGGCACAATTCATCACAACACTGGTAACCCAGCCTCTCTCCGTCCTCATTAATGCTTTCACATGGTGAGGTCTCACCAGTCAGTAAATTACCCCATTATAACGCCATTTCATTTAATTAGGCAACATGTGCTGTATGAGCTTACTGGGGAAAAAGCCAGCAGGTCATGAAAGAGCTTAACCATTGAAATATCATGCAGAACAAATACAACAAAAAATGGCAGAAATTCTCAAGTTTGGATTTCGCTGGAAATGGCTGGAAAGAGAACAGTCTCTCACAGTTGTGAACTTTGGATTGATGACGTCATAATGGAAAATATCCTCAATTATAACCCAGAGGGACCTTTTCAGGCTGACAAATTTCTTGTCATAAACAAATGCCACTTTTTTCTCTTTATTCTTTAGAATTTGACATTTAAAAATGTTTAAACTTTCAGCAATTCATAGTGTACAAAAAAATCTCAAAAGTATAAAAAACTGCATTTGAACTTAATATCAAACCTTAAAGAAACAACAAACAATCATCACTGGGTCTCAATGGACACTACATTAACTGTGATGTGGCTAGTTGATGTGATTTCTATGCTTCTTCAGCTTTAAGTCACCTTCACCCCACCTTTTGAGCCTTCAGTTCAGCGTGAAAGGGTACCACCAAAGGCATACTAGTTGTGGAGCTGGTGAGAGTTGTGTATTTCCTCCATTGCATCCAATCACAGCTCTGCTTCCTTTTGACACAGTATATATGATGCACAGTTTGAACTGTCAGAGATTACGAACCAATAATTGTCCATTTCTATTGATTGCCCTACAATATCAGAGTGAGAGAGGCCAATTTTGGCCCTTGTTCCAGTAGTGAACGCTATTCGCATGTATGTTCATTCTCCGTATTGTGACTAAAGTGGTTAGTATCATCCCTTGTGTGATGGTCACGCCCTAACCCCAATACCTGCGGCGACCGGCCAAGGTCTCTTCCGGGTCAAAGGGCAC